>CM068367.1:1000579029-1001779029 GCA_034769895.1 Magicicada septendecula
GACAAAAACACATAAAATTTGATGTTCAATTTGTTGGGTATTGTTTTGTTTTCTTTGATTAGTTTATTTATTTGGTTCCCGTAATTTTGTGTTGGGATCTATTCTACTTTAGAGCATTTGGTGTACTTGAGTGCGATCAGGTGTTTCTGCGTTGATGCGGCGCTCTAGTCAGTTCGGTTGACAAACAGATATGCTACACGACATGATTTAAATACATTAAAGCTATTAGTCTGAAATTACTTTACAATTAGGACTACAATTAGTTTGCACCAAACAAATACTGGAATCATCTACTAATTGTTTTAAGATCTAAAATTTAGATTTTAGACTACAACAAATTGGAAAAATTTACGATATACTGTATTCTATTTTTTCTTAAAAATCCCCGCGGACCCCTGAAACATTGTCGCGGACTCCCATGGGTCCGCGGCCCGCACTTTGAGAACCACTGCTCTAGCGTTTGTTTTTTTTTCGAACAGAAATATTATTTTGACGTCCAAAACGGGCCAAATCTTTAGTGGCTTCTCTTCCTTGTCAAATTTATTGCACCATTCAACCACTCCTAAATGAGAATAACTATAGTCACCATATACAGCTTTCATTATCGTATACAGCTTTCCATTGGCTGACGCTTCTCAGCTACCAAAAACTGAATAACGGCACGCAGATTATCTTTGGAAGGATTTTCAATCATAGATGCCACTTTTCACAACGCTTAGAAAAGAACAAAATGCAAATATTTTTGAGAGACGCCTCACTAGTACTTAAACAGACAATATAAACAAATGGCGGAATGAACAGACAATATTCCGTTGCCATGGCGACTAAGTCACGGCATGCGCAGATCAAACGTGTTTCTGTTCAACAATCCTCATAATAGGACATGTGTATGTGTGGGCGGAGGGGTACCAGTGGAGATTTTTGAGTGGAAAAATAATAGGTGATAATATATTAAGTTAATTTGGTTCTTAGGTAATCTCTCTCTCTCTCTCTCTCTCTCTCTCTCTCTCTCTCTCTCTCTCTCTCTCTCTCTCTCTCTCTTCCTCTCTCACTGCTCTGCGCCAAACAAACAAAGAGTGCACGGCGCAGCCTTTTCTGACGGTAAACCGCGCCACACTGTGCAACTTCGAGCGCCAACGAACGCGATCCAGATATTGTCGGTACATGAAAGGAAACCGTTCGTGCGCGTTCTATTTGGACAGTGTTTCTCGTTTATTGAATCTGAGCGGTACAGACTGATTTTAGTTGACTGTGATGTTAGTATATTCGTCTTGATTTAAGTTGAAAATGAGATTCGAGTGGAACCATCAAGAGATCGAAAAAGTGATTGATCTGTACCGAGAAAAACCGGAGTGGCGGGATTCAAAAGACAATAAATATCACATAAATATTAATAATGTGTTGACAAAAACACATAAAATTTGATGTTCAATTTGTTCGATATTGTTTTGTTTTCTTTGATTAGTTTATTTATTTGGTTCCCGTAATTTTGTGTTGGGATCTATTCTACTTTAGTGCATTTGGTGTACTTGAGTGCGATCAGGTGTTCTGCGTTGATGCGGCGCTCTAGTCAGTTCGGTTGACAAACAGATCTGCTACACGACATGATTTAAATACGTTAAAGCTATTAGTCTGAAATTACTTTACAATTAGGCCTACAATAAGTTTGCACCAAACAAATACTGGAATATTCTACTAATTGTTTTAAAATTCTAAAATTTAGATTTTAGACTACAACAAATTGAAAAAAATTACGATATACTGTTTTCTATTTTTTCTTAAAAATCCCCGCGGACCCTCTGAAACATTGTCGCGGACTCCCATGTGTCCGCGGCCCCCACTTTGGTAACCACTGCTCTAGCGTTTGTTTTTTTTTTCGAACAGAAATATTATTTTGACGTATATCATTCAAATCTGTCAAACATTCCCGTTACAAGTTTCTTCGAAAGAAAAAAAAATAATAAATTTATGGCAACTAGACGTCTGATAACAGGACAGACGTTGATAAATAGTGCTTACTGTGCTCGCAAGCATACTAATGTCTCCTGTTTGACTAGTTGTTTGTTTTTATTTATAACAACTGGAAACAAAATTGTATAATGCTCGTAACATTGAGGGGGGTAGTGCCCCCCTTGCCTCTCCCAAGTTACGCCTATGGCTGTAATGATAAGGCCGAACGCAAATTATTCTGCTCATCAGTAAGCACTCGTGGAATCCACTGAGCAGCAACTTTTGATAGCCAAGACTATGAATGATGGAATAAACAGTTCCCATACTGATTCTCAACATTTGATAAAGTTCTTTAACTTTGATACGCCTTTTTGCGCGTAAAGCAGTTTCCAACTGTCCCACATTTTCATCTGATGCTGCAACACGAGCAGGTTCGGGACGGGCCAATATTTAGTGGATTCTCTTCCTTGTCAAAATTTATTGCACCATTCAACCACTCCTATATGAGAATAACTATAGTCACCATATACAGCTTTCATTATCGTATACAGCTTTCCATTGGCTGACGCCCCTCAGCGACCAAAAACTGAATAACGGCACGCAGATTATCATTGGAAGGATTTTCAATCATAGATGCCACTTTTCAAAACGCTTAGAAAAGAACAAACTGCAAATATTTTTGAGAGACGCGTCACTAGTACTTAAACAGACAATATAAACAAATGGCGGAATGAACAGACAATATTCCGTTGCCATGGCGACTAAGTCACGGCTGCGCAGATCAAACGTGTTTCTGTTCAACAATCCTCATAATAGGACATGTGTATGTGTGGGCGGAGGGGTACCAGTGGAGATTTTTGAGTGCAAAAATAGGAGGGGTTAATATATTAAGTTAATTTGGTTCTTAGCTAGTCTCGCTCTCTCTGTCACACTCTCTCTCTCTCTCTCTCTCTCTCTCTCTCTCTCTCTCTCTCTCTCTCTCTCTCTCTCTCTCTCTATCGCTGCTCTGCGCCAAACCAAACAAAGAGGGCATGGAGAAGCCTGTTCTGACGGCAAACCGCGCCACACTGTGCAACTTCGAGCGCCAACGAACGCGATCCAGATATTGTCGGAATATGAAAGGAAACAGTTCGTGCGCCTTCTATTTGGACAGTGTTTCTCGTTTACTGAATCTGAGCGGTACCGACTGATTTTAGTTGACTGTGATGTTAGTATACTTCATCTTGATTTAAGTTGAAATGAGATTCGAGTGGAACCATCAAGAGATCGAAAAAGTGATTGATCTGTACCGAGAAAAACCGGAATTGCGGTATTCAAAAGACAATAAATATCAGATAAAAAATTAAAAATATGTTCATAAAAAAACATAAAAGTAGATGTTCAATTTGTTGGGTATTGTTTTGTTTTCTTTGATTAGTTTATTTATTTGGATCCCGTAATTTTGTGTAGGGATCTATTCTACTTTAGTGCATTTGGTGTACTTGATTGCGATCAGGTGTTCTGCGTTGATGCGGCGCTCTAGTCAGTTCGGTTGACAAACAGATCTGCTACACGACATGATTTAAATACATTAAAGCTTTAAGTCTGAAATTACAATTAGGACTACAATTAGTTTGCACCAAACAAATACTGGAATCATCTACTAATTGTTTTAAGATTCTAAAATTTAGATTTTAGACTACAACAAATTGGAAAAATTTACGATATACTGTATTCTATTTTTTCTTAAAAATCCCCGCGGACCCCTGAAACATTGTCGCGGACTCCCATGGGTCCGCGGCCCGCAATTTGAGAACCACTGCTCTAGCGTATGTTTTTTTTCGAACAGAAATATTATTTTGACGTATATCATTCAAATCTGTCAAACATTCCCCTTACAAGTTACTTCGAAAGAAAAAAGAATAATAAATTTTTGGCAACTAGTCGTCTGATAACAGGACAGACGTTGATAAATAGTGCTTACTGTGCTCGCAAGCATACAAACTGTCTCCTGTTTGACTAGTTGTTTGTATTTATTTATAACAACTGGAAAAAAAATTGTATAATGCTCGTAACATTGAGGGGGGCTAGTGCCCCCTTGCCCCTCCCAAGTTCCGCCTATGGCTGTAATGATAAGGCCGAACGCAAATTATTCTGCTCATCAGTAAGCACTCGTGGAATCCACTGAGCAGCAACTTTTGATAGCCAAGACTATGAATGATGGAATAAACAGTTCCCAAACTGATTCTCAACATTTGAGAAAGTTATTTAACTTTGATACGCCTTTTTGCGCGTAAAGCAGTTTCCAACTGTTTCACAATTTCATCTGATGCTGCAACACGAGCAGGTCCAGGACGGGCCAAATCTTTAGTGGATTCTCTTCCTTGTCAAATTTATTGCACCATTCAACCACTCCTAAATGAGAATAACTATAGTCACCATATACAGCTTTCATTATCGTATACAGCTTTCCATTGGCTGACGCTTCTCAGCTACCAAAAACTGAATAACGGCACGCAGATTATCTTTTGAAGGATTTTCAATCATAGATGCCACTTTCCACAACGCTTAGAAAAGAACAAAATGCAAATATTTTTGAGAGACGCGTCACTAGTACTTAAACAGACAATATAAACAAATGGCGGAATGAACAGACAATATTCCGTTGCCATGGCGACTAAGTCACGGCTGCGCAGATCAAACGTGTTTCTGTTCAACAATCCTCATAATAGGACATGTGTATGTGTGGGCGGAGGGGTACCAGTGGAGATTTTTGAGTGGAAAAATAATAGGGGAAAATATATTAAGTTAATTTGGTTCTTAGGTAATCTCTCTCTCTCTCTCTCTCTCTCTCTCTCTCTCTCTCTCTCTCTCTCTCTCTCTCTCTCTCTCTCTCTCCTCTCTCTCTCTCTCTCTCTCTCTCTCTCTTTCTCACTGCTCTGCGCCAAACCAAACAAAGAGGGCACGGCGCAGCCTCTTCTGACGGCAAACCGCGCCACACTGTGCAACTTCGAGCGCCAACGAACGCGATCCAGATATTGTCGGTACATGAAAGGAAACCGTTCGTGCGCGTTCTATTTGGACAGTGTTTCTCGTTTACTGAATCTGAGCGGTACTGACTGATTTTAGTTGACTGTGATGTTAGTATATTCGTCTTGATTTAAGTTGAAAATGAGATTCGAATGGAACCATCAAGAGAACGAAACAGTGATTGATCTGTACCGAGAAAAACCGGAGTGGCGGGATTCAAAAGACAATAAATATCACATAAATATTAAAAAATGTGTTTACAAAAAAAAATAAAATTGATGTTCAATTTGTTTGGTATTGTTTTGTTTTCTTTGATTAGTTTATTTATTTGGTTCCCGTAATTTTGTGTTGGGATCTATTCTACTTTAGTGCATTTGGTGTACTTGAGTGCGGTCAGGTGTTCTGCGTTGATGCGGCGCTCTAGTCAGTTCGGTTGACAAACAGATATGCTACACGACATGATTTAACATACATTACAGCTATTAGCCTGAAATTACTTTACAATTAGGCCTTACAATTAGTTTGCACCAAACATATACTGGAATCTTCTACTAATTGTGTTAAAATTCTAAAATTTAGATTTTAGACTACAACAAATTGAAAAAAATTACGATATACTGTATTCTATTTTTTCTTAAAAATCCCCGCGGACCCCCTGAAACATTGTCGCGGACTCCCATGGGTCCGCGGCCCCCACTTTGGGAACCACTGCTCTAGTGTTTGTTTTTTTTTTCGAACAGAAATATTATTTTGACGTATATCATTCAAATCAGTCAAACATTCCCCTTACAAGTTTCTTCGAAAGAAATAAGAATAATAAATTTATGGCAACTACTCGTCTGATAACAGGACAGACGTTAATAAATAGTGCTTAGTGTGCTCGCAAGTATTCAAAATGTCTCCTGTTTGACTAGTTGTTTGTTTTTATTTATAACAACTGGAAACAAAATTGTAAAATGCTCGTAACATTGGGGGGGGTAGTGCCCCCCTTGCCCCTCCCAAGTTACGCCTATGGCTGTAATGATAAGGCCGAACGCAAATTATTCTGCTCATCAGTAAGCACTCGTGGAATCCACTGAGCAGCAACTTTTGATAGCCAAAACTATGAATGATGGAATAAACAGTTCCCATACTGATTCTCAACATTTGAGAAAGTTCTTTAAACTTTGATACGCCTTTTTGCGCGTAAAGCAGTTTCCAACTGTCCCACATTTTCATCTGATGCTGCAACACGAGCAGGTCCGGGACGGGCCAAATCTTTAGTGGATTCTCTTCCTTGTCAAAATTTATTGCACCATTCATCCACTCCTATATGAGAATAACTATAGTCACCATATACAGCTTTCATTATCGTATACAGCTTTCCATTGGCTGACGCCCCTCAGCGACCAAAAACTGAATAACGGCACGCAGATTATCTTTGGAAGGATTTTCAATCATAGATGCCACTTTTCACAACGCTTAGAAAAGAACAAACTGCAAATATTTTTGAGAGACGCGTCACTAGTACTTAAACAGACAATATAAACAAATGGCGGAATGAACAGACAATATTCCGTTGCCATGGCGACTAAGTCACGGCTGCGCAGATCAAAAGTGTTTCTGTTCAACAATCCTCATAATAGGACATGAGTATGTGTGGGCGGAGGGGTACCAGTGGAGATTTTTGTGTGGAAAAATAGGAGGGGTTAATATATTAAGTTAATTTGGTTCTTAGGTAATCTCACTCTCTCTCTCTCTCTTTCTCTCTCACTGCTCGGCGCCAAACCAAACAAAGAGGGCACGGCGCAGCCTGTTCTGACGGCAAACCGCGCCACACTGTGCAACTTCGAACACCAACGAACGCGATCCAGATATTGTCGGTACATGAAAGGAAACCGTTCGTGCGCGTTCTATTTGGACAGTGTTTCTCGTTTACTGAATCTGAGCGGTACTGACTGATTTTAGTTGACTGTGGTGTTAGTATATTCGTCTTGATTTAAATTGAAAATGAGATTCGAGTGGAACCATCAAGAGATCGAAAAAATGATTGATCTGTACCGAGAAAAACCGGAGTTGCTGAATTCAAAAGACAGTAATTATCAGATAAAAAATTAAAAATATGTTCATAAAAAAACAAAAGTAGAAGTTCAATTTGTTGGGTATTATTTTGTTTTATTTGATTAGTTTATTTATTTGGTTCCCGTAATTTTGTGTAGGGATCTATTCTACTTTAGTCCATTTGGTGTACTTGAGTGCGATCAGGTGTTCAGCGTTGATGCGGCGCTCTAGTCAGTTCGGTTGACAAACAGATCTGCTACACGACACGATTTAAATACATTAAAGCTTTTAGTCTGAAATTACTTTACAATTAGGCCTACAATTAGTTTGCACCAAACAAATACTGTAATTTTCTACTAATTGTTTTAAGATTCTAAAATTTAGATTTTAGACTACAACAAATTGAAAAAAAATTACGATATACTGTATTCTATTTTTTCTTAAAAATCCCCGCGGGCCCTCTGAAACATTGTCGCGGACTCCAATGGGTCCGCGGCCCCCACTTTGGGAACCACTGCTCAAGCGTTTGTTTTTTTTTCGAACAGAAATATTATTTTGACGTAATATCATTCAAAATCTGTCAAACATTCCCCTTACAAGTTTCTTCGAAAGAAATAAGAATAATAAATTTATGGCAACTAGTCGTCTGATAACAGGACAGAAGTTGATAAATAGTGCTTCCTGTGATCGCAAGCATATAAACTGTCTCCTGTTTGACTAGTTGTTTGTTTTTATTTATAACAATTGGAAACAAAATTTTATAATGCTCGTAACATTGGGGGGGGTAGTGCCCCCCTTGCCCCTCCCAAGTTACGCCTATGGCTGTAATGATAAGGCCGAACGCAAATTATTCTGCTCATCAGTAAGCACTCGTGGAATCCACTGAGCAGTAACTTTTGATAGCCAAGACTATAAATGATGGAATAAACAGTTCCCATACTGATTCTCAACATTTGAGAAAGTTCTTTAACTTTGATATGCGTTTTTTGCGCGTAAAGCAGTTTCCAACTGTCTCACATTTTCATCTGATGCTGCAACACGAACAGGTCCGGGACGGGCCAAATCTTTAGTGGATTCTCTTCCTTGTCAAAATTTATTGCACCATTCAACCACTCCTATATGAGAATAACTATAGACACCATATACAGCTTTCTTTATCGTATACAGCTTTCCATTGGCTGACGGCTCTCAGCGGCCAAAAACTGAATAACGGCACGCAGATTATCTTTGGAAGGATTTTCAATCATAGATGCCACTTTTCACAACGCTTAGAAAAGAACAAACTGCAAATATTTTTGAGAGACGCGTCACTAGTAATTAACCAGACAATATAAACAAATGGCGGAATGAACAGACAATATTCCGTTGCCATGGCGACTAAGTCACGGCTGCGCAGATCAAACGTGTTTCTGTTAAACAATCCTCATAATAGGAAATGTGTATGTGTGGGCGGAGGGGTACCAGTGGAGATTTTTTGTGTGGAAAAATAGGAGGGGATAATATATTAAGTTAATTTGGTTCTTAGCTAGTCTCGCTCTCTCTCTCTCTGTCTCTCTCTCTCTCTCTCTCTCTCCTATCGCTGCTCTGCGCCAAACCAAACAAAGAGGGCACGGCGCAGCCTCTTCTGACGGCAAACCGCGCCACACTGAGCAACTGTGTTTCTGTTCAACAATCCTCATAATAGGACAAGTGTATGTGTCGGCGGAGGGGTACCAGTGGAGATTTTTGTGTGGAAAAATAGGAGGGGATAATATATTAAGTTAATTTGGTTCTTAGCTAATCTCTCTCTCTCTCTCTCTCTCTCTCTCTCTCTCTCTCTCTTTCTCTCTCACTGCTCTGCGCCAAACCAAAAAAGAGGGCACGGCGGCAGCCTCTTCTGACGGCAAACCGCGCCACACTGTGCAACTTCGAGCGCCAACGAACGCGATCCAGATATTGTCGGTACATGAAAGGAAACCGTTCGTGCGCGTTCTATTTGGACAGTGTTTCTCGTTTACTGAATCTGAGCGGTACTGGCTGATTTTAGTTGACTGTGATGTTAGTATATTCGTCTTGATTTAAGTTGAAAATGAGATTCGAGTGGAACCATCAAGAGATCGAAAAAGTGATTGATCTGTACCGAGAAAAACAGGAGTGGCGGGATTCAAAAGACAATAAATATCACATAAATATTAAAAATGTGTTGACAAAAACACATAAAAGTTGATGTTCAATTTGTTCGGTATTGTTTTGTTTTCTTTGATTAGTTTATTTATTTGGTTCCCGTAATTTTGTGTTGGGATCTATTCTACTTTAGTGCATTTGGTGTACTTGAGTGCGATCAGGTGTTCCGCGTTGATGCGGCGCTCTAGTCAGTTCGGTTGACAAACAGATCTGCTACACGACATGATTTAAATACATTAAAGCTATTAGACTGAAATTACTTTACAATTAGGCCTACAATTAGTTTGCACCAAACAAATACTGGAATCTTCTACTAATTGTTTTAAAATTCTAAAATTTAGATTTTAGACTACAACAAATTGAAAAAAATTACGATATACTGTATTATATTTTTTCTTAAAAATCCCCGCGGACCCCCTGAAACATTGTCGCGGGCTCCCATGGGTCCGCGGCCCCCACTTTGGGAACCACTGCTCTAGCGTTTGTTTTTTTTTTTCGAACAGAAATATTATTTTGACGTATATCATTTAAATCTGTCAAACATTCCCCTTACAAGTTTCTTCGAAAGAAAAAAGAATAATAAATTTATGGCAACTAGACGTCTGATAACAGGACAGACGTTGATAAATAGTGCTTACTGTGCTCGCAAGCATACAAATGTCTCCTGTTTGACTAGTTGTTTGTTTTTTATTTATAACAACTGGAAACAAAATTGTATAATGCTCGTAACATTGAGGGGGGGTAGTGCCCCCTTGCCCCTCCCAAGTTACGCCTATGGCTGTAATGATAAGGCCGAACGCAAATTATTCTGCTCATCAGTAAGCACTCGTGGAATCCACTGAGCAGCAACTTTTGATAGCCAAGACTATGAATGATGGAATAAACATTTCCCATACTGATTCTCAACATTTGAGAAAGTTTCTTTAACTTTGATATGCGTTTTTGCGCGTAAAGCAGTTTCCAACTGTCTCACATTTTCATCTGATGCTGCAACACGAACAGGTCCGGGACGGGCCAAATCTTTAGTGGATTCTCTTCCTTGTCAAAATTTATTGCACCATTCAACCACTCCTATATGAGAATAACTATAGACACCATATACAGCTTTCTTTATCGTATACAGCTTTCCATTGGCTGACGGCTCTCAGCGGCCAAAAACTGAATAACGGCACGCAGATTATCTTTGGAAGGATTTTCAATCATAGATGCCACTTTTCACAACGCTTAGAAAAGAACAAACTGCAAATATTTTTGAGAGACGCGTCACTAGTACTTAAACAGACAATATAAACAAATGGCGGAATGAACAGACAATATTCCGTTGCCATGGCGACTAAGTCACGGCTGCGCAGATCAAACGTGTTTCTGTTAAACAATCCTCATAATAGGAAATGTGTATGTGTGGGCGGAGGGGTACCAGTGGAGATTTTTGTGTGGAAAAATAGGAGGGGATAATATATTAAGTTAATTTGGTTCTTAGCTAGTCTCGCTCTCTCTCTCTCTCTCTGTCTCTCTCACTCTCTCTCTCTCTATCGCTGCTCTGCGCCAAACCAAACAAAGAGGGCACGGCGCAGCCTCTTCTGACGGCAAACCGCGCCACACTGAGCAACTGTGTTTCTGTTCAACAATCCTCATAATAGGACAAGTGTATGTGTGGGCGGAGGGGTACCAGTGGAGATTTTTGTGTGGAAAAATAGGAGGGGATAATATATTAAGTTAATTTGGTTCTTAGCTAATCTCTCTCTCTCTCTCTCTCTCTCTCTCTCTCTCTCTCTCTCTCTCTCTCTCTCTCTCTTTCTCTCTCACTGCTCTGCGCCAAACCAAAAAAGAGGGCACGCCGCAGCCTCTTCTGACGGCAAACCGCGCCACACTGTGCAACTTCGAGCGCCAACGAACGCGATCCAGATATTGTCGGTACATGAAAGGAAACCGTTCGTGCGCGTTCTATTTGGACAGTGTTTCTCGTTTACTGAATCTGAGCGGTACTGGCTGATTTTAGTTGACTGTGATGTTAGTATATTCGTCTTGATTTAAGTTGAAAATGAGATTCGAGTGGAACCATCAAGAGATCGAAAAAGTGATTGATCTGTACCGAGAAAAACAGGAGTGGCGGGATTCAAAAGACAATAAATATCACATAAATATTAAAAATGTGTTGACAAAAACACATAAAAGTTGATGTTCAATTTGTTCGGTATTGTTTTGTTTTCTTTGATTAGTTTATTTATTTGGTTCCCGTAATTTTGTGTTGGGATCTATTCTACTTTAGTGCATTTGGTGTACTTGAGTGCGATCAGGTGTTCCGCGTTGATGCGGCGCTCTAGTCAGTTCGGTTGACAAACAGATCTGCTACACGACATGATTAAATACATTAAAGCTATTAGACTGAAATTACTTTACAATTAGGCCTACAATTAGTTTGCACCAAACAAATACTGGAATCTTCTACTAATTGTTTTAAAATTCTAAAATTTAGATTTTAGACTACAACAAATTGAAAAAAATTACGATATACTGTATTATATTTTTTCTTAAAAATCCCCGCGGACCCCCTGAAACATTGTCGCGGGCTCCCATGGGTCCGCGGCCCCCCACTTTGGGAACCACTGCTCTAGCGTTTGTTTTTTTTTTCGAACAGAAATATTATTTTGACGTATATCATTTAAATCTGTCAAACATTCCCCTTACAAGTTTCTTCGAAAGAAAAAAGAATAATAAATTTATGGCAACTAGACGTCTGATAACAGGACAGACGTTGATAAATAGTGCTTACTGTGCTCGCAAGCATACAAATGTCTCCTGTTTGACTAGTTGTTTGTTTTTATTTATAACAACTGGAAACAAAATTGTATAATGCTCGTAACATTGAGGGGGGGTAGTGCCCCCTTGCCCCTCCCAAGTTACGCCTATGGCTGTAATGATAAGGCCGAACGCAAATTATTCTGCTCATCAGTAAGCACTCGTGGAATCCACTGAGCAGCAACTTTTGATAGCCAAGACTATGAATGATGGAATAAACATTTCCCATACTGATTCTCAACATTTGAGAAAGTTCTTTAACTTTGATACGCCTTTATGCGCGTTAAAGCAGTTTCCAACTGTCCCACATTTTCATCTGATGCTGCAACACGAGTAGGTTCGGGACGGGCCAAATCTTTAGTGGATTCTCTTCGTTGTCGAAATGTATTGCACCATTCAACCACTCCTATATGAGAATAACTATAGTCACCATATACAGCTTTCTTTATCGTATACAGCTTTCCATTGGCTGACGCCCCTCAGCGACCAAAAACTGAATAACGGCATGCAGATTATCATTGGAAGGATTTTCAATCATAGATGCCACTTTTCACAACGCTTAGAAAAGAACAAACTGCAAATATTTTTGAGAGACGCGTCACTAGTACTTAAACAGACAATATAAACAAATGGCGGAATGAACAGACAATATTCCGTTGCCATGGCGACTAAGTCACGGCTGCGCAGATCAAACGTGTTTCTGTTCAACAATCCTCATAATAGGACATGTGTATGTGTGGGCGGAGGGGTACCAGTGGAGATTTTTGAGTGGAAAAATAGGAGGGGTTAATATATTAAGTTAATTTGGTTCTTAGCTAGTTTCGCTCTCTCTCTCTGTCTGTCTCTCTCTGTCTCTGTCTCTCTCTGTCTCTGTCTCTCTCTCTCTCTCTCTCTCTCTCTCTCTCTCTCTCTCTCTCTCTCTCTCTCTCTCTCTCTCTCTCTCTCTCTCTCTCTCTCTCTCTCTCTCTCTCTATCGCTGCTCTGCGCCAAACCAAACAAAGCGGGCATGGCGCAGCCTGTTCTGACGGCAAACCGCGCCACACTGTGCAACTTCCAGCGCCAACGAACGCGATCCAGATATTGTCGGAACATGAAAGGAAACCGTTCGTGCGCGTTCTATTTGGACAGTGTTTCTCGTTTACTGAATCAGAGCGGTACCGACTGATTTATTAGTTGACTGTGATGTTAGTATATTCATCTTGATTTAAGTTGAAAATGAGATTCGAGCGGAACCATCAAGAGATCGAAAAAGTGATTGATCTCTACCGAGAAAAACCGGAATTGCAGGATTCAAAAGACAATAAATATCATATAAAAAATTAAAAATATGTTCATAAAAAAACATAAAAGTAGATGTTCAATTTGTTGGGTATTGTTTTGTTTTCTTTGATTAGTTTATTTATTTAGTTCCCGTAATTTTGTGTAGGGATCTATTCTACTTTAGTGCATTTGGTGTACTTGAGTGCGATCAGTTGTTCTGCGTTGATGCGGCGCTCTAGTCAGTTCGGTTGATAAACAAATTTGACGAATTGTCTCCTGTTTGACTAGTTGTTAGTTTTTATTTATAACAGCTGGAAACAAAATTATATAATGCTCGGAACATTGGGGGAGCGGGGGCGCTAGTGTCCCTCTTGTCCTTTCCAAGTTATGCCTATGGCTGTAATGATATGGCCGAACGCAAATTATTCTGCTCATCAGTAAGCACTCGTGGAATCCACTGAGCAGCAACTTTGTGATAGCCAAGACTATGAATGATGGAATAAACAGTTCCCATGCTGATTCTCAACATTTGAGAAAGTTCTTTAACATTGATACTCCTTTTTGCGCGTAAAGCAGTTTCCAACTGTCTCACATTTTCATCTGATGCTGCAACACGAGCAGGTCCCGGACGGGCCAAATCTTTAGTGGATTCTCTTCCTTGTCAAAATTTATTGCACCATTCAACCACTCCTATATGAGAATAACTATAGTCACCATACACAGCTTTCATTATCGTATACAGCTTTCCATTGGCTGACGCCCCTCAGCGACCAAAAACTGAATAACGGCACGCAGATTATCTTTGGAAGGATTTTCAATCATAGGTGCCACTTTTCACAACGCTTAGAAAAAAACAAACTGCGAATATTTTTGAGAGACGCGTCACTAGTACTTAAACAGACAATATAAACAAATGGCGGAATGAACAGACAATATTCCGTTGCCATGGCGACTAAGTCACGGCTGCGCAGACCAAACGTGTTTCTGTTCAACAATCCTCATAATAGGAAATGTGTATGTTTGAGAGGAGGGGTACCAGTAAAGATTTTTGTGTGGAAAAATAGGAGGGGATAATATATTAAGTTAATTTGGTTCTTAGCTAGTCGCGCTCTACCTGTCTCTCTCTCTCTCTCTGTTCCTATCTCTCACTCTCTCTCTCTCTCTCTCTCGCCCTGTCTCTCTCACTCTCTCTCTCTCTCGCTGCTCTGCGCCAAACCAAACAAAGAGGGCATGGCGCAGCCTGTTCTGACGGCAAACCGCGCCACTCTGTGCAACTTCGAGCGCCAACGAACGCGATCCAGATATTGTCGGAACATGAAAGGAAACAGTTCGTGCGCCTTCTATTTGGACAGTGTTTCTCGTTTACTGAATCTGAGCGGTACCGACTGATTTTAGTTGACTGTGATGTTAGTATATTCATCTTGATTTAAGTTGAAAATGAGATTCGAGTGGAACCATCAAGAGATCGAAAAAGTGATTGATCTGTACCGAGAGAAACCGGAATTGCGGGATTCAAAAGACAATAAATATCTGATACAAAATTAAAAATATGTTCATAAAAAAACATAAAAGTAGATGTTCAATTTGTTGGGTATTGTTTTGTTTTCTTTGATTAGTTTATTTATTTGGATCCCGTAATTTTGTGTAGGGATCTATTCTACTTTAGTGCATTTGGTGTACTTGATTGCGATCAGGTGTTCTGCGTTGATGCGGCGCTCTAGTCAGTTCGGTTGACAAACAAATCTGACAAATTGTCTCCTGTTTGACTAGTTGTTAGTTTTTATTTATAACAACTGGAAACAAAATTATATAATGCTCGGAACATTGGGGGTGGGGCGCTAGTGTCCCTCTTGCCCCTTCCAAGTTATGCCTATGGCTGTAATGATAAGGCCGAACGCAAATTATTCTGCTCATCAGTAAGCACTCGTGGAATCCACTGAGCAGCAACTTTGTGATAGCCAAGACTATGAATGATGGAATAAACAGTTCCCATGCTGATTCTCAACATTTGAGAAAGTTCTTTAACTTTGATACGCCTTTTTGCGCGTAAAGCAGTTTCCAACTGTCCCACATTTTCATCTGATGCTGCAACACGAGCAGGTCCGGGACGGGCCAAATCTTTAGTGGATTCTCTTCCTTGTCAAAATTTATTGCACCATTCAACCACTCCTATATGAGAATAACTATAGTCACCATATACAGCTTTCATTATCGTATACAGCTTTCCATTGGCTGACGCCCCTCAGCAGCCAAAAACTGAATAACGGCACGCAGATTATCTTTGGAAGGATATCATAGATGCCACTTTTCACAACGCTTAGAAAAGAAAAAATTGCAAATATTTTTGAGAGACGCGTCACTAGTACTTAAACAGACAATATAAACAAATGGCGGAATGAACAGATAATATTCCGTTGCCATGGCGACTAAGTCACGACTGCGCAGATCAAACGTGTTTCTGTTCAACAATCCTCATAATAGGAAATGTGTATGTTTGAGAGGAGGGGTACCAGTAAAGATTTTTGTGTGGAAAATAGGAGGGGATAATATATTAAGTTAATTTGGTTCTTAGCTAGTCTCGCTCTCTCTCTGTCTGTCTCTCTTTCTCTCTCTCTCTCTCTCTCTCTCTCTCTCTCTCTCTCTCTCTCTCTCTTTCTCTCTCACTGCTCTGCGCCAAACCAAACAAAGAGGGCATGGAGCAGCCTGTTCTGACGGCAAACCGCGCCACACTGTGCAACTTCGAGCGCCAACGAACGCGATCCAGATATTGTCGGAATATGAAAGGAAACAGTTCGTGCGCCTTCTATTTGGACAGTGTTTCTCGTTTACTGAATCTGAGCGGTACTGACTAATTTTAGTTGACTGTGATGTTAGTATATTCATCTTGATTTAAGTTGAAAATGAGATTGGAGTGGAACCATCAAGAGATCGAAAAAGTGATTGATCTGTACCGAGAAAAACCGGAGTGGCGGGATTCAAAAGACAATAAATATCACATAAATATTAAAAATGTGTTGACAAAAACACATAAAATTTGATGTTCAATTTGTTGGGTATTGTTTTGTTTTCTTTGATTAGTTTATTTATTTGGTTCCCGTAATTTTGTGTTGGGATCTATTCTACTTTAGTGCATTTGGTGTACTTGAGTGCGATCAGGTGTTCTGCGTTGATGCGGCGCTCTAGTCAGTTCGGTTGACAAACAGATATGCTACACGACATGATTTAAATACATTAAAGCTATTAGTCTGAAATTACTTTACAATTAGGACTACAATTAGTTTGCACCAAACAAATACTGGAATCATCTACTAATTGTTTTAAGATTCTAAAATTTAGATTTTAGACTACAACAAATTGGAAAAATTTACGATATACTGTATTCTATTTTTTCTTAAAAATCCCCGCGGACCCCCTGAAACATTGTCGCGGACTCCCATGGGTCCGCGGCCCGCACTTTGAGAACCACTGCTCTAGCGTTTGTTTTTTTTTCGAACAGAAATATTATTTTGACGTCCAAAACGCGCCAAATCTTTAGTGGCTTCTCTTCCTTGTCAAATTTATTGCACCATTCAACCACTCCTAAATGAGAATAACTATAGTCACCATATACAGCTTTCATTATCGTATACAGCTTTCCATTGGCTGACGCTTCTCAGCTACCAAAAACTGAATAACGGCACGCAGATTATCTTTGGAAGGATTTTCAATCATAGATGCCACTTTTCACAACGCTTAGAAAAGAACAAAATGCAAATATTTTTGAGAGACGCCTCACTAGTACTTAAACAGACAATATAAACAAATGGCGGAATGAACAGACAATATTCCGTTGCCATGGCGACTAAGTCACGGCTGCGCAGATCAAACGTGTTTCTGTTCAACAATCCTCATAATAGGACATGTGTATGTGTGGGCGGAGGGGTACCAGTGGAGATTTTTGAGTGGAAAAATAATAGGTGATAATATATTAAGTTAATTTGGTTCTTAGGTAATCTCTCTCTCTCTCTCTCTCTCTCTCTCTCTCTCTCTCTCTCTCTCTCTCTCTCTCTCTCTCTCTCTCTCTCTCTCTCTCTCTCTTCCTCTCTCACTGCTCTGCGCCAAACCAAACAAAGAGTGCACGGCGCAGCCTTTTCTGACGGTAAACCGCGCCACACTGTGCAACTTCGAGCGCCAACGAACGCGATCCAGATATTGTCGGTACACGAAAGGAAACCGTTCGTGCGCGTTCTATTTGGACAGTGTTTCTCGTTTATTGAATCTGAGCGGTACAGACTGATTTTAGTTGACTGTGATGTTAGTATATTCGTCTTGATTTAAGTTGAAAATGAGATTCGAGTGGAACCATCAAGAGATCGAAAAAGTGATTGATCTGTACCGAGAAAAACCGGAGTGGCGGGATTCAAAAGACAATAAATATCACATAAATATTAATAATGTGTTGACAAAAACACATAAAATTTGATGTTCAATTTGTTCGATATTGTTTTGTTTTCTTTGATTAGTTTATTTATTTGGTTCCCGTAATTTTGTGTTGGGATCTATTCTACTTTAGTGCATTTGGTGTACTTGAGTGCGATCAGGTGTTCTGCGTTGATGCGGCGCTCTAGTCAGTTCGGTTGACAAACAGATCTGCTACACGACATGATTTAAATACGTTAAAGCTATTAGTCTGAAATTACTTTACAATTAGGCCTACAATAAGTTTGCACCAAACAAATACTGGAATCTTCTACTAATTGTTTTGAAATTCTAAAATTTAGATTTTAGACTACAACAAATTGAAAAAAATTACGATATACTGTATTCTATTTTTTCTTAAAAATCCCCGCGGACCCTCTGAAACATTGTCGCGGACTCCCATGTGTCCGCGGCCCCCACTTTGGTAACCACTGCTCAAGCGTTTGTTTTTTTTTCGAACAGAAATATTATTTTGACGTATATCATTCAAATCTGTCAAACATTCCCGTTACAAGTTTCTTCGAAAGAAAAAAAAATAATAAATTTATGGCAACTAGACGTCTGATAACAGGACAGACGTTGATAAATAGTGCTTACTGTGCTCGCAAGCATACTAATGTCTCCTGTTTGACTAGTTGTTTGTTTTTATTTATAACAACTGGAAACAAAATTGTATAATGCTCGTAACATTGAGGGGGGTAGTGCCCCCCTTGCCTCTGATAAGGCCGAACGCAAATTATTCTGCTCATCAGTAAGCACTCGTGGAATCCACTGAGCAGCAACTTTTGATAGCCAAGACTATGAATGATGGAATAAACAGTTCCCATACTGATTCTCAACATTTGATAAAGTTCTTTAACTTTGATACGCCTTTTTGCGCGTAAAGCAGTTTCCAACTGTCCCACATTTTCATCTGATGCTGCAACACGAGCAGGTTCGGGACGGGCCAAATATTTAGTGGATTCTCTTCCTTGTCAAAATTTATTGCACCATTCAACCACTCCTATATGAGAATAACTATAGTCACCATATACAGCTTTCATTATCGTATACAGCTTTCCATTGGCTGACGCCCCTCAGCGACCAAAAACTGAATAACGGCACGCAGATTATCATTGGAAGGATTTTCAATCATAGATGCCACTTTTCAAAACGCTTAGAAAAGAACAAACTGCAAATATTTTTGAGAGACGCGTCACTAGTACTTAAACAGACAATATAAACAAATGGCGGAATGAACAGACAATATTCCGTTGCCATGGCGACTACGTCACGGCTGCGCAGATCAAACGTGTTTCTGTTCAACAATCCTCATAATAGGACATGTGTATGTGTGGGCGGAGGGGTACCAGTGGAGATTTTTTGAGTGCAAAAATAGGAGGGTTAATATATTAAGTTAATTTGGTTCTTAGCTAGTCTCGCTCTCTCTGTCACTCTCTCTCTCTCTCTCTCTCTCTCTCTCTCTCTCTCTCTCTCTCTATCGCTGCTCTGCGCCAAACCAAACAAAGAGGGCATGGAGCAGCCTGTTCTGACGGCAAACCGCGCCACACTGTGCAACTTCGAGCGCCAACGAACGCGATCCAGATATTGTCGGAATATGAAAGGAAACAGTTCGTGCGCCTTCTATTTGGACAGTGTTTCTCGTTTACTGAATCTGAGCGGTACCGACTGATTTTAGTTGACTGTGATGTTAGTATATTCATCTTGATTTAAGTTGAAAATGAGATTCGAGTGGAACCATCAAGAGATCGAAAAAGTGATTGATCTGTACCGAGAAAAACCGGAATTGCGGTATTCAAAAGACAATAAATATCAGATAAAAAATTAAAAATATGTTCATAAAAAAACATAAAAGTAGATGTTCAATTTGTTGGGTATTGTTTTGTTTTCTTTGATTAGTTTATTTATTTGGATCCCGTAATTTTGTGTAGGGATCTATTCTACTTTAGTGCATTTGGTGTACTTGATTGCGATCAGGTGTTCTGCGTTGATGCGGCGCTCTAGTCAGTTCGGTTGACAAACAGATCTGCTACACGACATGATTTAAATACATTAAAGCTTTAAGTCTGAAATTACAATTAGGACTACAATTAGTTTGCACCAAACAAATACTGGAATCATCTACTAATTGTTTTAAGATTCTAAAATTTAGATTTTAGACTACAACAAATTGGAAAAATTTACGATATACTGTATTCTATTTTTTCTTAAAAATCCCCGCGGACCCCCTGAAACATTGTCGCGGACTCCCATGTGTCCGCGGCCCGCAATTTGAGAACCACTGCTCTAGCGTATGTTTTTTTTCGAACAGAAATATTATTTTGACGTATATCATTCAAATCTGTCAAACATTCCCCTTACAAGTTACTTCGAAAGAAAAAAGAATAATAAATTTTTGGCAACTAGTCGTCTGATAACAGACAGACGTTGATAAATAGTGCTTACTGTGCTCGCAAGCATACAAACTGTCTCCTGTTTGACTAGTTGTTTGTATTTATTTATAACAACTGGAAACAAAATTGTATAATGCTCGTAACATTGAGGGGGGCTAGTGCCCCTTGCCCCTCCCAAGTTCCGCCTATGGCTGTAATGATAAGGCCGAACGCAAATTATTCTGCTCATCAGTAAGCACTCGTGGAATCCACTGAGCAGCAACTTTTGATAGCCAAGACTATGAATGATGGAATAAACAGTTCCCAAACTGATTCTCAACATTTGAGAAAGTTATTTAACTTTGATACGCCTTTTTGCGCGTAAAGCAGTTTCCAACTGTTTCACAATTTCATCTGATGCTGCAACACGAGCAGGTCCAGGACGGGCCAAATCTTTAGTGGATTCTCTTCCTTGTCAAATTTATTGCACCATTCAACCACTCCTAAATGAGAATAACTATAGTCACCATATACAGCTTTCATTATCGTATACAGCTTTCCATTGGCTGACGCTTCTCAGCTACCAAAAACTGAATAACGGCACGCAGATTATCTTTTGAAGGATTTTCAATCATAGATGCCACTTTCCACAACGCTTAGAAAAGAACAAAATGCAAATATTTTTGAGAGACGCGTCACTAGTACTTAAACAGACAATATAAACAAATGGCGGAATGAACAGACAATATTCCGTTGCCATGGCGACTAAGTCACGGCTGCGCAGATCAAACGTGTTTCTGTTCAACAATCCTCATAATAGGACATGTGTATGTGTGGGCGGAGGGGTACCAGTGGAGATTTTTGAGTGGAAAAATAATAGGGGAAAATATATTAAGTTAATTTGGTTCTTAGGTAATCTCTCTCTCTCTCTCTCTCTCTCTCTCTCTCTCTCTCTCTCTCTCTCTCTCTCTCTTTCTCACTGCTCTGCGCCAAACCAAACAAAGAGGGCACGGCGCAGCCTCTTCTGACGGCAAACCGCGCCACACTGTGCAACTTCGAGCGCCAACGAACGCGATCCAGATATTGTCGGTACATGAAAGGAAACCGTTCGTGCGCGTTCTATTTGGACAGTGTTTCTCGTTTACTGAATCTGAGCGGTACTGACTGATTTTAGTTGACTGTGATGTTAGTATATTCGTCTTGATTTAAGTTGAAAATGAGATTCGAATGGAACCATCAAGAGATCGAAAAAGTGATTGATCTGTACCGAGAAAAACCGGAGTGGCGGGATTCAAAAGACAATAAATATCACATAAATATTAAAAATGTGTTTACAAAAAAAAATAAAATTGATGTTCAATTTGTTTGGTATTGTTTTGTTTTCTTTGATTAGTTTATTTATTTGGTTCCCGTAATTTTGTGTTGGGATCTATTCTACTTTAGTGCATTTGGTGTACTTGAGTGCGGTCAGGTGTTCTGCGTTGATGCGGCGCTCTAGTCAGTTCGGTTGACAAACAGATATGCTACACGACATGATTTAAATACATTACAGCTATTAGCCTGAAATTACTTTACAATTAGGCCTACAATTAGTTTGCACCAAACATATACTGGAATCTTCTACTAATTGTGTTAAAATTCTAAAATTTAGATTTTAGACTACAACAAATTGAAAAAAATTACGATATACTGTATTCTATTTTTTCTTAAAAATCCCCGCGGACCCCCTGAAACATTGTCGCGGACTCCCCTGGGTCCGCGGCCCCCACTTTGGGAACCACTGCTCTAGTGTTTGTTTTTTTTTTCGAACAGAAATATTATTTTGACGTATATCATTCAAATCAGTCAAACATTCCCCTTACAAGTTTCTTCGAAAGAAAAAAGAATAATAAATTTATGGCAACTACTCGTCTGATAACAGGACAGACGTTAATAAATAGTGCTTAGTGTGCTCGCAAGTATTCAAAATGTCTCCTGTTTGACTAGTTGTTTGTTTTTATTTATAACAACTGGAAACAAAATTGTAAAATGCTCGTAACATTGGGGGGTTAGTGCCCCCCTTGCCCCTCCCAAGTTACGCCTATGGCTGTAATGATAAGGCCGAACGCAAATTATTCTGCTCATCAGTAAGCACTCGTGGAATCCACTGAGCAGCAACTTTTGATAGCCAAAACTATGAATGATGGAATAAACAGTTCCCATACTGATTCTCAACATTTGAGAAAGTTCTTTAACTTTGATACGCCTTTTTGCGCGTAAAGCAGTTTCCAACTGTCCCACATTTTCATCTGATGCTGCAACACGAGCAGGTCCGGGACGGGCCAAATCTTTAGTGGATTCTCTTCCTTGTCAAAATTTATTGCACCATTCATCCACTCCTATATGAGAATAACTATAGTCACCATATACAGCTTTCATTATCGTATACAGCTTTCCATTGGCTGACGCCCCTCAGCGACCAAAAACTGAATAACGGCACGCAGATTATCTTTGGAAGGATTTTCAATCATAGATGCCACTTTTCACAACGCTTAGAAAAGAACAAACTGCAAATATTTTTGAGAGACGCGTCACTAGTACTTAAACAGACAATATAAACAAATGGCGGAATGAACAGACAATATTCCGTTGCCATGGCGACTAAGTCACGGCTGCGCAGATCAAACGTGTTTCTGTTCAACAATCCTCATAATAGGACATGAGTATGTGTGGGCGGAGGGGTACCAGTGGAGATTTTTGTGTGGAAAAATAGGAGGGGTTAATATATTAAGTTAATTTGGTTCTTAGGTAATCTCACTCTCTCTCTCTCTCTTTCTCTCTCACTGCTCGGCGCCAAACCAAACAAAGAGGGCACGGCGCAGCCTGTTCTGACGGCAAACCGCGCCACACTGTGCAACTTCGAACACCAACGAACGCGATCCAGATATTGTCGGTACATGAAAGGAAACCGTTCGTGCGCGTTCTATTTGGACAGTGTTTCTCGTTTACTGAATCTGAGCGGTACTGACTGATTTTAGTTGACTGTGGTGTTAGTATATTCGTCTTGATTTAAATTGAAAATGAGATTCGAGTGGAACCATCAAGAGATCGAAAAAATGATTGATCTGTACCGAGAAAAACCGAAGTTGCTGAATTCAAAAGACAGTAATTATCAGATAAAAAATTAAAAATATGTTCATAAAAAAACAAAAGTAGAAGTTCAATTTGTTGGGTATTATTTTGTTTTATTTGATTAGTTTATTTATTTGGTTCCCGTAATTTTGTGTAGGGATCTATTCTACTTTAGTCCATTTGGTGTACTTGAGTGCGATCAGGTGTTCAGCGTTGATGCGGCGCTCTAGTCAGTTCGGTTGACAAACAGATCTGCTACACGACACGATTTAAATACATTAAAGCTTTTAGTCTGAAATTACTTTACAATTAGGCCTACAATTAGTTTGCACCAAACAAATACTGTAATTTTCTACTAATTGTTTTAAGATTCTAAAATTTAGATTTTAGACTACAACAAATTGAAAAAAATTACGATATACTGTATTCTATTTTTTCTTAAAAATCCCCGCGGGCCCTCTGAAACATTGTCGCGGACTCCAATGGGTCCGCGGCCCCCACTTTGGGAACCACTGCTCAAGCGTTTGTTTTTTTTTCGAACAGAAATATTATTTTGACGTATATCATTCAAATCTGTCAAACATTCCCCTTACAAGTTTCTTCGAAAGAAATAAGAATAATAAATTTATGGCAACTAGTCGTCTGATAACAGGACAGAAGTTGATAAATAGTGCTTCCTGTGATCGCAAGCATATAAACTGTCTCCTGTTTGACTAGTTGTTTGTTTTTATTTATAACAATTGGAAACAAAATTTTATAATGCTCGTAACATTGGAGGGGTAGTGCCCCCCTTGCCCCTCCCAAGTTACGCCTATGGCTGTAATGATAAGGCCGAACGCAAATTATTCTGCTCATCAGTAAGCACTCGTGGAATCCACTGAGCAGTAACTTTTGATAGCCAAGACTATAAATGATGGAATAAACAGTTCCCATACTGATTCTCAACATTTGAGAAAGTTCTTTAACTTTGATATGCGTTTTTGCGCGTAAAGCAGTTTCCAACTGTCTCACATTTTCATCTGATGCTGCAACACGAGCAGGTCCGGGACGGGCCAAATCTTTAGTGGATTCTCTTCCTTGTCAAAATTTATTGCACCATTCAACCACTCCTATATGAGAATAACTATAGACACCATATACAGCTTTCTTTATCGTATACAGCTTTCCATTGGCTGACGGCTCTCAGCGGCCAAAAACTGAATAACGGCACGCAGATTATCTTTGGAAGGATTTTCAATCATAGATGCCACTTTTCACAACGCTTAGAAAAGAACAAACTGCAAATATTTTTGAGAGACGCGTCACTAGTACTTAAACAGACAATATAAACAAATGGCGGAATGAACAGACAATATTCCGTTGCCATGGCGACTAAGTCACGGCTGCGCAGATCAAACGTGTTTCTGTTAAACAATCCTCATAATAGGAAATGTGTATGTGTGGGCGGAGGGGTACCAGTGGAGATTTTTGTGTGGAAAAATAGGAGGGGATAATATATTAAGTTAATTTGGTTCTTAGCTAGTCTCGCTCTCTCTCTCTCTGTCTCTCTCTCTCTCTCTCTCTCTATCGCTGCTCTGCGCCAAACCAAACAAAGAGGGCACGGCGCAGCCTCTTCTGACGGCAAACCGCGCCACACTGAGCAACTGTGTTTCTGTTCAACAATCCTCATAATAGGACAAGTGTATGTGTGGGCGGAGGGGTACCAGTGGAGATTTTTGTGTGGAAAAATAGGAGGGGATAATATATTAAGTTAATTTGGTTCTTAGCTAATCTCTCTCTCTCTCTCTCTCTCTCTCTCTCTCTCTCTCTCTCTCTCTTTCTCTCTCACTGCTCTGCGCCAAACCAAAAAAGAGGGCACGGCGCAGCCTCTTCTGACGGCAAACCGCGCCACACTGTGCAACTTCGAGCGCCAACGAACGCGATCCAGATATTGTCGGTACATGAAAGGAAACCGTTCGTGCGCGTTCTATTTGGACAGTGTTTCTCGTTTACTGAATCTGAGCGGTACTGGCTGATTTTAGTTGACTGTGATGTTAGTATATTCGTCTTGATTTAAGTTGAAAATGAGATTCGAGTGGAACCATCAAGAGATCGAAAAAGTGATTGATCTGTACCGAGAAAAACAGGAGTGGCGGGATTCAAAAGACAATAAATATCACATAAATATTAAAAATGTGTTGACAAAAACACATAAAAGTTGATGTTCAATTTGTTGGGTATTGTTTTGTTTTCTTTGATTAGTTTATTTATTTGGTTCCCGTAATTTTGTGTTGGGATCTATTCTACTTTAGTGCATTTGGTGTACTTGAGTGCGATCAGGTGTTCCGCGTTGATGCGGCGCTCTAGTCAGTTCGGTTGACAAACAGATCTGCTTACACGACATGATTTAAATACATTAAAGCTATTAGACTGAAATTACTTTACAATTAGGCCTACAATTAGTTTGCACCAAACAAATACTGGAATCTTCTACTAATTGTTTTAAAATTCTAAAATTTATATTTTAGACTACAACAAATTGAAAAAAATTACGATATACTGTATTATATTTTTTCTTAAAAATCCCCGCGGACCCCCTGAAACATTGTCGCGGGCTCCCATGGGTCCGCGGCCCCCACTTTGGGAACCACTGCTCTAGCGTTTGTTTTTTTTTTTCGAACAGAAATATTATTTTGACGTATATCATTTAAATCTGTCAAACATTCCCCTTACAAGTTTCTTCGAAAGAAAAAGAATAATAAATTTATGGCAACTAGACGTCTGATAACAGGACAGACGTTGATAAATAGTGCTTACTGTGCTCGCAAGCATACAAATGTCTCCTGTTTGACTAGTTGTTTGTTTTTATTTATAACAACTGGAAACAAAATTGTATAATGCTCGTAACATTGAGGGGGGGGTAGTGCCCCCTTGCCCCTCCCAAGTTACGCCTATGGCTGTAATGATAAGGCCGAACGCAAATTATTCTGCTCATCAGTAAGCACTCGTGGAATCCACTGAGCAGCAACTTTTGATAGCCAAGACTATGAATGATGGAATAAACATTTCCCATACTGATTCTCAACATTTGAGAAAGTTCTTTAACTTTGATACGCCTTTATGCGCGTAAAGCAGTTTCCAACTGTCCCACATTTTCATCTGATGCTGCAACACGAGTAGGTCCGGGACGGGCCAAATCTTTAGTGGATTCTCTTCCTTGTCGAAATGTATTGCACCATTCAACCACTCCTATATGAGAATAACTATAGTCACCATATACAGCTTTCTTTATCGTATACAGCTTTCCATTGGCTGACGCCCCTCAGCGACCAAAACTGAATAACGGCATGCAGATTATCATTGGAAGGATTTTCAATCATAGATGCCACTTTTCACAACGCTTAGAAAAGAACAAACTGCAAATATTTTTGAGAGACGCGTCACTAGTACTTAAACAGACAATATAAACAAATGGCGGAATGAACAGACAATATTCCGTTGCCATGGCGACTAAGTCACGGCTGCGCAGATCAAACGTGTTTCTGTTCAACAATCCTCATAATAGGACATGTGTATGTGTGGGCGGAGGGGTACCAGTGGAGATTTTTGAGTGGAAAAATAGGAGGGGTTAATATATTAAGTTAATTTGGTTCTTAGCTAGTTTCGCTCTCTCTCTCTCTCTGTCTCTCTCTGTCTCTGTCTCTCTCTGTCTCTGTCTCTCTCTCTCTCTCTCTCTCTCTCTCTCTCTCTCTCTCTCTCTCTCTCTCTCTCTCTCTCTCTCTCTCTCTCTCTCTCTCTCTCTCTCTCTCTCTCTCTCTCTATCGCTGCTCTGCGCCAAACCAAACAAAGAGGGCATGGCGCAGCCTGTTCTGACGGCAAACCGCGCCACACTGTGCAACTTCCAGCGCCAACGAACGCGATCCAGATATTGTCGGAACATGAAAGGAAACCGTTCGTGCGCGTTCTATTTGGACAGTGTTTCTCGTTTACTGAATCAGAGCGGTACCGACTGATTTTAGTTGACTGTGATGTTAGTATATTCATCTTGATTTAAGTTGAAAATGAGATTCGAGCGGAACCATCAAGAGATCGAAAAAGTGATTGATCTCTACCGAGAAAAACCGGAATTGCAGGATTCAAAAGACAATAAATATCAGATAAAAAATTAAAAATATGTTCATAAAAAAACATAAAAGTAGATGTTCAATTTGTTGGGTATTGTTTTGTTTTCTTTGATTAGTTTATTTATTTAGTTCCCGTAATTTTGTGTAGGGATCTATTCTACTTTAGTGCATTTGGTGTACTTGAGTGCGATCAGGTGTTCTGCGTTGATGCGGCGCTCTAGTCAGTTCGGTTGATAAACAAATTTGACGAATTGTCTCCTGTTTGACTAGTTGTTAGTTTTTATTTATAACAGCTGGAAACAAAATTATATAATGCTCGGAACATTGGGGGAGCGGGGGCGCTAGTGTCCCTCTTGTCCTTTCCAAGTTATGCCTATGGCTGTAATGATATGGCCGAACGCAAATTATTCTGCTCATCAGTAAGCACTCGTGGAATCCACTGAGCAGCAACTTTGTGATAGCCAAGACTATGAATGATGGAATAAACAGTTCCCATGCTGATTCTCAACATTTGAGAAAGTTCTTTAACATTGATACTCCTTTTTGCGCGTAAAGCAGTTTCCAACTGTCTCACATTTTCATCTGATGCTGCAACACGAGCAGGTCCCGGACGGGCCAAATCTTTAGTGGATTCTCTTCCTTGTCAAAATTTATTGCACCATTCAACCACTCCTATATGAGAATAACTATAGTCACCATACACAGCTTTCATTATCGTATACAGCTTTCCATTGGCTGACGCCCCTCAGCGACCAAAAACTGAATAACGGCACGCAGATTATCTTTGGAAGGATTTTCAATCATAGGTGCCACTTTTCACAACGCTTAGAAAAAAACAAACTGCAAATATTTTTGAGAGACGCGTCACTAGTACTTAAACAGACAATATAAACAAATGGCGGAATGAACAGACAATATTCCGTTGCCATGGCGACTAAGTCACGGCTGCGCAGACCAAACGTGTTTCTGTTCAACAATCCTCATAATAGGAAATGTGTATGTTTGAGAGGAGGGGTACCAGTAAAGATTTTTGTGTGGAAAAATAGGAGGGGATAATATATTAAGTTAATTTGGTTCTTAGCTAGTCGCGCTCTACCTGTCTCTCTCTCTCTCTCTGTTCCTATCTCTCACTCTCTCTCTCTCTCTCTCGCCCTCTCTCTCTCACTCTCTCTCTCTCTCGCTGCTCTGCGCCAAACCAAACAAAGAGGGCATGGCGCAGCCTGTTCTGACGGCAAACCGCGCCACTCTGTGCAACTTCGAGCGCCAACGAACGCGATCCAGATATTGTCGGAACATGAAAGGAAACAGTTCGTGCGCCTTCTATTTGGACAGTGTTTCTCGTTTACTGAATCTGAGCGGTACCGACTGATTTTAGTTGACTGTGATGTTAGTATATTCATCTTGATTTAAGTTGAAAATGAGATTCGAGTGGAACCATCAAGAGATCGAAAAAGTGATTGATCTGTACCGAGAAAAACCGGAATTGCGGGATTCAAAAGACAATAAATATCAGATAACAAATTAAAAATGTTCATAAAAAACAAAAGTAGATGTTCAATTTGTTGGATATTGTTTTGTTTTCTTTGATTAGTTTATTTATTTGGTTCCCGTAATTTTGTGTAGGGATCTATTCTACTTTAGTGCATTTAGTGTACTTGATTGCGATCAGGTGTTCTGCGTTGATGCGGCGCTCTAGTCAGTTCGGTTGACAAACAAATCTGAAAAATTGTCTCCTGTTTGACTAGTTGTTAGTTTTTATTTATAACAACTGGAAACAAAATTATATAATGCTCGGAACATTGGTGGAGGGGGGGCGCTAGTGTCCCTCTTGCCCCTTCCAAGTTATGCCTATGGCTGTAATGATAAGGCCGAACGCAAATTATTCTGCTCATCAGTAAGCACTCGTGGAATCCACTGAGCAGCAACTTTGTGATAGCCAAGACTATGATTGATGGAATAAGCAGTTCCCATGCTGATTCTCAACATTTGAGAAAGTTCTTTAACTTTGATACGCCTTTTTGCGCGTAAAGCATTTTCCAACTGTCGCACATTTTCATCTGATGCTGCAACACGAGCAGGTCTGGGACGGGCCAAATCTTTAGTGGATTCTCTTCCTTGTCAAAATTTATTGCACCATTCAACCACTCCTATATGAGAATAACTATAGTCACCATATACAGCTTTCATTATCGTATACAGCTTTCCATTGGCTGACGCCCCTCAGCGGCCAAAAACTGAATAACGGCACGCAGATTATCTTTGGAAGGATATCATAGATGCCACTTTTCACAACGGTTAGAAAAGAAAAAATTGCAAATATTTTTGAGAGACGCGTCACTAGTACTTAAACAGACAATATAAACAAATGGCGGAATGAACAGATAATATTCCGTTGCCATGGCGACTAAGTCACGACTGCGCAGATCAAACGTGTTTCTGTTCAACAATCCTCATAATAGGAAATGTGTATGTTTGAGAGGAGGGGTACCAGTAAAGATTTTTGTGTGGAAAAATAGGAGGGGATAATGTATTAAGTTAATTTGGTTCTTAGCTAATCTCTCTCTCTCTCTCTCTCTCTCTCTCTCTCTCTCTCTCTCTCTCTCTCTCTCTCTCTATCGCTGCTCTGCGCCAAACCAAACAAAGAGGGCATGGCGCAGCCTGTTCTGACGGCAAACCGCGCCACACTGTGCAACTTCGAGCGCCAACGAACGCGATCCAGATATTGTCGGAACATGAAAGGAAACAGTTCGTGCGCGTTCTATTTGGACAGTGTTTCTCGTTTACTGAATCTGAGCGGTACCGACTGATTTTAGTTGACTGTGATGTTAGTATATTCATCTTGATTTAAGTTGAAAATGAGATTCGAGTGGAACCATCAAGAGATCGAAAAAGTGATTGATCTGTACCAAGAAAAATCGGAATTGCGGGATTCAAAAGACAATAAATATCAGATAAAAAATTAAAAATGTTCATAAAAAAACATAAAAGTAGATGTTCAATTTGTTGGGTATTGTTTTGTTTTCTTTGATTAGTTTATTTATTTGGTTCCCGTAATTTTGTGTTGGGATCTATTCTACTTTAGTGTATTTGGTGTACTTGAGTGCGATCAGGTGTTCTGCGTTGATGCGGCGCTCTAGTCAGTTCGGTTGACAAACAGATCTGACAAATTGTCTCCTGTTTGACTAGTTGTTAGTTTTTATTTATAACAACTGGAAACAAAATTATATAATGCTCGGAACATTGGTGGAGGGGGGGCGCTAGTGTCCCTCTTGCCCCTTCAAAGTCACGCCTATGGCTGTAATGATAAGGCCGAACGCAAATTACTCTGCTCATCAGTAAGCACTCGTGGAATCAACTGAGCAGCAACTTTGTGATAGCCAAGACTATGAATGATGGAATAAACAGTTCCCATGCTGATTCTCAACATTTGAGAAAGTTCTTTAACTTTGATACGCCTTTTTGCGCGTAAAGCAGTTTCCAACTGTCTCACATTTTCATCTGATGCTGCAACACGAGCAGGTCCGGGTCGGGCCAAATCTTTAGTGGATTCTCTTCCTTGTCAAAATTTATTGCACCATTCAACCACTCCTATATGAGAATAACTATAGTCACCATATACAGCTTTCATTATCGTATACAGCTTTCCATTGGGTGACGCCCCTCAGCGGCCAAAAACTGAATAACGGCACGCAGATTATCTTTGGAAGGATTTTCAATCATAGATACCACTTTTCACAACGCTTAGAAAAGAAAAAACTGCAAATATTTTTGAGAGACGTGTCACTAGTACTTAAACAGACAATATAAACAAATGGCGGAGGGGGAGGCAGAAGACCATACTACCAGGGTCGCCGAAGTTTCCACAATAATAATAACAGTCGAAGTAACAGCGACGGAGATGACCAAGAATCAGGTTATCGATCCAACAGGAGTCTAAGTAGTGAAGATAATCGGCCAATAACAAGAAACACAGAAGTCTACCATAACGGGAATGGGCCAGGGTCCCAAGAACCAAATGCATCAACCTCATCGGACAGGCACCCAGACGATGGTGACCTGCCTTTAAATGGGCACCGGCAGTGAAAAACACGACGTCACCCTCACTGAACCGGTCTATTGAGTCTAACGTATTGGAAAATACCATGGAATCAATCGAAGTTCACCGAAACAACTACCTGAAAAATATTCGACAAGATCTCATGGAAGAGAAAGGAAATGGCATCAGCGACACCGTCAACAACGAAATAGCCTACATATCAGTCAATGTCAACGGAACCAAATCAACAGCCATGATAGACACAAGGGCAAATGTATCCTTAATCGATAAAATGGAACTAAATCGAATACAGTTAGGAAATAAAACAATCATACCAACATTGCCAATAAATAACATTATTCTAATTGGAGCAACGGGTCGGCAGAACAAAACTGTCCAACACCAGGTACAATTAGAAGTGTCAAGCAATGGTGAAACAATCCCGATGATTTTCTTAGTAGCGAGTGGGCTACCATTTACCCTGTTAATTGGATGTGATATACTAAGGAAATATGCAGCTATCATAGATATGGACAAAGCCAAAGTATCATTAAAATCAAGTGAAATTGAATGGACAGCAGCTTTGATTGAAAATAGGAAGGCACCTCCTGAACACATAATATACTACATACGGGAAGGCCATAACCAGAGAGAGAAAATGTCCATCAACGGAGAGGTTCGCCATAGCCAAGAAGACACATTATGGATGGAGAAAATAGCTGAGCTTAAGAACTTCCAAACAAGTAACGTTGACCACATATTAACTGATGAACAAATAGAAAGACTAATTCAAATTTATAATCGTTATAGGCATGTATTTTCAGATACACCAGGTAAAGTGAAAAATTTTCAGTGCGAGATAAAGTTCAAAGATCAGACTGAATTCAAAAGAAAATCGTACCCTATCGCATTTTCACTGAAGGAAGCAGTTCGCTTAGAGATACAGCGATTGATAGAAAACGACATAATCGAAATAAGCAACTCCCCGTACACCAATCCTATTGTAGCTGTACCAAAGAAAAATGGCGCAGTAAAGATTTGTTTAGACACCAGGGAGATAAACAAAGCCATAATTAATGACAGGACGTCGCCTGGAGAAATCGACGAAATTCTAAAGAAATTTCATGGCATACGGTACATCAGTATATGGGACACAGTGTGTGGATATTGGCAGGTGGAGTTACACCCCAACAGCAGAAAGTATACGGCCTTTATTTTTGAAGGGCGTAACTACCAATTTAAAAGGTTACCCTTCGGCCTGGTAAATTCTGTAGCAGTTTTCGTGAAATGTATGGACGAGATCTTAGGCCTACAATTTACTACAGTGTATGTAGATGATTTACTAATTACCTCCGATAACTGGGAGGAACACTGCAACAGGGTGGCACAAGTATTATACAAATTAGATGAAAATAATATAACACTAAAGCTGGAGAAATCCAAACTCATAGCAAATAAAGTGCTATTCTTGGGCTTTAACTTGTCTGAAACTGGCATAACCCCAGCACAAGAAAAAATGGAGGCGATACAGCGTTTCCCAGTACCAAAGAACAAGAAACAATTGCAATCGTTTCTTGGTATTTGTAATTATTATAGAAAATTCCAACATAACTATTCAGAATTGACAGCTAAGTTTTCCCAACAATTGTCATCAAAGGAGAAGTGGAGATGGGGACCGGAACAGGACACAACATTTGAATTAATAAAAGAGAAATTTCTTACAACTGTAATGTTGCATCATCCAAACTTTAACAAGAATTTTTACATGAATTGCGATGCAAGTGATGTAAGCCTTGGGTCAATATTGTATCAAGAAGACCAGGAAGGCAACCATCAAGTGATCAGTTTTGCTAGCAGGATACTCAACAAGTGTGAGCACAACTATCACACTACTGGAAAGGAACTTCTTAGTATAGTGTTCGCTTGCGAAAAATTCAGAACGTATATTTTGGGATACCCAATCACAGTACGCACGGATCACAAATCAATATCTTTCTTGAAAAACTGTAGATTAAAACATGGCAGACTGACGAGATGGACACTAACGCTCCAAGAGTACAACATACATTGGGAATACGTCCCTGGTAAAAACAACATAGCTGCAGACGTATTGTCCAGAGTAAACATATTGGCCCAAACATTTGAGGGACAGAAAGAGACCATCGCCAAGGTTTACAATACTTTAAAAAGCAAATCCGAATTGGCAGACGTATTAACTCATATACAAATTCATCAGCGAAACGATCCTAAAATTTGCCAGCTAATACAAAGATTGACAGAACACGATGAAGGAGTTATGCAATATTACTGTATCCACAACAATATATTATTCACTAAAACCAAACAATCTAGTGATCAATGGAAAGTTGTAATACCAAAGATTATCGAAAAAGAAATTGCAGTTGACTACCATGTGCGATATGGACATATGGGAGCAGTAAAAGTAGTCAAGGCATTACATGAGCATGTCTACTTCAAAGATATGAACCGTAGAGTAAGAAGATATATACAACATTGTCATTTGTGTCAATTAGTTAAATGCAGCAATGAGAGGAGAGAAGGGGTAATAATACCCATTACATCTACAAGAAAACTAGAGAAGGTGTTTGTGGATATTTGTGGACCATTTCCACGAAGTGGCGGCAGACACCAATACAAATATATAGTGATAATCTTCGATCACTACACAAAATTTACTAAACTTTACGCCATAAACAGGGCAACAACCAACAAGATTTTAGAGATCATCACATCAAAATACATCCCAGAGATAGGAAGACCCCAGTCAATAATCACGGATCACGGAACGCAATTTCGAGGCTGAAAATGGCGAGATACGTTAATAAACCAAGGTGTGAAAACATATAAAACATCAGTATATCACCCTAACAGCAACCCTGCTGAGAGAGTTTTGAGAGAAGTAGGCAGAATTTTGAGGACATACTGCCACGCACAACAGAGAATATGGGAAGAATATTTATCCCCAGCTGAAGATTTCATTAATTTAGCTTGTCACCAGTCAACTGATGAAACGCCCTATACTGCTATGTTTGAGCAAAGACCACCCCGAGAAATTACAGAAATAATCAATTTTCCACCAGAAAGTGAATTTGAATTTAACAAAACCAAATTTTTTAACAATGCAGTCGAACGAGCTGACAAACTCAGGCTCAAGTATAAAAAATCACAACCTAAGATCATAACATACGAAGTGGGAGACAAAGTGCTCTTAAAAAATCGAGAACTCCCAAGTGCTATAGAAGGAATTGCTAAAAAATTGTTACTGCTATACACAGGCCCATATATTGTTACCAGGAATAACATGAACAACACATACGAAATACAAAATCCTGTGACAAAGAAAATAAAAGGCAACTACAACCAGACTTCCATGAAACGATATACTGAGAATTAAATAATGCAAAAAGAGTGAAATATTACGATGAAAACTATTTATTATTGATACTAAGTACGAATTAAAAATATAACTATAAGAATAAATGTTGACTATATTTTAATTTTATAATACAAAAGTGTGATCCAAAGAAATAATGTAAAGGATGAAGAAAATTGTAATTACCCGTACTAACAAATATAAGATATACGAGACCGACACACACCATCTTTAGCATAAAATATATGAGATAAAATCATAATTTCCAAGAGCCAAGTCAACCAGTAATTCAACATCTAACCAGGCCCGCGCCGTACATAAGTGCAAAGTCGTGCGGTGCACGACGGCGCCGAGGTGTCGGGGGCGCCGAAAGGCCTCAAAACCCAAAAGTAAAAAAAAGTAATATACCTACCTAACAAACAAAAAATCATTCGTCAAAACAAAATTTAGAATAATAAAAAACAAAAAAGAATTGCAAGCTATTACATTGTTCTTTATTTAGTTAGTTATTTGTTATTTATTACTTAGGAAATACACTTATTCGCCAAACCTCAGCGAAACGCACCTTCAAATGCGAAGCTATTGTTTGTGTCGCGCACCCACCTATCAACGCGCAGCGCGCGAACCGAGACGATATTACCGGGGGAATAAGGAGAAATTCAAGATAAAGAACTACGTGTTTATGTCTGGAGAATGCCGTAATGAATACAATTCTCAGAATGAATTGAATTCTGTTTACGTTTGCGACCGTAGCCTACTAAGCCAGTCTCTACTCTCTAACCTTTAAGCAAATCGCGTCCAGTATGAACGTACCCTGAGCGCTACATCGTCGCGACTTTATTGGTTGCCCAATGCCCAATAATAAACTTAACGTCAAACGTGAAAAGGTGCATGAGTGGAAAGATATTTTTTTTAAAACCTTATTTTTTTGTAGTTTTACAGACTTTATAGTGGTGTGTTTTGTGTTCTGAAAATCTTTTATTCATTAAGGTGAGTTCAGCTACAATTTATTGTTTATTTTAGATTTAAGTATTAAAAGCCAAAAACTTTCATCTCAAAAGTCATTTTATTGACATTTTTTGTTTGATTATGTAAACATCATTGTTGATTGACGCAAGTTCATTAATCGATAAGCACTAATAACAATATTTTTAACAATTTTCATAAGTTTTAATTTTTATAAATTTTGAAATAATTATAATAAGTTGATATAATACTTTCCGAGTTTGAGACGTTGAAACATTTCCATAAACAATTGAGAGGCGTTTTACGTACATTTTTTATATACGTACTTAATAGAAACAAATAATTCCACGATCATGTTAAGTAGACTTTGCGTATATTAGCTCCAAATTATGTTTAAAACACATAAACGTATGTCAAAACAAATATTTTGTCAATAGTTGTAACCTTTATAATTTTAAATATTAACTAACTTTAAGTATTAACTTTTGTTAAGTTTTCTTAACGTTTTTCGATGTATCACTAAATTTATTACAAGACTATATGAAAAATTCATGTTTGGAAAAATTGTAGATTTGCAAAGAAAATTTTGCAAAAACACCCCTCAATTTATCATTTTGTTTACTTATGTATTAATTTTTTTACAGTCTATAGGATGTCAGAAAAAAGAAGAAATTGTCAGGACACCAAAATTTGTTGAAGAAAATAAGAAGAGAAGAAGAACCAGAAAAACACGTCAAAATTACGCAGTTTTTTTCAAAACCCGAATCTACTTTGCCAAACATTAATGACAAAAATGATACAGCTGAACCACAACATTCTGAACCTGTACATCTTCTGGAAGGCATACCATCAACTTCTTCAAGTCCCGCTGATAATGAGGAATCAACATCTTAAAAAATTACCACAACAGAAAATATAAGTGAACTTTCCAAAGATGCTGCAATGTGGCCAAAAAAATTACGTCCGAATAATATTCAAGAATTAGTAGAACGTGGCCCTACTTATTATCAAAACAAAAAGGATCTTTATCCGAGAGATAGTTCGGGGCGTAAGTTTTCCAATAATTATTTCTTTAGAATTCTACCGAACAAAGAAAAAATTAAGCGTTTTTGGCTGTTGTATTCCGAAACAAAAAATTCGCTTTACTGCTTCTGTTGCAAAGTTTTTAATGATAGCGATTTGAAATCTGTTCGCCTTAGTGATGAATCTGGTTACAACGACTGGCAGCATTTATGTGAACGTTTAAATATTCATGAAAAGAGCAAGTTACATATCGAAAATGTTCTAAAATTGCTAGATCTTTCCAACCGTTTTAATAAAAATCAAATAATTGATTCTGAAACTCAAAATGTAATAAACAGAGAAACTAAATACTGGCAATCTGTTATAGAAAGAATTTTCTACGTGATTCAGTTTTTAGGTGAGCAGAATTTAGCTTTTCGTGGAAGTAGTAACAAGTTGTTTGAGAAAAGTAATGGTAACTTTTTAAAATGCATAGAAGTGATTTCTAAATTTGACCCGATTATGTCAGAACATACAAAACGGTCTCAAAGAAAAGATTACAAAAATTATCTCGGGGATAAAATACAAAATGAAGTAATCAATTTGATGGGCGAAAACATCAAATCCAAAATTTTAGAACTAACTAAGAAGGCAAAATATTTTTCAATATTATTAGACTGTACTCCTGACTAATCAAGAACAAATTTCAGTTTGTATAAGATTTGTTAACTTAAAAAGCACAGGAATTAGTATAGAAGAACATTTTTTATTATTTTGTCCTATAGATGATCCGTCGGGCGAGGGTTTGACTAAATTTCTTTTATCGGCGTTAGAGAAAGAAGGCTTAAATATCAATGATTTGCGGGGTCAGGGTTACGACAATGGGGCAAATATGCGTGGTAGGCATAATGGCCTACAAAAAAAAATTTTGGATTTGAATCCGCGAGCTTTCTTTGTTCCTTGCTGCAATCATAGCCTAAATTTAGTCGTTAATGATGCCGCAAAATCAAATACTTTGAGCATCAATTTTTTTCTTTAGTTGAAGAACTGTTTGTATTTTTTTCAGCTTCTACTAAACGATGGTCAATTCTGAAATCTAATGTTACAAATTTAACTTTAAAACCTTCATCGGATACTCGATGGTCTAGTAGAATAGATGCAATAACTCCTTTAAAGTATGAACTTGGAGAGGTATACGATGCTCTGTTTGAAATAAGCGAAGGAAGTTTTGAAAATAAAGTAAAGAATTTGGCTACATCGTTGGCCAAAAAATTGCAAAATTTTGAGTTCATTTGCATGCTTATTTTGTGGTATAATATTTTAAGTAAAATTGATATTGTTAGTAAAATTATTCAAAAACCGAACTTTGATGTTGCTCAGTGTTGTACTCATTTAAATAATCTGAAGAAATTTTTGAAAGCTAATCGCTCCGATGAAGGTTTTAATGATCTATTGATTGATGCTAAAGAAATAGCATCCAGCTTAGACATAGAACCTAAATTCATAAAACAAAGAGGCTTAAAACCGCGCAAAGTAAAAAAACAGTTTGACTATGAATGTGACGATGAATCGATGTACGACGAAACTTTAAAGTTAAAAGTTGATTGTTTTTTTAACGCTCTAGACGTAATCATCACATCAGTGGATGAACGATTCCGAATTCTTTCTTCTTATTCTAATAATTTCGCGTTTTTGTGGAATATTGATAAATTTAAAAATTATTCTGAAAAAGAACAACTAGAATTATGTCAAAAAGTTGAAAATGTATTAAACGACGAAACTCGCAATGAACGAAATATAATTGCTGTAGAACTTGTTAAAGAATTGCAATATTTACAAAATTTTGATGAAAAAGTTATTACGTCTCCAGAAGAAATTTTAAATTATATAACAATTAACAACTTAGTGGATTCTTTCCCTAATACGAGCATAATACTTCGTATTTTATTAACAATGCCGGTTTCTGTTGCTACCGCAGAACGTTCTTTTTCAAAACTCAAAATAATAAAAAATTATTTAAGATCGACCATGGGGCAAAACCGACTAAGTAATCTTGCTACCATCTCAATAGAATCGGATCTATTAAAAGAATTAGACACCGAAGATTTAATTAAACAATTTGCAAAAACCAAAGCACGAAAAGCTCAATTCACTTAGTTAAAATAATAATACTAGTTATAACTGGACATTAACCTTTATCTTTAAAAGATGACGTATTGCATTGTTAATATAATAGATTGTTTTTATTTGTTGATCAGTTTTGTTCTATATGATGCATTGTATGTAAACAAATATATCTAATGTTTCAAATATATTTTTATTTCTGTGTATAAATGTATAATTACATACCTCAATGAGAAAATACTTGTTCGGCTTGTTCGGTACAAGTTTAGTAAGTGCCTGTTGTAAAATATAAAAATGAAAATAAATTCATGAAAATACTTTTTAAAATTATTTTTGGATAGTTGATAATACTTAACATGTACCTTTACCCATATATTAGCGTTATAAAAATTGTAGGCGACATATACAAAATTGCACAAGGGCGCCAACAGTGCTAGGCGCGGGCCTGCATCTAACCCATACTACAAATATAAGATATACGAGACCGACACCCAACATCAATGGCAAATATATAATATAAAGGTTTCCAAGAGCCAAGTCAACAGTAAAAGAACATCTAACCCGTACTAATAAAGAGGAGATGATATGCAAGATGATATACAGAACGAGCAACATAAGAAGTTGGAGAAATGAAAGCAAGTAAATATTATTGATATAGATAATAGATGATACATAAACACGAGGCAAGACACTAGAAGAGAGCCTATACCAAATGAAATATAACACAAAGAAGTGAATCATGAAAATGAAGAAGACTATGAAATGACGTTTAATGTAATACCAAGAGAAAAGATTAACTGATGACAAGGAAGAATGAAAAATAATATATTAACGAAGATGATCATGAGAATATACCAGTGATGAAATGTAAACAAACTATCCCTATAAAATGTGAAGAATTTAGTTAAGTTGAATCAAGAAGAAGAGAATATAATAATGTATAAACCGCAGATGCGTGAGATGATCCCAAGGATATTTATTATTTGTCGAAAGAACGACCACTTTATATTTCGAATTGATTTGAGATGAATTGACTGATGAAATATTCCAGCAATCATTTATATTATTGACAGAGATGATGTTCCTCTGTATTTATTGATGTTAGTATGGCCAGCAGAGATGTATGCCAAAGTGAGCCACTCTGAACTGCCCCAGCTAAAATTATGTTAGGGAATTAGGGAATTAAATAAACAAGGGAGATAATTACATAGAAAGGAAATAATTATGATTCAAATAGAAGAAAATGAAGGGATATAAGAAAAGCATAAGAGTCAACTTGGAAATGTACAACAATTGATGAATTCTTCAATAAAAATAAATATACGAATTCAGAATTAATCAATTCTTATAGGAAGGCATATGTAACGTATCAAAATAGCAGTTACATAAAATAAATATCTAATACGTCAAATAGAAGGATAACATGAAAATATTTCATAAGCATGGAAGAAGGAACAGGAGAATACGAATAAAATGTGTATCTACGAATGAATAATATTGAACCAACCCAACGAAGAAGAAAGAAGAGTAATAAGAATATCATCGAGTATAACAAAGAGAGAGAAAATACCAATGAGCCAATATAATACGTTAGCATCCAGGCCCAATAGATCAAAATAGTGAGGGGATATGCCGAAAATAATTATCAACGTAAGAAGGAGACGAATCAAATACAGTCACCATAGTGAAAAAACAAACTAATTTGTTTATGAGTGTGAAATAAATATAGGACAATGACTACCATAATAATGAATAAAAATATGGAAGAATGTCACAATACACAGGGAACATGAATTATTTCAAGTAATGTGTAACCAAGGAGAACACCGACAGTGAGAAACAACTAACCAGAAGAAGAAAAAGAAGAAGAAGAGGAAAATAAATGTACCATGAAGAATGAAAATTATGTATGAACAGTACAAGACATCAACATTCACAAGATATGCAAGGAATTAAAATCAATGTAGTGACCAGAATAAGTGTAATGATTATTGGAATACCAATAATAAAGAAACCAAGTGTTGAGCATCAACAAGTGATCACAAACAATGACAGTGAATACTTAATATAAGTGTAACAACATGTGATATGATAACCTTTTTACCCCAAGTAAACAGCACAAACAATACCAGTGAAAATGTTTATAACGGAGAGAAGTGATTAACCATTTGTAAGTGAAAGAATCAATGATTAACAAGTGAAATGCACAGACAATTAGTGTAACAAGTTTAATCCAAGATTGTAAAATCACAGAGATAATCAATAAGACCACCAAAAATATGATACAGCAAAGTGAATTAATTGTTCATAGGGATTAATAATAAAAGCTTTGTAATCCTTGATATGAAATGTGCCTGAATGCCATAGCAACACAGGACAAAATGTAAATGAATGTCAAGACAAATAGTAGCAAATAAACTAATTTGTTGAGTATAAACAAGTCAATGTACCAAAGCCTAGGTACAATCCACCAAAATATGTAACATAATTAGACTAAGAAAACCAGTATTATTGTTTCAACAAATAGTGTAAAAATGTGTACAGAATGTGTAAAACTTAATAATAAACCATTGTAATAGAATGCCATAATGAGATGGCAATATTTGAGATGAATACTGTAAAAAACTATGAAGCACATTGTTGTCAGACAAATGACACATAACCTCACATGAGTTGAACCTACAACATAAAATCATATACATTAATTAAACCAAGTAATTATCCATAATTGTTTCAAACAGAGACTAAATAAGAATAAAAATGCAGAACAATGAATACCATATGAACTGAAGGACACAACAAATGAATCAGATTGAATACAATAACATTAAACTAAATAGACAGAACCCCAATGTGACAAGAGAGTTAGTCAAAAAACATTATCAAAACTTATAAAGTGAACGTAAAAAATGTTACCAGTAGTTAGAGAAATGTTCAATACTGCTATGAGAACATCTCACAAATATTATACTACTAGTTTAATAATTGAAATTTAACAAACTAACTAACTGCAATCATAGAACCAGGTGTAAATAACCACCATACAATAACTTAGAGAGATTTCAAATAACAAAAAGTTAATGAATACATTGAACTAACCATGTACAACAATTGTACACAATTTTAATTATTAACAATATATCCCATGTGTACTAAAATAACTAAATAAGTGACAAAATGGCGAGATGAGAGCATAATGTATTTTGAATCATACTATATGTGTATACAAAATAACATTTTACCAAAATAAAGTATGAACAAATGTATATAGATATACCTATTAGTGTTATGATACGAAAAATATGTAGTAGAATAAGGGATAACAGCGATATAAGTAAATGTAAACAATCGGACATAGTTGGTATATACGCCATTAACAAATTTTGTTTAAACTATAAATATAGCAATATTATGTATTAACATGCAGGAGAAATGGACTCAAAATGTTTAGTAATAAGTATTAAGATGTAATTACAACGAAATATAGTGAAAAAGACTTATTTGTGTTAAGAACCACTATATGAGTTTTGAAGAAGATCAAGTGAATTATTAATGAACGGAATTAGTGCTTGTTTGGACTTAAAATAAAGCCGCAAGTGTCCGCGATTTAATGCCACTATCCAAATGACGATATGACAAAAAATAAGAAACTTATAGCCATTATAAGTTTTTCGAATGTCCATGTATACGTCAGAGATAATCTCAAACCCAGGCTTAGTGACGCTAAAAATTAGAATTTTTATTTAACCAGAGCGTTTGGGGTAGAGAGTATGACTTTCTAAACCAATCAAATGGCTTAATTTCACCAGACGAAAGGAGACGCTTTAGCGAGATTGTTTAATCGTTTAACAACACTCGAGGCGACAGGAACGTGTCACAGTCGGCAAGACATATTTTGAAATGTGCGCGTCACCCCCAGTAACCTAACCAGACATTAACCTATACTGAACACCCCATTATCGAGTGACAGTGAAATAAGTGAATAGACATGGCCAGTGTATAATAAGGGTCATGTCCAGTGAAAATAAACAGGGAGTATGATATTTTAACAATTTTAAAGAAAATACTACATGGAATAATTTTCGTTGGTTAAACGAAAGTTATTGTTTGACTGCACTAGTCAAGTTAACGCTTGAGTGCCTTGACAAATAATGATGAATAATTATCAGAATTTGATGAACGAAGTTATAGCACAATATGATGGCAATAATTAATTAAAAGATGTATTTTATATTTAAAGAATAATTGATAACGGCGGAATTAAATTTAAATACCGCTCAATAGAATTTTTGAATATAGTCGCTTAATTGACTATGACTTTTGACTTGATGAATAATAATTTTCTTGTGTGAATATTATCATTACTGATAATTCTACATCATATTAATAGTAAATAAAGCGTTTGTAACAATAATATTAAGAATCTTATATAACATTACTTATTATAAGTAACCATTTACTCCCTTCTAGGCAAACTAACCTAGAACCAAAACGTATATTTTGTCACAGAGAAACACTTCTGTCCTCAAATGATTTTTATAAAATGAAAGCGATAATAAGAGTTTTTTCAATTTTTTTTTTCTTTCCAGTACATAGTAGTAATAACTAATGAATTAATAATAATATTTTAATAGTGTAACGTTCAAACCACGTGTTGACATTATTAGCTTCACTAGACCTCAGAATACTATATGGTAGTACGATACTATTGACTATCGTATCGAGATTAATAATTTTAAATTTTTGTTCTTTTTTATCATAGTAGATAAGTAAACATTGTTATTCAATAACAATTCATCTTTATATCTTGTATCATGTATCTTAAAAGAATTCACGAAAATTGGTAATACAATTAACCAAAGTGAACATAACCTAGTTCACCATATTATCGTACATTGTAACAGTGTTACCAGCCTTGAGCTGCAGAGATCTCAATATTTGTTTAATTTGTTGTTGTTTATAAAGATATCCATATTAATTGTTTTAAAAGAGTTTTGCTGAATTTCACTATTGTCAATAAAATCATCAGTTTATTACCAGTGGATACAGAGTCTTCATTTCTTAAAATAGAAGCAATAGTTTATTTTTTTAGAAACAATTATCTCATAAGGTGGCGGCAATATTTAAATTACTGATATTGTATTATTCAACTTACAATTGAATATCTTAATTGTTTTATTTTATGTGCATTTTTTCGATATTCAAACGGAATATCTGTGTATTGCAAATGTGTTTACAGTAAGAGAAGTCGCCCATCGAGAAGAGTGAAGATATTCACGGATGGTAAGTGGGGAGGTAAATACAGTGAATTAATAGTGAGTCTAATACTCTTTTAAACACGAACATTAACTTCCAATCACCCATTGCTAAATAATTATACTGAATATTAAACACATCGTATGAGGACGTGAGAGTCTACAACAACAACAAGAACAGTTCCATTCTAATAATTCATCAAATCATAACATAAACCAATACGTTGTTATATATTACAATGTGTGAGAGAAGGGGTACCAGTAAAGATTTTTGTGTGGAAAAATAGGAGGGGATAATATATTAAGTTAACTTGGTTCTTAGCTAATCTCTCTCACTCACTCTCTCTCTCTCACACTCTCACTCACTCACTCTCTCTCTCTCTCTCTCACACACACTCCCTCACTCACTCACTCACTCACTCTCTCTCACTCTCTCTCTCTCTCTCTCGCTGCTCTGCGCCAAACCAAACAAAGAGGGCACGGCGCAGCCTGTTCTGACAGCAAACCGCGCCACACTGTGCAACTTCGAGCGCCAACGAACGCGATCCAGATATTGTCGGTACATGAAAGGAAACCGTTCGTGCGCGTTCTATTTGGACAGTGTTTCTCGTTTACTGAATCTGAGCAGTACTGACAGATTTTAGTTGACTGTGATGTTAGTATATTCATCTTGATTTAAGTTGAAAATGAGATTCGAGTGGAACCATCAAGAGATCGAAAAAGTGATTGATCTGTACCGACAAAAACCGGAGTTGCGGGATTCAAAAGACAATAATTATCAGATAAAAAATTAAAAATATGTTCATAAAAAAACATAAAAGTAGATGTTCAATTTGTTGGGTATTATTTTGTTTTCTTTTATTAGTTTATTTATTTGGTTCCCGTAATTTTGTGTTGGGATCTATTCTACTTTAGTGCATTTGGTGTACTTGAGTGCGATCAGGTGTTCTGCGTTGATGCGGCGCTCTAGTCAGTTCGGTTGACAAACAGATCTGCTACACGACATGATTTAAAGACATTAAAGCTGTTAGTCTGAAATTACTTTACAATTAGGCCTACAATTATTTTGCACCAAAAAATACTGGAATCTCCAACTAATTGTTTTAAGATTCTAAAATTTAGATTTTAGACTACAACAAATTGGAAAAAATTACGATATACTGTATTCTATTTTTTCTTAAAAATGGCCGCGGACCCCCTGAAACGTTGTCGCGGACTCCCATGGGTCCGCGGCCACCACTTTGGGAACCACTGCTCTAGCGTTTGTTTCTTTTCGAACAGAAATATTATTTTGACGTATATCATTCAAATCTGTCAAACATTCCCCTTACAAGTTTCTTCGAAAGAAATAAGAATAATAAATTTATGGCAACTAGTCGTCTGATAACAGGACAGACGTTGATAAATAGTGCTTACTGTGCTCGCAAGTATTCAAACTGTCTCCTGTTTGACTAGTTGTTAGTTTTTATTTATAACAACTGGAAACAAAATTTTATAATGCTCGGAACATTTGGGGGGGGTAGAGCCCCCTTGCCCCTCCCAAGTTACGCCTATGGCTGTAATGATAAGGCCGAACGCAAATTATTCTGCTCATCAGTAAGCACTCGTGGAATCCACTGAGCAGCAACTTTGTGATAGCCAAGACTATGAATGATGGAATAAACAGTTCCCATGCTGATTCTCAACACTTGAGAAAGTTCTTTAACTTTGATACGCCTTTTTGCGCGTAAAGCAGTTTCCAACTGTCTCACATTTTCATCTGATGCTGCAACACGAGCAGGTACGGGACGGGCCATATCTTTAGTGGATTCTCTTCCTTGTCAAAATTTATTGCACCATTCAACCACTCCTATATGAGAATAACTATAGCCCCATATACAGCTTTCATTATCGTATACAGCTTTCCACTGGCTGACGCCCCTCAGCGGCCAAAAACTGAATAACGGCACGCAGATTATCGGTGTCGCGACAAAAGCGGCCAGCGACATAAGCTCACAACTGATAGTGGTTGAAAGGGGTGCGAGTGAATGGGTGAGGCTGCATATTTAGGAAAAACGAACATTTAGTATTTTAATAATGATTACTGATTTCCATCACACTTTATCCAGGCTTTGGACTGGCTAAATGAGAGAAACCAATGTATTATGATTTCTTTCACTTAGGCGTGTTTAAAATCAGCTTGAAGAAAGCTTCGTCATTTTGTACATCTTTTTTTTTGTAATTTTGTAATTTTTGGTTTTTTATAAGTTTTTAGCTTTTTTAAAATCAGCTTGAAGAAAGCTTCGTCATTTTGTACATCTTTTTTTGTAGTTTTGTAATTTTTGGTTTTTTATAAGTTTTTAGCTTTTTTAAAATCACCTTGAAGAAAGCTTCGTCATTTCGGTTTTTTATAAGTTTACTCCAACTTTTGAAGGTAAGAGAGCGTGCGAAGACATTGCCTTATATTGCCAGTTTCTTCATACAGCTTGATAGTTTTTTCGATGCTCTTGTCCAGTTTCTTATATTTCAGTTTTCTTCGCTTTCCATCCAGGTTCAATTGCATTCTCATGTAGGTCACAGCTGAGTTTTCGGCCTCCGTTTTCAAAGTTTGGACCAAATCTTTAACTCTAGGACGTGGCTTTTGAAACGTGCTGTTCACTTTATTGTTCCATCCTTCAACTGCGTTTGTGGTCCGGTGACGTCTCTTGTAACAGTTCCATAGTTGTATGCTGATCTGCTCATTTTCCAACCATCTTTCGGTAAAATAGTCAAAAAATTCTATAAGTTTTGGATTTCCAGGGTTCTGGGAGTAAATCTCTAACCAGCCATCGACGACATCCTCAGGCTTGAGAAACGCGAGAGATGCACACATTTTTATCACAGTTCGAACTTCCTCATTTTCTTTGTAGTCCCGCGTAAGACCTAACTCTTGCACCTTCCTCCATAGACACTTTTTCAGGTGGAAATAACAACCTTGAATTTGTGCAGCTGGGAAAACCTCTTGCAATGCCATTATAGCCGCTGCTTCAAAATCTACATTGACTTTTTTCGGTTTCCAGTTAGGTATAGCTTGAATAATTAGTCGAAAGAGCTTGACGTATGTTTCTTTCTTCTTGTCTGGTAACAATGCAAAAGCCACGGGGTATATATTTGTTTCTTCTTCTGAGCTTCCAAAATCTGCATGGATAGAGTAAATCTGCGAAAACTGTTTGCTGGAGCTTTTAAAAGTTCCGTCCATTAAAAAATCTTCACAATTGTTTAGCCCCTCTCTTCCTATATTTCCACTAAAAATCAATATTCTTTCACCGAGTGAGTTGTCATCCGCCAGTAGAAAGCTGCTACCATCATTCATCTTCAACAAATCTTCGTCAAGAACTACGTCTTCACGATTCTCGGGCTCTGTTTGATTCCCTTGTGATTTACATCTCTGTCGTTGGAGAGTTCTTTTAGTCGTGGCCTGAGCTGGAATCTCTGTGACAAAATCGAAACCTTTGTTGTGAAGTTCACCCAACTCTTGATTGTAGATTCTCGAGATTTGCGTTTCCTCTTCACGGGCACGCTTTTTTGCTTTTTGAAGTGATTTTTTGACTTCCAGTCGTGCTTCGTCTGGAGCGCCACATTGATGTTCACTAGTACTCAAAACTTCGCCAGACTTACTCTTCATAAGTCCTCGGCATCTTGTAGACCTCTCTCTTGAACACCTCCAGAATATTGCCCCTTCCACATTCTGCCGCTTTAAGACATACGAGTAGCCTCCGTACAGCGCGCACGGCTTACCCTTATTTGTCGTCGTAAGTTCCATTTCACCAGCCAGCAAAATTATGTAGCACACACCGCACCAGCACACACGTCTTAATAAACGAAAAACTAAAGCAACAGTGGCAAGTGTCGGCGAGGTAGGGGGTTGGAGCTTCGGGATTCCCACTTCATTGTTTTTCAGCGAGGGTGTTGACCGCAGGTAGCTAGAGGCAGGGAGGGGTAGTTTGGGCGCTTATGTCGCAAATTTCAGCATGTGCGCTTATGTCGCTGGGCGCTTTTGTCGTGAATTCAGATTATCTTTGGAAGGATTTTCAATCATAGATGCCACTTTTCACAACGCTTAGAAAAGAACAAACTGCAAATATTTTTGAGAGACGCGTCACTAGTACTTAAACAGACAATATAAACAAATGGCGGAATGAACAGACAATATTCCGTTGCCATGGCGACTAAGTCACGGCTGCGCAGATCAAACGTGTTTCTGTTCAACAATCCTCATAATAGGAAATGTGTATGTGTGGGAGGAGGGGTACCAGTGGAGATTTTTGTGTGGAAAAATAGGAGGGGATAATATATTGAGTTAATTTGGTTCTTAGCTAATCTCGCTCTCTCTCTCTCTCTCTCTCTCTCTCTCTCTCTCTCTCTCTCTCTCTCTCTCTCTCTATCGCTGCTCTGCGCCAAACCAAACAAAGAGGGCATGACGCAGCCTGTTCTGACGGCAAACCGCGCCACACTGTGCAACTTCGAGGGCCAACGAACGCGATCCAGATATTGTCGGAACATGAAAGGAAACCGTTCGTGCGCGTTCTATTTGGACAGTGTTTCTCGTTTACTGAATCTGAGCGGTACTGACTGATTTTAGTTGACTGTGATGTTAGTATATTCATCTTGATTTAAGTTGAAAATGAGATTCGAGTGGAACCATCAAGAGATCGAAAAAGTGATTGATCTGTACCGAGAAAAACCGGAGTTGCGGGATTCAAAAGACAATAATTATCAGATAAAAAATTAAAAATATGTTCATAAAAAAACAAAAGTAGATGTTCAATTTGTTAGGTATTATTTTGTTTTCTTTGATTAGTTTATTTATTTGGTTCCCGTAATTTTGTGTTGGGATCTATTCTACTTTAGTGCATTTGGTGTACTTGAGTGCGATCAGGTGTTCTGCGTTGATGCGGCGCTCTAGTCAGTTCGGTTGACAAATAGATCTGCTACACGACATGATTTAAAAACATTAAAGCTATTAGTCTGAAATTACATTACAATTAGCCCTACAATTAGTTTGCACCAAAAAAATACTGGAATCTTCTACTAACTGTTTTTATATTCTAAAATTTAGATTTTAGACTACAACAATTTGGAAAAAATTACGATATACTGTAATCTATTTTTTCTTAAAAATGGCCGCGGACCCCCTGAAACGTTGTCGCGGACTCCCATGGGTCCGCGGCCACCACTTTGGGAACCGCTGCTCTAGCGTTTGTTTTTTTCGAACAGAAATATTATTTTGACGTATATCATTCAAATCTGTCATACATTCCCCTTACAAGTTTCTTCGAAAGAAATAAGAATAATAAATTTATGGCAACTAGTCGTCTGATAACAGGACATGATAAATAGTGCTTACTGAGCTCGCAAGCATACAAACTGTCTCCTGTTTGACTAGTTGTTAGTTTTTATTTATAACAACTGGAAACAAAATTTTATAATGCTCGGAACATTTGGGGGGGGCTAGTGCCCCCCTTGTCCCTCCCAAGTTACGCCTATGACTGTAATGATAAGGCCGAACGCAAATTATTCTGCTCATCTGTATGCACTCATGGAATCCACTGAGCAGCAACTTTGTGATAGCCAAGACTGTGAATGATGGAATAAACAGTTCCCATGCTGATTCTCAACATTTGAGAAAGTTCTTTAACTTTGATACGCCTTTTTGCGCGTAAAGCAGTTTCCAACTGTCTCACATTTTCATCTGATGCTGCAACACGAGCAGGTCCGGGACGGGCCAAATCTTTAGTGGATTCTCTTCCTTGTCAAAATTTATTGCACCATTCAACCACTCCTATATGAGAATAACTATAGTCACCATATACAGCTTTCATTATCGTATACAGCTTTCCATTGGCTGACGTCCCTCAGCGGCCAAAAACTGAATAACGGCACGCAGATTATCTTTGGAAGGATTTTCAATCATAGATGCCACTTTTCACAACGCTTAGAAAAGAACAAACTGCAAATATTTTTGAGAGACGCGTCACTAGTACTTAAACAGACAATATAAACAAATGGCGGAATGAACAGACAATATTCCGTTGCCATGGCGACTAAGTAACGGCTGCGCAGATCAAACGTGTTTCTGTTGAACAATCCTCATAATAGGAAATGTGTATGTGTGGGAGGAGAGGTACCAGTGGAGATTTTTGTGTGGAAAAATAGGAGGGGATAATATATTAAGTTAATTTGGTTCTTAGCTAATCTCTCTCTCTCTCTCTCTCTCTCTCTCTCTCTCTCTCTCTCTCTCTCTCTCTCTCTCTCTCTCTCTCTCTCTCTCTCTCTCTCTCTCTCTCTCTCTCTCGCTGCGCTGCGCCAAACCAAACAAAGAGGGCACGGCGTGGCCTGTTCTGACGGCAAACCGTGCCACTCTGTGCAACTTCGAGCGTCAACGAACGCGATCCAGATATTGTCGGTTCATGAAAGGAAACCGTTCGTGCGCGTTCTGTTTGGACTGTGTTTCTCGTTTACTGAATCTGAGCAGTACTGACTGATTTTAGTTGACTGTGATGTTAGTATATTCATCTTGATTTAAGTTGAAAATAAAATTCGAGTGGAACCATCAAGAGATCGAAAAAGTGATTGATCTGTACCGAGAAAAACCGGAATTGCGGGATTCAAAAGACAATAATTATCAGATAAAAAATTAAAAATATGTTCATAAAAAAACATAAAAGTAGATGTTCAATTTGTTAGGTATTGTTTTGTTTTCTTTGATTAGTTTATTTATTTGGTTCCCGTAATTTTGTGTTGGGATCTATTCTACTTTTGTGCATTTGTTTTGTGTTTTGTCTGACTTCACTGTTGTTATGTTTTTGTTTTTTATTTTATTTCGTATATTTACTATTATTTTGTTATTATTATTACTTAGTTTTTATTACTTTTTCTATTATTTTGTTTATTTCCTTTGCAAAACTACACGCTATATACTTTCCTTCAAGTACATAATAATTATTTGTATTTATTAAGTAATCTATTTCATAAACATGTTTTTTGGTATCCAAGTCGCGTAAATATTAATAATTAAAAATTACCTTAATAAACGTCTTGCGACTTCTCCTTATTTTGTCCTGATGCGTTTCAAAACATAGGGTTTCATCTCACTTTCATCTTCAGAGGAATCACTCTTCCGTCGTCAAACGTTAAAAATTAATGACACAATGACACACATACACATAATTTACACACAAACTTAGGCCTTTTCACATTGCACAGTGCGCACTGTATGGAGGTCGAGTTCATACTGTCAAACTGATCAGAACTCAGGTCGAAGGTGCATAACACCTTTCATTTTGTTAGTTGTATGAAATGAGATGGTAAATGAAGAATCGCGCGTCCTCAATCCACACTGTGACGTCAGAGTGAATCAACCAATCGGAGCGTAATAGTCCGGAGTGGCCTACCTTATTCAGTGCTCTAGTTACATTGACATTGATATTCTATGTTACTATTGCTCCATCACAAACATTGAATAAGTCCCCAAAAATAAAATTAAAACTTTAGACGTTCAGTGTGTACCTTCAACTAACACGTGTCTGAAGTTAAAGTATCTCATTTGTGCAGCGATGCCCTTTTAGTAACTGAAACTAAGCCATTAAATTTTTAATTTTACTATTAAACATATACAGTTTACTATTCGCACACACGCGCGCACGCGCACTGATATAGATATTTTAAAATCCACGGTCATATTACAATTTTAACGTTAAAGTTAACATATTTTTAATTTTGTAATTTTTTTAAAATTTAGATACCGTACTATAACCAAAAGGAGAAAATAGGTGTATATTAAATACACGATACGGCGTACATCGATTGTAAATTGATACTTTACCAAACATTTGCGTATGTGGCCGTCATGATTTGAACTGAACTGTAAAACGCAGCTGATAGTCGCTGAGAAGTTGAACTCCAGTTGTTTCGTTTATAAGTGAAATGTCAGTTATAAGTATAATAGGCTGTCGATGGTAAAGTAGAAACTGAGCATTGAAGACCATATAATAAAAGTGACAGATACAATGTTTACTAAAATAAGAAAATGGATATCTTATTGGTATTTGCAATATGAGTTAGTAACGTGTATTTATATGTTTGAGCCATGGGAGAAAAAACTTTTAAGTATCCTTTTTTAAAACATTCGTCTCATTGTGAAATTAATTATGGTTACTTTCATTATGTGCTACATTTCGAACTTGAATAAATTGAATGTTATGAATGTGTCAAAATGTCTTAAATTCTCTCTCTGAAAAAAAACTGGTATACCAAAAAACTAGTGTTACAACAGAGATGTAGGTTATATTCACACAGCATCTAATTTCTCTGTGTTAAACATAGACATCAGTTCTGACAAAGCAATTTACCATTGTGTGTCACCTTTCTGATGTATGCATTTGAGTTGTGTGATGTCATTGGGGCAATTAAAATTCCATTAGAAAATGTTATATTGAACATGATTTTTATTGCTAAATCTTAGTCAGTTTTAAAATTCTAAGGGGATTTGCCACTTCCTTTTAATTTTCATGTACATCAAAATTCTCACTTTAGAACATGTAGGCCTAATTATATGTTACAAATTTTATTGTTGGCTCGAGTTCAGGAATTCAGCAAGGCCCCTAATAAAAATTTAAAAGTATGGTTTTTTTTTCATTTTAATAATTATCATTCCAATTAGTGAGATATGTGCCTTTCAGTGGAAATGATAGGATTTCACTTGAGTTCCACTGTTGAATGTGAACTTCATTTTTGTTTATTTGGAATAATGAAGCCAGACAAATGCCAAGTGTTTTCTTAGGTAACTTGACTAATTATGATTTCTTTAAAAACTGTATTTCCAAAAGTATTAGGCATATCTCTCATTGTATGACGGACATGTTTACAATCGTGCAGTCAGTGCTAACCATTATCTCAAAAAAAGTTCAAATGTCACCGAAAGTCTGTGCAGAATGAATTATTGCATGTGTGTATTCAAAACCTTCCATTTTATTTCTGTGGTTAATAGAGGTTAATAGCCTCTACGTTGTGGTTAGAAACTGAAATAGTGTGAGATTCTGTAAATGTCATACCATTGATTGGTTAACACGCTCTCATTAAAATACAGTATTTTACCATCACTTAAGTATGTAACTTTAATTTAAATACACTTGGTGGAATATATAAAAGGTAGCAGTGATGTAGATGGTTCAGTTGCTTATGACTTAGCTTTCTGACAGACAGTTGATTTTATGTGGATAATGGTGAATAGCCTGTGCTGATTACTTAAGCAGAACGAATGCCATCCTTAATTGGTAAATTCCAAATATTTAGAAAACAGCCAGTGTGAGTTGCTATGATTTTTCTCTGGGTGAGTTTCTGTTTATTTAAATAACATAGTAGGCCCTAACTTTAACTTTAGTAGTGTTTCTTTACCACCATTAGTTTTTATTGAAAGGTCAGTCATTTATTTATAACACAGAACATTTCAAGACACTAAGCAATTATATAAAAGTAGTTATATTAAAGCATCAGACACCTCAATTACTTGCATATTATGATTTAAATAAAACATAATGCATTAACAAATATCATTTAAATAGTCCTTTATGTTTAAGAACAGAGAAATAAAAATCACATTTAAAAATTTCCTCTGTGAAAAGATTTAAAGAAAAACAGTGTAAGGATTACTAGCTTGATGTACGGTACACAAAAATACTGTAACTTTTTAAGGTTTTTAAATTACAACAGACATACATCACAGTTAGTCATTAAAAACAAATTCAGTGTCAAGTCACTCAAAAAAGTTTCAGTGACCATTGGTTAAGGTTGGTATTGTGGTATTTTCCCATGAAGTAGTGGTATGCACACTCCAGATCAGGTTTGGTATTATAGCCTTTAAAATGAAAAAAATTCTTCAGTACAAAAAACATGTAATCCCAGATGCAAATATTTGAAAGTTAGGCCTATGTAATCTATTTTTCAACATATTTACAATTTCAACTTAAGGTTAAAAAAAAAATTATAAAATGTCAACTATGAAACTGAAAAAGAATTTGATACGTGCATTTCTTTTATAGCAGAGGGGTAACAAGGGGGGTGATCAGGGGGATTAATCATGCGCATCAATTTAAACAAATTCAGAAAACTTCCATAGTCCTAATCACTTAATATAAACATACTTCTCTCTCAGTTGTGTGTGTAAACTAAGGGCTCATAAATCATTGTAGAACTATAAGGAATTATAATATTTGTAACAATAAAATAAAGTTACAGTTTTTTGGACAATTACTTAGTACTTAGTAAGTAACACGTACATGTTCACAGATGTAAAAAATAAAAGAAAGTTATTCATGCATCAGAAGATGAAGGCCTTTCTCAAAGTTAATGTGCCTTTCTCTTTTTCTTCCAGACACACTTCCTCTTCAGGGTGGTATATATTATGACTGCTCTAGTCTAAAATGTCTATGGTTTGAACCGTCATAGTGCAGGTAAATTAGCAGATTTGGAAAAATAGTCCAAAGTAGACTGTCGTAGTCCAAAAAATAGAAATATTATTTGGAAAAATAATAAGATTTTATTGCTGTAATACATTAAAACTAACATTCAGAACAAAACAAAATAACAGTAAACACACATTCTACCCTTAAATTTTCAACCCAATGAATGCAATATTTAATAAAAAAAGAAACAATATTTAAGTCACATGAGAGAAACATGACACAAAGTGTAAAAAAAATTTAGTTGTAGAGACAGAATATACCATTAACCAATTACAATATGACATACAAGAAGAAAAAAAACAGAAGCGGTACATATAATTGAAAAAAATAATCAGTAATACAATTAAAAATAAAATAAATTGTAACAATTTAATTATAAATTGTTAGGGTGGGAGTCTTATTGTTAGGAATTGTTCAATGTAAATTGTTAGGAAGGAAGATTATAAATTATAAGGGTGACATATTATAAAAAATGATTATATTTTAAAAAACTGAAGAATTCATAAACAATAATAAGTCACACTACTAAATAAAGACCCAACAGAAAAAATCTTAACCAGACAGTCAAACTTGTAAAAACAGCTAAAAACATATTTACCATTAAATATATAAATAATAACCCAAAACTACTCAAAATGAACAGCCCAATAAAAATACATCAATTAAACAACTCAATGCGACCACTAATCAATTTCGAAAAAGCACCCGCATACAAAATAGCAAAAATCTTAGGAAAAAACTAAGAAATTCCCATCTGATAAATAATAATTACAACGTAAAACTAGAAGAAATAAATATAAAAGAAAACACATTCTTCACGTCATATGATACCACCAACATGTATACCAACCTGTAGTGGCTCATGAGTAGTGAAATGGGTGGGGAGAGAGGCCACTATTTGCAGTTTTCAGAAAAAATATATAAAATGTCTTGCCTGGTATTTTACTTTTTGTATAATAATTCCATTCTTCTGTTTTTAGAGGTAGCAAATTCCTCTATCACTTTCTTGATAGAATCTGGAATTCCATATATCATTTTTTTCTGTAGGCAACATCATTCAGCCAGTCAGTGCCCATAGAATTTTTTAAAAATGTTTTAATTCCTTTGATTGTAGAAAAGCATTGTTCACTTTCAACTGTTGGTATAACGTTATTCACATTGGTCTAATAATGGTTATCTTTAAAACAGTCACATGTTCTAAGAAAGTATGAGACATATTATTGAAAAAAAAAAACGAATAAAGCTAAGTCACAAGCAATACGTAAATCTTCACGAGCATGTCACACTTCCAGTTCAGTTTAATTTCAGACCAAACTGAGTGGCTCTTAGTTTTCCTCTGGGTAAACTATTCATTTAATTATTTTTTTTATTGTCAGTGGAAATATAACTTGAAATTATAGAAAATCATAAAAATTATAATCGTAATAATACTATCAGAAACATATGTAACATCATTTCATAAAAATATATACTAAGAAAGTAACAGTACTTGTCAAAGATGGACACAACATGGTAGTAAAAATGAATGATCAAAGTAGTTCCAGATTCATATGTTAATTATAGTAATGAATATGGTGCACTTACAGGATTCAGAGACTAACCACTTGAAGGCTGTGAATTCTGGTCTCACAATCTGTGACCATGTCTCACTGTATCTGTGTCCGAACACCATGGTAAATAAGCATTACACTCCCGACCACATGAGTGCTAAGAAGGTAGAAGGAGTAGTGAGACCAGGATTATGTCTTTGCTATGGTGCCAAATTTCTCCAGACTTCCACTGCTACAACTTGTAGCGATTATTTGAAATGATGTTTCTGCAATATTTACTTTGTGATTGTCTGTTGGGTCACGTGACTGTGTGCTCTCGTGAGTGAGGCAGCATACCTACAGAAGAAACAATAAATATAACCATCAACAAACTTGGTAATCAACAAAATACCCAGTATATGATTGAAATAAAAATCAGCCTCCAACTAATACTAATCCAAAACTATTTTGAATTTAATAATCAGGTTTACCAGCAACACAAAGGTTTGGCAACGGGATCTTTATCAAATATAACTGAAAAATAACTGCAAAAACATTCTTACAGCACATTGACACCAAGATTCTTAAAATTATAAAATCATTAGATCTAAATGGAATGTGGATATGTTGTAGGTGGTCTATAGGTTTCTAGCAACAAAAACATGAATGCAGATGAAATCTTAAAATACTGTAACATCTTGCACCCAAATATACATTCTGCAGAAGAAAAAGAAAAAGACAACAAAATCAATTATATAGATCTAACTATTTCAAAAAAACACCCAATTAAGTTATGCATTATATAGAAAACCTACTTGTACTATTACCATGCTCAACTATTCAAACCACCCATCACAACAAAAGACCACTCACTCACTCACTCTTTCCTCTTTCCACTCACTCTTCAATAGAATGTATAAAATACCCCTAAACATACAGGAAATATGTTTTAGCCATGTCTGTGGAACAATTCATAAGTACCCGAAAAATAAAACAAAAGGATACCCGAATGAAAATTTTACAAAACTGGCTGTCCCCAATTCCTGTATGCTAGTGAGCATGGACTCTTAGTAAAAGGGACGTACAGAGAATTCAGGCAGCTGAAATGAAATTTCAAAGAGGGATGCAAGGTTGTTTTCTTCTGGATCAGAAAAGGAATGAGGATATTAGATGCTAATTAAATATTATAGCATTGCACCAGGAGATTGAAGACCACAGAAGGAGATGGTGTAAACATTTGAACCGCATGCCTGATATCCATCTACCCATGGCTGCCTTGGGTTATCACCTCACTGGGAAGAGGGATGTCGGTAGAGAGAGAGGGAGATGGGTTCCAGACCAGGTCTAGGGCCTAATCCTTGGAGTGGTGATGATGATGATGAAAATATAGGAAATAAAAGAAGAAAGAAGTACAATATACCAAATTGCCAAAGAAAATAGTTACAGTAAAAACACCATAAACAAAGAACAAAATAAAATAAACCGTAAAATACAGACAGCATGTTTAAAAAATAATAAGAAAGAATCACACACACACAAATAACTTCAACAAATTACAGTAAAACCTTGATACAACGCTCTTCTGCAGACCGGCCAAAAAGCGCTTTATATCAGGGGTGATATAAAGGTGCCAATAACTATTTAATTTGCCAGGACTGTGAAAAATGAGCGTTACATCAAGGGTCATGTTTTATCACAGGGGTGTTATATACAGGTTCCACTGTACATAAATGGACTACATTCACATACATAATTAACATAATGACAGAACTTACAAAACTATTTAGAAGTACAAATAAATTAAATAGCCTAAAAACCAACAAAACCAATATGCTCAGTAACTTGTACAATAAAGATGACATAACAAACAATGCAAGAAATATAATAAACAATGATGGTACACAAAAGAATATAATGACGCCAACAAATTTTATATAGGCTAGATGAAAAACCGTTTCTTTGAACACCTAAATGTGTAAAACACACACACTCACACACACAATAAATACAGGACACGAATTCCCAGACATCAGAAACATGGCACTAATAAAACATGTACTACACAAGGCACTGAAATGAATATATAGGAGGAAAATCTACAAATATGTAACAAAACATTACACAAACTAATACCAGAACAAATATCAATCAATAGAAAACATGACACAATTTTTAAAACTCTAAATAGTGGAGACACCCAAAAAACAAATTTATATACCATATCTGTTCACAATAACACCAATATAATCAATCAAAAGCCAACAGGAACTAACAGCAGCAACCAACCAAGACACGGTTATTTCACAAGACTTAAAACAAACATGGCTGACAATGAGCATACTGCTTAATGCTCAAAATATGTTCCAAGTAAGAAAAAATATATCTAAATATCTTGATTGTAAACTAGTATTATATTAAGTAATTTACTTAAACCAAAAAAAAGTAGCATTTGAGTGTGTGTGGACATATATAAAGCTAAGCTCAGAGTAGGTTCTTAAAAATGAAACTAAAAAATTACATGAAACTATGAGTAGATAATGTATAAAAAATGAGTATCTTAAAAAAAACTAAAATTTTAATGAATTCTGAGGAGCCGTATTTCAAATTAGAATGTAACACAATAAAACCTTTTTATAGAGCTTTGAAATGTGTCCTGTGTGAAAACTTGTGTATCTTGTGAAATGTGTCCTGTGTGTTATTGCTCAGTTGTATGTAGTCTTTTAAAGAGTTGATTAAAAAAAATATGTATACATTTTCAGATCATTGTACATATGAGAAAATATAATGAAACCTATGAATGATCTTGTTTCTATATTAGTGAAATAAGAGTAAGTTCCAGAACTAAAGTGGTAGCAATACTAATAGGAATAATTTGCATAAATATCTTTTGTACATCAGTAACTTACAAAACCCGTAATTTACAAAAAATGTATCATTATTCAATTTTGAATGATTGGGATGGAATCAGCAATAAATAAAGTTGAAGAAAGAGCAGAATTTATGAAGATAAATAATTTTGTTGCACTTTGAACCAATAAAACTGAATTGAAGAAATCGTAGTTTTAAATTGTAACTTTTAAGTAAGCAAGTTTGTATTGCCCTTAACATATACAGATAGTATTATAATTTTGATATTTTCTTTGGTTACCTATTCATCATATATGTACCTTCCTCATTATACTCTGTCTTTGCTTTCGGAGTTGAAGATTATAAGTCAAGATAACATAAGAGCGGAAACGCAGTTTGTGGACTAGTAGTTGTGTGTGATGCTTTATAGTATAGCTCACTCATTTAAAGCATTATCCATTGGCGTCAAAGCAACTGTTATCATGGTAATTATTTTTTTGTCACAGTGTAATTATTAAAAAATAAGTTGTTGACATGTTTCTACACATGAATGGGTTGTTTCCATTGAAGGTGATATGCTGCAGTTGGTGAATACTAATTGTGGCAACGTGGACTCAAAAAAGCAATCTCATCTTATTAATGGTGCAATCCAATCGGTTCATGATGCGATCCAAGTGGTGCATAGAGACAGTTCTGGAAAGTGCTGCACAATTAAGAACACATTAGTACATCAAAGGTTTCCGAATATAAATCTTCAGGCTGTTTTAGTAATATGTGGTGATATATATTTGATAATTGTAGCAGTTAAGAAAGGAACACTGTTGCTTAAAAATTGCTCTGTGAGTATAATTTCTGTTAAAATATCAGCAACAGTAATTGCAATAGTAGTTATATATTTTAGTGCAAACACAATGAGCCTTTATATTAAATTATGTAAAATGTAAATAACATTGAATTTACAGATTACACAAACAACACTTTTACAGATTTTTAATTGTGTTGTTATCATCATGTTATATTCCAGTAAAAATATTGTTGGAACTAACAGTCTTAATATATAAAAAATTGTCCTAAGTAAAAAATTAGTATTTTCAAAGTAATACTGGACTGAATATAATCAAAGAATGTAATTTTTATAATATTGACATTTGGGGCTTCCATTTTTAAGATTGTATATCATTATTGCAGCTATTAAAAACTTATATGAATATAAGTTGTTCCATTAGATAGGTACTTAAAATTAATTTCTGTGGGTACAGGAAAGAGAAATAGTATTTGTTTTGACGATTTCTTTGATTTTTTTGTTATGTCAAGGGCAAGGGAAGTAAAATAAAATTTAATAATTTTATCATAAAACAGATGTTGAATAAATTGGTTTAAATCAGAATCCTGAATTAGCAGGAAGATAAACAATAGCAATTTATACCATGTCATTGAAAATATTGTGATAAAAAGTTTGAAACAATGTTAACACACCATTGGTCAGGTACTTAATAAGAATTATAATTAAGAACTGATATTTTGAGTAAAATACATAGGTAAAATGTTTTATTTTTTGATGTTTACTAATTGTAATTCCGTTTACATAAAGTATTCATATATAAAATTCTTAGTTTATATATATGCAGTATTAATATAAATATTTTTAGAACATTAATGATAATTCAGATTTTTTTCTACTTCATTCATATATTTTATAATAAAAATAATTTGTAATGGAAGTCTGTAAGTAAGAGATGTTTTTATTCCATATTCAATAAAGAAAATTCAATATAACCTGTACCACTATTAATTTTTCTATTTGGATATGTTTTGAGAGCTCAGTCATCTGCAACATACATTGGCGAACCAAGGCTTCAATTAATTGCTTTCTTTAAACATAATTATCTTATAAGTCTACACTGTTGAAAGTTCAGTTTAATTTATAGTTATTATTTTATTATTCTCAAATAGTTTTTATGATTGTATTTGTATACTAATTAAGTAAAAGCTATATACAGAACAGGATTTTTAAATATTGTACATTAGAATTAAAAAATTGCTCACAATTAAATGATTTCTCACTTGTAACAGACAAGGCGTATCAAGAATAATGACTGATACACATATGAATTGCCTGCCCATTACGTTTGTCAGCTTGTGACATTTATCAACATTCTCTATAAAGACCTAATCAAGAGAACAACATTGACTTCATAATTTAGTCAGCAACTGATTGACATATGCACAGATTTTAGTTTAATTTCATAAATGTTACTCATTGCTTGTTGTTTGTTAAATATGTGTTTATTGTTACTGTCACATCACTAAATTGTTTTTTTTTTCACTTTGTTAACAGAACTCTTATAGACCCTATTTCTATTTCATTAAGTCTTCGACCATAACTGTTACCAATGATCATTTTATATAACATAATGGTAATTATTTGTTAAAGTAACTACTGATTTGAAACTTAGTTTGTTGATGTAGATTGAAGAGAGAGGTTTACAAAGATACATTCAAGAGATATGTACATTTGTGTTTTATAAAAAAAAAATACAGTAGAGTCTCGATTGTCTGAGTTAACGCAGACACTTCAGATAATCAGAGAAATTGAAAAACATTTTTAAAAAATTAGTTGACTATGTTTATTGGTCAATACAATGCTACAGATTTGAATTTTGTAAACTAGTAGGCATGGAGTTTAAGATAAATACAGAAGAACAAAAAGGACACTAAGAAAAATATTGTAGTTATGTATATATGATGAGTTTGAAAGAAAAATATTACGAAGAATCCTGGGACCAGTTAATGATGTACATGGCTGGAGAATAAGATATAACCATGAATTGTATCAAATGTATAAAGAACCACCGTTAACACGGTACATAAAACTACAGCGTCTAAGGTGGGCTGGCCATGTAGCCAGGATGGGAGAAGAAAGGATACCACAAAAACTATTGTATACCAGAATCCATGGAAAAAGACCAGTGGGAAGACCAAGGAGAAGATGGGAGGATGCGGTGGATGAGGATGCAAGAGAGATATTAAAAGTGCGTTCCTGGAGGAGGATGGCTGCTGACAGAGGAGAATGGGGGGAAAAAATTGAAGGAGGCCAGGGCCCAACAAGGGCTGTAGTGCCATAGAAAGAAGAAGAAGATATATGATGAGTAGCAAATTCACTAAGTCGTATTTTTAAAATGATTGTGACAGATGTCTGCTTCTGAGTAGTGTTTGCTCTTTTCCTCGTTACATTGTATTTCCATTTTTTTAATAAAATTAAATCAGGTGCTTCAGGTCCAGTTTGCTGTTCTATGTATTGTAATGCCAGTTCCAAGGCAGCTAATCTGTCTGCATGTGAAATGCGAGGAGTTGATCGTTCTTCATCAAACAAGCCTTCTGTTTTGGCATGAATTTTTCTCAATGAATTGTGCTAACACTTTCTTCATCACTGAATCTGTTTCTTCCCACATTATTGAGCCACTCTTCAGTATCTCTTTTTGCAGCATCTTCAAACCCAGGAATTATTTCACTACCGACTCGGAACACAAAGTTTTTTATGGGTAAAAACGTAAAAGTTTTACCTTATAACCTGAACCGGTTTTCGCTTTTAAAAAGCTTCTTCAGAGGCTCAGAAGCTTTTTAAAAGCGAAAACCAGTTCAGGTTATAAGGTAAAACTTTTACGTTTTTACCCATAAAAAACTTTGTGTTCCGAGTCGGCAGTGAAATAATTATATTTAGTTAAGTAACGGACACGTCATGGACAACTAAATCCAAGAATTATTTCCTGTGGATTATTTTGTGTACGATTTTATTGGTACAATCTTCATCACCATCATCATTTTGTGCTGGGTTTATTATTCATTTGTTTCATCACGTTTATTCCATGTGCATGCAGGGTTTTGGACGAAGTACATCCGTCTTTTACATTTATTGTCTTTTTGTGAATGTTTGGTGACAGTTTGTGTGTCATCTTTTGTTACTGCTTAGTAAAAAAAATGACAGGCAAAGTCAGTGACAATCTCGCTTGAATGTTTTAATTACCCTTTGATTAAGGGGCAAAGGGGATGAGAAGGGACATTGTTTGTTAATGAGCGTTTTGTTTGTAAAATAGCTTTTTGTTCCAAGCTTTTTGTTCAAGATAAGATTTTACCACAGGAATAAATTTACAAGAAAAACATTACTTAACAGTTTTGTATCGATGCCTGCACTTTTGTATTTAGTAGAATACAAGCAAGGTCAATAAATTGATGTTTTTTAATTCCTTAGGTTTGCCCTTCTTCTCTACACACATAATTGATCATTTATGCGCATCTGAAGCAGTGCATAGAAGAACAGTTATTCGTTCTTTGGAATGTTTGTACCGTGGAATGGCGTTTTCTTTTCTTGAGGCAAGTGTTTTATATAGTAACATTTTGAAATTCAGCCTGCTTTCACCACAGTTATAAATCTGGTATGGAATATATCCTTCTAAAATTTGTTTAAATTTTCTTCTAAATTGAACATAAGTTTTTGAATCCACTGTCAATTTTTCGTCCGATTTATTTAATTGATGCCCCTATACTGTTTTTCACCTTGTAACAATCCAGCCATCAAACATTTGCAGTAAATTGTACACCTTTTCCTTAAAATTGCTGGCCAAAAAATGCGGCATTTTCTTGTAGTATTGGTCTGGAAAGCGGGACATCCATCTCCTGTTGATGTGTGAACCAAAGAAAGAATAAAGCCTCACTGATGTCTTCAAAGGTCGAGGGTTTCATACTTTCCCTCCCAGAACTTGTTGAAGCTTAAGACATAGCCCAAATTTGTCATGATTTCATTTCCAGTTACCAAATGTTACTTCACCGATACCAATGTATCGGCACTAGTTTCGTTTCTAATGCAACTACCAACTGCTTTCTTTTCTGTGGCAACGTCATGTTAACATACATGCAGATTATGGACACATGCACAATAATAAAGTTAAATTTTCAACACATTGTCAATACAGAGACTGTGGAATTGAGGCAACCTGAGTAAATGAGGCAAGGAGTGTGTTAAGGTGGGGGGGGGGAGTGTTATCATATAAGGTTTTTTTTGCATTCAAACCACAGAGAGGACATACTATAATTATAAGAGTGAGGCTTATACGTTGCAACATTTGTCACCTGCTGCATGCCGCTTGTATCATAGCCGATGTCTACATAAACATAGTTCAATGTTAGAATTTCTGTACAACGCATAGTCTCCAATACAATACATTTCTGTACGGTCATTCAAAAAACAAAAAGAAAAGATTTGTGTACTTATAATGTATGTTTTCAATATATATGTATTAACAAAGTGAGATTAAGAAGAAAGTACATAGGATAATCCAGAACTCTAATAATCTAAACTCGGATAATCGGGACTCTACTGTACAGGGTTACACTTAGTTTTATTTACTTAAGCAAGTAATTTGTGGTAATAAGGAAATGTTATTGAATATAATTCAATATTGCTATTACAATAATAGAAATGAGGCTTATGGAGAATATTACAGTTTATTTTTGTAATTGGAGTGCATTTACAGTGGGTAATTTTCATTTACTTTTTAGATATTATTAATATTTAATGCTTTATATAATTTTGCTTTATGTATCTAAATATATGTGGTACGCTTTTGTCATATAATTAATATTAAAATGTAACACAAACATTCCCATTTTTTTTTTAAACATTAGGATATAAACAAAACATTTAATCATTTGTAACTGTACAGGCCTGTTTTATTTCTTATGAAAGCTTAAAATTCCATAATTGAGTACATAGTATGCATGTTTTGTTAATCTGTCATATTAACAAGCTTGTGCGTCTTGATTAAAGTAAATTGTTAGTAAATGATTTATAATTAGGGTTATTCAGTAAGTAGCGAGAGACATATTTGTAGTTTCAATGCAATTATTCAGTCTTACTTATGGTATTATACCTACCCCTTACATTAACACAGTCATCTTCAACATTTCTATGTATCCTCCATTGCTGTAGAAGTTTTTTTTTATTTCAGAGATGCAGAATGTGTGTCCTGATATCTGAGTCAGATTGCCATATTTTATTTCATATCTTCGTTGTCAGTTTTACTCCAAGGATGCCTCAATAAATAGGTAAAACATTCAAAAGAGATTACACAAGGTGTGGACTGAAAAGTAATTGTAATAAAACCTCCCAGTGTTGAATTGATTTGAAGGAGGCCATCAGTTTGAAAAGCAGTGTGTGACTTGTATTGTGGATGATCATTATCAAAAAGTCCTTAAATTTTTAGTGACCGTCAATCAATGAATGTTTCAGTGGATGGTTAGTGAGGATCGGTCAATAATACAAATTTTAGCTCTTTTGCGTCGATGTTTTGACAATATTTATTGTCATCTTCAGGACAATTGTTGCTGACGCCAAACACACTTGCTGACGCCAAACACACAGTTTTGTGTTTGGCGTCAGCAACAATTGTCCTGAAGATGACAATAAATATTGTCGAAACGTCGACGCAAAATAGCTAAAATTTGTATTATTGACCGATCCTCACTAACCATCCACTAAAACATTATCAAAAACGTTGATGCTTTATAGATCATTCTGTTTTTCTATAAAGCATGTTTTATTTGTTTCTCTATAAGTCATAGTCGCAGGCTTAATTTCTTTTTAGTTTATCATTGTAGTTGTTGACTGTTGATGTGTACACTTATTCAAACATCACGAAAAGTGGGAATATTTGTCCTAAAAAGCATTTTACCATGGCCAGCATTGTGTTTTGAATTTATTTGTGGCTAGAAATCTGAAGTGGTAGCCATATTTTTGTGCATGTTTTGATCATGTTCAGGTTGATTTGGAACTGTTTTTCCCCCATAAAAAATCTCCATTGCTGATCTGAGATCCCGTCTTGAAAAGACTTATATAAGAAATTAGTTGTAAACATTATATTTAGCCTACAAAGATTTTCATCAAATAATTATTTTTAGGCGATGAAAGTATGACAAGTTGTGATTTTTAAAATATTTTATTTGTTTATTTAGATAATTATTAAACTATAGTAGTTTTTATGTTTACTTATGGAATAACCCTCTAATCTACATAGTATATTCAGGCTAGTGATTACAAATATGTTGTTACTTGTTTTATGTGAGTCATTACCATAATAACAATTTAAATAACTGCATGTGTATAGTAATTGCTTATTCACATTTATTTATTTATTACTGTTGGTGCTAATGTTAAATTATTCATGGCTAATCCACTTCATAATATTGTCATAATTTAATTTTTTTGTAGAATAACAAAAAACATGTATTATATCAGTAGACTTTGTATAATATGTAACCATTTTATAATTGTACTTTGTACATTTAATTACATAACACTATATTTATTCTGATAATAGTAGAGAGCAGTGGTTTCCTACTTAAAAGCATGAGGGCCACAGTTAAACTCAGGTGGACCACATCACAGTCCATCAATTTTGACAGTTACTGTAAAAATAAAAAAGGCAGTATTAATTGTAAATAAATAGAGGTAATTGGCATGTTTAACATATTGTACTATGTGTCTTTAACAGTACAATGTTTATTATATCAGTTTATTAAGAAAGATATTACAAATTGTATACTTTTATAAAATCTCCAGTGTGAAAACTGAGGTCTGTTTGAAGCAGCCACTAAAGTAGGAATGTCCACATTGAGCTGAGTTGTTGTTAATCGTTAGTAACTGAAGTAGAGAAGAATCTTTGAGGCAACTTCTGCTGTTGTAGTCCTTGATTAACTTCATTGTGGAGAACACAGTTCCATGGACGCATCAACTTCCAAACATCAATATATTTTCTGCCCAAAACTTTGCAGATTTATGAATCATTCATGAGGTTGCAGCTTAAAGAAACCTGGCCCGTTTTCTTGCCTGGTGTGCAGGAAGGGATCAGCTTATAAATCACATGGTTCAAATTAATTGTCAGTTGTTCTTCAGTGTCTGTACCAATATGTTTAAGTAGGGAAACACTATTTTTCAGCATTCCAATTTCTTTCAATCTTATGTTAAACTCGTCTATGATTTCTACATCAAATTAAAAAAAATCACATTTTTTCATTTTCAAACATTTCTGCTGTTTGGTGACAGATTGCGAAATGGGCCAATTAATTTTTTTTCAGAGTATTTGAAAATTTTTAAATTAATTGTTTTAAAGTAGTTAATGTAAAATAATTTGAATAAGTGAATAGAGTAATTATTAAACTGGTTTCCAAAGATAAGGTTGCAGCTCGCATGTGACCCACAGGCCACCAGTTGGAAAACACTGCTATAGAGCATAGCTTACATGTAAGGAATATTTGAGTAACCGTTATGTGAATATTCATAATTATTATGATGTAATATATTTTGTATATATTAATAAATTTAATAAATATGCATTCATATTTTAAAGTTTGTTTCCTTAAGTTTGCCAAGACTTCATATGCTACTTGTGATATATAGTGGTTATGCAAAGTGCACAGTATGCACACAAATTGGTTTTTGTACACAGACTTGCAGATTATTTTACAACTTGATGTTTTACCCAGAAAACAATGGCGTAATAGCTGTGCAGGTGTTTTCACATTTCAGTTCAGATAACTTAAAATGCTAAGGAAATTGGTATTTTGCTTGATGTATGTTAATTTCTCAACTAAGTTTCCTTTTGTCAGTGGTAACTAAAGTCATCCGTACATTGGTGATACACAGAAGAAACTCACTGTTAATGCTTGTTACTAACAGGTAGCTTGCCAGTCACTTCCTATTATGAAGATTATCCTGAATGTAAAGTGTTTTATTATAAAAAATTTAAAAGAAGTACTAGTTAAACCAAATGTGTTTGACACGTAAAGGAAGACATACACTTACGTACAGTTAGTTTGACACTTATGTACATAGCCTCCACACAAATTCAAACACTTAGCATAGTACAAGGTTTTCTATTCCTCTGCTGCCACCAAGTTATTGAATCAGTCAGGGACAATTTTTTCAGCTTAGGAAACAGATGAATATCACTAGGTGTTAAGTCAAGGGTGTATGGCAGATGTTGAAAAGGTGCCAGCCAAAACGGTGGCAGTCTTTGCATTGTTGCAGCTGAGTGTGGATAAGCGCTGTCATGAATCAACACAGTTCTGCCAGACAACCTCCATCGTTTGTTCTGTATGACAGATTGGAGCTGGTGAAGCATCTGACCGTATGTCTCCAAGTGTATTGTCTCTGTTATTGGCATAAAGTAAGGGAAAAGGACACACCCTTTGACTGATGCTTGGGTTGTGGAGTTTTATGCGAGACCCATGTCTTATCACTAGTCATGATATGGTCCAAAATTTGTCTCCATCTGTGTCATATGAGTGAGAAAAGTCAAAGAAGTTTCCATTCCTTTTTTCTTGTATTCCTCACACAGAAATTGAGTCACCCATCTGATACAATTTTTTTGTACGTAAGATGATCTGTGACAATTTCGCCTCCTAAATTTTCAGAATTTGTAATCAGTCTAATGTGAAACACCTGTCCTCATGAATGTTTTCATCAGTTTTTTGTCTTGAGTGCTTGTAACAAGAGAGGGTCGATGAGAATTTTCATCGTAAACATTTGACCTTCCTCCAGTAAACACGATGCACCATTTAGAAGGTGCAGATGCTCCATTCATAACACATTGCCATACACTTCTGTTCTTTGTCTGTGAGTTTCGATAGGATGAAACATTTTTGAATTAAAAAAAAAAATGTATCGTAAACTTCACACTTCATGAGATTTCTGATATTGCCACACATTTTAAAGGCATACAAAAAATAGACAAACATCCGCAACGCTTCGCTGTTTGGCTGAGACTGAGCTAGTAGAAGGGAAAGTTCAATGGCACAGTGGCAACGATGGTGGGAGACCTGTGTTGTCCGCCAAGAACAGACTCTTTTTACTTTCTGGACAACCTTCATAACATAATTGGGTTCCACACAGTGACTAGTTTGTAATCTGTTTGGTGCGCATCACCAACCAGTTTCCAGTGACTTAGTGTCCATGTCACTAACTACTCCAGTCTTTAGTATGTCATTCCATACTAAAGATAAATGAACAAATTTTTAATTTGTGTAGAAAAAATTTGTGACTATAAGCTAAAGATTTGGCAGAAAAAGCATGGTGTGAAATGGGGAAAGAAGTTCAGATAACATCGTTTTTCAATGAAATAAAATTCTGTTTTTTGAGTAAATTCTGTCTGCATATAATGTATAATGATAACATGATAAAACACACATACATGCAAAATTTATAAACATTTTTAATGTTTTCAATTGAATTTTTTAGTTTTATGCAGGCTTCCATTGCTGATGATTACCCTTTTCTTTGAGTTTTCCTGCCATATGCCAGAGCAGTTAGTAGTACAAACAAACCAATGAAGACTGTTTCAACATTTGATAGGATGAAGTGAATTTGAAGACTGTTTGTTACACTTCCTTAACTGTTATGAAAAGTCTGCAGTTGGCTTATTTTTAGATGTGAAGGTGAACTCAAAAATTGTCTTTTTTGTTCCTTTGCCTATAGTAATAAATGTCTTCCTCATCACTAGACTCTAACGTGATGTTGATGATAGTATAGGGTGACCAGATTTTTTATGACGTAAAACAGGACATTTCTGAAATATGGAAATAAAAAAACAGGACACGAGTTACAAATAAAATGTGCTTCATATATGATTGCACTGCTTCACTAAGACAAATAAAAACTACTTTTTACACATAAAAAGACATATATTTTAATAACCAACTTAAAAACATACTTATCATGGCACTGGATCATATTATAATTGATCAAGTTTTTTCAAGAATTATAAAATTATAATTATTCAAATTCTTAACAACTATAAAATTACATGGATGTGATTCATAGATATCAACAACCTGCTGAATATGAACTTGTGGTTTCTGAATCAGGAACATCACTATTAACTTTGTACTTATCACAAGACCTGATATCTCGCAAGAGCTTTGAATTACTTAATAGCAGGTTGTAGAATTCCTTACAGCTAAGGTCTTGAAAATGAGTTTTTAAAATTACAATTGCTTGAATAGTTTTGGTAGTAAAACGGTTTCTTTCATCAATCCAAAGGGAGTTCACAATTGAAAAGACTCTTTCCACAACAGCATTTGTGCCTGGTACAGCCAGAGCAAAACTCACAACCACCTCTATGTTTTTACATGGAATGCCTATACTTTTAAGTATGTGGAAGACAACACCATTTCTTATCAATCTCCACATTAACTTTTTCCCATTCCTCAAATTTTCTGGATAAAACTTTGTTCACATGTCCTATCTCATCAAATAATTCATCTTTATGTACCTGAATTGTTGAACATGAATCTACTGTCTTAAGAATTTTCAGACTTTTTAAAACCTCATCCCAAGATACAGAATTTTTCAATGTTATCCAATGAAATGATTTTAGAGGCTGATATGGAGAGACCCACTTGTTTAAATAACTTAAAAAAGTGTCAAAATAAATTGGTAATCGTTTCATATTTCGATTGGGTGAAAAGACCTTCATTTTCTAAGTTAATTAAAATTGAAGAAACAACTGAAGTTTGAAACTTACTAAATGTTGGTTCTTTCCAGCTTTTGGATTGAATTTGAAAACATTTTCAGTTGGCTTTGTATGAAATGAAGCCAAAGAAGTGACTGTGGGTTCTCAAAAAATTGTTTTAGCACTGTAGGACACCTATCCTGAGACATGAAATAAGACTTTAGAGGTTCATAAATATCAATAACCCTTGTAACTCCTGGCAACAATGACAACCATCTAGTTTTAACACTACCCAGAACCTGCTTATATTCAGTAGCAACAAAATCACAAAATAATTTCAATTTCTCCACACGCACGGTATAAATGTGAAAATATTGAAATATTTTATTCACTACTGTTTCTATGTCGATAAGAAGAATGTCTGCACTTGTTTGTACACCATTGTGTACCACATGAGCTGCACAACCAATGCCTTGAATATTCATTTTGAGCACAATGTTCAATTTAGAAAAAACGTTGTTTGTTCCGGCCCTCTTGTACCCACCAAAGTTAGTGTTACAGTTATCTGCACAAAACGCGATGATCTTGTCAACTAAATGATGTTTCTTTAAGATGTCCAGAACATGATTAGCTAATAATTCTGCTGTTTCTCCACCAACGTTCTGAAAACAGATTACTTTGCATTGAACACCTTTGGTAGGAATGAAATACCTAACTAGAATTGGCACTAATTTTAAGCTTTTGTGATTTGATGCATCAACCATCACAGACACATACTTAGCATCTTCAAGTTCTGATTGCACTTCATGCATTGCATACGGCGATAAAACGTTCACTAAAATCGACTCGCACTTTGTCCTGGAACACGTGAATTTCTTCTTAAATAGTTCTCTGATGATAAGAGATGTGCAGTCCATTGAACGGAAAGAATGGTTGTGTTTTGCAGTATGAAATGCAAACAGCCCTACTTCAGCAGCGATACTTTTATCTTCCTCAGTTTGTAGTCCATTCCTACTTACAAAGGAAGTTATACTACTGGAAGTTCTCGCGGAAACTGCCAACATGTGTTTCTTTTTCTTAATGTGCTGTGTAATATCGGCACGTCCTCCATGTTCAATGGAAAAAACTGAACGACAAAGTACATTCTACCTTTGTAGATGTGGTGTCGTCCTTCAAGAAAGGAAACTCTTCTTTCAGGGTTTTGGAGAAAGTACACTTTCTTTTCCCCATATTAATATGCACGTGTATCTCGAACCAAGCGAACAACAGACAATGGAGCAAGCTCGCCACGCCAAGCGTTAAAACTAACCAAACAAAAAAAGTTTACCTTGATTGCCTCACTCTCCCTTGACGCACTCTGGTGGAAACCACAGATCATCATTTCTTTTCGTGCGTTCCCTTAACCATTCGAGACCCGTCTTGACCTCAGTAAGAAAGTTTAAACGAACGAGACCAAAATGACACAAAAACAAATAAAAAACGAAGCGAAGATAAAAGATTAGGTTATCCGTTATTGCAAGTACGGAAAAACGGGACATTTGATGTCCCGTTAATAATTTGCCGGGACAACGGGACACATAATGAAAAAAAGGGACAGTCCCGTTAAAAACAGGACGTCTGGTCACCCTATGATAGTATAACACAAACGTTTGCTTTCACTCTGAAATGAATGACGAAAACTGCAATTTTGTCACTTTTCAGTGTTCCATTTACAGAACAGTGTTACTAATGAGTGTGTAACCAGTTAGAGCAGCGTTTCCCAAATGCCGGGTCGCGACTAGGGATGAGCATCGATGGCCGATGTTCCAAAAACATCGATGGTTAACGTTCGATGTTCGATGTTTTTACCATCGATGGTTCAGTTGCGATGTTTTCATACTATCGATGGTTTCGTTTCGATGTTTTCCTTTAAACAATTTTTTTTAATTTGTAATGAAGACTTTTTTTAAATTGATTGTTAAATTTAGTTTATTTTAAATCAACAAATTTTTATTTTAGGTATTAATGGCTACGTAGTTTGCTGGTTAGCGTAGTGACGTAATAATATGGTAAAACTAAACAAAACCATTTTATAGGAGACCGTTACATAGGTTTCAACAGTTTCGAAGTTAGCTTTAGCTTATATACGTGACGTACGTACGAAATAACGGTTTACCCTTTACGTTAGTCGTATTTGGTTTTCATTCTCATTTAGTTTTAGATTATTTAGTTATTTTTCAAACTGGGTATAGCGTTTTTCTCTTTTAATTGTGATAGTGTTAAAACATAATTTAAATAGTTTACATTTGAATTTTTAATATCGTCGGCATCGTTCATAAAATTATCTACCCGTTAATTATGCCACCCAAAAGATATATTGCAACGTTACAGGTATTTTTAAAATGAATTACACTTCTTTCCATGTACCTTAATTGTATTATTTTTTATCTCATATTCTGTTGGGCTAAACTAGTCATGGCGGTAGGAAGGGAGTGGAGGGAGCATTTGCTTGCATTAAGTGTGGCAAGTTTGAGGGTGTCCCAAAATGGCGACTCACAAGGGCAATGTCCCCTACCCCCTACCAATGTCGTACACTCGGTTTATGCCCTGGGTTAATCCCTTTTCCTTTACCGTTATGTTCAATACAATACATTTTCTTTTCTTAAATATTTATATAATTATATATTTATATTTCTTATATAAATATTTATTTAATTTTTACTGGAGACGTAAACATTAACTCACTAGACAACAGTTCTTAGTATACTCAAAATTATCTTAGTTTAATGAGCAAGTATCCCAAACTCTCACCGACTTACCCTTCATACGATCTTTTCGATTTCAGGTCATGAAATTCAAAAGAAATGGAAGAGTCTACGAAACTGTTTTGCCCGTGAACTGAGACAGCAGAAGGAAATGAAGAGTGGACAGGGCGCAGATAAACGAAGAAAATACATATATTTTGAGAAATTGCTGTTCCTTCTTCCCACTGTTCAGAACAGGGAAACATTAACAAATGTGGGCAATGATTCTGCTGGATCGGAAGACGAGACTGAAAATGACAACCTACAGGTACAGGAACCTTTGGCCAGACGTCACGTTGGACACAGCTGGCGTCAGAATAGAAAACGCAACTACGAAGAATCACTTCTTGAATTGTTAAAAGAGAAAAAACGTGAAAGAGACACTACTGAAGCCGATGAAGACGTCAATTTTGCCTTATCATTAGTACCGATACTACGATCCCTTGATGACGCCACAAAAATAGACTGTCGCCGGTGTGCGCAGGATGGCGACAAAACTGTTTTGTCTTTCTACTGTCGCGCCGCGCCGCAGACAAGCGAAAGACAGTCTGCCGACTGTCTTGCCCTCAGTGTGCGGCACTACTTACTTTCAATTTATTATGCTTCTTGCTGTCGAGAGTAAAGGTTGAAAAATAACTAGTGTCTATAAAATGGTATATTGTGTTGCGTTTGGCTGCAAAAATCGAAACACGGACAAGAGGCCTGGAATTACTTTTCACAAGTAAGTGCACTAATATACTGAATTTTATTTTTATTATTGTATTCATATTACTCATTAAAATAATTATTAACATATGGAAGCTTCTCCCCACGATTACCGTTTTGTATCTGTAACTAATTGCACGAATTGAGAGACCTAAAACTTACCTACCTGAATTTTTTACTTGCCAGGAAATCAGTTTTAACTCATATAATTTGTTTGTTATACGACTATAAATTAGGGCTACTATTGTTTTTTTTTTTATTTATAGATTTACGACCTCCCAATCCCACCCCAGTGAAATTATAGTCATTCAATAAACTGAACTCTATCCCTGTTGCCTTAAAAAAAAAACCCCTTAGTTTATCCAACTCGTTATTTGTTACTAAACCGTCCTAAATAATTAAATATGACGTTCTCAATGAAAGGCCAGTCTTACATTGCAAGAAAAGGTGCATTAAAGTAAATAAATGATAATTCTGAAAGAAACTAATTTTGAATCAAGGGTGTCTAAACATGGCCGCCGGCGGGAATTCGTGGCCTCAGTTTCACATGGCTGATCTAGCTGTTAGGCTCCCTCCACTCCCTTCCTACCGCCATGAAACTAGTATTCGAAAGTTACAGGTACCAACGTAACCGTTCCAAAAAAAATAACGTATGAATTACGAATACCTGTCATTTTATATACTTATTATACATATAGGCCTACCTGTATAATTTGTTATAATAAATAAATTGAAAGTAAACACCCAAAAGTATTAACAGTGTTACTTTACACTGTGATTTTATTAAGCTTTTACTGTTTAAAAGAAAATAAGAGAATTTATAGGCCTATCTCTCTTTGGGAATACTAATTTAAACTTTTACTAGGAGTAAACAAACCTGACATAGATTTAAAGAGGTTTCTGTTTTTGTTAAAGGAGGTGGTTTTATGTATGTTTGTTCAAAACACTTTATAATCGTTATAATAATAAATAATAATGAACAGATTTAGTTAATTATGAATGTGAGTTAAATTATTTTAACGTCACCTCGCCTTTACCCAACCTGTTCTCAACGAGTTCGTCAATGGCCCTGGAAATTCTGATACGGGGAAGTTAGATGTATTTAAATTGTTTTCACGGGTACAGTGTTGAGGTTTCCACATTCCGCCTGTCAAAATGTGGTGGTGACCCAAGGGCTATTGGTTTTTCAGAATCTTCTGATAAGGTAAGTGAGTAAAGTATCGCGGTATATTATTCTTCTCTTTAATTATTTTTATTTATTATTCATCCCCAATTATTTGTACTATTACAAACATGTAAAAAGCATAGATTTTTATTTGAATTGCAACATTGGCATAAAAACATCGATGTTTTCAGTCTTAAAACATCGATGTTTTCATACCGATGTTTTTTTAACATCGATGTACTCTTCACGATGTTAACATCGATGTTAAACATCGATGGTTTTCTGGCGATGCTCATCACTAGTCGCGACCCGTACTGGGTCACGAAAGCAAAATGCAGGGTTGCAGAAAAATTTTACGAAAGTTACGAAAATAAGTTATTTAAAAAAATAATCTAATTAAAATAAGCGCCTAATAAAGTCACTAGATATACATCTGTATCAAGTGACTAATAATACATAATAGGGTCTGTATGTAATTAAATACATAAAAGTACAGAAAACCTGAAAAATTCGCAACGTTTTACTGATTAACTGATTTTTTAAATAGGAGCAAGAAATACATAGTATAAAATAGCTAAAAAAAAACCACAAGAAAATCTAACCACATGACACTGGACAGCCTTAATATAGCATTCATGGACGTATTTTGGTTTCTGCGCAAGTCTGCGCAGTGATGACGTTTGTGTACTTCCCTCAGCGTTTCCACTATAACCTCTTATTAATAAATACGTGTTCGGCATGTGACAGTTTAGTTCTTATTTTCATACGTGTATTCTCACTCTCCGTGATTATTTGTTAGTTATTAGTTCAGTTACTACGTACTTTTTTGTATTTATTACATACTATTACATCTAATTTATCAATGGATAAATGGTTAATAAAACAACAAAAAAACAATGTGCCGGTTAGAACCGATAAACAATCAAATGATGTGCAGACTAAAACAATTTTTGTGGGTGATACTAACAATAAACAGTTAAGTGACAATCAGCCAAACACGAGTTCTGAGAGTGGCACTAATAAACGGCCGCATGATGTGTTATCCATTACACATGCAAAAAAGACTAAAACAACCTGGATCCGACAGTATTTTGACCATTATATAAAATTTGGTTTCATGAAAGGTGCTGATGAAAAACCATTGTGTGTTATCTGTTGTACGGCACTATCAAATGAGTCCATGAAACCTTCAAAATTGAAGCGCTACTTAGAATTAACACATCCGACCTACATTAACAAGCCGATAGATTTCTTTATAAATAAAAAGAAAGAATTCATAGCTAGCAAGAAGACTATGAATTCGAATTTTTCTCAAGGTTGTTTGTCTGAAAATCTAGTTATGGCTTCTTATGAAATATCCCAATTAATTGCTGAAACTGGGTATCCTCATACAGTTGCGGAAAAGTTGATAGTTCCAGCAATGAAAATATTGGCATCTCGAATATGTGATAAAAAACAGCAAAACAGCATAAATATGTTGTCTCTCTCCAATAACACAGTGAAGCGTAGAATTGTGGAAATGGCAGATAATATCGAGGAAACTGTTGTAGGTCGCTTAAAACGGTGCAGTTTTTTTCTCTTCTTACTTACTTCCTATGGCACTACAGCCCTTGTTGGGCCCTGGCCTCCTTCAATTTCCCCCCCCCCATTCTCCTCTGTCAGCAGCCATCCTCCTCCAGGAACACACTTTCAATATCTCTCTTGCATCCTCATCCACCGCATCCTCCCATCTTCTCCTTGGTCTTCCCACTGGTCTTTTTCCATGGATTCTGGTATACAATAGTTTTTGTAGTATCCTTTCTTCTCCCATCCTGGCTACATGACCAGCCCACCTTAGACGCTGTAGTTTTATGTACCGTGTTAACGGTGGTTCTTTATACATTTGATACAATTCATAGTTATATCTTATTCTCCAGCCGTGTACGTCATTAACTGGTCCCAGGATTCTTCGTAATATTTTTCTTTCAAAGGTATCAAGAGTGTTTGCTGCTTTCGAGTTCAGGATACACGTTTTGCAACCATAGGTTAGGATGGGTCTTATTATTGATTTGTATATCCTTAGTTTCGTGTTTTTGTGGATGTCTTTGGATCTGAAGATACTTGATGTGGCGAAATACGCTTTATTGGCTTGGACTATCCGGTTTCGGATTTCGGCTTCTTCTGTGCCGTTTTTTTCTAATATGGTTCCCAAGTATTTAAAGTTGTCCACCTTTTCGATATTGTCGATTGTTCCTTAGTTTCTTTGTCTTCTAGTCTGCACTAATATTTTTGTTTTATCTATGTTGATTTTGAGGCCTATATTGCTAGCATTTTCTTTGAGTTCAGATTACGTTTCCTCTGCTACATTTTTTGTCCTACACATTATGTTGATGTCGTCCGCATAGGCTGCTAATTGGACCGATTTGTTTGTCAGTACGTTGTTTCTTCCTACTGACAGTTTTCTGATCACATATTCTAAAGCTAGATTAAACAAGGTCGGGGCCAGCCCATCTCCTTGTTTTAACCCTCGATTGATTACAAATCCTTGTGTCTTGTGTCCTTGTATTCATACCTGAGCTTCTGTATTAGTCAGTGTCAAGTTTATCATCCTTACCAGTTTCACTGGTATGTCGAATTCGTATAAAATATTAGATAGTTTATCCCTATCTATCGAATCATAGGCTTGTCTAAAATCAACAAAAATATTATAGACGTCTATATCTTGTTCCCACGCTTTACTCAGAACTTGTCTGACTGTATATATTTGATCTATGGTGGATCTTCCTTTTCTGAAACCGGACTGGTATTCGCCAATAATCTCTTCAGCATATGGCTGTAATCTTTTATTGATGATGTATGTAAAAATTTTATATCCGGAGCATAGTAGAGAGATTCCTCTGTAGTTCTGGCATGATAGCTTGTCCCCTTTTTTATGTATAGGACATATGATGGTTTTCCTCCAATCGTCAGGGATTTGTTCTGTACTCCATATAGTGAGTATTAAGGCATGCAATTGTTCCACGAGTTTTTTCCCACCCCACTTAAGTAGTTCAGAGGGAATTTCGTCAATTCCTGGAGCTTTGTTATTTTTCTGTGCTTTAATTGCCTCTTGTATTTCCTGCATTGATGGTGGCGGTTCGTCATCGTGTTCATTTCCTCTTCTAGGCTCTTGTCTATTTCTGTCTTTTGTTTCGTCCGTTAGGAGCCTTTTGAAGTATGTTTTCGACGTTATCTTAATTTCTTCTATGTCACTGATTATTTCTCTATTTTGATTTTTGCATAGATTTGTATTTGGTTTATATCCTTGTTTTAAATTTTTAATAAATTTGTATGCATCACGTGAGTTATTTTGTATAAAGTCCTTTTCCATTTTCAGTATTTTGTTATTCTCGAACTTTCTCTTTTTGTGTCTGCAAGTCTTATCTGCCACTTCCTTTTTATTCTGAACTCTTCTTTTCTTTCTCGTGTCCGTCTTGTCATATATAATCTGTGTGCTTTGTTTCTTTCTCCAATTGCCCTTTTGCACTCTTCATCAAACCATTGGTCCATTTCATTTCCTTTGTTTATTCCTAATATTTCTTTTGCTGCTGTTTTTGTAGTGTTTTTAATGTTTTCCCAGTGTGATTCTAATGTTGGGTTTTCCTTCTCTTGAAGTTTTTCATTGATTTTTTTCCAAGTTTATCCTGGATGTCTTGGTCTTTCAGTTTATCTATGTTTAATCTTTCTTTTCTCTCTGGTTTACTGCTTTTGTTCTGGTTAATTTTGCATCTGAAGGTAGTTTGCACTAACATATGATCTGAGTTACAGCATGCCCCTCTTCTGCTTCTTACATTTAATATACTTGTTGCTGCCCTTTTGTCTATCAGAACGTGGTCTATCTGATTTCCTGTTTCTCCGTCTGAAGATATCCACGTTATTTTATGTATATCTTGGCGGGGGAAGTATGTTGAGCTAATGACCATATTTTTACTAGTCGCAAAGTCTATTAGGAGGTTTCCGTTCTCGTTGGATTCGTCATGCAGGCTGTGTTTTCCAGTTGTTCCTATGTATTCTTCTTTCCCGATTTTGGCATTCATGTCTCCTATAATCATTTTTATGTCATTTCTAGGTGCTGAGTCATATATTTGTTCTAACTTTTGGTAAAATTTTTTTCTCTTCAAGTCGATGAAAGTACAGACATATCGGACAATGCCAATTTAATGTGTTTTGTGAGATATGACTTTGAGTATACATCTAATGAAGAATTTCTATTTTGCAAACCATTAAATACAAGAACAACAGCAGAAGAAATTTTTAACTTGATTGACACTTACATCAATCGAAATGACATTGACTGGAAAAAATGCGTGGGACTGAGCAGCGATGGTGCCCGCGCAATAGCAGGCGTCCGTACGGGGCTTTTTCCAAAAATAAAAGTCATGGCACCAGAATGTGTATGGGTGCATTGCAGCATACACAGAGAAGCTTTGGCCATAAAAAAAATGCCATTGCTTTTGTAAACTGCTATGCAAGAGTATATAAAAATTATAAATTTGATAAAACATTGTCCCCTGAATTCCAGGTTATTCACTGCATTATGTAAAGAAATGGGTAGTGAACATAAACATCTTCTTTTACATTGCGAAGTACGATGGTTATCCAGAGGGAATGTTTTGAAGAGACTTTTTGAAATGAGAGATGAAGTTTTAATGTTTTTAAACCAACATCCCCCAACTGCTAAGGATGCAATATTTGAATTTAAAGATAGTTTTAGTGATGTTAATTGGTTGATTAAGTTGGCCTACCTTTGTGACATTTTTGATTTTTTAAATAAAATAAATCTTTCGTTACAAGGCAACAATGTTACTGTATTCAAAGTGCAAGAGAAGATGGAAGCTGCGATGAAAAATCTCAGTTTGTGGATCCATCGTGTGGAAGCAGGAAATTATAATGCTTTTATCAAGCTAACTGAAGTGCAAAAAGAGTACAATATTACTTCCATGCCTGATGAAATTTCAAGTGCTCTCAAGGAACACCTAATAGGATTGCATACAAATCTGAAAGAATATTTTCCTCCAATTAATCGCAACAAAGCATGGATAAGAAACCCTTTCACAATTAATATAGAATCAGAAACGGAATTATTGGATTCAGATATTGAATCCATAATTGAACTGTCTTGTGATACACCGCTTAAAGACAGTTTTGACAAAATACCATTGATGGATTTTTGGCTATCCTGTCGCCAAGAGTATCCATTTTTGGCACAAAAGGCAATAAAGTATATAATGCCTTTTGTCACAACTTACAAGTGTGAAACAGCCTTCTCAACACTTGTTTTTCTAAAAAATAAATACAGAAACCGATTAGATGTAGAACCCGATTTAAGAATAAAGTTGTCATCTTTTTCTGCAGACCTGAAATTTCTAGTTGACAAGAAACAGCATCAAACTTCCCATTAACAATTTTTTATTGTTTTACTGTACTTTTACATTTTTGTTACTTTAACAATAAATGAAAAATCTTTGAACAATAAAATTTGTTTCATTTTACCAATAAGGCAAAAAAAGTTTTACTGAATCACGAAGGAAAAATATTAAAATATCCGGGTCACGAAAAAAAGTTTGGGAAACATTGCTCCAGGTCAGTGTTTCCCAAAAGCATAATTTGCCGGGTCGCGAAGTTAAAATGTTGAAATAACCGGGTCACGAAAAAAAAAGTTTGGGAAACGCTGAGTTAGAGACTTGACTCACCAACCAATTATATTCCTGAGTAGCACTGTATGTGGGTGGCCGAATAGTTTAAGATGAACAATGAAGTGAATATTTTTACAAAAGTGTTGACAAATTTGATATTACTCATACTTCATTGACATCTATGTCTGTATTTTCACTGTAGTGTGGTGGACCATACTTTACACCCATGCTTTGTGTGCTCACGCATTAAATGGTGCTCATAATGCCCACCTAACAACTTATGCTGAGTGTACCCAACTTATTACATCATTAACATCAACTTAAACGTCATTAGGTGCATTAAAATCTGTCCATATATCTGCTGTTCATCAGCTCATTAGCCAATCCTATTGGTCGAGTTTCTATGAATTTGGTGTGGGCTGTCAGTATCATTGTTAACACAATTCAATTTCATAGATGACTGCAGCTAGAAAGAAAATATGTCTAGTTCACTTCTGTGGTTTCATAATCCACATAAAAGGATGATTATTAGGCTTTGTTCATAGTGTTGGTAGTGAAGTGGACCCAGAATTGTTAAACTTTTCCTGTGTATGGTATAAATAAACTAAACATTAGTCTGAATTTTCTATACCGGTACTGGAGAGTTCCAACTTGTTACCACGCTTCATTCAGATTTCAGACTAGCTATATCTAAAGGCTCCCATCTAGTGCAATAAAGATTGTGCAGTATTGATTGCGAGTCTTTTTATTAGTTAATTAAAATCAAATATGCACAGATTTTATACAATCAATCTCAAATATTGTCAAGTAAGTTGACAATGCTGTTGCATATGTCTTAAGGATCTTGGTTCAATGAAGATAATTTTTATGATCTCTTTTTTAAGAAAATCAAAGTTCTTAAGTCTAGGTTTGTTTGGAAATATTGTATTTCTTTTATTTTTTTAACTTTAATACTTTTTATATACCTACTAATTTAAAAACATTTTCTATTTTCTGTATACCTATGTATATAGATAGATATGGATACACTTTTAATAGTACTATCGTCTTACATTTTTCTCATTGTTTTTATTTGATAAATTAAATGCCCATTTCAGTTAATCAAGATTTACTACATGACTTTAAACATCTGTAAACATTACCATCTTCTTGTAACTGGCTCAGAATTTCATCTTGTTGCTTATTAAGGAAAAGTATATGTACTTTTTCTTTTCTGTACATGAAATCCAACCTCTGTGGCTTGATTTTAACTATAATATATTCTACTTAAGTTTTAATTTTTCTTATGAATAAAATATATGTTAGGTTGTCATCTTTCTATCACTGTGTTGAACTTTTGATCCGAACATTCTACTGTATTGTTTGTTCTTAACTAAATATATTTATTTCACTACGACTCGGAACACAAAACTTTTTATGGGTAACAACGTAAAAGCTTTATCTTACAACCTGAACCAGTTTTCACTTTTAAAAAGCTTCTTTAGAGGTTGCCGCTGGTAGTACTGTCCGTCTTGTTGTTGGCGACGAAATCGATTTTTGAAAGATCGATGTAGTGTGTGTGAGGTGTGATATGTTCGAATAATGCATGTGATTTGAATTGCGTCTGTTCGTTTAGGATGTCATTTTTAAATGTTTTCGTGTGTTTGTATATTTCCAATTGTTCTAGAGTGTCTAGTTTTCGGCCTTTTCTGTGTATCTGTAGAATGTTCATGTTATTGTCGATATTTTTGTATGTGTGGCTTGCTTCGATGAGGTGGTTTGCAAAGGTGGATTCTATAGTGTAGTAGAGTGCCTTTGTGTATTCAATGTATCTTTGTTTGAAGCTACGTCCTGTCTGGCCTATGTAGAATTTGTTGCAATCTGAGCAATTTAGTTTGTAAACACCAGGAAGATCGAATTTGTTTTGTGCTTTGTGTGTGTGTTCTGTTTTGTTAGTAGTTTTGTAAGCGATTTTGTATCCTGCTTTTTTGAATTCGTGGGCTATTTTTTCAGTTTGTTTGTTGATGTATGTCAGTGTTATGAATTTGTTTTTTCTGTCTTTGTCTGTTGTTTGTTTTGTGTAGGAGTTTATTGACTATTGTTCTGTCGTATCCGTTGGATTCTGCTAGATATTTTATCGTGTTTAGTTCGTCTTTGTAGTCTTTTTCATCTAGGGGGATGTTGTTAAGTCTATGTATCATGGTTCTGAAGGCAGCTAGTTTGTGTTGTATTGGGTGATTGGAGGAGTTGTGTATTAGTGTGTCAGTTGTAGTCGGTTTTCTGTATATACTGAATTTGTGCCTGTGTTCAAGTTTTGTGATGGAGAGGTCCAAAAAATTTATGCTATTGTTGTGTTCGTATTCGGCAGTAAAGGTTATGTTTTTATGTATTTTGTTTATAAACAAACAAACGTGACTAAATTTTTTGACGGATACATTAGACTCTGTACTCTCAGAATTTAATATCCACATTAAAAAGTACAGCATATCATTTGGTGCAGATACTATCTTTCCATCAAATGAATATATTACGTTAATTAAATTCATATAAAATTAATATAAATATTTAAAACATGTACAAATTTATTTGTTATTCAGTTCATTTTTTTTCTCTTAACCCACCACCCAAGTTTTAAATATAATTAAAAAAAATTTTTTAAGTTTGTTTCATAATGGACTTCACAGCAGTTCATCAACCATGTGAAACTAACTTTTTGTGTAATAGCACACACGACGACTTCTGTCAACTTGTCCAAATAGCATTTCTCATCCAGTATTTCATCCACAATGTTAGCACACTGAGAAACACAGGTAACCAAATTTTCTGATGGATATGTAAGCCGTGTTTCTATGCCCTCAGTGTACTCTCTAATACCCAGATGAGAAAGTTTATTGTGTCATTGGAGCAGAGACCTGCTCTGCAGTCATCACATGTACTATTGCCTAAAAGTTTTCTGGCAGTAAATCCACTTACATACGCTGTGGACAACTGATTCATATTAAATGAGACGTCAGGCTCTTTGTCACAAGTAACGGAATTGGTGTCAGCAGTGTATGGAGCAAATGCACTGTGTTTATCAGTCAGAACCAAGGAAAGTTTGAAGATTACTTAAAAGATCTGCATCATCATCCAGGCAGGTTAGCATTTTTAAGATTCTGAACTGCAAGCCCATTGATGATGCAGGTCTTAAGAGCATCAACAAACTGTGGCACGGTAGGATTGTTATTGGCTCCACAGTTCGCTCGAACAGAACCAAAAACATTCTCCAGTGGATCTTGATTCAGACATCTGACTGATAAAAATCGAATTTCTTCACATTCTTCCCTGACTGACTTCCATAATTGCATTACTGCATTTATGGTTGTCAGCCAGCCATCCTGTGATGGTGGCCTAAATGTCCGCCAATCTGGCCTCTGGAATTGCCACGAGTTAACGAAGTGTACAGCCTGCTGCCAAAATGCCATCTGTTTGCTGTCATCACTAAGTGGAGACTGAAGAGGTTTTCCTGACTTGTTTTTGATGCAGCCATTGAAAGAGTCGAATAGGTTGTTGCACTCTTTAACAAATGCTGCAGTTGTCATTGCAGAAGGTTCTACAATTCCTAAAAAATAATAAAGATTAAAAATAGATAAGAAAAAATCAAATTACGTCAATACTAATACAGAAATAATTAATTTTGTATCATATTAATTAGTAAGGAACTAAGGTGCATTACAATATTTTTATAAACTCTTTTATAATCAGTACTAATACACCATACATGCAAAAAATTAGACAGTTTATGCCCTTTGATATTTCATAAAAAGTTCCTGCTTCCATGTACATTACAAAGTTGACTTGAATGGTGTATTTGGTAGAAACAAGTTATTTGTTCTAAAATTATTTTTGCTAGATATAAAAAATTCTTCAACTTTCTATAAATTACATTATTAATTAAATAAAACTTTTCAACAAGAATATATTATACTAAAATAATTTTATGTTTCATAAGTCTTAATAGTTGCAACTGGTGAAATAAATCCTGTCAAAATAATATCAAATTTCTATTACAAATGTATGCTTGTTGAAAACCGTTATTTTTATAGGAAAATGGAATTTTGCTTAATATTCTACAGTTATAGTTTTTGTCACCTTAAGAGTTTTACTTACCACATGACACTGCAGAGTTAATACATGCAGCAACTCTATGGCTCAGAACCTGTGCTGCAAGACGCACCTTCATTTTCTGACTCCCCAGTCGCTGCACATTTTCTTTTGTCAGATGGTGGAGCTGCCGGAAAATTGCAACACCTATGTCCCAGTGAAACACTGTTTTAATGTTGTCCCACTTAGCCAAAATTCCACCCACTGCTGAAACCTGCAACACACAAGTGTATTATACTAAACTGGTAAAATTATATGTGGCTGATTTTGATTATACTTTTACACTTGAAAAAAATCATAGCAAGGTAAGTGTATCAATCACTGACACTAATTTAGTTACTGTCTCATGAGCTTTACAAGTCAACAAAAGTAAATATTAATAAAAATGTGTATAGAAAAAAATATAAGTATATATTGTTATGAAAGATATATAAACATTCTGAAAACATAGAGCGGAATGTGATTAGTGTGAACTGTGTCAATCCAAATGCACAAAAACTTAATGTAACAAATAGGTTAATCAGTACTATCAGAAATATGTAAATTTATAAAATCAATATACAGTACAAATAAAAAAAATACTACTTTCCTTAATCAACAGGATATAGAGAATAATATATACTTTAATAAGAATAAGGTACAAGTACTTTAATATATATTTTCCTTTATTCAGCTGAGAGCTGAGATGCTCACGTTTGATATGAACTACTCCTGGTTCTACTAACTCGAATGATAATGATTATACTGTGTTAAATAGACTGACCAGAAAATAAATTCTCCTCATATGCTATAGGGTGTATTATTGACATACAATAATATTCTGTCTTCAATCGTCTTACTTGTTTTGTTTAAGAACCAATAAATCTATACACCAAAAATCTCTTAGGCTGCTGACACACGGGCCACTCTGTGGCGCCACTCAGTCGTGCCAAGTACCAGTGGCTTGTGTGCAAGGGTTCACTTCAGAGACGCGCCACTCTCCATTTGCTCAGTGATAAAAGATTGTTTCATTTAGTATTTACATCAGTTTCATCATGGACTCTGACGAGGAAGTTCTTCTTCCTCCCGAATTCTTTTGTACACAAGAAGGATCAGTACCATGGCAAGACAGAATGATATATTGACCTTTTTCAGAGAAACCTTGTCTCTCAAACACAGTGTATTTGTAATACAACACCTGCTGTGAGCTTAATCATGGTGTTCATATGAATTCTCTGCTACTCGTAGACTGTATATTAATAATTCAGGAACGTAGGAGTAGTTGCAGTGTTCGTTGAAAATACAGTTCTGTTCATTGAACTGTACAGATTAAGGATTAGAGGCTAATTAATTCGAAAAATTATGAACTTTTGTGGACCCGATATTTCAAAAACTAATTGATGAAGAAGATTGAAATTTTGCACGCGAATAACATATTTGCACATTTGAACAAATGCGCTTCCATTGGAAAACTATACATCGCTTATACCTAACGTTTTTGCAGAATCATGACGCTAGAGAATTCGTTCGTGTGGTTACCATGGTAATATAATTGTTTGCATTGGTTTTACTTCCATGTTCCATAAGGAAATGGAAGTATGGTCATGGCGAAAAAAATCGTGTTCGAGCTAATGGCAGATTCTGATCGTACTACCATCAAAACATGAAAAAATATCGGTATGGAGAACCATACATGACTTCCATGTTCTAAGATTTGTATTTAAAATCATTTACGAAATGAAATATTTCCATAGAAACTACTTCTTTCTACTTACTGCTTCAGCCTTAACCACAGTACTGTGATCACTAACGTATTGTTTTTGGTGAAGATCGGTTAAGGAAAAGGGGTAGTTTACCTGCAATGTTTTACGTTTTAACAAGATTTTAAAGTGCTTAATTTTGATAAATAAAGTATCCTGAAAAGAAGGTCATAATAATCCACTGTAGAAAGGTAGATGAAATATCTATAAATGAAAAGGGTAGTTGAAGGGGGAGGATGTAATTTTTTTTATAAATTAAAATTATAGTTGATGATTGAGGAAGAAAATTTTATAAGTTTTATATGTGTAATACGTTATTGACAACAAAGAAATAGTTTCTATGGAAACATTTCATTTCACTTTAACAAAATTCTGTATTTTTTCATTTTAATTTAAATCATGTATGAGAGAAAATATATCGTTCGTGGCAGGCAAGCATATCTCAATTATGTAATGTTTACGTTTCAATTTTATTATTATGATTACCGCAATAAAAAGGCAGGCAAGACACACACACACACACACACACACACACACACACACACACACACACACACACACACACACACACAATTCGCGTTATTTCTGGCCTCACTCATGTTTATTTTCTTACATTTGCACGCTTTTTAAATGGAAAGTGCCAAAACCTACACCAACACAACACGTGCAAGCCGAAAAAGTAGTGTCCAGCGTGGATAGCGATTTGCTTCCTGTGGATCGCTGGGCAGTGTAACTGCACGTGTTTACAGAGGAACGGTTCATAGACAGACTTTTCGTCTTTAGGGAATGAACCCTCTGCAAGATGCTCAGGGTCCATGAGTGACTCTGGAGCACTTCGGAGGAGGGATGATTATCTGCGTGGTCGGTTTCTTTATAAGAATAAAGTAAGCCTACCTAATTTTTATGGATAAAGTGACTGAAAATAGCATTATATTAAACGACTACCCCATAATAACAAAAATATCTATAAATAGTGAAATTAGTTTGAGGGTGGGCGATATTTTTTTAGAAATTACCGAACCAAATTCAAGTAAATTATTTTAAACATAAATATTACAACATGGAAGTCATGTATGGTTCTCGATACCGATTTTTTATTTTTGTTTTGAAAGAAGTGATCGAAGAAAAAAATAGTTGGTACTGTCCCACTAATCGTACCCGCACTCATTTTCGACTATGCGATTATTGGCATCGATATGTAGCGAATATCGGATATAATTTTATTTAGATAATAGAAATCGTGAAAATTTATTTATGTGTGTTAAAAAATAGTTTGTTCACGATTGCAATCATGTTTCATTGTAATATTTTTTACGAAAAATGTTTCTAACAATAATATAACTCCGATGTGTGCCTGTGACAGCAAAAGATGGAGTTGTTAGGTTAACATGCAAATTAAATTAACACAAGGAAACCAATATGCCTTTAAAAGTAGGCTAATACTCGCTTTTTGTGAAATCCACGTGAAAAGAACAACTATTAAAATTGTAAATTTGATATGACTTTTTATTTTGTTATTACAAGGATACACTATTAAATTTTAATGGCATGTACATCAGTACGTGATCTGGACTACATGTACCAAAAAAAAAAATTATTGCTAAGGAGCAAGAACATCTTGCGTAAGGACAGTTTATATTTTAATACGTACTAAATCGTGTGTGCGATGGTTTTATTACGTTTTTTACTTTTATTGAGTTTTTGTTTTTGGGCTAAATTTATTTAAAATACACCAAAATATGAAGAATTAAAATACTGTTACAACTGTGCACATTTTGTAGACTTATCTAGTACTTCATTTTTATTGTTCGAGGTTTTCAAGTCACATAATAGTAGCGAACGTAAAACCCATAAGCGCAATGTATTTTCCCTATCTCGCCCATTGTCTCCTCCGACTGTGGAACAAAGAATAGAAGTATAGCCTGGTTAGAAGTATGTCTCCTTTTTTTATGATAGAACTCGTTCCCAACAGTACTCATTTTTTCAATAATACTCGTTTTTTGTGCATATCACAGAAAAAGCAACAAACTCGAAGTATGTATTAACTGTACATGTCTCCCTTTTACTTCCATGTTCCATAAGGAAATGGAAGTATGGTCATGGCGAAAAAAATCGTGTTCGAGATAATGGCAGATTCTGATTGTACTACCCTCAAAACACGAAAAAATATCGGTATGGAGACCCATACATGACTTCCATGTTCTAAGATTTATATTTAAAATCATTTTCGAAATGAAATATTTCCATAGAAACTACTTCTTTCTACTTACTGCTTCAGCCTTAACCACAGTACTGTGGTCACTAACGTATACCACCTCACGTTATCGCACTTGATTTTCACTGATGATGGAAGTCGATGGCACTGCCGAAACGTCTGGTTTTGCAGAAAACATTGGTCTACGGCAAAACAGGCCGGGAAGGAATTTTAACAACAAACTACTTCTTTGTTGCCGATAACGTAGTACATATATAAAAAAAATTATCCCCTCTCCCTTCAACTATAATTTTCGTTTATAGAAAATTACCCCCACCCCATTCAACTAGCCTCTTCATTTATAGATATTTCATCTACGTTTCTACAGTGGATTATTAAGATCTTCTTATCAGGATACTTTATTTATCAAAATTAAGTACTTTACTCTTGTTACAACATAAAATGTTTCAGGTAAACTACCCTTTCCCCGTAACCGATCTTCACCAAAATCAATAGGCCTTGAGTCCTCTACAACTCAGGTACATATGTAAAAAATTATTTGATTCTGTTTGAATGTGCGGCAGTTATCATTTGCCATGAAAACATTTCTCTTGTTACAACATAAAATGTTGCAGGTAAACTACCCCTTTCCCTTAACCGATCTTCACCAAAATCAACACGCCTTGAGCTTTCTACAATATAAGGATGTATGCAAAAAATTATTTGATTCTGTTTGAATTTACTGCTGTTATCATTCGTCATAGAAAAAATTATGCCCTTGTTATCACATAAAACGTAGCAGGTAAACTACCCCTTCTCTTCACTGATCTTTTCCAAAATCAGCACGCCTTGAGTACTCTACAATTCAGGGATGCATGCAAAACATTATTTGATTCTGTTTGAATGTGCGTCAGTTATTGTTCGTCATAGAAACAATTACTCTTGTTAAAACATAAAACGTGGCAGGTAAACTACCCCTTTCCCTTAACTGATCTTCGCCAAAATCAATAGGCCTTCATTCCTTTAAATTCAGGAACGTACAAAAAAATATTTGATTCTGTTTGAATGTGCGGCAGTTATCATTCGTCATAAGAAAAAGTTACCGTTGTTAAAACATAAAATATTGCAGGTAAACTACCACTTTCCCTTAGCCGATCTTCACCAAAATAAAGAGACCTTGAGTACTTAACAATTCAGGAACGTATGCAAAAAAATATTTGATTCTGTTTGAATGTGCGGCAGTTATCATTCATCATAAGAAAAATTACCCTTGTTAAAACAAAATGTAGCAGGTAAACTACCCCTTTCCCTTAACCGATATTCACCACAAACAACACGTCTTGAGTACTCTACAATTCAGGGTTGTATGCAGTGGCGGCGCTAACGAAACGGGGGCCCCCCCGCGAAACTAATTAGGGGGCCCTATAAAAATGGTTAAATTTTGTATACGTAATAGGGGAAAACACTCAAATGAGTTTCTATTTACGTGTGTTTCACAACAATGGTTTGTGAATACTTTCTCGTCTATCCCAAAGCGTTTGCAATTTGCAAAGGATGTTTTACACGTATACAAACTCTTAAAATTCATTGTTGCTAAATAGACAAAGTTCTATACAAACTATAAAAAAACCAAAATAAAAAGAATTATTTATTTTTACGTCAAAGATCTAAATTCAGACTATGAAACAGTACCGCACACAGAGTGTTAATAATTTATTATTTAAAAACGAATATCAAAGTAACATTCTAGCTTTTTTCAAACATTTAAATTAGTTTGTAACTGAATTTGTGAAATTCTTGAATATACTCTATACACGTTCTCCTTAAGTCTAATCCAATTCAATAACACTCGAACTCAAGTAATGTACAGTATTTACAGATGAGGATCAACCAAAGTTCACTGTTTTCCTAAGCCTAGTCTTCTTTTTTTAATAGCTAAGAACTTTTCAACCACTTCGTTGATATTAGTTTTCTGTGTCTCTTCATTCTCAATGCTTAACAGTGCCAAGTCACTCAACCGAGTTTGGGCCATGGCACTTCTTAAGTATGACTTAATTAATTTAAGTTTTGAAAAGCTTCTTTCCGCTGTAGCTGTTGTGACAGGTATGGTTAAATAAAGCTGCAAAGCTGTAGTTAAGTCTGGGAGGCAGCTCATAAGGCAGCTGTTTTCTTCAACCAGTAAATTCATCATTTCTCGAATGCTTTTCTTGTGTACAATTTCTTTGGCCATCAGAGCTTTGAAGGATATTACTTGGTCAGGCAGTGATGTGGAAAGGTCACCAGGATACACATTTACCAGAGCCTTACTTTTCTCCACTATTGTCTCTTGTGAGAAGTTTACTAAATTCTGAGGCGTCAGGAATGAAAACCTATCATCAATGCAACGCAATCCTTCGAATCTCATTTGTAGCTGAGCTATTACAATATCTAGTGTTGCATTGAAAACTTTTACTTCAAATGATTTCACTGGGTCGTCAATTCTATGGTCAACTGATAATTCAACAAAGAAGCGTTTTACATCTCGCTTACGCTTATTTTTCATGTTACGAGTTATGTCCCATGACTGGGCCAACTGTTTAGCACCAGCAAGAAAGCCGGCAAAGTCCTTTCTTAAAACTTTTAACTCATCACAAGCGCGGCTTAGAAACTGCCACGCTCTGCCTAGGTCAACAGTTGGCCTCTGTAGTGCTTTCGAAGTTATATTTACGTTCTCTAAAATCTTAGTTTCAAGGCAGAGCACAAGAATAAATTCAAAGTTTTCCAGGTGGTTTCTAATTGCTAATGCTTCTTCTGCCTCGGGTTTTTTTGAGCTGTATAGAATAAGTTCTGTCAAACACTTAATCACAATTTTGAAATCATTTCTTAAAGCTAACAGACAGTCGTGTCTAGAAGACCACCTTGTTGGACATAGCTTTTTTAAAGTTAGATTTTTGGCAGAGCTGTCTTCTTTAACGGCAGTGTTAAGTTCTTGCCATCTATGTAAGCTTTCACTGAAAAACACATAAGTTTTCTGTACTATGTCATAAAATTGTCTTATTTCAGAAATATTTGATACTGAATCATTGATCACCAAGTTCAGGTTATGTGCAGCACAGTGTACGTAATCCGCGTTTGGGACTATATCCATAATTCTTTTCTGTAACCCAGAGTATTTCCCGCTCATTGTTGTTGCACCGTCATAACCTTGACCTCTACACTTACTAATGTCAATTTCATTTGTTTTCAAAAAGTCTAAAATCTTACTTTGAAACCCCTCACTGTTGGGATCCTTTATTTCTTGAAATCCCAAAACGGACTCACTAATCACAGTTTTATAATTGCCAGGAGATTCTTCTACTATGTTAATGTATCTGATTACAACACTCATTTGGTCAATCTTAGAAATGTCTTGTGTGCTATCAACAATTATAGAAAAAAAAGGAGACGAGTGAATCTGTTTTAGTAAGGCAGTCAATACTGATTTTCCTAGCAAGTTAATGATTTCATTTTGAATGTCATAGTGGAGGTATTTTGATCTGGTTTTTTCATTTTCTAAATGTGCACTAAGGAGAGAATCGTAGCGAGAAATTAAAGATAGTATGTTCAAAAAATTTCCACTTTCAGGATTTATTTCATGTAATGATTCTCTATGGCCAAGAAACGGCAATGAACACAGTGCCATGGTTCGAATGACATCCACAATCTGTATAAAAATATCTTTCCATTTTTTCCGCTCATCGGAAATTTGATCAGCTACCGTTTTACTCTTTTTCCAAGTGGCATACGTGAGACAAGATTGTAAATGAGCATTGCTACTTTCATGAACTTTAATTTTTTTACTGAGACCTTTCCAATCTCTAATATCGCCTTCACGCCAGCTTTGGGCATCAGCACTTTGGCTGAAAAGCCAACATGGTAAACAATAGACTCCATCTAGATTACGAGAGTAACAAAGCCAAAACCTGTGAACAATTTGGCCTGCTGCAGTTTTGAAAGAATAATATGCTGTACTGAAAGACCGCTTAGAAACGGAATCCTTCGGGAAAGGACCCTTTGTTTGACAAAGTTCACTTAACGTTATTAACTTTTTCACCTCGTCTGTCATTGTAGCTTGATTTTTATAGAATGCAATACCTGTCTCAAAACTTTGGCAGTTTGGATCGGAAGGGCCTGCTAAACTAGTTTTATTTGCGTGATTACTTATAACTTCAGTTGGTTCAAACTGATTTTCTGGTCCAGGTATGTCTTCGGACTGGCGAACACATTCAATGCCTAGCAGTTGTTCTTCTTGTTCATGTTGCAGTTGCTTATTTGTTTCCGTAGTTGTATCACTGTATCCGACGGACTAATGTTTAAATCAGGTTTATTGTCACTGTCACAATCAACTTCAAGTCCGATTTTTGTTTCTTTTTCATTACTTGCACTTGACCCGGGTTTGGGTTGTTCAACTTCACATTTTAATGATTTTTTTAAAAACTGGTCGAGTTTTGAAAGTTTACTTTTAGATCTTCTCGTTGTTTTTGCAGTTTCCTTTTCGTAGCACCACTTAAATATTCAAGCTTACTTTCCATTTTATAAACTGTCTCTAACACTCTAACTCTACACAAAATACAAAAACTAAAATCAAATGTTAAGTCATTAAACTTAAACGGCACTAAATTACGAAATGAATGCAATACAGTACTATCGCGCAGGAGATGCGACGCACTACTGAGTACCGAACTACATTGTGTTGTGTTTGTTTACGTCTCCTCAGTGACGAGTGACTCATCGCACGGACGTACGGGCACCACAAGAGATAAGATAAGCTTCGCTTACAAACTACAAACAGTAATGTCATTTCGGAAAACGTAGTTTTTTTGCATGTCTATACACTTAAATAAAACGTATATTTCGTATTTTAAATACAAATTTGCCGGTAGTCGGACCCCATTAAAACTTTTTTTTCTATTATAGCTCGTTTCATATTTTTTTCTAGGGGCCAGAGTGGCGGGGCCCCCCAGAGGGTCGGGGCCCCCCCGCGCCGCGGGATCTGCGGGGTCCTTATCGCCGCCACTGGTTGTATGCAAAAAATTATTTGATTCTCTTTGAATGTGCGGCAGTTATCGTTCGTCATAGAAACAATTACTCTTGTTAAAACATAAAACGTGGCAGGTAAACTACCACTTTACCTTAACTGATCTTCGCCAAAATCAATAGGCCTTCATTCCTTAAAATTCAGGAACGTACAAAAAATATTTGATTCTGTTTGAATGTGCGGCAGTTGTCATTCGTAATAGAAAAAATTACCGTTGTTAAAATATAAAATATTGCTGGTAAACTACCCCTTTCCCTTAACCGATCTTCACCAAAATAAAGAGACCTTGAGTACTTAACAATTCAGGAACGTATGCAAAAAAATATTTGATTCTGTTTGAATGTGCGGCAGTTATCATTCATCATAAGAAAAATTACCCTTGTTAAAACAAAATGTAGCAGGTAAACTACCCCTTTCCCTTAACCGATATTCACCACAAACAACATGTCTTGAGTACTCTACAATTCAGGGTTGTATGCAAAAAATTATTTGATTCTCTTTGAATGTGCGGCAGTTATCGTTCGTCATAGAAACAATTACTCTTGTTAAAACATAAAACGTGGCAGGTGAACTACCACTTTACCTTAACTGATCTTCGCCAAAATCAATAGGCCTTCATTCCTTAAAATTCAGGAACGTACAAAAAAATATTTGATTCTGTTTGAATGTGCGGCAGTTGTCATTCGTAATAGAAAAAATTACCGTTGTTAGAATATAAAATATTGCAGGTAAACTACCCCTTTCCCTTAACCGATCTTCACCAAAATAAAGAGACCTTGAGTACTTAACAATTCAGGAACGTATGCAAAAAAATATTTGATTCTGTTTGAATGTGCGGCAGTTATCATTCGTCATAAGAAAAATTACCCTTGTTAAAACAAAATGTAGCAGGTAAACTACCCCTTTCCCTTAACCGATATTCACCACAAACAACACGTCTTGAGTACTCTACAATTCAGGGTTGTATGCAAAAAATTATTTCATTCTCTTTGAATGTGCGGCAGTTATCATTCGTCATAAAAATAAAATTACCCTTTTAAAACATAAAACGTTGCTGGTATACCACCCCTTTCTCTTAACCGATCTTCACCAAAATCCAAAGACCTTGAGTTCTCTGTATTTCAGGGAGGTATGAAGAAAATTGTTTGATTCTGTTTGAATGTACGGCAGTTATCGTTCGTTATAGAAAAAATTACCATTGTTAAAACATAAAAAGTTGCAGGTAAACTACCCCTTTCCCTTAACCGATCTTAACCAAAAACAATAGGTCTTGAGAACTCTACAATTAAGACAGTATGCAAAAATATATAAGATTCTGTTTGAATTTGCGGCTGTTATAGTTTGCCATAGAAAAAATCTACACACACACACACACACACACACACACACACACACACACACACACACACACACACACACACACACACACACACACACACACACACACACACACACACACACACACACACACACACACACACACACACACATTTTGAAAAATGACTTTTTTCATGTTTTGATTGTAGTACAATCAGAATCTGCCGTTATCTCGAACACGATTTTTTAGCCATCACCATACTTCCATTTCCTTATGGAACATGGAAGTCAAAGTCATTTTTCGAAAAGTGTCTTTCTGTGTGTAGAATTCTTTCTATGGCAAACGATAACTGCCGCAAATTCAAACAGAATCAAGTAATTTTATGCACACTGTTCTGAATTGTAGAGGACTCGAGGCCTATTGATTTTGGTGAAGATCGGTTAATGGGAAGGAGTAGTTTACCTGCAACCTTTTACGTTTTAACAAGAGTAAAGTGCTTAATTTTGATAAATAATGTATCCTTAAAAGAAGGGCATAAAAATCCACTGTAGAAAGGTAAGTTAGATGAAATATCTATAAATGAAAAGGGTAGTTGAAGGGGAAGGGGGTAATTTTCTATAAATTAAAATTGTAGTTGATGAGGGAGGAGATAATTTTACTTCCATGTTCCATAAGGAAATGGAAGTATGGTGATGGCGAAAAAAATCGTGTTCAAGATAATGGCAGATTCTGATTGTACTACCATCAAAACATGAAATATCGGTATGGAGAACGATACATGACTTCTATGTTCTAAGGTTTATATTTAAAATCATTTTCGAAATGAAATATTTCGATAGAAACTACTTTCTACTTACTGCTTCAGCCTTAACCACAGTACTGTGGTCACTAACGTATACGACCTCACGTTATCGCACTCGATTTTCACTGATGACGGAAGTCGATGGCACTGCCGAAATGTCTGGTTTTGTAGAAAACCTTGGTCTACGGCCAAACAGGACGGGAAGGAATTTTAACAACAAACTACTTCTTTGTTGCCGATAATGTAGTACATATATAAATAAAATGTTGCAGGTAAACTACCCCTTTCCCTTAATTGATCTTCACCAAAATCAACAGGCCTTGAGTTCTCTACAAGTCAGGAATGTATGCAAACAATTATTTGATTCTCTTTGAATTTACGGCAGTTATCATTCATCATAAAAAAATTACCCTTGTTAAAACATAAAATGTTGCTGGTAAACTACCCCTTTCCCTTAATCGATCTTCAACAAAATCAACAGAATTTGAGTACTCTATAATTCAAAAATGTATGCAAAAAAGTAGTTGATTCTTTTTGAATTTACGGCAGTTATCGTTCGTCATATAAAAAATTACCCTTGTTAAAACATAAAATGTTGGCGGTAAACTACCCCTTTCCCTTAACCGATCTTCACCAACACCAATAGGTCTTGAGAACTCTACAATACAGGGCTGTATGCAACAAATTATTTGATTCTGTTTGAATTTGCGGCTCTTATCGCTTGCCGTAGAAAATACCCTTGTTAAAATATAAAACGTTGCAGGTAAACTACCCCTTTCCCTTAACCGATTTTCAACAAAATCAACAGACCTTGAGTTCTTCTGCATAATTCAAAAAGGTATGCAAAAGAGTAGTTGATTCTGTTTGAATTTATGGCAGTTATCGTTCGTCTTTGGAAATGTCGGTATGGAGAACCATACATGACTTCCATGCTCTAAGATTTATATTTAAAATAATTTACGAAATGAAATGTTTCCATAGAAACTACCTCTTTCCACTTATTGCGTCAGCCTTAACCACAGTACTGTGGTCACTAACGTATACCACCACATGTTATCGCACTCTTTTTTCACTGATGATGGCAGTCGACGGCACTGCCGAAACGTCTGGTTTTGCAGAAAACATTGGACTACGGCCAAACGGCCAAACAGCCCGGGAAGGAATTTTAACAACAAACTAATACTTTGTTGCCGATAACGTAGTACACATATAAAAATTATCCCCTCCCCATTCAACTATAATTTTCATTTATAGAAAATTACCCCCACCCCGTTCAACTAGCCTCTTCATTTATAGATATTGCATCTAAGTTTCTGCAGAGGATTATTAAGATCTTCTTATCAGGATACTTTATTTATCAAAATTAAGTACTTTACTCTTGTTACAACAAAAAATGTTTCAGGTAAACTGTCCTTTCCCCATGACTGATGTTCACTAAAATCAGCAGCCCCTGAGTTCTCTACAGTTCAGGGATGCATGGAAAACATTATTTGATTCTGTTTGAATGTGTGGCAGTTATCGTTCGTCATAGAAACAATTACTCTTGTTAAAATATTAAAGGTGGCCGAAAATCTACCCCTTTCCCTTAACCGATCTTTACCAAAATCAATAGGCCTTCAGCTCTTTGTAATTCAGGAACGTATGCAAACAATTGGCACGGCCAAACAGCCCGGATATCTTTAATCTTACGGTATGCAAACAATTATTTGATTCTCTGTGAATTTGCAGCGAGATATCGTTCGTCATAGAAAAAGTTACTCTTGTTAAAACATAAAAAGATGCAGGTAAACTACCCCTTTCTCTTAACCGATCTTCACCAAAATCAATAGACCTTCAGTCCTCTACAATACAGGGAGCATGCAGAAAAATAATTGATTCTTTTTGAATGTGCGGCAGTTATCGTTCATCATGAAAACATTTCTCTTGTTACAACATAAAATGTTGCAGGTAAACTACCCCTTTCCCTGAACAGATCTGCACAAAAATCAACAGGCCTTGAGTTCTCTACAATTCAGTCAGGCAAGCAAAACATTATTTGATTCTGTTTGAATGTGCGGCAGTTATCGTTCGTCATAAAAAAATTACTCTTGTTAAAACAAAAAACGTTGCTGGTAAACTACCCCTTTCCCTTAACCGATCTTCAACAAAATCAACAGGCCTTGAGTTCTCTATAATTCAAAAAGGTATGCAAAAAAGTAGTTGATTCTGTTTGAATTTACGGCAGTTATCGTTCGTCATAGAAAAATTAGCCTTGTTAAAACTTAAAATGTTGCAGGTAAACTACCCCTTTCCCTTAACCGATATTCACCAACACCAACAGGTCTTGAGAACTCTACAATTAAGGGCTGTATGCAAAACATTACTTGATTCTGTGTGAATTTGCGGCTGTTATCGTTTGCCATAGAAAAATATCGGTATGGAGACCCATACATGACTTCCATGTTCTAAGATTTATATTTAAAATCATTCATGAAATGTTTCCATAGAAACTACTTCTTTCCACTTATTGCTTCAGCCTTAACCACAGTACTGTGGTCACTAACGTATACGACCTCACGTTACCGCACTCGATTTTCACTGATGACGGAAGTTGACGGCACTGCCGAAACATCTGGTTTTGCAGAAAACTTTGGTCTACGGCCAAACAGGACGGGAAGGAATTTTAACAACAAACCAATAGTTTGTTAGCGGTAACATAGTACACATATAAAAGTTATCCCCTCCCCCTTCAACTATAATTTTCATTTATAGAAAATTCCCCCACCCCGTTCAACTAGCCTCTTCATTTATATATATTTCATCTACGTTTCTACAGTGGATTATTAATATCTTCTTATCAGGATACTTTATTTATCTAAATTAAGTACTTTACTCTTGTTACAACAAAAAATGTTTCTGGTAAACTGCCCTTACCCCATAACCGATCTTCACCAAAATCAATAGGCCTTGAGTATTCTAAAACTCAGGCACATATGTAAAAAATTATTTGATTCTGTTTGAATTTACGGCAGTTATTGTTCTTCATGAGAAACGTTCTCTTGTTACAACATAAAATGTTGCAGGTACACTACCCCTTTCCCTTAACCGACCTTCAGCAAAATCAACAGACCTTGAATCAATCTACAATTGAGGACGGTATGCACAAAATTATTTGATTCTGTTTAAATGTGCGGCTGTTATGGTTTGCCATAAATAATACCCTTGTTAAAACAAAAAACGTTGCAGGTAAACTGCCCCTTTCCCTTAACCAATCTTCACCAAAGAAAGGTCTTGAGAACTCTTCATTTCAAAGTTGCATGCAAAAAATTATTTTATTCCGTTTGAATTTGCGGCTGTTATCGTTTGCCATAGAAAATACCCTTGTTAAAACATAAAATGCTGCAGGTAAACTACCCCTTTCCCTTAACATGAATTGTAGAGGACTGAAGGTCTATTGATTTTGGTGAAGATCGGTTAAGAGTAAGGGGTAGTTTACCTGCAACGTTTTATGTTCTAACAAGAGTAAAGTACTTAATTTTGATAAATAAAGTATCCTGATAAGAAGCTCATAATAATCCACTGTAGAAACGTAGATGAAATATCTATAAATGAAGAGGTTAGGTGAATGGGGTGGGGGTAATTTTCTATTAAGAATATTATAGTTTTAAGGGGGAGGGGAGAATTTTTTATATATGTACTACGTTATCAGCAACAAAGAAGTTGTTCTTTGTTAAAATTCCTTCCCAGGCTGTTTAGCCATAGTCCAAAGTTTTCTGCAAAACCAGACTTTTCGGCAGTGCCATCGACTGCCATCATCAGTGAAAATCGAGTGCGATAACGTGAGGTGGTATACATTAGTGACCACAGTAGTGTGGTTAAGGCTGAAGCAACAAGTAGAAAGAAGTAGTTTCTATGGAAATATTTCATTTCGAATATGATTTTAAATATAAATTTTAGAACATGGAAGTCATTTATAATATAATATGGGGTATGAATATATTAAATGTAAAAATGTGTAGAATTAGAAGTAGCAATAATGTGGATTTTATTATGTGTTTTATGTAGGTGTTTTATTTCAGGATATATCCCCAACTAAGGAGGGAATTGTTTGTTTTATGTATCATTTGCCGGAGTATATGTATTTTGTACGTGTAATGTTAGATGATAAGTGCATGATTATAATAAACATGTTTTGAGAACCCAGATCCGCATAACTTTGTATTATTTGATACACCTTTTGATAATTAATAAACAGTCAGTTAATTACTCATTATTAATCAAAAGAATATGCATATAACAGCATAACAAATTTACATTTTTACACAGTTTTTAATTAATAACTTTGTCAATTAAACAGTTAATCATATTAATTATCATATCAATTAAAAATAATGCATAAATTCACATTATATAACATGGCGCCCAAAGTGGGGCGTGAGTAATTTGATTCAATAGTTAATTCAAATTAAATTCACTAAAGGCTGAGTGCAGGCAGTGGTGTAGTATATAAGTACGTTAAGAGTAGAATAAACTAGTGAGAGTAGTTAGCTTGAATGATAACACGGAGTAGAGCGAGAATGGCGGAAAATTCCGACAGTATCGAATTTGAGATTAACAACCAATTAGGCATAGTAGGATTAGAGGAAGACACACCAATTACCCAGGACAGTAGTACCGAGGTCGAAATGACCAGGACACGGGGACAAATGTCACAACCCCGAGAGAATGAATTTCAGATGCTGATGGATTTCATCAAGCAGCAATTCGAGAAACAAGATGAGAAATCAGATAAACAGAAGGAAGAAATTAACAAGAAATTAGATAAACAAGATGAGAAATTCGATAAGCAAGCAGAACAGTTCGGACAGCTAAAGAACGAACTGCTGGAATACAACGAAAAATGGGAAAAAAAAATTAACGAATTACAAGAGAAAACGGAGAGTGCAGTGAAGGAGCTGAGTAATGAACTCAAAGATTACGTGAAGTAGATCGTCAAGAATGGCAGGGGGCAATCTCTAACACCTTGACGAGAATGGAGAAGATGGACAGTAAAGTCGACTCACACATCAAAGACGCTGGTAAGAAGAACGAAGAATTGAAGAAAGAAATACAAAAGAGTTTGCAACTACAACATAAGGAACATGGAGAGACGTTCAACACGCTCAAACAGAAAATTGTGGAAGTAGACGGGAGACAGCGGTCTACAGAAGAAACTGAAAGAGAGAGAGAGTTACGCGACTGGAAGAATTGAAAGGTCACTTAGCTAAAATGAAAGAAAATCAGGAGAGATTGCAATGGCAATTAGCAGGCGTCGAAGGTATACCAGGAAATCGTATAAACGGAACGCCACATAATGAATTAAAATACAATGGAGGCGACAGATACCCCATGGAGTTTCTAAAAGAATTATCAGAACTTCAAGAGCAGCACTACCCGTGTGACAACTTTAAATGGATCGGAAGACATTTAGAAGCTGATGCAGAGGTCTGGTGGAGGGTAATCCGCAACCAGGTCAGTAACTTCGAAGAATTCAAGGAAGCATTCATCCAGAAGTATTGGGGGCAAGAAAAACAAGACACGATACGTGATAATCTGGAATTCGGCCAATACAACTGGCGCGGTGGACTTAATCCAGTACAATATATGCAGAGGCTTTTACTTGAAAGTAGACAGTTAACACCGGCCATAACTGACCGTCAACTGATCAAAAAATTAGCCCGTCATTTTGGACGTGAATTTGAAGTAGCCGTAGTGACGCGGGGCGTCAATGCGATACAAAATTTTGATTCTTTAATAGTAGAATATTCAAACATTCAAAATCGCCGGAACAGAGAGTTTGGTTACGCACTGAATCAGGAGAAAGTGATTCCAAGAGGGGTTGACATGACACCGAGTAACACAGTTACACAGAACAAAGGATTTTTGCGGGTAGAAAGAGACGGTAAAAAGCCATTTGTCAAACCCGTTGGCCAACATACAGTAAATACGATTGAGTTTACAAATAACAAGGCATCGACCTCGTCCGCAGGAAGGATGGAGGGTGGAAAAGAAGAAAAAAAAATTAAAATGTCTACGAGGAGAGATAGCCGCTGCGACAACGCAAACACAACATGACAGAATGAACGTACTACTACCTGATTTACGACATGACTTGTTATGTGACGACAAAGAAGAGGGTATTCAACGCATGTTGAAATGTCCCGAAATTACTATTAAGTTTAACGGAAATATCACGGTCTCAGCACTACTCGACACCGGTAGCGCAGTAAATGAACTATCTGAAACGTTGTATCAACAAAACAAACAACACCTGATACCTTACGAGGAATTACCGATGACCAATACATTAATCGTAAGCGCTGTAGGTAAAAGGTCAAAATTAATTAGAGAACAGATATTGTGTGATATTTATATTCATGAGGTTAAGATGGAGTGCGTATTTTTAATTATTCCAGAATTAGTGAGACCATGTATTTTAGGCATAAGTTTCCTCCAGGAAAAAGGATGTATTATTGATGTTAACAAGGGAATCGTCGAGTTCAAGGATAAAACGGGTGAGCAGGAGCTGGTGGTGCCTATCATGCACATGGAGATGGTAGAAGAAGAGGAAGATGAAGTCATCGAACTGAAGATAAATGACAAGATCGATAGTATCGAGTGCGCAGATAAAGAAGCATTACAGGATCTCAAGGACATCCTGATAAGAAACAAGAGTTTATTTAGAGAGCGCCCGGGGAGAATGAAGTGTTACGAACATGAGTTTAGAGTAACCGATCAAACACCGTACTTTCAGAGAGGATGGCCCGTGCCAATAGCTTATAAGGAAAAGGTAGACACGGAAATTGAAAAGATGGTGAGATATTGGGTCATCGAGCGATGTAGTAGCCCATATGTCAACTCGTTGGTGACTGTTATCAAGAAAGACGGGAAAGTGAGGCTGTGCCTAGACGTGAGAAAGGTAAATAATGTGACGGTACCTGACTACGAAGGGGCTCTACCAATCCAAGAAATATTAGCAAGGCTCGGGGAGATGCGATACTTATCGACGGTCGACCTGACAAGCAGCTTTTGGCAAGTCCCATTAAAAAATTCGTGCCGAGATTATACTGCATTCATCTACGATGGAAAGTGCTACCGTTTCACCGTAACACCATTTGGACTGAGCACCAGTTCAGCAGCGTTGACTCGAGGTTTGGACAGGGTACTGGACGACGATGTAAAGAGTAACACCATAGTTTATGTGGATGATTGTTTATGTTACTCCGACAACATCAAAACTCATTTATTGCATTTAGAATTATTATTATCAAACTTACGTAGAGCGAATCTCACGATTATATGAAGATCCCAGTTCTTCAGGGAGGAGATATCTTATTTAGGTTACCGCCTAACAACAAATGGGATACTCGCGACGGACAAAAAAATTGCTGCGATCAGAAATTTCCCTATGCCACGGAATCAGAAACAATTGAAGGGATTCCTCGGATTAGCCAATTTTTATAACCGTTTCACAGACAGGTACGCCCAGACGACACAACCATTGTTAGGATTATTAAAGAAGGAAAAGAAATTCAAATGGACATCGGAATTAGGAGAATGTTTCCAGAAGGTAAAGGATTTGTTTATTGAGTCTGTAATATTGAAATTTCCATGAATTAATCAACGGTATTACATACAATGTGACGCAAGCGATTTCGCATACGGCGGACAATTGTATCAATTAGATGATTGTGGGAAGATTGGCGTCATCGCGTTTACCAGCAAAACGTTCAAGGGAGCTGAGGGAAACTATTATACCACAGAGAAGGAATTGCTGTGTATAGTGAGATGTTTGGAAAAATTCCGTATCTATGTACTGGGGCAACCGTTAACAATTATCACCGATAATAAGGCACTCACCTTCATGAATAAGTGTCATTTAAATAATTCAAGAATTACTCGATGGATATTAACCATTCAGGAGTACAAATTTAATATTGTACACTGTAAGGGCAAAGAGAATATTGTCGCTGATACGTTAAGTAGAAACCCGGAGGATGTGACGGAAGGAGAAACATTCGAGGACAGCTGCGAATATATAATGAACCACATTGTAATCAAGATGAATAGAGAGGTTAGTAAAATGCTAAGAGAAATAAATAAATACCAAATAAATGATGAGAAATTGAAATGTATTATTGATAGGTTAGAGAACGGCGATGGCAAAAACGACTTAAACAAATTTTATAAATACAATAACAATAAGTTATACAGAAAATGGAAAGGACAATGGAGGTTATATATACCGAAAGGGATATCTGATAAGGTTATAGCCGAAATTCACCAAATGTATGGGCACCTTGGCACAAAGAAATGTACCAAGATGATCCAGGAGCATTTCACCATGGACCAATTGGATAAGAAGGTAAATGCATATATACGAACGTGCGACATGTGCCAACGATATAAGAACACACAAAATAGAAATTTATTCGGTGGTACGTGACCGATAATACCAAAGGAAAAGGGTGATTTATGTAGCGGAGTTTTTTACGGACCTTTACCAACTTCGGTAGGAGGAATCAAGTACATTTTTGTCATCATTGATAATTTCAGTAAGTATGTAAAACTGTATACTTTGCGAAGGGCAACTACCACAGCAACATTGAAAAGGGTACATCAGTATTGTGAAGAAGTCGGCTCACCTAGAGCTTTGTTAACGGATAACGGTATGCAATTCACGGCTAGAAAATGGGTCAGCGGGTTGGAAAGTTTAAACATTCAGCCCAGATACACTGCAATATGTAACCCTTGTTCGAACCTAGCAGAGAGCGTTAACCGGCAACTAGGTAACTTATTCAGAATTTTCATCAATAACCAACAACATACAAAGTGGTCACAGTATGTGAAAACCATTGAAAATTGTCTTAACTAATCATACCACAAAACAATTGAGATTACGCCATATGAAGCCCATCTGGGAAAGAAACCGATATGAATATGGGTGAAGTATCTTGACACTGACATCACGAAGGACAATCAAGAAAATAAGACGGAAATATTTGTAAAAATACGTACCAAAAGGGAAAAACATGCCAAGCGGATGAATGAATCGAATAAAACAACAAAGTTTGAGATTGGCGACTTAGTATTAATCAGGACACAATCAGACGCAACTCAAAAACGTATAGAGAAGTTTTGCGAATTATTCAGTGGACCGTTTAAGATAAGCCAAATATTGTGCGAATCAACATACGTAGTGGTAGACTGCAGAGATGAAAGCAGGATTCGAGGAAAATTTAATATACGCCAATTGAAGAAGTACATTACTAAAAGGGACTGAGGAAGAAATGGAAGTGCTGATATGATGAAGACAGCGGAGGTGGTGACTACGCCATATGGTAAACAAGAAGTATACCATAACGTATGAAATAGTTAAGGAGGTCGAATGGATGGAATCTCGTCACGGAATAGGGTGTTGATGCAGCCATATCATTCAGACTAGCTTAACTTAGCTAGAAAAAAAAATGTATTGCCAAAATAAACGATTAATACATTATTAAGTTGTATCAATAGAAAATACGTTTTAGAAAGAAAGTTGGTAGATTTATGTACAGAATGTAATAAATGTGACAAACAAAATAAGATGTAAAGTTGTAAAAGCAAGGAATACTTAAATAATGATACGTAAACATTACTAATAAATTATAAGTAATAAGATGATTTTTTTTTGTAGAATTATTTCATGTATCGTATGATGATATAAGGAGTTAAAGGTAAAAATTGTATTGAATTAAACTTGTTTGAATAGATAGAAAGTAACGTGATAAAATTTTCCAGTATTGATTACAATATGAAAGTATGAGGATGTATTGAATTAATGTACAATTATGTTAATAATAAAAAAAAAATAACTAGCGTATAAATTTTGTTTTGATTGTTTGAAGGGAGAATAGGTAGTGGGTATTTGTAATTTTAGCCCATAATATCGATTGGAATAATATGAATGTTAAGATGTTTATTAATATGTAAATGAGGAGATATGTTTTTGCATTGTAGTCATAGTATGTAAGTACGAATATTAATGTAAAATGAATTCATATACCCAGAATGGTCAGAAATAGGTTGAATAGTGAAAGTAAAGGGGGTGACAAGCGAAAGTGGGTCAGTGTGTACAACAGTGAAAGTACTAAACCTTTTGTTGTGAAGGATGAACATGGGGAAGTAAGGGAGACACAGGGCTAGTTTCGTTCGTCGGATTCTGAGATCATCACGCCGAATCGAAACTGGGGACACTGTAACGCTAGATTTTTTTTTGAAAATTTGGGATTGACGTGGACACACAAGGGCAGGCGTAGGCTGTCACAGCATTGATGAATGTGTATGCTAGCAGCAACAGTCGTTCAAAGAAATGGGTTGACAGACAACTGATCTACGCCTTGCTCGACATGAACATAGGACAATAAGTGTAGCAGAAGCGAATAGGGTGAAGCATACTGCATTGTTTCGAACGGAAATGTAACAATGAAATGACCAGCACATAGCTTACTTAGAAATACTTTGTACATAGTCGATAGTATTGTTGGTAATACGTATACGAGACAATACAATACGACGACACTGCTTAAAAGGATAGACGAGAACTCAAGGAATGAAGCAATTGAGAAGAATATGAAACAAAGAAATAACGAGGTCACACACAGCTGGAATCCAAGTAACACTTGAAAAGAAATAAAGCTTGTTAGCAGAGAAGATGTAGCGAGAAAACACCAGTACAATACCACGATTCGACACGCTGGAAGTAGAGAGGTGTCAAGAAGATCAAAATATATTGCTCGAACAGTAAGACTACTGAAAGGATTGATCGACAGGCGAGAATATTGCTTTTCCATGGAATCGCGTAAGAGGAGGGTTTCACCAGAGTTTGGGGGTGACTACGTGAACTAGTGTCGACCTATAGGAAGCCGAGGATTGACAAGGGTTGGACATATAGACTACGTCTCCATGGTGATGAAACCAGAGAACGAATCATCCGAAGGTGGTGGAAACGACTCAAGACGCTGGGTGGAGTTTTCTCTGGAATTCGAGATGTTGGGAGAAGAATTATCTGGAACTTAGGACCAGAAGCCAATAAGACACAGCTATAGGGGTTGGATATGAAAGTATGAAGTAGCTTGGTGGGAACGAAGATAATAAAAGATAGTGTTCGCCAAGAGGAGCAGAAGTTTTTTTCGTAGAGTCGTGAAGTCTTCTTAAGAAAGTTGTGAACTCGTCTTCTAAATGGTTTTAATAAGTTTGCTTCTTAAGTTTTTCTTAAGTCTTCTTAAAGTAGAGTCTTCTTAAAATGAGATTCTAAATTTCCCAGTTGTAAATTCAGTGTTACCATTCGTGTTTCGAATACAAGTAGACTTAGGACATTAACTAATAATGTATTATACGGACGTTTTGTTCTAAACATAAACAATTTATAAGTGTATTATTCGGTTAACCGATGAATTGTAGACTCAGTGCCATAAACGATTTGTAAGCGAAGTCGAAGTGATAAATAAGGACAGTATGTGATGCTTGTATGCACTATATATATAAACTGTATCAGGGTCAATCGATATAATTATCTTGAATGCGGGAACTTTGAATAAATAAGTGAAAGTATAAGCGACTCGTAGTATGTACAATCTGATCTTTCCGTGAGAATTTGGTGACGTAATGACGCAGGAGTGCGGGACAGACGTGGAAAGTGGAAACGATCGTATTCTGACCAACAACAATTTAAACACCAAGTGACAACGGCAGCGCTGGAACGAGGATGGGAAATTCAGAGTTTAGCCAACGCACTATGGATACTCAATATCAAGTAAAATTTCATATATTATGTTAACGTAGTAAAACCACTGACCTGTAACTCACAAAGAAACCAGCTTGAGAAAAAGTAGTCTTAAATAAAAAAAATTCAATCTAGTAAACATATTAATCAAAGCGGACAAGAAATCTGGGGTATGAATACATTAAACGTAAAAATGTGTAGAATTAGAAGTAGCAATAAGGTGGATTTTATGTAGGTGTTCTATTTCAGGATATATCCCCAACTAAGGAGGGAATTGTTTGTTTTATGTATCATTTGCAGGAGTATATGTATTTTGTACGTGTAATTTTAGATGATAAGCGCATGATTATAATAAACACATTTTGAGAACCCAGATCCGCATAACTTTGTATTATTTGATACACCTTTTGATAATTAATAAACAGTCACTTAATTACTCATTATTAATCAAAAGAATATGCATATAACAGCATAACAAATTTACATTTTTACACAGTTTTTAATTAATAACTTTGTCAATTAAACAGTTAATCATATTAATTATCATATCAATTAAAATAATGCATAAATTCGCATTATAAGCAGTTTATCAATTTGTAAAATTAAAATTGTTTATTTTTATTAATATGTACCAAAAACAGAACAAGAATGGATTCTAGTCTCGGAGGAGTTTGAGATAAATTGCATTGGAGCAATTGACGGCAATCATGTGGAAATAAAAAAACCTGTTGGTTCCGGATCTTACTATTTCAATTATAAGAAGACATTTAGCATCGTTTTACTAGCCTTAGTCAACGCAAACTATGAATTTATGATGATAGAAGCCGGTGCAAATGGTTGTATATCAGATGGGGGAGTATTTTCAAATAGTAGCTTTTATAACAAATTCAAGGATAATTTATTGAAAATTCCCCAATCTGGGCAACTAACCAATTTTGCAGAAGAAATGCCTTTTGTTTTTGTTGGCGATGATGCGTTCCCTTTGCTCAGAAACCTGATGAAACCTTACAGCAGTGAAAACCTCTCAAGCGAAGAAATAATATTTAACTACAGGTTATCCAGAGCAAGACGAATTGTTGAAAATGCTTTTGGCATACTTGCTTCAAGATTTCATGTCCTGTTAAATAAAATAAATATGAACCCTGAAAAGGCAGCCATGATCACCTTAGCCGCTTGTTATCTACACAATTATTTAAAAAACTCTTCTGTGTACTTAAAAGGAAGTATAGATATTGAAAACACAAACACTGGTGAAATTCAATTTGGAGCATAGAGAACGGACACCCAGCAATTGACTGAGCTTCAACCAACTGTATCAAGAAATTCGATTTCCATTGCAAAAGGGACAAGAAGAAAATTCACTAATTATGTTACTGGAGTTGGAGCAGTTCCTTGGCAATCTGTGCATATAAATAAAAACGCATAATACTTTGCATAACAAATGTATTTAAAAAAATGTAATAATACACATTTTAATATATATTAGGAAAATTTAATAAACTAAAACAAATGTTTTTTAAAAAATAATAAAACAAAATTTAATTTAGGAAAAATTATTACTACTCAGTAATTCCTGAATATTTTTATATTCAATTTGTGTTTATGTCGGAATAATTATTGCATTTTCATATGATAGTGACGAAATGGATGGCTGGTGAATAGGAGTAGAGGTTCTTGATGGAAAGGAAGAAGAATGATTTTGTAGGGAATGTAATGGAGTTAGAGATGGTATAGCATTTTCATATGGTGGTGACGAAAGGGATGGCTGGTGAATAGGACTAGAGGTTCTTGATGGAAAGGAAGAAGAATGAGAGGAAGTAGAAGGAGTATTGACTGAATGAAGCATGAGTAATTCCAATTGGCCTAACACCAAAATATCTTCAATTGCCTTTTTGGCATAAATTTGTTGAATGGGATACAGTTTACGGTACGATGTAGCCCAGCTTTCACCATAGATACTGGCTTCATCTTTCTGCTCCTTACTCCTGAGGAGCCCTAATGCATCTCTCAGCAAATCGTTTTTCTCAGCCAAGTGCTCCCCAATGCTTGTCTTCCTCTTCTGTGAAGAGGAACTCAGAACTGATAGATTTTCACAAGCTTCCTAAAATAATTAAAATTGTATAAAATAATTATTTTCTACAGAAAGAATGTCATTACAGCAATCCCTCGTTATCACGGGGGTTAAGTTCAACTCATCTGTGGATAACGAAAACCACTGATAATGTAGCTAAATAAAAAAATAAAAAAGTATATGTAGGAAATTGATTTGAAGAATTTTATCTGATGAAATTACCAGCCTTATCGTTTTCTCGGTAATTGACAGGATGGGAGAAGGTTTAAAATATTCCTTGAACTGAGATTTTTCTTTTTTAAACATTGAAGTTAAATGAATATTTCTTTCTTAAAAGAAATTATTATTATTTATTTTTTTATTAACTTGATAAACATTTTTCTTTGGGTACAGGGTTCTTACTAAATTTCCATAAGAAAAGTGAAAAAACGGAATAAAAACTAAAAAGAACATTTTGATTGGGAAAAAAAGATAGTAAATACGCGTATAACGAGAGATTACTGTACACATAGTTAAAATTACTTACCTGTGCTTTCTCTGTTTCTTCCGTCTCGCCTATATCAATGGTTGAAAATCCAGGAATTTGAGTTTCCTGGTCTTGAAGAAACTCTAGTGTGTCAAAATACCATAAATTTGGTATATATGTTTCATCTGCACCAGCTCCCGACCTCTGACTCTGCTCCATTTTTTTTCAATTCCCTCCGGAAGCAAGTCCTAATATTAATTAGTCTCTTTTTTAAACTGTCTATGTTTGCATCTTTGTCTATTTGTTTGTAGACATCTAAAAGTTTCCCCAAAGCACTTCTCTTTTTATTCCTATCTTTAAAATTATCACATTCGACCATCCACAATTCGGGTAAGCCTTTGTAACATTCGAAAAACTCCCTCCAAGCTTCATTGTTTGGTATTGTAGCCATTATTATCACGACTCAATCAAACAGAACTAATTCACTTTCACCAAGTTCACTCTACAACCCAATGATGTGAACTAAAATGTTTACAACCGAGTTGTCAATACCGCCACAGGCGGTTCAACATGTTTACCAACATTAAGCTCCTCCCACAAGAAATCCAAAGTTTTTGATCTCATTTCAATAGTTGATTCAACATGAAACTTTAACCTGCAACCTGCCTACAGACAATCAACATTGTCTTCAACATGGTAAGTTGACGACATGGTTGACAACCAAGTTGGAAGTCTGTAGGCCGCTTAAACGAGTTTCTTTATTAAACACTTTTTAAGTGGAAGGCCATAACAATACTGAATATTATGTCTTCATTTGTATACACGAGACAGCTGTTGTATGTTTATGTGGACGTTTATCTGGTTATCTGGATGTTATCGAGGAATAGTTATTTTCCTATTAAAAGAATTAGTTTCTTATTAATAAGAAAATCTGGTAATATCAGTTCGCCAAGTAATCGACATTTCTTTCTAAGTGAATTCCATAATTGTATAAATTTATTGTTAACATTTATGTAAATACTGGAAACATGGAGATGGTTAATATGTTAATAAAATTCTTAACATAAAAATTAATTTGATCAGGGTTTCCTTACAAAAGGCTTCGTTTTCCCTCGAGTAACTGCCTGTAACGAAACTAGAGATCTTCATTCCATACATTTTGTTTATAAAGAGAGGAAAGCTTAATCAAACTTTTTTTCAATTTTTGTCTTTATAGATCTCATTTTAAGTCTCAATTCAGAATATGTTGTTATTATTTTGTTCTACTATTTGTAACTTATGAAAATCTAAAACAATGAAGCCATATCAGAAGACTGGCTTTACTAACATGAATTTTATGCTTTGAAGGATTGATGCCTGGTACAGAAAAGCACAAAACTCAAGAGGCATAATGTAACAGTACATAATGACCCAGTACCATAATTATGGGTTATATAGGTATTTTCAATGTTTTGTATTATGTAATTATTTAAACACGGAATGGTTAGGTCCATTGTCCCTCTGGGAAAAGGAACAACACAAATTCAGCCAGAGTAAGACACCAAGGTCGCCGATGGACGTGCTGAAATCAAAAAAGGCCATGGCGGTGTTTGTGACGAAGGACTACAATATGAATTATGATTGGGCTATAGCACGGTTCCGTCATCGCTAAGAACAATGATGCACTGAATACAATATGTGCAACGAGGCGTTGTCCAGCAAGACAAAGCTGGATGACGTAAGAACCACACACACAAGCGCAAATTTACATTTGCCTCGGTCTCATTTCAACGCCATTCTTCAGAGGAGCCACAGCGATGTATCGTTGTGTGTATAACTTTTTAACAATAGTTTAAATTAACTAACAAAAATGTTATCAACAGTAGTGGAGCAATGAAGGCTCATCTTATTTAACAGTATAAATATATAAAAAATGTAAATTCAGTGCACACATCTATCTAATTAAACTCAGCGGAATTAAAGGCGAACACCGGCCATCACCATGGGCGTCCCACACCAACAACGGATGGACACCACCACCTAATAAGCAGAGAAGTTCCTTTTGTCATTTTTATAGTTAATGAGCTCATTAATACCAAATCGATAATAAAAAAGAATGTACGGGTCTGAAGTTGAATGTGTGAGAATGAATGAGTGAATGTATGGCCATAACCACATATGCCGAGGGCATTGGTTTGTGTAGTAACTAATTAACTATTAATAAATGATTTTAAGCTGCAGCAATAAAGTTTACATTGATATTAATTCAACAGATAAAGAAATAGAGAGAATAAAAAGAGATAGAAAAAGTAGCCGCCATTTTGTTTTGGGTCATATCATATGACGTCACTATTTTGACCGCATGGTTGTATATGTACTACCTTAGATTGAATTAAATTTGATGGTTAATTTCAAGAATATCTTGTTATCATTTGTGTCGTCAACTGTGTTTCAAAATCTTCCTGTACATGAACCCTGGTACCCCTTAGGTAGAAAACAAGTTATAAAAGAAGAAAATGAGCCCGGCAACTAATGAATTTGGTAAGTACTCAGACGTACCAAATTATGGTATTGGTTATACATATTTTAGTAGAGTATATGTAATAATAAACATAAGTATGAGTTTTATTACAAATGACGCCCTCACTGTGGACTTTATATAAAAATTAATTTATATAAAACAGCTAGATTGAGAAACACAGAAGATGATATAAGACGATATATAATGAATGAGAGGTTATGTTGACGAAGTTGCATAGTTAATTACAAATTGAATTAATTGCGTAGTCAAATATAAATAAAAGATAAATAACCATTTAAATATTGAAGTAATGATGGCAGAAAATAATAATAGTGTAGAAATGGACAGTACAGACACAGAATCGATTTTGTTAGACAAAATAAGCGCGAATTCTACACCTAGAGCAGTTGAAAATAAGATATCGTTGGAAGATCTGTTCACATTAATTAAAACGCAAAATAGAGTATTAAAAGAAATTGACGAGAAGTTTGATAGCCTTGAAAATGAATTAAAGAAACAAAACAATGTACAAGACGTAAAATTGAACCAATTAAATGAGAAATTAGAAATATTTAAAAATGAAATACAGAGACAAAATTGTAATATTGACAAAGTAGACAAGTTAGAGATAAACAAAGATGACAAGGTAAGTAGGGGAGAGGATTGTAACAATATAAATAAAAGTATGATGTTAGAGAATGATTATGTAAACAGGAGTAGTGATAATGAAATTTTATGGGGAATAGAATATAATAATGATGGAATGATAGTGTGTCTTGAAGGGTTGAAGAGAGTGTGTAGAGAGAGCATAATTGTAAAAGAATTGCAGGGGTTAGATTTTTCCCTTAGTGGTGTATTTGGGGGTGATATACATGTTTTTAGGAAGGACAAGAGTGCCTTCGATGTAGATTTTGGAGACAAAAGGTCTGCAAATAGTTGTCCCTGGATTTTTTGTGCGCCTGATAGGTGGTGCGAAAATAAAGTTGTAGTGTACCCTGCATATATTGGGAGAGAGAATGTGATTTGGGGTTATGATAAGAGTTATTGTGAAAGAGAATTGTGTGATAATGGGGAGATAGAGTTATATAGAGTATGTAGAGATTATGAAGAGTTGATTGAAAAGTTAGGTGGAGATAGGAGTGATAAATATAATGAAAACTTACCTTGTATTGAGAATAAAGTAGTAGGAGAGGATGTTGATAAAGATGACTTTATAACTTACCTGATTATAACAGACAGTACCAAAGGCGACATGACCATACTCTATCGTGACAAATTATATGAGATAGTAATATGGAATAAGCATATTAATTTAAATAGTATTGTGGAAATATATGAAGAATTAGATAAGTATTATATTGATAGTAATAATATAAAATATCTAATATTAAACCATGTATATAGTTTTAAGGTTCGATTGCTATTTGACGATGGAGGTTGATTATTTTATTGTGTTATGAACATTTAATTATGTGACCAGTGTTTTTCAGGATGGACTGTTTATGATTGATTTATGGTAAATGATTTAATGATTATGTGGATTGTATATTTTGTGTATATTAATGTCAGTATTTGTGTAATTTTGCTGTTGTGTACTTTATGTATTTTTTTTATGTAAACATGTATTGTAGAATTTTAAATAATTGAAAGAAGTTTAATAATGATTTTGAAATGATATTATGAGATTCAGAGTCTAATGGTTAGCAAATGATTATGTATTTGGATATGGAGAGGTATTGTTGTTAGTAGGTAAGTGATGAATTTTCTAGTGATATATTAAGTTGAAATGTTGTAAAAGAGTTTGGGTAATAGTGATAAATAAGGGCATTGGAGTTAGTTAGTTAGAGTTAATGGGAGTTAGGAAAAATAAAGTGTTGAGATGCTGATAATATATAAAGAGGTGTTAGATATTTTAGGGACACAGTGGTTAGTGATTATATAAGTACAGTTGAGTAACGTGCATGGTAATTATATTTGTTGTTGATGGTGATATTTTGTAATAAGGGTATTGGTGTAGGAGTCTGCAATGAGAGATGTTGAGACAGGAAGGGACCGTTGTGTGCCGGAAAGGGTTATCTGAAAGGGTCAGGAACCAATGATGGAATGAGCATAGTGAGGGAATACACACATACTAGTACAAAAAATGTGCGGTGCCAGAGGTTTTAAATGGGATTTGTGAAGGGGGTTATTATGGAGATATTGGTGTCAAAATATATTAATGGTTAGAAGCGGTTGTTAGTAGTTAAAAAGAGGTGAATAAGGTTAGATTGACAATGCCAAAATAAGACAGAGAGAATAGTGAATAATAGAGAGTCACCCAAACGAGTAAGGATAGAAGGGTTAGAAAAGGAAAATTCATGGTAGGAAGGTGAGGTAACAAAGAAAGGTAATGTAACTGAAAGGTAAGGATAAAGTTGAAATTGTTGTATAGAATCTAATGGATGTCAAATAATTAAAAGTAAATAGAGAATTGTTGATAGTAATGATGTGATAAAGTTTTGGTACCAGTTATGTAAATGTAAAGTGTTTAATGTAATGTAAATGTAACAATGTTAATATGTAATGTACAATGTTTTATGATGTTTTATTATGTTAGGTAGTGCAATAGAGTGTGTGGTTAGGAGGTCGTTACAGGGGTAATGACGATAACAAGTGTTAAAATATAGTAGATTTTAAAGTTGAAAGTCTAAAGTTACAAATGAAGTTGAATAAAATATTATAGTAAGATGCCATTTACAAAATAGAAGAAGTGAATCTAAGTTGAGTAACAAAATTTAAATAATAAAAGTGTCTGCCATGATAGTTGTAAGCTGAATTTGTAGAAATAATTAGGTGAAGGTATTTTGGGGGTATATTAAAGAATTGTTGATGTATTGTGTTATGTGTAGTTATATATATGTTGTTTATTTTCTTACAAGGAAGAAATTGAGTTTGTTGGTGGTAAAAAATCAATGTATTTTAAGTCTTGTAGTTGTGAGGTTGAAACTTTTGAATTAAAAGCAAACCAATGCCCCAAACACAAACCAATGCGTCTAAAAGGGAACATATCAGTTGTAGATATGTAAGTATACTAGACCACTATTTTAAAATTTTGTATGCACTGTTTCAGAGTTTTGTGGTGTTGTGACCGCAGTCCTGGGCTGGCTGGAGCGTCAGAACAGGAGTGTAGAGTGCCTCATGGCCTTATGGTGTAGGGATCTCTCAGGAGAAGTCCAGTAAGGTCAGAGGGTGCGACCAACATCATGGGACCAAGGGTAAGTAATGATAAATTTTTTTTTAGTAACGTTACAGGGGGTTGTGGTGACATATCTAGACTGATCCTTTTAGGAAAGTGTGAATGAGTCAATGAAATTTTTTGTGTTTCGACACAAAAATTTTTATTGAGGGGGTTTGTAACAGTACATAATGACCCAGTACCATAATTATAGGTTATATAGGTATTTTAAATGTTTTGTATTATGTAATTATTTAAACATGGAATGGTTAGGTCCATTGTCCCTCTGGGAAAAGGAACAACGCAAATTCAGCCAGAGTAAGACACCAAGGTCGCCGATGGACGTGCTGAAATCAAAAAAGGCCATGGCGGTGTTTGTGACGAAGGACTACAATATGAATTATGATTGGGCTATAGCACGGTTCCGTCATCGCTAAGAACAATGACGCACTGAATACAATATGTGCAACGAGGCGTTGTCCAGCAAGACAAAGCTGGATGACGTAAGAACCACACACACAAGCGCAAATTTACATTTGCCTCGGTCTCATTTCAACGCCATTCTTCAGAGGAGCCACAGCGATGTATCGTTGTGTGTATAACTTTTTAACAATAGTTTAAATTAACTAACAAAAATGTTATCAACAGTAGTGGAGCAATGAAGGCTCATCTTATTTAACAGTATAAATATATAAAAAATGTAAATTCAGTGCACACATCTATCTAATTAAACTCAGCGGAATTAAAGGCGAACACCGGCCATCACCATGGGCGTCCCACACCAACAACGGATGGACACCACCACCTAATAAGCAGAGAAGTTCCTTTTGTCATTTTTATAGTTAATGAGCTCATTAATACCAAATCGATAATAAAAAAGAATGTACGGGTCTGAAGTTGAATGTGTGAGAATGAATGAGTGAATGTATGGCCATAACCACATATGCCGAGGGCATTGGTTTGTGTAGTAACTAATTAACTATTAATAAATGATTTTAAGCTGCAGCAATAAAGTTTACATTGATATTAATTCAACAGATAAAGAAATAGAGAGAATAAAAAGAGATAGAAAAAGTAGCCGCCATTTTGTTTTGGGTCATATCATATGACGTCACTATTTTGACCGCATGGTTGTATATGTACTACCTTAGATTGAATTAAATTTGATGGTTAATTTCAAGAATATCTTGTTATCATTTGTGTCGTCAACTGTGTTTCAAAATCTTCCTGTACATGAACCCTGGTACCCCTTAGGTAGAAAACAAGTTATAAAAGAAGAAAATGAGCCCGGCAACTAATGAATTTGGTAAGTACTCAGACGTACCAAATTATGGTATTGGTTATACATATTTTAGTAGAGTATAAGTAATAATAAACATAAAAATGAGTTTTATTACAATAATCACCACGAAACCTCAAATTTGGCAGTAAAGGTTATTTCAACCAGTAAACAAATTTATTAAGATTTGATAACCTTCTTAATTAAGGTTCTTGAATAATATGACTAAATTAGCTTAACCAAAATTCAGCACACTTTTAGAAAATTCATATTTTTAGAAAATATTTGTCAGCACTTATAGCATATCAAACGATTTACTTTAGCTATAGGCCTACTTATTAATATTAAACACATTACTATTATTAGTATTGTTATTATCATTACTATCATTACAAATATTCTGTTGTCAGTAATGTATTATTGCTATTAAGTTTATGAACTGACAAACGCGCGAATACACAGACACACGCTCGTGCTCGCACGCATGCACAAATACAAACTAATGAGATTTATATACATTTGACGTTGAAGACTCCAATCGTGGATATTTTATAGATACAACGTTTTTAGACTTTGCTTATTGTGAGAAACATATTGTATAGAATACTGTAACATTAAAAGAAATTTACTTTATTCAGCTGTTAAAATAAGATACAGTACTTAAATTCGATTGGGTTTTGTAATGTATTTGTATTTGTATTAAGTGTGAACTACAAAGTTCTAATTTAAATTAAGATTACAAGTGCCGTTGATTCACAAGAATTTATTTTCATGCGTTCTCTGACACCTCTTTACATAACGAAAACTCATATTTTAAAATTTACAATTCAGGTCAAATTAGGTAGTAATCCAGTCCCATTCTCGATGTGACACTATTAAAGAATAAACATAATTCTTATCACAAATAATGAAGCTTTGTAGACCTGATATTGCTAGATGGTAAGTAAATAATCAAAATGTTTTATACAATTTGCAGGTTCATAGTCATTAGTCATTGATTTCATTATATTTATAATCAAGTTAAAAATATTCGCTAGCATTTTGTATTTAATTCCTTTAAAACAAGAACAAGCGAAGGGGATTTTCTTAAAACGCTTCCAGTATTTTTCAACATTTTTCTTTTGGAAAATAAGGGTATTACAGTCTGTGTTGTGAATGCATATTTGTTTTACGTTCTCAAAAAATCAATACAGTGTATTCACTAAATGTGTCTGTAATACTGGCTTGAGCAGAAGGATGACAATCGGAAGCCTCTGATGTAATAACGTGTTTTTAATTGCTCAGCACTTTCCAACACTATATCTGTGCACTAATCAGGTTAGACCTTTAGTAAGATAAGATTACCGTTTGAGTCCACGTTGACGCTATGTGGTCACAATTACTATTTATGTATCGCAGCTTGAAATGAATCGACCTATTGTGTCGTCGTCATTTTGCTGTCGGTATAGTCATTGTTTAAGTAACATGACAACAACGTAAGTACACTGATAAATTAATTACTACTGATGCTGACTGTCATCCTTTTGACCGAGGGAGTATTAGATTTTTAACTATGTTTACACATACACAATGATCTTTATTGCATACTTATTTGTTAATAAAAGTACTGTAATTGGTAATTAAGTTCTTTGTTTGTGATTAGACTGTAATTTAGTGTAGACCCAATTATGTACCTGTGCGCTCTATTTATATACGTCCAAAATATTTTATTACAAAGTATCTAGCATGCACAAAATTCGGACCAAATAAATAATAAAACAATTAGCTTATTATAACTTTATGTTTTGTAAAAATTTGTTCGTTTGTTTGTTATGTCCCAACATTGAAAGTTATAAACATATTTTTAAAACATTCCGTTATTATACTGAGCATTTTATTATAACTTGCACTTTTTGTGTAGAGTGTGATAAGTGTACTGAAAACATGTATTAAAGGAACCGTAAATCAGTATTTGTCACTACTGACATTACTGGAATATAGGCTATTTTTGAACACTGTATGAATGTAACCTTATATTCTAGTACATTTCATTACAAATTTTATGTATGTTTGGACATCCAAATATACTATAACAACACAAATTGATGTAATTTAATTTAATTTAGGTAGCCCCACGCTTTTGGAGCGCCAAATTATATAACAACACAAAGTGAATGTATGGGTGTAATCGTAATAAGAAGATGATGCGTTATATAAGTTTTAAAATTGTTCCATTATTTACTTTTTTATTAAACAAAATTCTTTCATTTTGCATATTGAAATAATACTCATTATTAAATCGTTTGTACGAATCTTTCGCTCACGACTTATAGCTAACAAATTACATAAAACAGGTTATACATAAATCAAATTATCTACTCTTAACTAATTAAATAATTTTGCTCTCGGCTTACTCATTGTGTGTTCATCTTTTGCAATTGCTGATTAATTTACTTCAATAATGAATTTATTTTTATTCCAAATTCTTTTATATTAATTGGCTTTAAAACTTTCTACTGCATATGCATTCTCCTTGATCAACAAAGACTTTATTAATTACGTTAACTTAAAAATCAAATATTTCTCTTATCATTTACGTTACTCTCAATTACTAAATTTTATACAAGAGATATTATTCTAAATTACACTCTGCTTTTACATTTATGTACAATTTAGTTATTTTAATCAACTGTTTGAATGTCTTTCTTTCTAACTTTAATTAGTGTCTTTCGAATGTCTGTAATTACTATGGTTTTTCATCACCTCGTTTGACGTGGTTAATCATCCGTATGTCCTCCTTTGGTCCTCAGTCCGTGTCCTCCGTCCTCTTCCTCGATTCCACTGCATGTACTGTTTAATAGTGGTCTCGCCTCACATCATTTGCTGCAGGTGTATCCATAGACCTCCTCGTATGTGCTCTGCTGCTCTGGTTGACTTCCAGTTCGTCCTGTGACTCTCACTGTAGATTTAAAATAGCGTCTCTGACTGACATAGCCTCCTGTGGCAACGGTTGAATAGAGAAGAAGGAACTTTATTAGCGCGGCCTGGTATTTATAGCCAGGTCGTGCAAAAGCTCAGGTCTGAACAATTTTAATCTTGTCAGAGTTTGTCGAAGCGTCTTTACCCCCACTCTGGTTCAATTCACGAATTTCGGCTATCTTCGCGAATTACGAAGTCTGTTTCATGCTACATCGATCGAAGTCTGTTATGCTTAATCGATCGCTAATTTTTATATGTTTACTATACGTAAATTACACTTCTTTATTTTAATTACAAAAAGAGCTATTCACTTTTTACGTATAGTAATTGCACTTTCTGTCACTTTGTCACGGTCTTTTAACCCTTTGTTCACCTTTATTTTCTACACCCTCTGGTGTCTTTTGTTTTACCATATCGTACATATTTTTCTTATAATTAAAATAAAACAAAATCTATGAAAGGGGTCTATATTTGAAAGGGGTTGATTACAGTTCAGGAACGGACAGGCTTCACACACACAAACAAAATACACGTGTACACAACGCTAGCAACAGGTGGGCCAGATATGCGTGTCCATGCAGGAATTCTGCGTTCCCTTTTTAACTACGATCCAGCTTGCAATCTGAATCATGTTTATTAATCCATATTTATTTATTTTTATTATTTATTTAAATTATCTTTGTCAATGCACAGTACCGTAACTGTTTGTACTGTCGCAATACATACATCCAAATTTACCTGAATTACTCTCGATCGCAATTTGTTCTGATACAATGATCAATTTGTTTGCTCTACTATGATGCAAATCGCTATCAAGAAATTTTTAAATACATAACTTATTGTTTCCTGCCTTATTATTTTAAAAAAATTTAAAAATGTTTTTATATTGCTGTTTTTTTATAATTGTCTGTAACACCATTCCCAGGTTTTAAAATTCTAACTTGAATGAGCCCATAGGTTTTTAAAATTTCATGAAGATTAACGCTAGTGGTTAACCAAATTATCATAATTATTAACATTTTATAATTGTTAAATAGATGAAAAATGCTGACTTATTCATTCAAACTGCAGTTTAACACTGAATTAGCTACCATTATTTTGAACTTTTAAAGTCTTTATTTTATTAGAATTTTGAATTTCTCAAAAATTTCGTCTATAAATCTTTTAATCACATATACTCTGCTTGTAATGATCTAAATTGAAATGCTCTCTCTACACTTTACTTAGTTTTCTAATAATTCATCACGTCAAGGACAACATTTCAGTAACTATTTAAATTTATTAATATATTAACAAGAACCACATTGCTTATCTTCACTAAACTCATTTACCACTCCATAAATTAGAGGTAAAGCAAATAAATGAAAATGTCAAAAGTCATCATCGCCATCATTACCAAGGATTATACAAAAGTGGTTTGTTCCGGGTCCAAGCAGATAGACTAGAACTGAGCATTCTAATACTTCTTAGGATGCCCCACACCTCTCCGTCTTTTCGGCTTATAATTCAATAGTTGTTTGAGAATGCGGTTGGATTATAAGAAAGTCATACGAATATGATGGTGTTTAAAAATAGACATGTCATATAAGCGCAATGCGGATATAAGAGTGAAGAGGAAAATTGTCGGTCGGCAATGAACCTCTGAAGGATGCAGAGAGCTCCTAGCTAAAATCAAATAGTATATTATAAGAAGAAATCTCTAGAGTAACCACAAAACCGTAACTTCAGTAAAAGAGTGTAAAAATAGATAAATGAAGATACGTTTAACACAATACAGACATAAAAACGGATCTACACAATTAAGAGACAAGTATCCTTTAATAAGCAAAGCCAGAATACAGCAATTTAGGTACGATACAAATCAATATGTGAATAAAATATCAAAGAATTAGAAACAAAATAAAAATTGTAATGAGTTCAAAATTAAAACATCGCAAAAAATGTGTAATGAATAAAAGAATGGACGATGCCACTATAAAAGAATAGCGGAGAAGCTACTGCATAAAACCTATTCAAAGATAAACGCGATAAATGCATAGAGAGACAGTACAGGCAACTTTGCGTTTGACCTGGAAATCAACATTACAATGCAATATTAATAACTATGTTAGAAAAAATAAAACAAAAGAAAGCTGCTGGGAAAGACTATATAGTAATAGAAATGTTCATGTTTCTCGGTGAAATGGAAATGTAAGTAATGTTAACAATTTTGACGCAAACAGGGCAATCCTGAAACTGGCTACATGATTGAAGTAGTTCAGTATATTATGTCCTATACATAAAAGTAGCCTACTTAAAGGTCACTGTGACAGAATAATCTTATCTTTCACCTGCTAGTAAAGTTGAGTTACAAGATTTCTATAACAATTAAAGTATACCTACTCCAAATACAACATGAACAAGCAAACGTTTTGCCATATTATTAAATATATGCAAGATTTAAAAAAAAAAGTAGATAATCCCACATTGTTTCTCGAATTACAATGAACCTTAGATTATTTTAGGGGCCAGAAAATGTGGATAATTCTAGCCGACATTAGGACTTTGCAACACATAATCACATTAAGTAAACTTGGAAGCATAACAGGAAATCAGTATCACAATCATGACAACAGGGAAGGTAAAGTCAGGGTTAACTCCCTGCTTACGGAATTTTTCGTTGTAAAGAAGGGGTATGACAAGGATGGATTCTCAATCTTTCACGATTTAAATTCTATGGTTTAAATTAGACAGGAGCCTCGGGTGGATATAAAGGAGGGATGGCAATGTGAAGTAAGAAGGCTTTGAATCTATAATATGCTGATGAGATAGTACTTCTAGATGCAAGCGAATGGGAATTTTAATTATCTGCAAATTGTAAAAGCCAACAACGATGTAGCGTTACAAAATAAAGAAATATAAGACAAAATAATATTATCTGTAGACACATCAGATCAGATAATAAACTGCTAATCTACTCCGGACATGTACAAAGATTCCAAAAACACATTGTTAGAATGGAAACACAAGGGAAGAAGAATACCAGGCAGGCCATTGTATATTCCGAACTGAAAGAAGCCTTGAGCCCACCGCGATAGGTAATTGATCATTGGACATCAGAGAATAACGTAGTCTAATACGTAATTTTGTGGTGTGTGTGTGTGTGCGCGCGCGCGCACACGTCTTAGGTGGGAGGGGGTGAAGGGAACGTTATAAAACTGTTTATGTTATGAATGCTTAAGCTTTATTATTATTATGTTTTACCATAAAATCTTCATATTATTTTAATATAGTTTCCTTCAGGAGTAGTAGTACAACACGTCAGCCTACCAACACGTTTGGTGGAAACGTAAAGCAGACAGCTGATGTATTTATAAATAAGAGATTGCATGAGTTCAGACGTTAGATCTGTACATTTGTGTCAGCCAAAACAGGAGTACGTTTTATAAACATACACTGCTGCATCACTATGCTGTGTACGAATGTGTGACCATGAATACTCTTTTTGGTGGGATTTGGTGAATGAGAAATCTTGTCTCTGTGCTGGAGACGTGAGATGTTACGCTGAATGTTGTAGACACAACACATTTTGACTACACATTCCAAGTGATTAATACGTATGCTTTTTCCAAATTACTTTCAAATTACGTATCCTCTTATGTTTGCAACTATCTTCTCTCTCTCTCTCCCTTTCACACACACATACACATACATTGCTTTCCTTTCATAGTGATTATTTCAGTCTTAAATGGAGATGCTCACTATCTCCTTTTGTCTGCATGTCAGCCTGTTAATCTCGTTTCAACCTCTCCTGACACTTTCATTTTCTAACCCTCTCTTGCTATCTACTAATTAGCTAATCCTAAGCAAGCCTCGAATTAGATGAATTATGTGCTACAATTTTAGAGACAATGAAGAATGTTAATGTTTTTGGTATAAAACAGTTTGTTTCTCCCTAAATAAAACAAAAACTGGTGTTAGGGATTATGCTTTTATGGGCAGCAGCTAGAGGTTCGTACACTCCAAATTCATATTTTGAATCTATGTGTTGTAAATGTGAAAGTATTCCTTCTTGTACGTACTTATAATCATATATAAATTTCTTTAGGTGTTTCCTTATCATCACCTACACAAGCACAAATATGAAGGTAAGGCCTACACATTACAGTATTCACTTCCACTTCCTTTTTATTTTTATTTGACAGCATTACAGGATTTTTAGACTACCTTGTAAGCACTTATGTTTCCCCCTCCGTTTTGTCCAATATACAGTAGATGTTATAGAAACTTTAAATGAAGATGAAAACTGCTACTTGCTAAATTAATATCATGTACTGTGCTTGCAAAAGACAACGAGGGATAGCTACCACTTTTCTAATTTCATCAATAGGGAAGAAAACAGATATAATATAAAATGTGTGAGACCCCCATTAATATTAAGTATGTATCTCTGTGGAAGACCTGGCTGCAAATTATCAATCGATCGTCTCAAAGTAATGCAAAAAATTGTGAAAGAAACTACTGTGTAGTTCTTTCTAGCTCCCAAGGGTGTGTACGATGAACTATAGAAAAGAAACTTATAGATTAATGTTTTTAAACAATGCTGTTTGGTTGCTAATCCCTGTCCTTATAACTTTCTTATATAGCCTACTTTCTTTTGTATAGAAAAGTCTTATGAAATGGATATAAATTAATAAAAGGGAATGGAAAATTCCAGGGTGAGGAAGAATATTTAACGTTACGAATTATAAATCGAAGGAGATATTACAGTTGCAATAAAGAGCACGGAACGAATTAGATCAAGTGCTCAAGAGAGAAGAAAGGCTGATTGGAATTCCTAAACTTAAATGGGAAGGAGGTATTGTATAATATTAATACTACCCATAACTCCTGCAGACCTTTCTTTGTCATAAACTGTCTCCTCACCATTGCCGATGGACCTCCTCCCAGAAACTCCCGCCGACGGAGAAATACAAATAATTAAATCTCTTCATCATAATTACTACACCTGGCTTCCTTCTTGATCACTTAACATCTTACATTTTCCTATCTACCTATCAGGGGTCTACTTATCCTTCTCCTTTGTGTCCCCCTGCCTTACCTTGATGCCTCTCTGACGCCTCCTTCCAGTTTTGATGGCCTGCGTTACTTGACCCCGTCTTGGCTCTCCTTTGACTTATACTTTTATTATGGTTCTTCCATCACCCATTTGGCTCTGCACACTACGTAAACACATTAATACACATCCACACACTACACTCTCTCCTGAATGCCTCCACCTTCTCCACCACCGGTCCGTGCTGGCGTGCGGCTCCTCTAAATCTTCCATTCGGCTGAAGGGGGCTTGCGTCAGATCAGCCTGAGTCTTATCCTCTGGGACAAGTCTCAAAGAACGCAAGAAAAGGTATAATATTATAGCCTACTGTCTACTGTGACTGGGAGACGTGAATATGACAGCAGATATGCAAGAATATAGAAGGCTACAGAAGGATAAAGTAAATGTCCAATTTTGGATATTAAGGCTTAATTAATCATATTAAAAAGGATTATTACAATTTATATTACATACCACACAATATATGTGATAATTTTAATTTTTTATTTTCTATAAATTTTGAAACGAATTAAGATCTAAATTAACACCAACCGTTGTGTATATAATTCTTTACCACAGACATTTCACAATGTTCACTGATGTATTAAAACCATGTGTACGATAATCAATTTTTAAGAAACATACCCATTAAATTGTTTAGACTAGACACATGTATGATAGTACAGCCTTTTTTCCGGGATGAAAGGGAAATTATAATATTGTGCGCTTAAGAATGAAACTTTCTTTTTTTACTGGTCCAACGTTTACAAAAATCTGTTTGGCTTCATTTTTAAGATTATAACAAAACTTGCAATCAATTATAGCCTATCTAAAATTAAAAATTTTTGCCAAAATTATTTGTTACTAACCGAGTTTACTTTATTTTCTTATGCGATGGATTTTGGCATGTCAGATCCCTTTATTAGACATGGATTTTTCAATATAAAATTGGTCTCCAGATTATTAATTTGCGTTAATTAATGCATTTAAGATAAATAGTAGGTTTGATAAACCTTATTACTAAGTTTTAATGTTTGTTTACATACGAAGTTTTCAAGAAAGTGTAACATTGTTAGAATAAATACTCCAAAATTTGATTACATACCTGTACTTAGTTTCGTATACAGAAGCAGTTCAAAAAGTATTTTGTAAAGCTTTCTTTCCAAATTATAACATAACTGAAGGATAAATGATGTTTAAGATTCTCCATGTTATGTCATATAAAGTTTACTTAAGAACCTGTTACGTTCAGACTTCCTGAGATACAATTAACTAGAAGAACAAGAGTAAGAGAGAGAGTGAGTGAGTGAGTGAGTGAGTGAGTGAGTGAGAGAGAGAGAGAGAGAGAGAGAGAGAGAGAGAGAGAGAGAGAGAGAGAGAGAGAGAGAGAGAGAGAGAGATGGTCAAAATATAGGATGTTTACTGCAGGTGGCTACTTATAAGGCACTTGAAAATAATTTTATTTATTGTAATGTAGACAGTTAATTGAACTTGAACCAAATGCGAGGATTATGTGTAACAGACACAAGAGTTCTATTAACAGGATCCAAACAGTCTGGTGAAACAATTGTTACGTTAAATAATTTAACCGTAATTGAGAAGTGGTCCGTTTTGAGAAAGTTAGCAAAACAGAGCATGAGGAACTTTATAAGTTGCTATGAAAATATGTAACTTTCCTTTTTGATACCTCATTATTTTGTAATCAGGTTACCAAAACTATACAAAAATAAAATTAATTCTTATTATATAAACCTTAACGTATTATTTCAAAAAAATAAGTTTACTGCTCACTGTGATATAAGAGAAGCAAAAATATAATTAATTTAACAATATAACATTGTAGTAACTGTTACTTTATTTTGTTATATCCGGAATCAACATTATTAAAACTATTGTATTCTGGGCTGCTGGGCCGTGGTTGATTGTTTATGTTCTCGTGTTCTCGCGTCTAAACGTTTAGACACGAGAATATAAGCAATCGACTATGGCCGAACAGCTTGGAAAATAACAGTATCAAAAATGTTGTATACATTTTTGGGTACTTTCTCAATATCCGTAACAACACTACATTTTCGCTGTTTTGAATTTGCGATAGTATCTATATACCACGACGTGAAGAAGAAATGCACTAACTATAAATTATTATATTTCTTAATTTACAGTGCAATTATATAAATTTTCATTCACAAGTTAGATAATAATATTATTTGGTATTTTAGTTTACCATTTAAAGAAATAAAAGCCATAGTTAGGAAATATATAGCGTTTCATGTGTATAGTCTATACAATGCGTAGCCTGTAACAGAATAACATTTAATATAGGCCTAAAGACTATAACGTTTATTAACAAAACAGCAACAGACAATGTAAAGTGTAAAATACAGTTATTTCTGAATACTAAATTAAAACAAAGGAAAAAAGTATTAACAAATGAAAACAATATTTGCTATTCGTTAGGCAGCCAATATTAGTTTATATTATACAACAAAATCTTGAAAACTTCACTGGACGGAAAACTTAAAAAAGGGATATATGTATAGCAGCCCGCCTAACTTCGAGTTGGCTTTCTTACGTGGTTTTCATAAAAAGCGAGTATTGTTTTTAGGTCATGTTGGTTTCCATGTGTATTTTCAGTTTGCATGTTAACCTAACAATATGGAATATATCGTGTAACCTTAAGTTTATTCGTTTGTTGTTCTGTGGCTTAAAATACCTTTTGGTACTTTGCAAGAGCCGTCACATTGCAACAAGACGTAAATATATATGCCGCCTACATGATATTCCCTTTGTAAATTATTTATAACTTAATTAAATATTTGCCTACAATGTTTTGTTTAAGTACTGTTGTACGGAATTTATTGATACAAAATTTGCTCTCTTCTCTTCACCAGTTGTTTGATCACATATTCATTGTTGTTTTCATCTAGAATCTGGTAAGTAATTTTTTGTTGACTAGGTTTTCAGTATATTATTCTTTTTCATTTGAGATACGTATTCATCTAGTCCAAACTCACTTTTTCCGTAGATATAAACTCTTCTGCTTCTGCAGGTTGTTATTTATATTACTGGTAATTGTAGAAAAGTCAACTTGAAACATGTTGCTTCGGTATTACTGTATACCAATAACTGAATAACTATATAGTTACAAATTATATTTGATATGAATGAGAATAATTAAAAATTCGTAATTCTCTCTCTCTCTCTCTCTCTCTCTCTCTCTCTCTCTCTCTCTCTCTCTCTCTCTCTCTCTCTCTCTCTCTCTCTCTCTCTCTCTCTCTCACTCACTCTTTCTCTGTCAATTTTCTGTATCGTCCTCACTAATACATTTAATTTCCTTTTATTCTCATTAAGTGAACACAGCACGTCCTTCTGCGACAGCACTTGTCGCCCACCCAATGCGTGCCTCAAAGTATTTGTTGTACTGTTACATTGCCATAAACAGATTACATAAGTATGAATGTGTAGACTATACGAACACAAAGAATGATTAAACAAACACGCACACTACCTTGGACAGTCACATGTTCAGGTGACTGTCATCTCACGTCTGTTATTTAATTTTTGTTTTTACTTTTTAATACTTTTATATGTTTAATTATTTTGTAATCGTTAAGGATAAATAGGAGCAGTGGCGTAGCTAGGCTAATGGCGCCCGGGGCCAGGAGATCGTCGGCCGCCCCCACCTTCACAATTAAAGGGGGACAAAAGAGTAAAATGAAGGCTCATCCAGTGAACAAAGTACTTAATAAAAACAAATTTTTTGTAGATTTTTATATGAAAGCACGTCCAGCAAACGTCTTAACAATATTTGTTAAGTCAAAATTAAGAAATTACATATTATAATATTACCAGTATTCAGTTTGCATACATTTATTTTTAACAAATGTAGACTATAAAAAATGTAATAATATAAAACATTTATAGTGTAAAAATGTTATAATATACATGCAAATTCCTTGCGCTCTAGAGCACATCGTCAAAACAATATCCTAAAGCAGCATAAAGTTAAACAAAGAATTACATTTAAAGTAATAAAATAAATCACTTACCATTACAGATTAATGATTCCGTCTTCTATTAATAAACACTTAATATTTATTTATAATATTTAATACATATTTAAAACGAGACATTTTAAAATGTAACTTTCCTGGTCTTAATTACTGCAAAGTGGGTTATGCATAAAGTATAATCTAACTACTTATAATTATCCATTAAAGTTATTATCTACACGTTATGCATAAAGTATATTTTTATACATTAAAAATGTATCCAAGTATTTTAACAAAGCTAAAAAGTTTCCAGGATTTGGATCGTTAGTAATTGACTCTCGATGTCCTATCAGTCTCAGATTTTGTTGTGCAAGAGTTTGTACTGTGGCAATGACTCGTTCGAGGATTTCTTTCCATATCGTAACTGCTTTACTTATTTGTTCCTGAAGTAGATCATCAATAAGTCCCCCTTTGTTTAAAGAACGTTCCAATTCCTTCCACTTAAAAAACGCAGAGCGATGAGCAGGACTATTTTCATGATCCTGAATATGGGGATTTAACTTTCGCCACAAGGAAAAACCCATTTTTACTAGTTTGATAGTAGTTTACTAGTCTGTGTCATAGCTTTTTTGATAGTTTTTTTGTAGAAATAAAGTGCAGCAAAAGCAAAATAGAGATTTTTTGCAAAACAGAATTGACACTGTTGCACACCACTATAGAAAAATTATTCCGATTAGCGCTTTCAAGCTTCACAGCTTATCATCAGATCGTCATTTTCTGATCCGACGAAGAGCTGTGAAGCTTGAAAGCGCTAATCGGAATAATTTTTCAATAGTGGTGTGCAACAGTGTTAATTCTGTTTGTGATTATAACCACTAACACAACTTTCTTAATTAAATGAGATTTTTTAGTTGGAGAAAAACACATCCAAGTGTGATTTACCTTTTTCCCATTTTGCAAGGTTTTCTCAAACCAATACTTGTTTAAGGATCGTCCAGCTTCATCGTCAGGAAAATTGCTGTCCTTGTTCTGCAACTGACTTGTTCCTCTATTCACCATTATATTTCGGAAGGATTGAGATATCTCGCTTGGCCTAGCTCCCATATCTTGTAGAGCACTGGGAACACGCTCAGCATTGTTGCTAGTAATGTTCTGTCCTTCATCGCCTGTAATTTGAGTACTGCACGATGCAGCATCATCCACCGGTACTAGAACCAACTGAATCTTGTAACTGTACTTTGGCACTTCAACAGTTTGAAGTATTCAAGTCGTTACCTTTACTGTATTTATCAACAGCCTCGTCGCTAGTAACATCCATTTTATGATCGCAAGTTCATTCCTTGTCAATTGTAATATTTTGACACTCAGGGTTCGATTTTCCTTGAATAAAAAACTTCACAAACTCTTTGGAAATTGATGTAGTTTTTAACCTTATAGTAAGAAAATCTTATATTCCTGTAGTTCTAGAGTCTTAAGTCAAACAAGTTGTTTGTAGTTTTATAAACTGAAAACAATTTTATCAAGTCTACGCTCGCTTTGCCGCCCTCTTGGCTATGCTGCCCGGGGCGGCTGCCCCTTGACCCCTCCCCTACCTACGCCTCTGAATAGGAGAGATACCACTTTTTAACTGGCTCCATTATATCAAAAAATAATTCCTTGCTGGATTCATGAAATTTTTACAACTCATCTTTATTTACGTAGGTCTCGAATGTTGTGACACCGATCCTTTGAAGTATTCTCCCATCTCTTTAGCTACTATAGCTATTTTTTCCACATATCTCTCTTTGACTATGATCACAGGCATTCAAAGTTTTGTGTTTGGACTCCTATGATTTTTTGGTCTATCATTATTATACATTTGATGTGCACGAAAGTGGCTGAAGTTTGCGTATTTAAACTTTCTGATCCCTCTCGAATGGTCAGTGATTACTGTAGACCGGGGTGATACGAGTTCTGTAAAGACAATCTAGAGAGTATTGCTGTATCTCTTCTGTACTGTTTTCCTTCTTCCATTCACTTTATGCCCACTCCATTTTTGTTAGTCAACATGTATTACATTTCCAATGACCAAGGACACTTCCAAAGAATTTGAACTTTGGACTTTTTGCTTGTCCTTTCAAACGGAGTACTGTTTCTTTTTTAACCAGATGCACAATACCGTACAGTTTAAGGATATATAGACGTAGAAGTGTATGTAGTTGCAGTGAGCCGAACGGACCCGACAGTAGCATAGCGAGGTTATGTAAACCTGTATTATCACCCCTGCAGCCTCCAGGATTACCTGTACTATTGCTACGCTATGTAACTCCATTAACTGCCTGGATACCAGTCCGTCTACGAGAGGAACACAATCGTGACAAGTCTAGAGTACATATGCTTTCGCGTAATAGGTTTCCATCTTCGTGAACAGACTTCATGAAACAGGGGTGAAAGACACACATAGCTACTTACCACGGACTCGCCAACTCTGCCTCACTTTCACCCGAGTTATTAGGATCTCAGATCACCCTGAGTCATCTTCTGCGCAGTGGAATATATTTTACCCGACATTCAGCGATGATGTCCCCTCACGCTCGAAAGCAGTACAGGCTAGGATGGTTCCATCGGTTCATGAAAGAATATCCACTACTACACTTATGTACATACATTGGGCAGTAGTTGACAACCATATAACCCCAGGGGCCATTCCCTCCCGGTGATCAAGCAGAATCTCACAATAACTTACAAGTAAATTGTCACTCATTACTTTTGTAATGTAAATCCCACGCCAAAACAGTTATGAGAAGCAGCAGATGTATCAAACATATGTGGCAAACCCAAAACTGCTACAAATAATTTTGTTAGTCAGGAACACAATCAGGCAAAGAAGAGGTGTTTTGTAACTTCGAAAATGACATTCATGTCATCAGTCAGTTATCCACAGTGTAATGAAGACAATTATCAAAGAGTGAGGGAGAGAGAAGCAATTAAGTACATGTATATGTAAAACAATGAATGGGAAAAGACTTAGACTCATGGCTGAGGTAAAAATGTACCTACCATGTTTACATGGCGAAAAAGTTGGAAGAATTGATAAATGCTCTAGACACAAAAAATCGTAGTGCTTCTTGTTTAAGAGTGGTGTAATTTTATCGAAAATTTTAAAGCATGTATGGAATAATACATAAAACGTTTAAGCAGAAAATGCATTTAAAACTCTACAAAGTGACAAATATTCCAAAAGTAACGTATGTTCTAGTGATGTTGGTTGTATCATGGCGACACTAGCAGAAGGCACTCATCACGGATTAGATGCTTTAAAAGTACGAGTATTCTGGGATGTAGTCCTACATTTCAAAATAAGAAGACATAATGGCATACGGAAATGGCTAAATCTCCGTATGATGACATACGTCTTTGATCGTCGAAATAATAGAAAAGGAATTGTGTTGTTCTCAGTTTCAAATTATACTGGTAAACGATAAAATTGGCCCTCGCTTCGTATTACATCATCGTTCACATAGTATTTCAATACATGTACACATAGGCCTGCACCAAGTAAATTATAGAATATAGATAACTAAATTTAATTGTTACAAAAACATTTAAATTTATTACAATGATTGTCACAGATTAAATTGGTTTGGTGTTTAAAAATATTTAAAAACCAATTGGTATCTCCCGACTATTTCTCTTTTTTCAGATCTTTTACACTCCAAAACATTACTGTATCTACTCAAAATGGAATACAATATTGTGTACAGAAACGTTTACATTATTGTTATAAAAAATAAGCATTTTTTAAATTATAAAATTATGAACTAAAGTAAACCTCAAATAATATTTACAGTAAAGTTAAATATACAACTGTAATAGAAAGGTAGTAAACCAGCAGTTATACATTGATAAATTTAATTCGTTGATTAAATTGTAATAATTTTAAGATTTTACATATTAAAAAATTTTAAAAACGCGCAACACTTCTTTCCAATTTGCAAACAAAAGAGGCGTATTATCAGAGACATACAATCTATCAGTACGATCTACCTATCAGAGATGTGACTGAACTTTTTTTATATGACATAACGCTGTTGAGGTCCATGATGCTTCAGTCTTTTATAATTTTGATTGTTTACTATCTTTAAATCTCATTGTTCAAAAACGAATTCTCTACTTGAGCAGATTATACTGCAAAATAAAATTGATGTAACATAATTTTCTTAAGAAGTTAACAGGTATTACAAGTAGTTTAATAGTATACACAAAAACGTAAATACAGACACGTTACATGAGCGTAAATAAAAGTTGCCTGATTTCTTACGGAATGTGTGTGAACTAAAACTGCAATAAGTATAATAAACATACGCGGTGCTTGTAAAACACATAGCCTAAATGCGTGCGCGCGCGCACAGACACACACACATGCAGTCACTCTGTCCCTGACAAATTATTATTCTCTTTTCTCTTTCTCCGAGTTAACCATTCTGCCAGCTGAAATTATACGTATTTAAATTATGTTGAAATTAGGCATAGAAACCGCACAGGTTTTTACATGTTTTTATACAAATGCTTATATATAAATATATTCTTTATAACCTTAATTTCAACAGTCTTTGGGGTTTGTTTTTGTTAATTATTATACTTTTTCGACTACGTAAAATTTGAATATCAATAACAAATTGGAAACAAGTACTGAGTGTTTTTTAATTATGTTTGTTTTAATATTTCACAGCTTAACGTTATTAAATTTCATCATCCAATTAAATTTATCAATGTAGTACAATGCTGTTACAACAACTTTTTTTCTAATATTTAATGTTACACACTTAGTTTATAAGTGTACTTTTACACGTACGTTTACTGAACACAGCTTAAATATTTTCCTACATTCAAATACACAATTGTATATCGTCTACCGAAGATTCACGTTTTTGTTGGCAACGTAAGAAAACTCCAAGACCGCATGAATTTAGTACAGTGTGCTCTAGCGCAAAGCAGACAGTTCATTGGAATGACTGTTACGCAGTGCTGACGTTAGTGTGGCGTAGGTTAGTTAGTAGTGACCGCTGTAACGCTTAATTTATATATCTTAATATAACTTTATATAAAATTTAGTTGAGTACCGGTATATATAGATTCAAGACAGTTGAAATTATAGTGTGCAATAAAAAAAAGCTAAGAAAATGTTATATATTACATAAAAATAATAGGGGTGCCCTTGGCCGCTCGGTTATACAAAATTTGTATGTCCTCACAGGCGCTCATAGCGTGGTATATATATATATATATATATATATATATATATATATATATATATATATATATATATATATATATATCTGTTTGAGGTAGGTGTAAATATTATTCGTATTGAATAATAATAATTCTATGCATCTACACAAATGTTGTTAGTAAATGATGCATTATATTTTCACTTCCCCTTTCTGCTGTACTTCCTCAAATGTAATTTTTGCCTCCATCCACAGCCTGGCTGTTGTTCATTAGTGACTCAATGGTGTGTAATAACTGAAGGATTATCAGTTCTCACACAGAGTTGTCTACTTTGAGATTTGAACATTTGGTGATTACATAACACATTAAATGTTGGAAGTTTCCAAATGTGATGGTAGTAAGTATTGTAGTAATAGAAATAGAGGTAGTAAATTGTGATGGTAGTAAAATGTGATGTAGTAAGTATTGTTAAAAATAAACTATAAAGCTATATATAAAAACCATGAAGCTGTACTTGAAATTTATTTCATTTTGTAATACAAACAGTAGTTACATAGTGAGGCACTTTGACTCCCTATTAGATGTAGTAGAACTGAATAAGGATTTGATCCAAACAGAGGATATAAACCTATAGGCACTTTTATTATTTGTGATTATCTACATTCGAAAGCAAATTAAGGTCACTTGAAGGTCAGCAATTGCAAGGCAGTTACAATTTACCATATCAGTAGATAAATGTCTTAGGCAACTACTATTATTCTACAAACTGTCTTTACTATATTATTTTTATATTGTAAAGTAACTCTTAACAGTTATCTGTTTAGTAAAGAATTTATTTATTTGTTGTATTTAGTTTCTTTGATTACTTTTTTAATCAAATATTTTTGTTTTTATATACATACACATGTGAATGTATGTATGATTCATACTCACTTCATACACAACAGTAACACCAGGCACACCACTCGCACTCATACTTGCACATAAATATACATACATATATTTATATATACATATATATAAATATATAAACACACACACATAATCTAATCATTTTTATCAGTTTTTATATTTAAGTACAACTACATCTGTTTTAAATAATATAATTTAAAATGTATTATAACGTTACATTATTTTTAATAACATTATAATTATTCTTTAATTACAGTTCTTAAATCTAATACTATACAGTCTCATATGAGATAAAATTTACAGTTGTTAGGATCACAATGAAAGTTATTTATATTTATACTATAAAAATTATATACATATAGCTATTCTTACACTGTATATACATTTATTTATAAAAAATTAAATGCCGTTTATAAAACATACTTCTTATACACTAAATTAGAAAAAAAAATTAAAATTATGAATTATTTACAAATTTGTCCATGTACATAATAATTATACAATATGGCTGTGTATTGGAACAAGTTATTGTAAATAACTAAGAAAACACAATTTACAAAACCTGAGCCAATAGTGCCACTATTTGAAAACAATAAAATCTAAAATCAATATTGCAACTTATACAGGAACATATTACATTATATATACTAAGAAAAATAGGCTCTTGATTTTTTTTTTTTGCATAAACTCATGAGCTTCTAGATTAATCAGTGGTTTCTTGAAATTATTTACATCATATCTATTAGACTACACATGTTTATTGTGTTATTATAGATAACTTATTTAGCAATCTACATATTCATTTTAAGTAAATTCTAATCTGATATATTCAAGACAGTGTAATGCAATTCCTTAACATAATTTAATTAAAGTTACTGGGGTATTTTACATATATTTGTACAAACTGTAACAAAATGCAATTTAAACTTCTACATATTTAATTTACAGTTTCCAATAAATTAGTTACAATAAAAACACTTTTGAAAAGTATGTAAAACATCAATAGTATGTCATTTGAAAAAAGAGTATTATAGATTACATACAGAAGATGACAGAAAAAATGTATATAATTAAAAATCAGTTACTATGAAACGTTTAATGGTTAAGCTGTAATTAGATGGACTGGAAACTACAATTAAGGATTTGCACCATACCAGTGAATGTGGCATTTAATTTACGAATAAGTACTATTCTGCCATGCTAAACCAACATTATATTATCATTGAGACTTACATCATTACTGATGTTTTTGACCATGAGTTATTCAATGGATACTCAAAATACTGTTATCTCAACCACTGCTGAGATATACAGAAAGATCTGCAACATCTGCTCCCAAAAGAGCACTAAAATTGTTCTCCCCAGTTTCAGGTTTTTGCATCTGTTATATGTTTCTATAGCAGGACAGTATAGGCTGTTGATACATAAGTCAGATATGGCATGACTGGAGTGACACAAAATACAATTTTAACTGTACTTACAACTTAAAAAATAAGTATGGTGTTTTCTTTTTGTCAATATAATTACATACCTGCAGAAGTAACAGGTTATAGTTATCCCATCCCATGATAGTTATGGTATGCAGAATATGTATGTGTGTGTGTGTGTGTGTGTGTGTGTGTGTGTGTATGTATGTAACTTATTAAAATAAAGGAAAAGTGTATCTGTAATTCTTTGAAGGACCATATACATTTTTAAAAGTATGTACTGTTAGTATCAAGATATGACACTTTGAAAATTAAGGATGCTATATTAAAATTAACAGCTCAAGTTTTATTCATGTCTACTACATGCAGTGGTGTAGCCAATGGGAGGTAACAGGGGGGTTGTTACACTGTCCACATTTCATTGGTTGTCAATGATGTCTTACACCTAAAACCTCTGCAGGCAGAGAGTACACCTCCTCAGTGGCCATAATGAAACATGCACAATGAACTGTTGTATTTTGTACTATTGTCAACCCCGTCACACTAATAATCATAGAACTAATAACCCTATAGAAAATTTTTGTCAGGAACTCCCCACAGAAAATTACTGGCTATACCACTCACTGTATATATGAGAAACTTATGATTCATTTATGAGAAACATGTCAAAAGTATATTCGATAATATCAGTTAACAAAATGAAATTTGTACATGATGGTGTGCCATTTTGTCATAGCATAACAAAACACTCTGTTTTAAATTCCCTAGAAAAAGTTTGAAAACTACATAAAATATATCATTTTATGTACTTAGTCACATACACATATATTCCACATTAAATAAACAAATATTTAAATTTTGGCATTTATGAATGCAAGGCTAAGTTGAATTTATTGAACTTGTGACCATTTCCTAATTACTGAATTTTGGTTTTGATCTGTTGCTTCTTCAATTGGACAGTCAAAACTGATCTTTTATGTCAGTTAATAGACCTTCTGAAAGATAGGTCAGATTATATATTTTATATAATTTTTTTTTTGAAAAATATATTTATATTTGTAACTAAATTGTTCTAGGTACAACTTGCTTTAATAAGCCTATAATTCATTTACTTATAGAATTTTTTCTTTGCGAGAATTGTTTGTAGCATCATGATTAAATCTAAAAGTGTGAGTTAGTGTGTGTGTGTGGGGGGGGGTGCACATGCACACAGTTATTTACAAGACCAAAATATAATTTACACAATAAGTATAAAAAAGAGACTTGTCAATTGTTACATGAGAACAGTCTGAAAATGCATAAATTAAATATCATGAAGTGTTTAACTGGAATTTTCAAATTTTAATATTCCCTGATAAAACATTTTTATTATGAACATAACTCTTAATATATCCTTTCTTAAAGAACATCAAACTAATCTGAGTGATAAAATCTCTCTCTCTCTCTCTCTCTCTCTCTCTCTCTCTCTCTCTCTCTCTCTCTCTCTCGCTCACTCACTCACTCCCACATGATTGTTCCAAATATATGTCTGCATTTAGACTTAGAGAAAATACTATGTACAGTTCAAATAATTTTATTTATCCATTATGTATATATTTAGATATCACACATTTCTTAATACCTACTTTTGACCAACGACAGGTCGCTTATATATAAACAATTCTTTATTGCAACACATATCTGTTTAACAACAATGTTAGTTGAGAGATCTGTCAAGTTGGCACGCAATTGCACAAACATATATATATACAAACAATTTCAAATCTAAAATCCACCATAACGCAGTGAAATTTATATACCAGTTTTACAGTGATAAACCTTTTTAGTAACATTTACGTATTTTAATTGTAATTTACTAAAGTTAAATTGCTTAGGGTTTTATTACATAATAACTTGAATAAAACCAAGAAAGCAACATACCTCTATGCACTTACATAAGATTTGTTGTGGGCCGGTTTCATTTTAATTTTGTTTGTGTACAATAATTTTTTAAATAATTTTATGTATAGTAATTTTGGTATTAATAAGTTCTGTTGGAAAGGAGTCTTGTGGAAGATGTTTTTTTTTTAGTTTTTATTTTTCATTTACTCTGGAACCTAAGCACAGTCAGCTATGTTTTATTGTGAAGGTTATATAATTTAATAAATGAGATTCATAGAAATACTTGAAACAGTAACATATAATAAATATATCTTTGTGATTTGTGTGGCAATAATATTTAAAAAATAGATGATCTTAGATTATTCTTGATTTTAATATTTCATTTTACATTATGTGAAAAATTTTATATTATAGTTTACATACTTGTATAGAATATTGGTGCCCATTATAAAAATAATAAAATTAACTTATAACAAAAATAACATTAAAAAGGTAATATTTTAGGTATTTCAAATATTTTACTAAATGATATCATAATTTTTTGTGAAACAAAGTATTCTGCTGATTTAACTCTACACAGATTCACTGAAAACAGCGCAACACACACACCACATTTAACCTTCTGTATTATTCAGTGTTATGATGTACAGAATAATTATAACTAATTTATATATAGTATGATGAAATAATTTCTGGTTAATGATAGTCTACAAGTAAATATCAGTTATAATTTACTTGAAAGTCCAAGAGTGCTATTTAAAACATCTATCACTCACATATGAAAGAAAACACACACACGCGCGCACGCGCGCGCATTCTTATATGAAAGTGACATTGTTTCTATTGATACAAGGGCAGTCTGAAAAGTTCTTGGCCTCGACACTATCACCATTTTTTTCTATGTTGGTTCTGCATCTATTGTTAGTATCTGTGTGAAATTTCTGGTCATTCTATCAAGTAGTTCATTTTAATGAGCCATTTGAAATAGAAGTGTTGTCCATATTCATTAAAACAAGAAAACTGAGTATCACTCGCTTATAAATTTCTTTATAAAAAAAGATTTAATGCTAAGTGAAATTTATTCAAGGTTCATTAAATTGTATGGGAACTTTTCTTCTTTTTCAACATTTAAAAATGGGCTGGCAAGTTTAAACATGGTAAACGATACATGTGAAGAATGTCCAAAAACAGCAACACCAGAAACCACTGAAAAAGTGCATGATATTGTAAAAAAGTGTATTGGATGATCACTGAATTAAAGTGCATGAAATTGATGAGACTATAAGCATTTCAAAAGCCTCCAGGTGGTCTAGTGGCAAACGCGGGCGATTGATGCGCTCGTGGTCCCGGGTTCAATTCCCGGCGGAGGTTCCGTACGGCATGCACTCAGCGTCGTGAGGCAAACTGAGTAGGCGCTGAGATAACAGTGCCGCCTCCTGGCTGTGAATACCGCAACTAGCAGCTGGTGGCGCGTAGTACTAGCCATACACCGTCACACTAACACAAAAGCCGCGCGGTACGCCTTGGTCCTTAACGGACTGTTGAGCGGAGGTTTATTTATTTTATTTATAAGCATTTCAAAAGAACACATCAAACATATTTTACGTGAGGAACTGCAAAAGAAAAAGCTTTGTGCTACATGGATGCTGTGCTGCTCTCAGCAGATCAAAAACACATGCACAAGAAAATATCTGAAGAGTACTTGGAGCATTTTAATAAGAACAAAACAGATTTTGTGCATTGGTTTATTATGATGGATGAAACTGGGATCCACCACTATGCACCAGAGTTCAAACAACAGTCTAAGCAGTGGGACAGAATCTGATTGTTCACTACCAAAGAAGGCAAATTCAATTCCATCAGCAGGAAAAGTCATGGCGCTGGTGTTTAGGTATGCTAAGGGTATTTTGTACTACATCAATTACCTTGAAAAAGGTGCAACAATAATTGGGGAATATTATTCTGATCTTTTATCAAAACTAAATAAAAAACTGTGAAAAATGACCCAGTTTACAGAAGAAGAAAATAATTTTTTCACCAAGACAATGCACTTGCTCACAAAAGTGTTTTATCAATGGGATCTCTGCTATGACCTGTTGGAACATCCTTCCTATAGCCCAGATTTGGCTTCCTCAGACATTCATCTTTTACCAGAATTCAAACTCTTCTTGTTGGGCAGCGTTTTTCATTGGGTCAAGAGACAATTGCAGCAGTAGAGGGATATTTTGCAGATCTTGCAAAAGACCACTTCAGGGATTGGATAATGGTGTTGGAACATCGCTGAAATAAATGCATTACCCTAAATAGAGATTATGTTAAAAAATGAAAATACTTTTTAAATTATTTGTTTTGTTTTTCAGTGTTAGGCCAAGAAGTTTTCAGACCACCCTTGTACAATCCTTGACCACCCAATTAGCAATTTGTGTAATGAACTGAATGGTTTTGATGAGTCTTTGACAGCACAAACTTTTATTCTGAGATTCTTTAATTCACAGGCACAAATGTATTTTAGCTGACACCAAATGTGATTTGTATTTTATAGTCTGTATAAATTTACATTATATACAGACAATCCAATATAACAGTACTTTTACAATATAGTTTAATTATAACATACGGCATATATATATGCACCAATCCTCCACACAGTATGCAGCTTATATGACATAATTCTGTTTTAGTACTGTTATAGGTGAAAATTGCTTTAGAAACAAATCCAATTATAGAGCTCAAAGTTTTATACTAAAAACCTGAGCACACACTTCAGATGAGCAAGTAGAATTTCATTTTTGAATTTAGATAATTTGACTTGAGATGCACAAGTCACACAAACTATTTGATAGCATAAATAAAATAAAACCTTTGATCAGTTATTAATATTATTGGTATATTTAATAACTTTTCATTCTAAGTGTATTTTTGTTATTGTTTGGACCATAATCCTGTTTATATAATTTTGTTTTATTTGAAGAAGTTATCTACCATTTGATTTTGAGGATACAAAATAAATATTTTAACGAATAATATTAATTACCCATATATAAGCGTAATAAAATTAAAATTCAACAACATAAATACTGAAGGGAATTGATGAGGTGGTTTTAGATAAAAATTGTAACAATTTCTAGACATTCACACTAGCACTGTTAGCACATCTACTGATGACCGTTCACTGTTAGGCGACAACGTCCTTTGTACTGGTGGCACAACTTTGAGGTTAATTCTTTTACAAGCAAAGTCTTTATTAGGGCTAGATGCATCACTTACAGTGTTCTTTCTGACATCTGCATTTTGAGTTTTTAGAAGAAGAACTTGGCTTGAACTAGGACCACCTTTGCTGTCTGCTTCTCCACAAATCATTTCCAACATTTCTGCACTGGATGCAGCAGATAATGGCCGTACTACACTTACTCGTGGTGCTAAGTCACCTAAACTTCCACCTAAGCTGCCACCTTGAGAAGCAGATTCTTCTTTGAGTGGATTGGCATAACGTCTTAAATTTTCTTCATTTTGAAGGTTATTAGATTTTTCATCTTCGTGATGGCGATGGCATGGTTCAGGTCCAGTTGAATTAAGTCCAATAGCTCTCTGAGTACGATGCCAATATAGCATAGCTGCCATTACACATGCACTTGTCATCAAAAGTACAACACATAGGGCTCCTAACCAGTAACCATTACCTGCACAACATAAATTATTGGAGCTGAATATTTTTATTTCTTAACAAAAAAATAAAACTAAAAAAGTAAATTTGCATGTTCAATGATATATTTGTTTCAAGAATCTAGATGTGCAACATGTAGATATGTTTCTTGATTACATGTAGTCAGTATATATGGTTTGATCAACCTAGACTATACTAGTGTGGTCAACACTAAAATGACACACACCTGTTAATGATGACATTGTCAATTATATATAAAACGATAAAGTTAGAGAGATAGGACAGTCTTCATTGAGAGTTTGGTTAAGTGAGTTATAGAGTTAGTGTGTATGTTTGATACCACATTTGTGGATCAATGTTATACTTGTGTATTGTCTTTTTGCTTTTATAAATTATGGTTGTGTTAATATTTGATATCACAGTTGTGCATGGGAATTGTACTTTGAATGTATATTTTTATTTGTGACATCAGTGAATAAACAAGGTTTAGACAGTGATACGAGTCTGGCCTAGTGAAAGTGAGTGATTGGTGATCTAGATGACAAAAATTGGTAACCGTGACTAAATATTTTAGTGAAAACGTAATGTCTCTATCCAGTTTATTTTTACAGACTGGTTCCTTGTTATTTGTGTTACCTTGGTAAGTTTGTACTTCTTAGACTTCTTTTGATCATATTAATTAAGCAAAATCTTACAGTTTCAGAAAGAAAGCTTTAATCTGGGACTTACTGTACCGGCACTTTCTTCTCAGACATATTTGAGATTATCTTGATGACACCTGGAAGTTGTTTTTTAATGGACTGTGTAGATGTGTATGCAGGCTGATACATAATTGAGCTGAAGAATATTTATTTTTAGATTTTTATCTAATGTCTGTTTGACAGCTTTCTGCGATAGGAATTGTGTTGTATGAAACATTTTGTTGCAACCCCTATAGATTTCAATGGATTTGTTTAGTACAAGAAAAAAAACTGGTTTCTTAATTGTCACATTAAATTATAAATAATATTCACTCACTGTATGGACTCAAAAGAAACTTCCTGTTTTCATCATATACATCACTATAGAAAGTATAATACTATGATATTTTCTCTGTCATCTCATACATGTGTATATTTTGGAATTTAATTGTTTGCTCTTTAACAAGGGCAGTAAGACATGATTTCCCAATGTGACAATTTGTGTTACCTCACTCCACTGGTTTGTTTTGAAATAAACAGTGTATTTCACTATCTTAATAGTACTTAGGTGGCTACTTAATATTACTTAATAGTACTATTTATATGGCAACTGAAGAATTATGGTCATAATCAGTGTAAATCACAAAGTATGCATATTACATTGACCTCCATTCCTCATGCTTACAAATTTCTTAAACGAGTATGAAATTCATTATTATAGCATATATAAACCTTAAAGCTGGTTCATGTTATGAAATCTAGTTTAATTATTAAATTTTATTTGCTACATGTGTAAAGTCTTTACACATAATAATGATTATGATGATGACTTTTGCAGTGTGTGCTGCTCCAGGCTTGTCACCATACAAAGAATATAGTGTAGCCAGCAGTATGCTTTGGCTGTCAATTATTACCCCAGGACAATATCAAGAGATAATTCCCAGGTACTTATTTTTACAAGGTGAGTTGATCTAGAGCCCTTGATTTATAGTCCTGTCTGGGAATCAATCTTGACACTTCTAATTGGCTGTATAAAAATCTTTTATATGTGTTCATGGATAGCCTGCTATGAATTCAATACAAATGATATAGCTAAAAAAATTAAGTGGTTAGTTCTATATTATACTTAAAGGATTCAAACAATATGTGTAGGCCGTATACTTTAACTTAGCATTTTAGAAATACCTTGCTTTTGCTGACTAACAAGAGCTGTTTCTACTTTCACTTCAATGACTGATGTAAGAGCGGAGAGGCTGTTTGTCTGCTTACGACTTATTAGTTCTCCAAGAACTCTCACAGCTTCTTTAACTGCTTGACCATTATTGCTACTCTCTGACTACAAGGGCAATAAAAATGTATTATTTGTACATTGTGAAATAGGCTACATGAAATATTGTATCTATGCTACTTTACAATATTTAAATGCATAATACTGTCTAGGAATATATACATTGTGATTACTGTATTGTTGTTCTAAATGTCCTCAAATTTGGGGGGGGGGGTTGTCTTGTAATTAAGTCTTTCACTTATGAATAACTATAGAGTATTTAAAGGCTATTATATATTATGAATTAAACAGTTTTATTAATGACAGATTAATTTTATTCACAGTTCTATGTTATGTAAGTATGTTTATACAAAAACAGGAAACAAAAAATAAATAATTCCTAGTACATGTTTGTATATAATAACTTTGGTCAACAACACTGCACACAGTCTAGATAAGCACGTTTTTAATCTTGGAAAGAGATTGTGGTTCCTTAATCACTTCAATAATATAAGTTAATAAATTTTTGTAGAGAAGAAACGAGATTTACAGAATACAGTGCACGCCGCTTATTGTGATCACTTTAGGACATAGTGATAACCTGATAACATTAACCGATTGATAACAATGAACGAAAGAACCAAGTAGAACTTTGGAAAGTTGTTTATTCACTTGCTAGTACACTACATACAGTATAATGAAATGTAGTACAGTACAACAAAAACTTACATGTAGGCCAACCGTATCGGCATCAATTAAAAAAGTCTTTTATTGTTGTTTGCCTCTGATTTTCTCTCAATAGATCATTAATAAAGTGTTCATACTCATAATGTTTCTGAAAATCTACTGACCTGTGCTGGACACCGCATCGTAACACTTTTAACACCTCTCTCATTTCAGCGTTTGTTGGAGGTTGAGGAGGTTCAGTAGCATCATCATCTTCTGCTTCAGCCTCTTCTTCTCCCACTTGTGAGTCTGAGGATGTGGCAGCTTCACACATGTCGTCTTCTGTCGGTCTAGCAGCAACAATTATGTCTTCGTTGATCTCCATCCATTCTTGAAATTCGTCTACAGTCATGTCTAATGGACGAATGTCTGCTGTATCTTCAGATTCTGGGGCCTGTTTTGAAAATCCTCCATGCTTGAAGCAGTTCCGAATCGTACTTCCTGAGACATTATTCCATGACATGGCCAGGAGATGCAGGGCCTCAAGAACATTGGTTTGTTTTGCAAGGTCATTTTCACTCAGTTCTTTTGTATTCTCCATGTTTTCTAGGATTCTTGTGCGCATCTCATGGCGATAATATCCCTTTAGGGTTCGAATGATCCCCTGGTTGCATGGTTGTATCAATGAAGTCGTGTTGGCAGGTAAGAACACAAGATTGATGTTCTTTAACTCACAGTTTACATTGTGTGCTGTGCAATTATCAATCACCCAGACAATCTTCCTGCTTAACCTACTATCCCATTTTAATAGCCATTCTTTTAATATTAAAGCAGTCATCCATGCATTAGAGTTTTAATGATAGTCTACTGGAAATTTCTTCACACCTTTAAAGCATCGTGGGTTCTTGCTTTTGCCAATTACCAGAAGCCTTTCTTTCACCATTCATATTTACGCAGCACAAGACAGTTAACTGTCCCTTGGATGTCTTACACCCTTTAGAACTTCCATTCTCGAACAAATAAGTATGCTCAGGCAAGGCGCGATAATACAGTCCGGTCATGTCTGCATTAAACACACAATCCGGAGAGTACATGGATATAATTTTTGGCCACTCCTCTTCTATCCATCTTTCAGCACCAGAGAAATCAGCATCCTTCTGTTCACCATGCATTCGTTTGTCCACAATGTTCTCTCGTTTCTTCCAACGATGAAACCATCCTTCTGTTGCTACAAAATCATCTTTCCCATTTTCTTAGCAAGTTCTTCTGCTTTTTGTCGCATCAGAGGTCCATCAACACGAACATCTTGTTCACAAACATTAGTGAACCAAAGTTTTAGAGCTGATTCAACCTCATTGTCTTTTCACCACGAAACCTCTTACAATTCAAGTTTTGGTTTTCTTTTCCAGCCCTCACAATACTGTCCCGATTTTTTAACAATTTGCACAGAAGAGGTTGTGAAATCTGTAACTGCACTGCCGCACTGTGTTGACTCATTTTAGGCAGTTTGTCATAGCGTTCTATGATTGAAAGTTTTTCTTTAAGTTTTAAATCTTTACGTTTATTCTCCGCACTAGCCATAATTTCACTGCAATAACGTAAACTTCACAATGTGAAAGCTGTAGCTATACTGAAGGGTCGAACGTGGGTTTATTGCTCGAAAGTGAAAGTTGAGCGGGTGAATGGCCGACTGCACCCCCTTCTACTTTGTCCTTCAAAACTTGTAAACACTATTACCAGAGGGACAAAGAGTCGCAGACAATGTAATTCGTTTTGTGAATGCAGCACAGTCACCCCAGATATTCTCAGACAAAAGTTTTACGAAAGCAAAAATGTGATAACATAAACCGAATTATTGATTACAATAAGCGACATTTTTTCAATGTTTTAATATTCGTCCGGACGGGTCTTCATGAAAGTGATAAGAATATCCGAATGATAACATTATCCGTGATCACAATAAGCGGCGTGCACTGTATTACAAAATTAAAAAGAAAAACTGTCTTATGAAACACAAAAGGAGTTGTGTAGGATAAACAAAGTAACACTACAAATAAGACCGATGGTCATTTAAAGAATTTTGTGAAACTTAAATTTATATTTTAAATCTATTAAAACTGTTCCAAACCAGAATCTAATAAAAATGTTTGCTTCTGCTCAGCAGTACTAATTTTCACTATCATCCATTATTATTATCATCTTTTACCATTATGTACAGAATGTATATGAGCCAGACAATACATTGTCTATCCATAAAATATCCAACCATTCTGAATATTACGGGAGCCAGATGTGAGACTGCACTTTAACGTGGTAGCCAATCAGACATTTGTTAACATATTAGACTATCAGTTAGCTGTGAGACTGTTGTGTAAACTCTGTTATCTGTCACTGTCATATTCATCATAATGTGTGGACAGCTAGATCAGCTAATTGTATTAAAATTTGTGTACTTCAAATATTATATAATAAATAACAAATTATATGAAGAATGAATAAATATGATTAAATATTTTTAATTAAGTAATGCAGTAAAAAACGAACAGATACAATGCACACATGCGCGCGCGCACACACACACACACACACACATGCATTTAGTTTAAAATTTATTTATCTACAGAATATTTTAATTCTACTAACCACAGTCACTTCAAGTGTATCATTGACTGAAGATTTTAAATCACATAACAACACCAGATTGTCATTAGCCCTGTTTGAAGCTTGATGTGCTGAAATGAGGCTTCTCAATTCTGTACACAAGCTTTCTGTACTTGTTCCAGAGGATAGCTTTGAACGATCTAGAATAAGTGTCAGCCTAGCACACACATTGCTAAGGACAGCTTGATTTGGCCAGCATGATGGTGGGATGGGTAATGATGGTGGTCCCACTAATTTACCACTCAACAGCGCACGGCATTCTCCTCGGGGCACACATCCTCCAGTTAAACATGACTCTTTTGGTGATGGAACACACACCTATACAAACATTAAGTTTCAAGTCAATGGCAATTCAATTTGTACAGTGTTTACAGTTTGCCAGTGGTATATATACTTTAGTGTTACACAAAACAATCACTCCTATACTTCAAACACATTCCTAATCCTATTCATATTCCAGCTCTGCTTCATCTTTGGATAAAGGTTCAAATTCATTCAGCTTTTTAGTATGTCATAAATTGTAAATCTAATTACCACATGAAATGTAATACTGAGGCAAAATGATCATGAACATGCCTACAATGTAAGTTATAAATATCACTTATGCGTGTATCTTGACATCTGGTCCTTTCGGGTTTTATAGAATTTTGGCATATATTAAAGTTTTCTTTCTCTTGTGAACAACATATGATCATACATTACCATGCATCAGTTGATTACTGGTTTTACAGATGTGTCTGATTCAACTGAAACAAGCAGCAGACTACATATTTTAAAATGCCTGACTTGAAGATACATGTGAATGGAATGACTTTAGTTAATTAGAACTTTATAAGAATTGCTAAAGGTGTCAGCAATATATATTTAGTATATACTTCAACAAACTATATACACCATAATAGATAGAGGATATAGTCTTTAGAACATATAAGTAAAGCATTATTATCTGAGAAAGTAAACAAAAAATCTCTTATTATAGCCAAGTAGATGAGGTCAAGGTAGTAGCATAACTGACTTAAAGAAAGAAGTACATTTTAAAGATTAACTAACAAATTCCTGGCGAGTGTAAGTTGCCAGGTGAGTTTGTACATGGTAAAAAAATCCATCTAATATGCTGAAGGCAAGTTCAGTCCTTAATTAAGAACATGAATAAGGAAATGACAAATAAACAGTCCCAGACCTAGGCAATAATACTAACATGGTTAAATTGTGCTTAACAGAATTTTTAGTAGCATGGTTATATTAAATAAAAACTATGCAATCCCCAGTACAAAATTATAATGGCAGGTAAATGCAACAATCAAGTAAACATTATACCAAACTTTTCAAACTATTCTGTTCATATTGGATTGCTACTCCTGTTTCTTATATTGAGGGGATAGGAATAATAAACCCCAGACAATTGTAACAGAATAATAAAATGCAAATGGATAGTTTTATCCATACATATTATGCAATTTGTATATTATATGTGGACACACACATAAGTTCAAATGCTCTCTCTCTCTCTCACACACACACACACACACACACACACACACACACACACACACACACACACACACACACACACACACACACACCACACCACACCACACCACACCACACCACACATCTGTTCATCTAACATTATATGGGAACACAAGAACATAGAAACAATGATACAAGAGGCTATGTACGTAAAATCAACTGTCACACAGAAATAGTATCATTAAAATATAAAGTAAACAGGCAATAATATATAAGAGGATAATTTTTCCCACTATGGATCCAATGAAAGAAGAGGGAATTGTGGGATAGGATTCTGTAACAAAAATAGTTAAGAAAGTTATTAAAATCACACCCCACAACCAGTGAATTCAGTAGAAAAAAATTCACATAGAACTTCTACTATATGCATCACTTAAGATTTATGTGTCACATTACAGATTTTTACAAATGCAGTTTCAGTATGTAACATGAGTGATTCTCTTATCAGCCAAGTGGCAAGAAAAGAAGCAAAAGTACTCGACATTCTGTGAATTTTATTACATTTGTCTCTTCAGATTTTCTATAGGTTCTTGTCTGCTTTCTATATAGGTACATAATTGGGATCAGACTGTGAATACAAGGAAGAGTTACAGAAAAAAAATCTGGTTGTCAGAGGCTATAGTTAAAGATGTAAAATTATATAGATACAAGAGAGAAATGAAGCTGTGTAGAAGTAGTCAAGTCTGAAACAGTATTTTTTGGTTTTAAGGGAAAACTTGTGGATCAATCTGATGGTACTAACTTTTTGTTAAATGAGAATATTGTAAAAACACCCTTGACTGTTAATATGAACAAATTAAAACAACTTTACTAGTGCACAATCTATGCACTAACAAAAAAATATGTCAGAAACCTGTTCAGAAATTTTTTAATCTAGCCATTGTTACTTCTGTGTGTCCACCATTTAAATCACATTTTCTGGTATATGAGAAGCAGAGTACTGGCATGAAAAATATTAATATAGTTAGAGAAAACATTTTTAATTTTCTGTTGTCAGTTGTTGGATTAATTGTAGGAATTCCTGGTCAACACTGGAAATCTGGAAGTCACTGCTATTTGCTAATTGTGAATTTTTAATAATGTGTAAAAGTGTATTTATAAACTGTGTGTTTAATAGTCACTATATCTTGTGCTACAGAAAATTTTCAGCTTATTTTCACAACTGCTTTAGCTGGGCATTTAATTGTAGACAGAATCTGGTATATTTAACAATGTTAACTTAGATAATGATATAATTAGATAAAGTATAGAGGACATGTATCATATATAATGGCCACATTATATTTTAAATTTTATGTCCGACTACATGCACTTAAAACTAATGCTGATGGTTATGTGAAATATGAAGTGTGATAAAAAATAATGAGAATTTCTTAATTTTGCATGCTATATGTTTTCAATTTACAATATTTTTTCTCATGTTGGTACCACTTCTCATGATGTATGAGTCAATTTTGGGGAATATTAGATGCTTATTTTATGTTTACAAGCAAACATTGATGCAAACAAGCATATATTAGAATGCTTAAGAGATTTTTGAAATGACAGAACAAAAAAATGAACTTTATTAAATTCTGTGTTAAAAATAATATCAAGTGCAGTGAAGTAGTTCAAATGTTAAAATGGGCTTTGGTGAGAGTGCTATGTCCAAACCAAGGGTACAAACATTTCCAAGAGGGTCATGAATACATCGAAGATGATAAAAGAATTGTACATCCTACCACCTTGGAAGAAAATGTGGAAAAGTTAAGGATATTGTGCTCAGTAATTGCTGAATCACTATAAGAAACACTGCTGATAAGCTGGTATATTGTATAGGTCATGGGAAGCAATTTTTAATAAATTTTTGGGGATGAAATGAGTAGCAGCCAAATTTGTTAAATTTTTAGGAAAAGCAGCATCGCAAAAACACTGCTGAGCAAATGTTGACTGAAGTCACTGATAAACTAGATTTACTCAGACATATCATAACAGGTGACAAAATGTGGGTATGTGGACATGACAGTGAAACAAAAGCTCAGTCGTCCCAAAGGAAGATTCTCCTTAATACTTTCTTGGACTACAGTGGCATTGTCTACTGTGAATTCTTACTGTCAGGCTATATTGTCAACAAAGAGTATTACCTTGGAGCGTTACATTGGTTGCATGAAGCAATCCAAAAAAAATGACCAGAATGGTGGGCAAACAATTCTTGGATTTTGCTCCATGATTATGCACCAGCTCACACTTCACTACTAATTCGCATGGTTTTGGTAAAAAATAACACCATTGTAATGGCGCAGCCCCCTATTCACCAGATATGCTCCCTTGGGACTTTTTCCCCAAAATGAAGAGTACAATGAAAGGATACAGTTTTGCAACCATAGAGTAGATACAGGCAAGATCAGTGAGTGAACTGGAGGCTATACAAAAAACAAAGAATTTTATAAATGTTTCATGGACTGGAAAGAATATTGGCATAAGAGCATTGTATCTCATAGGGACTACTTTAATTTTGGAGAATACATAAATAATTTTACAAAAAATTGAAAAAATAAAATAATAATGGAAATTCACATCATTCAGTTATAAACCTCAGACACCTTTCTGCAGCTTCAAACTTACTGGTTAAGTCTCATAGCTGTTGGTTACTTTCTCCACAATTTGTGTTATAGTGATAATTATAAACAAAAACAGTTAATTACAAATTGTACTCACTTGGTTGTCACCACAGTTAGGACCAGAAACCCCTAGGCAATTACCAAGTCCACACCATATTCTTGTACACTGTACTTCACCCTCCAAACATGAACAAGTGTTACATCCATGTGGCCAATTTGTATTGTTAGCAAAATATTGCCCTTGCCACAGGCAAACTCCCCTAAGCAGAGAAACTTCATCCACTGTAACAAACAGGTAACGTGCATGTGAAACACATTATATATAAATATGATATAATGTAACACAATACAGTGTACAGTATCATAGCATTTTCATTTGTAATACTATTATTCAAATCAATGAAAATATCAGTTTGTATACTTTCTATAATATATTTATACTTTTCTTCCTCAGCAGAGATTTTATACTTTATTTATTTTTATCTAAACACTATCTATTGATTAACTATAAAACTTATAATTATTATTAATATTATAAAATGTTTGTAATATCATCATTAGAGTTGTTTTTATTCAAACTGTTTCAATTTGTCAAAAGAAGAATATAATTTCAAAACTGTACAAATATAATTAACAATTAAAACTTTTTCTGTTGTTCTACTTTGTCCCTCTTCAAGCTTAGAGGTACAAATAACCTTGCCATTTTCAAATCAGTTCAGTGACTACTAGCAATCACTACTTCAAACACAACTATCTCAGGTGCTTTACAAATTACAAAACATGCAGTACTGGTATTCTACATTTGCTACATTCTATAGTTTTAAAAGAAACTATACAACTATCAACAAACCAACAGCAACAAGTTAAGCTGTTTCTACATTTACTGACACATAAAAATAGAAAGAACTCAACCACAGCTGTGTTTATAGACAATACATTTACCATCTTATAAGAAAGACGGGACTAACTCATAATTAACACAAAACACAACATACATTTCGAACAACAGCATTACTGGTTACTTACGGCTTTAGTCTTTATTAGTACCACTCATTATTTTCAGAAGAAAACAATATTTCATCAGACTTTCTGTAAAATCATGAAGTGTATTACTGCCATACACATAGTGAACATAAGTTGGATTAACTCATTGAAAAAGAACTTTAAAATTTTGATAATATAAAAGTTATAATTGAAGTTAGAAGTATGTTAATGACCTGAAACACGAACATATTCATTTCATATTTAAAGTAATATATTCCTTGGTATAAATTACTAACATTTGAATTTGTAAACAACCAAAAGAAAATATCGAATTGTGGCTAAAGATTATGGTACTGACCCACACAGCTAAGCAGAAACCTGATGACAGTGGAAAGCTGTGTTAACAATTAATTATAAAAAGTGTGACTGTCAAGATAATATTATCAAAGAGTAATATTATTATTTAACATTATCAAATCATAAAATTCTGTGTTATTTAAATATGTAAATGAAGAGAAGGGGTTATTTGCTACGGCTGGTTAACATAACCATATTGGCAAGAATATAAAACACTAGAAGGCAAACAAAATTTAAAGTTATCAGTTAATAGAAATTTATCAGGAGAAAAGTAAAATATAAACTTTCCTACAAAAGTGTAAGTAGACTTATTAGGCATGTGACTAACATACGCTTGTAATGTTTTAACATGCTTGCTGCTCTGAGAAGTTATACAGGGCACCCAGATGTTGAAATGTTTTTATCTAAATCACATCTCCTGTTTTTTACTTTACTGTAATATATATGTATTTGTATACAAGGCTATTCAAATTAAAATTTATTATTTTGGTTATGCATTACTAGTATACTCACTGCACATAGTACCAAATTACAACACTATATGCATGTGAGTAAGTTTACGCTGTGAACCTAATCAAGTATGACTTTATAATTTTAAAACATTTGTGATTGTTTTCAAATTGCACTGACCTGCTATTTTGAAATAGCAAGGACTTTATACAAACATTTTTAAAAATATTTTTTTACAAACAATGTGTAAATGAATCTGTATATGTACAACTGAAACAATACACTTTATATTTGGGTAAAAAAAATCATATACATATCCAATAACAATACATGTCTAAAAATAAGGTGGCTTTGAAAAATAAAATAAATATACATAGCCTAATGCTTAGCAAACACTTTTATACACATATCCTCAAAAAATAGTCCGTTAACATTGTTAAAAAACTTTTGAAATCTGGATGCCATAATAAACATCATGTTGAGTGTGTTGAGGAATAACTTATGTTTCTTGGTCTAAACTTTATCTACTACTTATTACTCTAAAATAAAACTAACTAAACTAAAGGAGTAAAACTAACTATAGTAATATAGCATCTATATTCCTAAAGGCTGAATCTTCATCTCATTACTGACTGACAGCACATTTTAGTTACTAGCCAAAACTTTCTCTACTCAAAGCACACATGTGCACTGCTGAAACTGCTAGAATAACTCTGGATGCATATGCGATGTGCATCCAGAAAGATGGTTTTGTTAAAATTTGTGACTAAACAGTAAACCAACTTACAAAACTGATTACAAAGGCATTTCAAACAGTTGATAGATTCTAGAATAAAAGTTATTTTCATTGAAACTGCTAAAGAAATGTATTAACAGAAACGCTTTTGATTTATACCTTCTTGGCAACGAGTTCCTTTCCGACCTGGTGGACAGATGCATGTGTAAGAAGCAATTCCATCAATGCATGTAGCTCCTGAACCGCAGGGGTTGGTTGCACATTCATTAACATTGATACGACAATCAGGGCCAGCAAAGCCTGGTGCACATTCACAGAGAAACCAGTTGACACCGTCTACACATTTACCACCATTATAACAAGGTGGAGGATTACAGTCATTAATGTCATGCTGACAACGTTGACCCTCAAAGCCTTCTTTACAAACGCAAGAATAAAACTCTCCAGTGTTGACACATGTTGCTCCATTTAAGCAAGGACTTGATTTACAAGCTTGTGTTTTGGCTGTAAAGATAATTCGAGAGTCAGTTCTATGCTCTAAATTGTATGGGTTAGAAATTCTAATAATTATTTTACAATCAAGGAAACGGTTGTTTATAATAACTGCATGATTTGATGATTCTGCAAAGATTTTTATTAAAACATGCATCCCCCCACACACACAATACTTCTATCAAATATTTATGTTTTATAGACACTGATAATGAGAAACCCATTAAGCTGTGCATTTATTAGTGATCCATTCAGTGAGTTCGGTTCTTTGTAGTGAACTGGCTGAATTATTCAACCAGATCTTAGGAGATTAGTGAACTAATTGCATCTTTCAACCTTGTTAATTGTTCATTTATTTGAACCTTATCTACATTCCAATAGAAAAGAATGACTAAATGTTAAAGATTTGCCTCTTTCTACTTAATGTTATGATATTATTTTTTAATCATATTTTGAACTATAGTAGATCTTGATTTTGTTTATGTGTATTTTTCGTAGTATTTCCTTTTTCTTTGTTAATCAAGTACATCAAATTCAGGATCTAATAATTTTTTCTTATCACAAATTTTTTTACTGTGTACTGAAATAGGTTTTCTTAAATACAGTTTGCAATGCTAAGAATCTCGTGTGTGTTATCATTTGCCTGGGAGTCATGACAGAGTGATCAATGCAGGCTACACATGATTATGGCTGACTAAGAACTAGTTCTAAGTTCTAGTTCTAGTTCTAAACAAGGTTGAGAGAGAACTCCATCCATGAATGAATTATTACTATGAGCAAGTGTCATTATGTTTATAATATAAAATTAGTTATGTTTACGGTTATGTACATATTTACTACCCACCAATATGACATGTTGTCCCCTCCCAATCTGGTGGGCAACGGCAAAGGTAAGAATGTCCAAGATCTTGACAAGTTCCACCATTACGACATGTGCCACGATCACAGTGACTGTGCCTCAAACTGCATGTTTTACCTTTCCAGCCACCATGACATTCACAACTAAAATCTGCTTCCCCATCTATACAAGTTCCATTATTACGACAAGGGTTTGGTTCACACTCATTTTTATCTGAAATGTAATAAAAAACATAAGTACTATCATTTTACCTAACAAACTACTAGTTTCTGTGTGTGACTGGTTACCACACTTCACATAGAAGTACTGTAGATGCAAATTTCTATACCTAGGCTACATAATAAATCTTTTTCCTACATTTGTTCACAAGTTGTTCATTAGGAACAATAGGTACATTAGGAAGAAATATTTAATGTTTTTATTTTCCTGTCAATCAAAGGATATTCATCTGTAATAGAAATATATAAAATTTACAAGATATATAAAATTTAAAACCAAATTTTGAATACTAGTACTCCAAAATATGCTCTACTTGCAGCTACACAACATCAAAATCATCTACATAACCCAGCAATTTTAATGACTACCAGAATACTGTGTATCCCTGGTCGATCATCTTAAAACATTTGACATTCTTGAATTTTAAAAATAGAAATTTTGCTTATTACATTGTGCCTTTAGTTTTTCCTCTATAGGTTACAGTTTAGTACATAATGTGGTGAGATTGTAAAAGTAAGTATAATATTGCGTTAACTTAATTAATAGATGTAATAAATCAGCGACAGTGGAAATGGGTGTTACAGCAAAAGTACTATGATTTAAGAAGTAGAGGTACTTGCAGCAAAGTTCATTAGGTCTAGTCTAAATTATACACAAATGAAAACCTAATTAATATATTTTTTTTTAAATAGTCACACAATAAATAAACAAATTACTTACAAAAAATTAATAAATTTTACTCAGTACTCAATGTTTAATGTACACAATATATAATAGATGATCATACAGCTGTAGTATGTGACAACAGATTATCATGTGATTGTTGTCAATGAATACAGTGTGCCAACAGCAGAAAGACATAAAAGAGCGTAGTCATTTCAATGTTAGTAATTGTGGCTATTACTCAGGCAATGGAAAACCTGAGAGGAACATTTTTTACGTTAGTGTGCTGTTTTATGTTGGACTGTTGCAACCTGTGTGAAATGTTGTGTGGGAAACATGAATTAACTGCCGATTCTGCCAATAGTTCCCTAATATTATGATGTTTAGTTTCAATGTTTGTTTATTTTATTGTGTGATAGTGTGATGTTTATTTTATAATGTTTATAACAACTTTTAAGTACAATTTCCATACATTTGTGGGTGAGTGCAAAAAACTTAAAAAACTTGAAGTAAACTTATTATAGTTACTAACAACTAATGGAAATTAACATTATGGGTGTTTGATCTATTCAGTGCCTGAAAAAAATAGTTACTACATATTGAGAGTATTTTGCATTGTGGGTCGTTGCTGGAGATAAACTATTTTATATATTCTGGAACTGACTATAACATATGTTACCAAAGGCGACACTTACTAATAGAGCAGTCTTCTCCTTCCCATCCTTCTCTACAAATACACTGGAAAGAATTTACTTTGTCTACACATGTTCCTCCATTCTGACAAGGGTTCATTTTACAGTCATTTATATCTGTAACACAAAGCCATCTTCAATGAACTTTTCATCCCATTAATTTCATCTTATATTCAATAATATAATATAAATTAGTATTAAATTATGTTTTGTACTGGTAAATATTTGACTGCAGTATTAAATAAAAATGAGAATATTATCAGACACATAGACTGTAAAAAAAACACCATATAATATCACAGATAATAATGTGAAGGCTCATGATTAGAAAAAAAAAATTTTTGTTGAATTTTGGTATTGAAGAATAGTGCTTTGAATTCTTCCAAATATTTTGAAATATACTCCGGAGTTACACAATAGGTGGACCCGACGAAGAGCGTGCAAGTCGGGGTACAACTTTGCATATAAATACATATAAATTTTAGTTAATTAGTATCAAGGGCTAACAAAAATACTTGTTGAAAAGAAAAGTAGGGTATGTAATAAAAATTGTAGTTTTTCATATATATTAATACAAAATAGTATTAAAATAAAAATGTTACATAAAATGAAGTTATATAGATATTGATGGCTTCATTAAATCTAACAAACTCGTTTGAAGACACAATGTCTTCTTTTTTCATACAAAATTTCTTCGTAGCAAGCTAATAATTTTGTTTATTCCTTGCTTAGTAGCTGTTTTGCGCTCTTCATTAGAGTCTATATCCCCTAAGATTTGTAATCTTTGTAATCATTTTTCAATTGAGTTGAGACAAAGTGGGAGGGGACATGAAGAACCTCGTAACTCTGAGTTCGCGGAAGTTGGGGTATTACTGTACACTCTTTTGAAATATTTTTTAGTACTTGAAAAGAAGAACCAAAATGCCTTTCCTGTAAGAAATAACATGTACTTATTATTTCTAATATCGGTAACTCACACATTCTCACAGATTTTAGGTATGTAACAAAAAATACTTAATTAAAAAAAACTTGTATAAAGTTATATGGGAAGTTCTAGATTTCAATAAAGACTATGGAAATGAGCATACCAAATGATGGAAGCTGGTTAGTGAGATTATTATAAGTTGATAAGCTAGATAGGATATGCGGGTTAGGTTAGGATAGGATTAGGTCGATATGTTTATAGGATATTGAATATTATTGTGTTATGTTTTTTTCAATAATGAGAGATATTAGAGCTTGATTTTTGGCAAGCTTCATGCAGAAAACCTAAATTTAAAAGTATAAGAACTTAAAAGAGAATGCTTAACCCTTTCAGTGCCTAATTTGACTATAGTTGAATTATACCATATTGTACACCATACAATAGTCGAATTGAGAACCAAAAGGGTTAAAGGAATTAATTAGAAATTACTATTTACATATATTTAAGTGATAAAAAGGTCAGAATTAAAATCATACAATCTAGGAAAAAGTTTATTGAATGAGTGAAGCGAGTTCTCAGTTTTGTGTGTCAATAACTTCTGAATGCATCAACCGATTTTTGCAAAACTTGGCATGCTTGGCCACACTTTTATCCTACAGAAGCCTAATGTTTTTGAGATTGATCTCTAGAAAAATAGGAGTTGTGAGGCAACAATGTGGGGGGGGGAGTCAAAATTGTGAAGAGAATTACAAAAAGCCCAAGTGGATTTAAAATTAAGGGGAATTTACACCACAATCTGAATATAGTTTTCATTTTTAAAAAATTCAAAATTTTTGGGCATCAGGGTGCAAAAAGTGGGTGAATATTTTGATAAAATCTCACAAAAATTCATGTGGATTATCAAATTAAAGAGAATTTAACTAACATTCGAATGTAGTGTCAAGTTTTGGACACTTCAAAATTTTGGGATGCCAGGGCTCAAAAATTTGTAAAAGGAATTGTAATCCGTACCCACAATGTTGGAATTTTTAGTGTTTATTGTATGATTACTGCTAAAGAAATAGTGGAGAAATTGGGATTTTTACAATTTTTATCATAATTGAAAAATTATCTAATATCTATTTATTGTACTAATAAATGTACTTCATTCCAAATAGTGAGCTAGTTCTGCAACAAACCTACCAACCACCATTGTGATATGATAATCAACTGTGATGTCATGAAATCAACAACAACTATTTATGTGATGTGATAACTATTTGTTACTAACGAAGTTGAGCAAATTTGAGATTGTGGAGAAACGCATGTAATGAGAATGTAGGCCTAATTGTAAGTTCCCCCCATGATAGTACAATGGGTAAAAAAAGTTCTCTTTTTCCTAGCCTTAATTCTAAGTGAAGCCTTTACCTAATATCAAAATGTTTTTGGCCATACAAAAAGAAATTTGTTATTGTTAATACAATAACTATTTGTTCAGTAGTTACAGAACTAAAAGAATACAGACAAAGCTTTACTGTACTACAGATTGAAGTTTGTATTATCAAAATTTGTTACACTCACTTTCATGACAGTATTTGCCAGTATATCCAGGATCACATGAACAACGGAATCCACCTCCAGGCTGACTAAAACATCGACCATGTTCTCCACAAACACCAGATGGAATGAGAACAAGGGATGTATTGGAAGGTGCAGGAACTGTACAGCTGTCCACTACTGTAAACAATAACATTTTATTAATTAAAACATCACTTTTATGTTACTTTGTAATACCATATATAGTAATAAAGTGTATTTTAATAACATTATTCAATAAAGATAAAGAAGTTTTGCTTATGTTAATATATGAAACAGTTTCCATTGAAAAACAGTTTCTTAAAAATGCAATTTTTAAAAACAATGTAGATTATTGTTTTGAATTTATGCTATATTACAATCATTCATAACCATCAAATAAGTTATTAGATGAATAAATAAAGTTTGTTATTAATGTTTGTTCGTTTTAAATATAAGCTGCTTTTTTGTTTTTTAATAGAGAACAACCAGCTGTTGTGCAATCCCTGAAATACGTAATGGATAACTTTAAGTTTACTTTTTAAGAACTCAGAGTAAACATGATGTCAGAACATGATATTACCAGATATCATATAGCAGAAGTTTGGAAACTAAGTACCTCTTCCTATAATAATTTTAAAGTAAAGAAAATTAATACAAAATATAATCACAGAATTGTTACTGATCACGTAATAAATACATGAAGGACAGAAATATTTACAAATTATTATCTCTTGCTTTACAATATACGTAGATATGTTTGAATTTATGTTATTGTATATACTCATCAAGTAACATGTATGACAACAATAATCATAATATTATGATATTAAAACTTTTTTCTTATACTATAGATTTTAAATTTGACATTTATCCAAATAGTAATATGTAGACCTACATTAACCTAAATCTTCTGTATTGTATTGGACTAGTGTTATTGCAAATTATAATATAATTTTAATTTAATTACAGTCTTATTCAAGTTTTTTGTTGTATGTTAATAATCAGGCCATGAGAAAATAAACATCAAATACAGTATCACAAACTTGAGAAAACGTATATCTTAAACAGAGATATCTAGGACAAGTTTATATTCTCTTAAACAAAACATGAAGTCTAGAATTATCTGAAAAGTCTGTATGGCTTAAGCAAAATGTTATTAAGTGCTTGTGAATTTTTAAGAATCACTACTGTGTGCATGTATAATGTATGTGTGTGTTGTAGTCTAGCCATTGAGCGCAGATCAGATAAAAAATACAGTGTTGCCCAGTATTTGTCAGAATAAAATATGTACAGAACCTAACAAGAGTGAGTCTAGGAAATACATGATTGTAGTTTGAACAACAGGATTGAGATTATTAATGTTTAATAATTACTTGAACATCAAATGCCTTTTTTTATGATGGAAACAATTGTAATATGTCAATAAGGTTTGTGCAAAATATTGGTAATAAATTTGAATGTAATATAAAATTCATTGAGCTCATTGAAAATACACATTTCTTAAAATAATTAAAGTTTTCTCATAAAATTTTGTGGGATGGGTAAGGACCTCTCACTGATGGATATATCATGTACTCTACATGTAGTACAAGGAAGGTTGGTTTTTCTGATCATGTTGGAAATATGACTTTGGAATTGGAAATACATAAGAATTAAGATAAATTACTTAATGTTATACATAAACTGGAGTTACTAATATAACTTACCTTGTTTAACTCCAAATATGGCAAGACTAAACAACATTAATTTTAAAGTAATATGAAATTGTTATGCCATTATTACTTAAAATTAAAAGTATATAAAATAATTTCATTTATTACTAAGTTATTAATGCATATGCATTTCATAAATTGCTTTGTGATTAGTATAATTCAAAGAATGGCTATGATTTCAAATTAAATTTACTATATGATTTTTCATGAAACGTCTGTCTTGCAACCCACTTTTTTGTGTGTGAAAAATATATAATTGTGAAAATGTTTTAAATACAAAATTATGCTATTGGACTGTATTCATCACGTTATAATACTTTTTTGGAAATAAATCATAAATCATAACCACAATAAGCCATAAAGCAATGATTTACTTAGTAGTGTATTTTCCTGGACTTACTTTTTTAGTGCCTTTATCTTCAGTTATTATATTTGCAACTTTACAAATAAATAAACAAAAACATGTATTTAATTATATATTTATATTTACTTATTATACTCTCTCTCTCTCTGTTAATTATATAACATAACCTTAATTATTAAAATTATTTGTTAATTCTTTAACTATTTAATAAGTTAATCTTATAAAATAAAATGTACTTATTAAGCAAGTAAATGAAGTTTTTTATCAAAGAATGCCACCATAAAAATAACACAAGTAAGACAGGTGTTAATTTACTTTAACAATTATCATAATATTTTGACAGAAATACTTTTAGACATCCATTTTTTCATTATTTGTCTAATATAAAATTAGTTGTCATGGTAAAAGTTTTATATGATTTGACAAAATGTAATATTGAAGATACTGAAAATCAAAACACTTTTAATATTTCAGTTTCAGAAAGTACATCATTACTTTATACTGGCTTACAATATTAAAATTATCATAGTCACAAAACCACATTACAGTATGTCACATGCACATTATATGATATACTGAAACATCTAGATAACCTTTTTATATTTTACATGTAAATATTTAAATTTTGTCATTTTTTGATGTTAATACTGAAAATTAAACTAACATTTAAATTATTGATACTAAATAATTAAACACTAGATAATAATAATAATAATACAAAAATTAAAGTGGCCATTATCATCATAGTTGTCATCATCACCACTACCACCACCACCACCATCATCATCAAGAATTGTGCAGCTCTTGCATAAAAATATATGTTAGAATTTATTTTTAGGTCACACTTTTGTCTTTAACTGGTCACCCAAAATTATTTTTAACACACACACACACACACACACACACACACACACACACACACACACACACACACACACACACACACACACACACACACACACACACACACACACACACACACACACACACACACACACACACACACACACACACACACACACACACACACACACCCACACACACGTGTGTCCGTGTTTTATATCATAATTTAAAAGTTCAAGTAAAGCAACTGCACTCTTTTTGACTGACTGCCCTCTCTGAAAATAATATGTATAGTATTTAGAGTTATAAATTGCTTGTGCTGATTTAAAAAAATATTTTTTCTGCATAAAACACACACACACACACACACACACACACACACACACACACACACACACACACACACACACACACACACACACACACACACACACACACAATACTTGTGGATTATTTTACCATGTTGTGACCAGCTCTACAAAATCATATGAAATGATACAGTATTAAACAGAATTTCTGTGTATCCCGACATAATATTATTTAATATTCTCTACATAACTGAAGGACACTATTAATGTAAAATTGCATAAGTAAACACTACATTATATTTTTTAGCAGATTCTTAATAACATCCAAGATGTGGGATTATGTAAAGTGGCTGTTTTGTTCCACTGGTGAGCTCAGCAGGGGTCTGCTAGACCACCTGTTGAGTCAGACCTCAGACATGACTTCAGACAAATAGAGCAGGCCACCTCACACAGCCCGAACTGACTTGTATCATGATGAATGGGAAGTATTTTTATAGAAAGAAAAAACTGAAATAATGTTGTCATTAAATATATATGGAAAATAAGTTGAACTATAATATATATAACACTTAAAATTGAAAGCCTACCTGCAACCTGTTTAGTAATTTTTTTTAATGAATAATTTGTTTGTCTATTATGAAGTGGGAAAATTAGAGACTGTACTTAAAAACTGACTGAACAAAAATCAATTTGTTCATATTCAGTCTCTCCCCTCACCCCTTTATACTGACTAAATATACACCATACCTTCACAAGGTGGATTTGAACACTGAATACGAGGTGTACTGCAGTTTTTTCCTTGCCAGTCTTCAGGACAATGGCAATAATAGTCCGCTTGAGTATTGAAACATGGTGCATCATTTTCACAAGGATTAGGATTGCAATGATCATGATCCACCTTAATCACAAAAAAACTTGTGTTACTAAATACAAAAATGTACAACAAAAGCATATACAACTATATTTTAAAACCTGAGACCACATTATTGTTGTATACAACGTGACTATCAATTTAAAAAGCCATATGAAAACCACACTGTGCTCTAAGGTTAAACTAGTTAAATATTTTTTTGTAGATTTAACAATTTGTTTATACAGGGTGGCGCAGGGAAACGGGAAAATTTGAAGTTGATGTTGGCAGCCCTGTAGATGTAGCAGAAGTGAAACTGTCTGTCCAGCAGTAACGGACATTTAGTTATCATGGAGCAGTGGAGCGGTGCAGAGCGTGTGGTCACCGTAATGGTGTTTTACCGACATGGTGACAGTTTGACAGCTGCACAACGAGAGTTTCTGCGCCACTATCAGATCCTGCCCCGCGGTCAAGTTCCTTCGTTACACACAATCGAAACGTGGGTTCATAATTTTGAAGAGACTGGTTCAGCTTTGAAGAAAAAGCCTAGTGGGGGTGTACGGTCTGTACGTACCCCAGAAAACATTGATGTCGTGCGAGCTGCCATCTTAAGGAGTCCTCGTCGTTCGGTGTGAAAAATTGCCTCGTCATTGCAGCTCGGATGTCGAAGCATTCAAAGAATACTCCATGAACTTCAATTTCATCTGTACAAGCTTCAGATTGTGCAACAACTGAATCCTAATGATTGTGTATTGTGCCTGCAAATTTGTGAACAATTATTGGCTAAAATCAATGAGATGCTAACTTCATTCAAAATCTTTGAATGTCCGATGAAGCCCATTTTCACTTAAGTGGATACGTGAATAAGCAGAACTTCCGTTACTGAGCTCAAGGAAACCCTGCTCAGCTTCACCAGCGTCCATTACACAGTACCAATGTTACCATATGGTGTGCAGTGTCGTGTCATAGGCCCTAACTTTTTTGAAGAAGAATGAGGCACTGCTGTCACTGTGACGTCTGAACATTATGTCAACATGCTAGAGACATTTTTGGCTCCAAGACTCCATACTTTTCCAAATCTTGACATTCAGAACTCCTGGTTTCAACAGGATGGAGCAACCTCACACACTGCCAGACAGTCTATGGCAGCAGTGAAATGTTTGTTTGGGGATCGCATAATTTCAAGGAATGCTAACATCGCTTGGCCACCCCGATCTCCAGACCTTTCAGTCTGTGACTTCTTTTTATGGGGACATCTGAAGAGCATAGTGTACCAGACTAGACCAAGAACACTTGCTCAGCTCAAGACACAGATTGAAGAATAAATCGCCAAAATCCCAGGTGACACATTGCGCCGCGCTATGCAAAACCTACAGAAACGACTTACTGAATGAGTATGGCAAAATGGGCAGCATTTAACTGATGTAATTTTTAAAAAGTGATGCCTAATGTAATTTCCAGTCTTGTAGAACATAATTTGAGCCTCAAATAAAGTTTTGTAATGTTCCTTCATTTTTTCTAATTATTTCAAATTTTCCCGTTTCCCTGCACCACCCTGTACACGTTTCTGGTATTTTACCATACAGTCTGTACCTTACTTTTAATTTAACACACATAAAGAAAATTTAATTTATTAACACACATTATACAAAACTTTAGACACATTATACTCTGGATTAGACAAAATAAGCAAAAAGTATTATAGTAATAATTCAATGTTGTTATATTGTAAATTTATGTATAAAATGTATGTGCTAAATACATGAAATTACTTTCTTATTCAAATATGAAGAATATTTTAATTAATCTGAGAAATTAAAACCGACTAACAGTTGAAAGGATTTTGTAACTTTATTGAGAAAAAAAGCGTAACCATATCCATCTATTGTCAAATGTAATTACTGCAAACAGTGAAGTCTGTAGCACTATATATTAAACAAATTTATATATAAAATTTATACAACTATAGACATGTCTGTAAACTTTCTTACTTCACACATTTCTCCAGCAAATCCAACTGGGCAGATGCAGCGAAAACTATCGACTTGGTCAACACATTCACCACCATTCATACAAGGGTTGCTAGCACAGTCATCAATGTCTGTATGACAGTCACGCCCAGTGTATCCAGGCATGCAAGCACAATGGTAGTCATTGACGAGATCAATGCAAGTAGCACCATGCTGACATTGCCCCACACAGTCGTTGATATTAAGATCACAGTTTTTACCAGCCCAACCTTTCTGGCACTTACATCGGTAATCTCCTACCATGTTCTGACAGGAGTATGCATTGATGCATGGGTTGTTTTCACATTCATCCACATCTAAAACAAACAGAAAACTATTTATTGAAACCCTTATTTGATGTCAAAAGTGAAAAATATTCAAAATATGTCTACTTTTGTTTTCGCAATTTATTTTACTCACAAAATTGTACAAATACAATACTGTATGCTGTATACAACCGTAAACTGTATACTTATACTGTATTATAAGTTATGTATCATACACAAACAGTGTGTGTGCATGTTTTGTGTGTGTGTGTGTGTGTGTGTGTGTGTACACTCTTGTGCACAATCTCTCTCTTAAGTTTCCTCAAGCTAGTATATTGGAGTTTTTATTTCTTCTGATTTGACTGCATTAGTTTTTGTTTTCTGTCCAGCAGTTTAATATCTGCTTTGAACCATGAAATTACACATGTCTCAGGAATGGGACTGCTTAATTCCTGGGGAAAACATTAAAGGAGGAGATAAAAACTGACACAGTCTCTGAAAAAATAAGAAATTTCAGATGTGTGTGTTCTTATATGCTGTGAAGTTTTATGTTATTGTTATACAATTAGTTTATATGTTTTATGCTGTTACATTTTATGCAAATCAGATGTCATCAGAGTTATCAGTTGGTCTGCAAAGAACGGTATTATAGTAGTGATTAAAGGGTTTGAAACTAATTACAAGGAATTGATTTTTAAGTTAGTTCTTTATGATTTACGAAAAAAAATTGAAGAAATAAATCACAGCATTATATTAATGTTTTATAAAATAATTATGTACACCAATGGAATGGAAATGGATATATAACATTTAGTATTATAAATCATTGCTGTTTTATTAAAATTAATTTAAAATGGACCAGTTTATGGTGATGTTGAGTATTCATATACTGTTGTTATTCTGTGTTTAATCATGTAATACAATAATGTTGTTTTACAATTTATTACTCGACTTATTAATCTTATTCATTTTGTAATTTACTGTTTAAGTATGTTATTGTTACTACACTCTCAACAAGGGCATTTATGGAATAACTGAAAGTTACAGAGAAATGAATGAAATAACTAAAAGAAACCAATACAGACAAAAGAGAAGATGGAAGCTGCTGTTAAAGTCCAAATCATTTGTAGGAAAGAAAGAACAGATCCCTTCAAGGTCTGTCTTAGTAGAAACAATTGCACCACCCTACACAGTCAGAGCTGGAAGTAAAAGAGAAAAGCTAATTGCTAAGAATGAATATGATACTATAACTTCATAGCTTACAGGACCTGTAATGTCCTGAACCCAAAAGACTGGTTTATTACATTAAGCTAAGTATATGAACATTATGTGATTCATGTTGTAACCCCTACATGAAACACTTTGTATCACATTGGATCTGAGTAGTAACATTTGAGAGAAAAATATTTCCTACTTATGAAATACCAAAACTCATGACTGTTCGCACATTCTTTATTTTATATTGCCTATTTTTTAAAGGAGAATTTGAGATTTCTTTGTTGAGAAACACGGCACTAACTATTGTTGTAATGCAAAAACTAGGTACAGTCAGCCAATGAGGCTTCTGTAAGAAGTCATTAGAACCAAATGATGTCAAAAATCCCCCCCCTCCTGGAATCTAACTTGTCAGACGTTTAGTCTGAAAAATTAAAAATAAAAGGTTAACGATAAAATTCATTGACTGCTTTGGGAATTCGCAATTAAGATACTAACTTTACAAAAAATTATAGTCATGTGAAGAACTAGTTAATTTGTTTACAGATTTACATTACAAGAAACCAATTAGAATGTGTCTGAACGCTGAAAGGTAACTATCCAATATTTTCTATGAAAGGAAAGTGTATAAATAATGATTTTAATAGTAACAGTTTCTTATACGGGGGTATATAGTTAGATTTGCATAGTATATTCAATACAGTACTTCAAGATATCCTAAAGAGAATATACTAACAGTACTAATACAGTACTAAGCAAAGAGAATAAGAAGCAGGTTTACCATATTACTGTCAAGAGTTTAGTAATCTATAGCTTAGTGCTGCCAATTAAAGATAAAGCAGAAACAATGCTGAAGGCAATGGAAATGGTCTTTTGGTGAGGGTGGTAAGCAGATTAACAATCAAAAGAATAACAAATGATATAATAAGAGAAATTATGGGATTAACACGCACAATGGTACATGACATCAAAGATAAATGATTAATATGGTTTGGACATGTTTGTAGAATGCCAGAAGAAAGATGGCTGAAACAGATTTTTCAGTGGAAGCTGGGAAGAAGGACACAACAGGGAGAGCCCACACAGAACTGGAAGAGTGGCATAGATAAAGACGAGATAGCATGGATTGGATGAGGACATTTGGAAAATAGAGATGGACAGCAATTGGGTGTTAGAAGATGTGGAATGTTATAAGCCATATAAAGAAAAAGGACACTGTATTTAGTAATCTATTATTTGGCTTCTAAATATAATAATAGCTGTAAATTAAAAACATACAAAAATAGCAGTTTTTCTTTGAAAGTGAATATTAAATTATTTATGTATTGAATAGAGTAATGAAAATGTATTTCAGTGTGTAATGTATACACTATTTCAGAATGCAAATATGTACAATTCATACTTACCAAACTGACACATAGTACCGTCCCAGTTTGGAGGGCACATGCACTTGAAACCATCAACGAGGTCAATACAAGTCCCGGCATTCTGACAAGGTACAGAAGCACATTCATCAACATCTGGAAAAACACAAGTATCAAAATATCGGCTTTTCTTATCTCCACCTGCTGGCACGATGTATCTGTTCATTTTTTAGTTTTAGTTGGTACTATAAAAAATACTAAATATAATTATTTCACTACCGAATCAGAACACAAAGTTTTACCTTATATTATACCCTTAACCGGTTTTCGCTTTTAAAAAGCTCAGCCTCTGAAGAAGCTTTTTAAAAGCGAAAACCGGTTAAGGCTATAAGGTAAAACTTTACAGTTTTTACCCATAAAAAACTTTGTGTTCCGATTCGGTAGAAATTATATTTAGTTAAGTAACGGACACGTCATGGACAAAGAAATCCAAGAAAATAAAAAATACATTTGTAAAATGTGATATAAAATTAAACAAATGAACCTTTATCATTTACCTCATATCTCAATTTTTTCTATCACTTAATAACTTCAGAGTGTACTCAGATATAACACAGCATGTGTTGGAAACACAAAGCAACAAACATCTGACCATAACAACTAGAACTCCTGAACTTGCAGACACGAAGAATCAATTTAGAACACCTATTGGTTACCAAAACTATGTGAACATGTTAGACTATTGTTCTTTCAGTGTGTATAATACAGGATAGCTAAAAATTATAGTCACATAATTATTTATATTATTAATACATAGGGTACATTAACAGTATTTGTTAGGTCTAAGTTTTGGCTTAATTTGGTTGACAAGTTACAATTATGATTCTTCATAATTTATATTGGTAGGCTTAAAAAACTCAGCATTAATAACAACTAACATTTTCATTAGTGGGATGTGATGTGATTTGAATTGGAAATATTCTGTCTTATTTTATATTCTAGTACAAAACACACTATTTCCAGCAATTAATAACAATTAAAAAGGCATTTGAAACAGAAATACCAAGTGACTTTATTATGCTTTAAAGTGAAATGAACCAAGAAATTGAACCATCATCTCATTGTCAGCTACTTATTAAAATATAAAAGCACTTTGTGCTTAAAAATACTATTCCAATGTATTGGATAAATAAGATTTAGGAAATGCTAACAACTGACGAAATTTAAAAGTAAAGAATGTAATATAGATCTGTATCTATAAAAGAAAATTTTAACTTTATTCAAAATTCAGTTCCAAAAAAGTGAACGCTGATTTCCCCCCCCCCCCCCAGACACAATTTACATATAAGTCGGGGAAGTTCCATGGGGGAGGAAATCATTTAAATTCCCCAAATTATGAAAACAAATTTACATTTCTATTGAAGAAAAATTATTTTATTGTCGTCTGCTAAGCTTAGGCCTACTTTTATTTTTGAAATACTGAAAATGCCGTTCAAGATTAGTTAAAAACTGAATTTGTAAGAAAAACGACTTATTTTGAAAGAAGAAATGTTAAAAGAAAGAAACATTTCATGTTTTCTATAATTTTTACTACCCCAAACTGTTACTCTCTGGATTCGCTTGTCTGAAGATGTCCTCTCGCGTTCAGGTAATTCCTACAGTCTTTAATATCAGGTTGTCTGAAACTTTACCATAATAGATTGTTGATTTTCCACCGAGTACTGGCAGGCTCAAAACATGCTGTTCATTGGCGTTAGTTAGTAAGGTGCTCATAAAAAAATAACAAAATAAAATGGATTAATACCGACATAATTATTATTGCAACGAATCCAATAGTACGACATAATTATTATTGCAACGAAGCCAATAGTACGGATCAAGAAAAGAATAATAGTGTATAGTGTGTGTTTGGTACTGCTGCTGCAAATAACCAACGATTCCACTATTGACTGTTTAAATTTTTTGGCAAAAAAATAATAATGCGCTTGTACAAAAATATCTCAAGGAGATAAACGTAAAAATATTTCAAAAATAACATCATTCGAGATGAAAAATTCCTTTCCAAATATATAAATTATAATTTTTAGTGCGAGTGCCGAGTGGTTGGCAGCGACTGCACTACATGACTGACACATTGGAATTTCAAATTTGCTACACTCGGCCGTGATCAAAGTGACACTCCCCCGCCCCGTCTGCCCGTGCTCACACGATTTGCATTATTCTCATTAAATTGGTTTGTTAAACTTGAACTAGACATTGCGTGTTCTGTCGCGACTCACTTTAAGCATTCTTAGTTAAAATACAACACTTGGAATACAGTATTTCTAGTAACTGATTTTAGTTAGCGATATATTTAATTAGGCATAAGTCGATTTTAATTTTCTGACATAATTGAAACAGTCTTGCAACATATGGCCGTACGTAATACATACGTAAATACGTACGGTACGCGTACTGGAATGGATTATTCGGCAATAATCTTGAACGAACGACAGTATAGCGTACCACAGATCACAGTAACAGTGGTATGTGGGTAACGACTGATTTTTTTCTTCACGCTGTTTTAATCAAAAGAGATTTAGAGGGAACAAAAATTCTTTCCAGTGAAATCCAATGTACGCATTCGGTATTATCCACCGTTAAAGTCTAAGCATTAAAATCACCGCAAGTAGATAAGCAGATATACGCTTACACATACACACATACAAGTGAACACTCATACGCCAGTATTTAATTAAATTTCGGAAATTATAGCTTGTATAGTGTGCTGATAAATTTTGTGTTTAAATGATAAGTACTGTACAGCAGAAGAATTGCCAGTTGAACTCATCATTGCAGCAACGAGGAGTGCGTTATATTGTGGTAGATTTCCGTTTTCCTCCGCGATTTCTTTTTTACGGGACTAAAAATAATAAAACTTATGTAAAGTCAACAGATTTAGAAGAAAACGAATAAATTATAAAATCAGATAATAACAATGCTGTTTATTGCTGCATTCTTTTAAGAAGAACACGTCCGCGACAAACATATAGCCTACACATATTTCACTGAGATTTCCGTGGACAAAAATGAATCAAGACTGTCGCTTGCGACATTATCCGACATACAGTTTCGTTATACATGCACAAATGAGGTGTGGGAAAGATAATTTTTTCTACCCGTACGCAGTAGAGAACGGAAGGCAATAGACCACATCTCTTGTGTCACGAACGCTAGCTTACAGTAATTTCCTACAGAAATAGGCCTAATAAAACATAATTGGCGACTGTACACAGACGCCAACCCTGTTATTTTCACTGAAGCTTAAATTAATTGGATTCCAAAGGAGGAGGATTCCAAGTGGGAGGGGGAGAACAGGTTCGGATTCCCTTCCGCTCCTCCCCGCTCTACTGCTACCTTACCTACAATAACACGTTTTTTTCTGTTTCGATCTATCATTTTGTTTTTACTACGTAATAATCGTTTATATTTTCTCTGACCAAATTTGTTCTTTGCAGAGCGTAAAGATCGGTCTTTTAATAATTCGGTGTATTCCTCTTTGCGTTATTCGTTTTTTGACAACGATTTCTGTACATAATCATTACTTTTTTTACAAACGACTCGCGAAAAGAATTTCCTTTGAAAACATCATATAGGGTAAACATTGTATAGTACATTTTTCTACTGCAAAAAATGTGTCACTATTGCTGGGGTTAATTTATAATGTTTCTTGTATTCGTAATTATAGATTATAATTGTCTATGTTTGAAATTATAGATTATTATAATCTCCTTTTGCAATTAGGTGACTTACGATTGTGTCTACTATATTATAATCAATTATTAGTCATTCTCTGGTGCTAACATAAAATGAATATTTTTGTGCTGTGTTGCAGTTTATATTTTGTGTACTTGTTATTGTTGTGTTTTGTTTAGTGGTGTTGACATTTTAAACAATGAGGCTACATTGGAATCCGTACTTTATGATTTGTGTAGAATAAAATTAAACTTTCAAAATACTTCAGATTAACATTACGGCGTTGAAACGAATTAAGTAAATTAGAACATAACAACGTAGACCGAATTCAATTTATATAAGTAAATATGACAACTCGCATGTAAGCCTGTCTATTTACCTATGCGCGCGCATGGGTATCATTAATTTTGATTTGATAGTTAACGAGATTTGTTACCGCAAGCCTTGGTAGAAAAAAATAGAAGTATAAATACGGCATACGTTGTGAAACAGTTTTGTTACATATAGGCCTACATCAAAATATTTATATATAGCCTAAGCCTGTTTGCTTTTGAATGACTGCCCAATACACTTGAATATATAGTAAACGATTTAATCGTCCTGAACGAAAGGGGCAAAAATTAAACAAACTGGTCCACTAAATGGCAACTACTCAGACTCATAACAAATGCTTCTTTGTTTTAACACATGAATGGTGAACTTTATTAACTGCGAGTTAAGACAGGCCAGAACATGTGTAGATGTGAAGTAGCCGATGACAGTATACTATGTGCTAATATACAAACAGTACACATGGTGATGAGTTATCGCATAAACCAGGGCGTGTACAGTGTGACAAATATTAATTGTTACGTTACTATGTGGTAACACATAGTTCGGTTTGAGTGTATCTTCTGTTTAGTTTGATGTGGTAAGTATATTTTCGGTCTGACAATGAAACATGAAAGTTGCACTTTTAACTCAATCACAAAGATACATTTTTTGATATCAGAAGTAAAATGATATTAATTAATAACGATCAGATAAATATTGTAAAAATATTACATTATCTATATAACAGCGCTGTTGTACTGTTATAATTTCATGTGAATTATAATAGATTAAGTAAAGTACGTTACAATAGTTTAATCTTTTTATTCAAGAATAGCGGTGTTACCCAGTGCATGGAACATCAATTTAACAATACTGTAAAAACTGCACTCCATAGTGGTTAGATAATTTGTCATTGTATATGACGTCTTCATACTGAAAACAGTGTACTGAAAGAATGTACTGTGGTTATACTACGCACATAACTAGTCTACTGTACAATACTACAAGACCAACTCCACCCACAGTGGCATGCTCAATCATTGTTGCTGGCTTACTCGTTCTACACGTAGGTCCTGTCCATCCTGAAGCGCACACACAGTGGAACTGTCCTGCCGTTTCCTTGCAGGCTCCACCGTTTGCGCACGGACCCGTCACACACGGATTGTCCACCACTTCGCAGTTTAGACCTGAAAAGCCTTCCGGACAGCTGCAACGGTACTGGTCCGGTGCTGTGTTCTTGCAAGTCCCACCGTTCTGACAGGGCTCATGTGTCCCACAGTAATTCAAATCTGAAAACAATCAAAATTTCTGTTATTACTTTCAGATCTATTTACAGAAAGAACGGAGTAGTTAGGCCTATATGATATGGTGAAACATACGTATATGTTACAGAGTACATTTTAGAATAATCTGAAACTACACTGAAAATAACAGAATTCAAAAATCTACGGAGAATGAGCGGGCAGCACAGGTACTTGAATAAATTCCGTGAATAGTAAACAGCAGTAATGAAACCGAAATGATTGAAAGCATTCAAATATGTAATAAGAAATTACAAAGTATAATAAATACTAATAGTTAATCATAAAATACTTTGTAAGAAGTAAAATACTAATACTCTGGCACAAAATAATAACAATTTTATGAGATGTAGAAATAAATAATAATTTATACGAAGACAATTGGTGGTGATGAGCATACTTTGCTGGGACGTAATGTGGCTGTGTACATAGAATGGAGTGGAGCTATAGACGGAATCTCAAGTGGGCTTGGCCTGTAGCCACTGTTTAGTTGACAAAACACTTCACTGAAAGTGACCAAGAGTGTTTATGTAAATATAAAAACAGACAGCCTTGTTTTTTAACAAATAAATTAAAAATAAACCCTCTCACTTGCCACAGTAAGCTTTATGTTATTTGGCTTCAAAAAACAGTTTCTTTTATAAACTATTATTTTTTTAAACATAGCCTATGTTTGAAAACCAATATTTTATATTTTATACATTTTGAGGGTATCTACCTCTTAAGTGAAACAAAGAACTTAATTAAAAGAAATCACGAAATATACAGTTTTGTAAGATCCTAAACATATATAGCCATATAAGGTTATTTTTAAAGTAGTCTACCTTACTTAAAGTGGCGGGATGTGGATAACTATCAAAAACGGATTTTTGATAGTAGTATAGATATTTGAAAGACATCAGATTAAAAAACACACACACAAACAGTGTAATGGGAAGACGTACGTGCAGTACGCTTAAAAAATGGAAATTATTTTATTTAAATGCTTGTGTCATTCCAAATGGCTCCAAAATCAAAGAATTTATTTAAACCTTTTTCGATACTCAATTTCTGTTGTTTGTACTGTTCCGTTTGAAACGTTTACACCCTTCTAATTGTTAGAACATAATTCGCGGATGGCAGGTGGAGCTGTAATTTACATGTTATTCAAAATGAAAATTGAATACCACGTTTTAAGCAGATGGAAACGATTTCAGCGGTTTCTTTGTTTACGGCTTGCCTTTTTAGTGCTTACTTTCGCGCGCGTGCGCCCACGCGCAGACTACCACGCAAAGAAAAGTACGTTACTTCTTAAGAAGACAAGCGCGTGTGTCTGGAAACAATTCAGTGTGTACTGTTCATTATAGAGATCAGCTGTTTACCGGTGGGCGAGTCCGTGCACGAAACGTATTGCGAGATGGGAGGCTGATGGTCACTTTTCCATTACAATAAATGATAGGTAACTTAGCACCTTGCTTAATAAAACTTAGCGACGATGATTATTTTTGGAATATCTCAGACTGCTGAAGGAATTCCAAGAAATAACTGTAAGCATTTCATAAATAACAATTTGATGAATATCTGTACCTAATAAAGCATATTTTTCTGCCAAAAACGTAAACATTTATTACGATCGTAAACTTGTTTCTACGTTGATTACTACTAAATATAATAAAATGCTTTCAAGTCATTACGGTAATATGCTTCGAAATCCTTGCTTTGGGACAATTGTTTGAGCACAGACTAGCTAAACAGAGCCACAGGACGTCTTAAAAAAATAATATGCTGAGTTTTCTTAAAATATGTTTTTATACTTACATTTTAGACTCCGTCCATCACTGTCACCATGTTAAAATTAAAACCATGTTTATTAGTAGGCCTAATGCTAAATTATCACTGTTGTCTCACTGATTGAGAATGCGTCAGTCGTTTGTAAGGCTGTATCTCTTATCTTACGCAGAAATTTCTTTAGTTTTTATTTAGGTGTCAAAATATATATACCAATTTTAAATAGGATGTTTTAATGAAATTAACTTCCAAATTTTATACTATTTTACTCACGTCTTGAAGGTAAAAAATAGTGCATAATGATACAAATAAAAATATCAAATCACAAGTAATGCTGTGAATGTGAAATGAAAACATGCGTACCCTAGACATAAGCAAAACGTAAACATTACGTTGTAAAAGTTGTACTTAAAGATTGAAACGCATAATGTGAAGTGCGTCGAGTTAATTACGCTTATGGTTAACTTTCTGAATCGTACGCCAAATCAGACTCAAAATTAGAAGACAGCCCACAGCGCTTCGTTTTGGAAGCTACTGTACAAGTACCGTCTGCTGCTTCAGACACAGACATAGTGCAGGCCAAATCATAAATTTCTTGTTTGGTTCTAAAAGGGCTCTCCGCCTTCCTACAATATTTGCACCGCCCCTCGCCAAGTCTTTGGTTAAATTGTAATTAACTTTTATTCACCGGTACAGCAACGAAGCAGTAAGGCAATTAAGGAGAGGTTGTTATTACCTCTTGATGAAGTGGGATAACTTGGGCTTTTGTTCTTCTTTGACAGGGTCAAATGTGAACCTTAGCTCCCAGGATTGCTGCCTACTCCCACTGAGAATACATTTTGGTGTCTCTACTATTCACAAACGGTTTTGAAAAGGAAACTGATTTAAAAGTATGAAGCATAACGTGTTAGAGACATTTCAACTAGTACAGGAACTGCATTCTCTACAATCTGCGGAGATTCTGATTGGTTTCATACACGTCGCACTCATATGTAGTGTTGTACTGTGCGTAAAAAGGAAAATGCTTCCATGGAATTTTTTTGTACATCAATACACAAAAACAGAATTTTCAATTCCCCTGTACGGGGTAAGCCAATAACAAGTGTAATAACATCGCAATCGTTTCAATGTCAAATGTTTGATACATCGTCGCTCTACTGAAGAATAGTAGTTCGTTACTTGATGAGAGATTTAATGCTTTTGAACATAAAAAGTACTGTAACATGGGAATCTGACCACATGTTGTCATGTACGCTGCTCACTGAACAGAAAAAAGCGGGGTAGATCGCCCTGTGTATTTTCACCACTCAAAGGGGATACTCCAGCTCTTGTACTACTCACAATTTACCACTTAATCATTTAAATTATTTTGTAACAAAGCGGTTTAACCCTCGTTTTAATAGTATTAACATCCGGCCTCTGTACATTACAAAAGAGCTCTTAAAGGCTCGTTAGTTCAGATTACGTTTATCTGCCTGTAGGAAGCACATGAACATAAGTCGCACACGTTGCGTCAATTTACTTAGTACCTTATAAATAAAAGCCTTATAATGTGTTACCATTTTGTGTTTTTAGGAACTTCATCAGATTCATTTCAAGAGTAAAGTAAAAGTAAGTAATGCAGTCTCTTTAGGCATTATTATTCGTTTTAAACAAGTAACAATACAGCGAACAAGTAACTGTTCACTTCAAAAGAGAATCATGACGTTTGTTTTCATAAACTTGTTACGAACTGGCATGTATTCTTCAAAGAGAACAGCGTTTGTACAGATACGAAGAACTTGTATTGCAATGCGTACGCAAACCCGTGTTCATGCCTCTCTATCCATCCACGTTTAGCCTACCTTTGTACCTTCTGAAAGTAAAAGAAGTATTCACGGCTTGTTGAACGAGCGAAATGAGTTCTCAGTTATAACTCGACCGTTTGGAATTTGTCTGTCCGTCTACGCCCTGTCTGTCTATCTACTTCTGGTATGTCTCACGATAATGTTTGAACGCGTCAACCGATTTTCATAAAACTTGGCATGCGTGTCCATACTATTAACCAACTGATTCCCTATTGTTTTTTAGATTGATCCCACCTAAAATATAGTGTGGCAGGGGCAAAAATGTGGTGGGCAAAATTTGAACATTTTGAACAAATCGCAACACGACCATGTTGGATATAAAATTAAACAAAATTTAAATCATACTCTGAATATAGTGTTCAGGCTTGAAAATTAAAAATAATTTGACACCGGAACCCCCCAAAAAGTATTATAATTGTGGAAAAATTGTAAAAATTCATACCGAACATCAGACTAAAGGGAATTATGTTAACCCTAATCCGAATGTAGTGTTTGTTATATTTTTATTTTTAGACTTAGGCCTATCACAAGCCAAAAATTGTAAGTCAAAATTTTGAAAAAATGTATAAAGTCTGATCGATTGCTGCAGCTCAGGGAGATTACTAGTAATTAGTATTACAGTTCTAATTAAATTGTATCCATCTATTAGCCACACACACGCAAAAGCACAAAATAGCAATTGCATGCAAAAAATAAGCTTTTATTAACCTTTCACCAAACTTAGATTATAAATCTGTTTATTATTCTGAACGCCGTCAAATGAAAGACTTTTGTCTTGATTTTAATTGTTTTATAAATGACAATTTGCGTTTGGAGTTTGGATATTGACAGGTTGTAAAGTCTTGGAAAATGGGACAAGCGGAAATTTCTTGGCGGCGGATTGTATGATAACGGAAATATGGTTCTCACGCAAGATTTATTTTTAAATACCTTATTTTTGATTTCCCTTATGTTTAAATGTAATCAGTGGTGGGTGTACACGATAAAGAAAGTACAATTTCCTCTTTCTTAGCTTGTTCATATTTACTCAAAAACACAGGTACAAATACTTTGTTTTGACATTTGTTGTATGAACTATTTTAAACATACAATTCTATAATAATACATGATTGAAGGATGTATGCAGTAATAATTTTATTTATTAACATATAAAGAATATTCGTCTTTTTGAAACATAAATGGTGTTGCAAATTAACAGATTCACAGGTGGATAAGAACATGGTTCTTATTAATAATGACAGTTTCGAAAAATTCATTACCTAAATCCGTATCATCATCAACAGGCAAAAGGAACATAAAAAGTGATATTGTGCCTCTTCAAAAAATACAATTTTATCATGCGGCTATCAAAAGCACGCGTAACACTTGTTTAGTTAATTAATTAATCGTCGGTTTTCTTCTTTGGTGTTTTCGTTCCTGGGGAATTAATTTTTTTACATAATTTTATTTTAATATATAAAAATTACTTTTATAATAATTGAACGAGCAAATCGAGTTCTTAGTTTTGGCATCTGTCTATCTGTTGCGGTAGGCCTATGTCTCGCATACGTTTTGAAAGCATCAACAATCCACTTTTAGAAAACTTAGCATGCGTGTCCATACTTTTTTCCTACAGAATCCTCTAGATTAATTCCCCAAAAATAGGGGGGGGGACGCAAAAATGTGTGGGGGTCAAAACTGTGCAAAAATCGCAAAAGCCAATGAGGAGTACCGAATTAAATGGAATTTTAACAACAATCTGTACAGTGTGTGGTTCAATCTATATAGCGTTTATTTTTGAAAACTTCAAAATATTTGGTTCCAGGGCTCAAAAATTTGTAAAGGGAATTGTAATCCACACCCGAATGCTTCGAATCTCTTGTGTTTGTTGTATGATTGTGTGCGCTACAATTGTTATATTACTAAAGAATTAGTAGGGTAATCGGAATTAATAAAAAATTTTCCCACAATTGGAAATTATCTAATATCAAAATTTAGATAACAAATGTACTTCGTTCAAAATTGTGAGAGAGTTCTGCAGCATACTCAGCGATTCTGGGAAGGTGTTCTTGAAGCAGAGATTCTTTCCATAGTTGATAGACTACGGACACTTTGGCTTTTACAGACCTACTGGCACCCAACAACTTCCACTCCCACTCTGTTTCTGTTTCCATTAATTAGTCAGTAAACAGGCGTGAAGCCTGCACGATGAGTTTTTTACTAATAAGAGCGAACAAGTGATACGCTCCAGGACATAATATGGAGTATAGGTATGTTTGCTAACATACCATGAGTTATATAATAATATGTGTGTGTTATTATAACAGGAGTGTGCTTGTCGTACTACCTCGGTGTTTGTGTGCAAGCAAGCAAGTAAGGCACGCACACACGCACGCGCTGGGATTTGTGAACATAATTCAATTACGGGTACAAAGCATATATATATATATATATATATATATATATATAAATTGTTGCTTTTGCTTTTGCTATTTTTATTTACAACAGCTGCTGAAGACTTCCTACGGACTGCAGATCTCTTGCTATGTGCTGTCACTGTAGTCCCTATTGTATGACTGATTCTTTACTTGCACTGAATACTTATTAACAGATGACTTTTCTCATAGCTGTGTAGGTTGCTCTTCTGTAGTTTGCAAATAAAAAATACACTTTTTAACTTCTCAGTTGACACCTACGTACAGTACAACAAATGAGGCGACGAGTTTTAGCTCTATCTACGATTCGATTTCACTTGCAGACTTTGAATGACAACACTTTTCGTTTGACAACCGCGTTTTATTTGTCTCGATGTAAACAACAAACATTTCGCCCATAGTCTGATATAGCATCCTCAGCGGTAAAGCTGAGAATGAAACAACAGTCCGACTCACTTCCTTGTCACACGCTTTTCCAGTGGGCGGGTCCATTTTTACAATGTGCACAATACATTATAACAAAGATTGTAAAACACAAAATAAAGATATACAGAAATGTAATATAAAATTATTAATAGTAACAACAACAATAATGATGATGATAATAATAATAACAGTCAATTATAAGTTTATAACCAAAGAAATCCAATAATAAAAAAATTAATCGTTGAAGCATTCCATCTTATTCGATCCATGAGGACGTATGAGGATCCCGCTTGGTGGTCGCTCCTGTCGACCACCAACAGAAGCTAGAGGGATTCCAATCAAAAACCCTCCGTTCCCTGCCAGTATCTACAAGTTTTGTCGGAAGTGACGTAATTCGCGGAGATCTTCGAGTTGCCACACTTTGTGCCTTTGTCCGGTCGCTGGCTGCAACTCTCTCCGCTGCAGCAGCGACATCATCCTCTCCCCACCTGACGACCATCAGGACTCCAGAACCTCTATCGTCGATAGATAGATAGGTTCATAGGCCCTTGGGCGATTCTAGACGACCATAAAGCCATCCTTGAGCAATACTTCTAGTTAGAACCCACGGTTTACCTTTCAAAACCTGAATCCCTCACTCTCTTCGTGGAATCCCATCCTATCACGCCTGGACACGCTGCTTGCCTCTGTTACCTTTACTAGCGGCAGGAGGCTCTCTGCCTCGCTGGGAGCGACCGACGTCTCAAGGCATATGCTAACTGTATCCGAGACGGGGGACACCTATCGTCGGTATCTTTCATTCTCGTTTTCCACTGAGGGTGCCACATCATAGTGTGGGCGAAACGTTTGGTGTTTACAACGAAACCAGTAAAACGTATTTATCAACCGGAAAAAGTGTTATTAGGCTATTAGTTCTATCTTCGAGGTTACCTTAATCTATGTGTTTTTCTTTGAGTGTACTATTCAAGTCTTGTAGCACACCGTGTGTTGTTTATGGTAGGCCTATATGACGTTAAAGTAAAGTCAGTTCTCAAGGATAAACCCACTTAACGCTTTCTATAATAAGCTTGAAATCTTTCAATAATATTAAAAACCTCACATATTATTGTCAACCAGTACGTGGAAGCAGATACAAGAGACAGAACATGACAGTCGTAAAGGTCTCGATTATTCACAAAGTAAATTTTTTATTGTAAGCAGCAATGCCTTGAATTTTCCGTCAGAATTAAGTTATGCGATCGCTTCCGCTTACTAAAAATGTTTGGATTTCTTATGCACAAGGCATGGTAGATGGACACATGCTATCTTAGAACAAGGTACTACGTACTCAAATACTCTGAAAGCAGTTACATAAGTCTGACACAGCTATAACGCTCTCAGACTCTGTCGCCTGGGGACTTCATACTTACGTTCCAAATTGCGGCAGCTCACTAGCTGAGATATTTAAACGCGGTACACTTATGTTGAAATTTGGTGCTAAATAAACTGGTGGTAACTACTTAGACTTAGCATCTTCTCCCGTTCTCGTTAACGGATGTGTGAACTCATTAACAGGTCTGTGGGGTTACACGATTCATTTCACAGTAGGTACCCTCCTATTTTACATTGGCCTCAGACCGAGATTAAAAATTAAATTTAATATTAAAAATTCATCTTTCAATATAAGTTAATGCACATCTTTAATGCAATCTTTGCAAAATTAAATTAATGCAAACTAAATTATAAGACCGAAAGAGAAAAAAAATTGTTGCAAGCCACAATTGTTGAATCAGTGTTGTATTTTTGCTAACAGTGACAGAGACTCAGAATGGTGCAACAAGATGAAACAAACTTATTGGAAAGAAACAGAAAGAGTTAAAATGAAGGATTGCTAAATTTAAATTAGCGACAGGTAGCCGAGAAAAGAACTTCCGAAATGTTGACGTCTGATTTTTAGACGACATGTTTATACATTTAACTACATTAGTAGTGGGCATGCTTGTAAGGTATATTAGAGCGTACCCTCCAGGCGGAAGCAGCAGTGCATTATTAAGCACCTGGGCTGAACCAGACCCAGGCTACTGTGAGGCTGCGATTTTTACTGTTTTTTAAAAACCGAGTTAATTATGGTTTTACTGTGCCATTAAATATTGTGGTAGTAGTAGCAGTTACTAGTTATCGTTAAGTGAAAATAAGATTTTACGTAGCCTATTTTTGATACGTAAAACAGTGTTTCTGTGATAATATGCGCACATAAATGACTTCATAATTTATTAATTCAGTAATAAATAACTAAATTCGTTGCTTAGTGACTGTAATAATAGTTTATTACACCTGATTACAGTATTTCATAGAATGCCTACAATTAAATCAGAGCAATGTAGAAAGATTCAATTTTTTGGACATTTTCCGGTTCTGTATTGTCGTTTATTTTCTATTTTATTGTTCTCCTATGAGAGCGTGTGCGCACGCGCGTGCATTTAGGCCCTATACACACACATTTTAGATTAATACCGTACATTATTACTGTTTTCTTTGCACATAATTAATTTTTCATTTTAAAACGGAGTAAATGTGTAGTATTTCACAAGTAAATCTAACAAAGTCAAAATATTTCATTGTTAACAGTGCCTTCCACGGATGGAAACCTTCGATTGGACCGTAATCTTGTACAAGTTACACTTATTAGATTAAATACGTGTCACAAGGGCCGGAGAAGACGTCTGACTGATGGGATTCAGTAATTGATGTTTGTAGTCTCTCATGTCTGACTTCCGTTATATTCGCTATTGTCCTCCAATCTAAGGCTGAGGCGCCCATTGACTGGTATGGAAATTGCGCACAACACAACAAACTCGCTTGCTTTCACTGACTCCCACGCGCCTTGCCACCTCTTCATCACACGATAAATATTTACAATGAAATGATACACGTGTGCGCGTTTTGATTCTGCTTTTCTCAATTTGCCATAACTTGTACAGTGTCTGTCCGCATCTGTTTACAAAATTTAGCCAGCACCAGCAGCATGTCGTAACATGTCGCTCATATGAATTTTCGACAGCTATTTTTTTTAACGAGTTTTTGTATAATCTGGCAGTTTTATATAGTCTGGCATTCATGTCAGGAATGACATACCGGACGTTTCCATGTGAGCCATAGGTTACAATATGTCGCCATTTCTTAGTCGTTGCATACAGAACACTAAACGAGCATGTTACTGCCCGATTATAAATTATAATTTATAATTGCCGGCTGTCATACGTTTTGGTGCTTTATTTCAACCACATACTCACTAATTCATAATTCTGAATCGCGGACCGTTGGGAAGAGAGACGCGGTGACAGACGATGTAGAGTAGACACAGAGTGAAGGGAGAGCAAGGACAAGTGTGTAAGATGGAAAGACTGAAGGGCGAATGGGCGCGGAAGAGGTGATTGGATCAAATGGCTGCAGAAATTTACTTGGAAGGATACTGGGATTTTAGAAAAGGGCGGTCAACAGAATACAGAAATCCACCGATCCTGGATTGAGACTGCAAGAGGATCAAAGGTCGTTTTTTGGTTCATATGCCTGCCCGATGTAATGTACCCTACGGGTGCATAAACGTTTCGTTAACTACAATTTATTCCAGAGAAAACGCATATTAATTATGTATTTTCTTTATAAAGCGACGACGAAATTACAGAAAAATTTCAATTCGTGAAACCACATTGCGCAAAATTATTATTCCCGGTAAATGCAAACCTTATTATAATGACTCTGAGTTTCTGTTTCTAATTTTTACATTACCTTACATATTTTTATTCGTTCGGTCGTTTGTGTGATTTATGTACTCTTGTTCTCAAAGACTTCTAAAAGCTTTTTAACATTTTTAAAATATAATGAAAACTGTTTGTCGTCGTAAAGTGTATTATGTCGTCTTCACACGAATATTATGAAGATCTAATATTACAGTTTTATAACACTTATAAGCCGTATTAATTAGAACATTAGTTGTAACTTTGCAACAAGACTTGTAGTTCACACTAGTTCTAGGCCTTCGTCAGAATTTTGTATTCTATGTCTTCAGAAAAAATTAATAGGTTGAACACGGCAGGACTTGAAATAAATTTGGCCCTTATGATGATTGACGTAATCCAATATCGCACCGATATTGGACGCTATGTCACAGTCGCGTGTACGAACTTTTATATAACAGACGGACGCTCCGACATTCAGATAAGTGTGCTCCGTGGGGTGAGATTAATTATAAATCTATTGTGTGGATGGTTTGGTCGGAAAGCGACTCTCGAATAGCATTCAACATTATTCTCACTTGAATGAAGAGCGAAGTAAAAAAACCTTTAACAGTTCCCTAAGGTACAGTATAGCGCCCTGGTGAACATTTGGCGAACAGGGGCGACACTTGTTCACTCTTCACACCCAATTAATCCATGCCAAACTGCTCCGTTAGCTACCGAGCCAGCTTGGCTTGTTGTCGCAGAATTTCTTCTTTTCTTAAATTACTTCCAGGTCTTTTCACGTTTGATTGTCACCGTATACCGTATTAAAGGACAAACAGTTTTTACCTAAAATTTAAAACCTAGTAACCTAGTTCCTAACCAAACGTCTTTAAAATAACTTGTATGAATTTGTATTTATATGATTTTGGAATACTTAATTATGACATTACGACAAGCATTTAACAAAATTTTATTTAATTTCAGTATGACATGTTAATTATCTCTAAATACTTGTAGTGAGTAAGACCAACCAATATGAACTTTGCAAGTGCGTATACGAAACTTAAAAAGTTTTGTACATTCATGCGATATTTTATTTACCAGTTTTGACATTCAAGAAAAATGCTGTCAGTTGTATTGATTTTATCTTGTTTATATTATAAATCCACTTTTGTTATGGTAATCTTACAGGTTAGACAACCGTTTTGTTCCGGAAACCAATTTCTTCTCAAGTGACCACTAGGCCTACTTCAACTGTCACTCACGTTGTATTCCTTAATTACAATAATTATATTAATCTGATATTTGGCATCCAGCATCAAAACAGCGCACTGTTTCTGAGTTAATCTTCTATGTCTTATGTCTTACTGGCTTAAGAAACTTTATTTCTGCAACTCTTAAGCGAGTGCCTTTCTTTGTAAAGCAATTACAACCATACATGTGGCTGTTATTATATTAAACGAATTAGCATATTGTAATGTGTATATTATTACGCTAATTACTGTTTTCTTTTCACTAAATATTGTTTTGTTTGTTTTCTGTAAACAAATACAAAACAAATAACAAGTTTCTGCAAAGATTTTTTTAAATTAGGAAGCTAATGAAATTGTGAATAGTGTAATTACAATGTGACAAACAACACACATACACACACCTGCTGTTTACAAGTATTTAGACAAATTATTACTTTCATGTTTACACAGAAATGTCTGTTAACGAAATACCTACTAACAAAATTGCCTTTCAGATGTTTTTGCAAAAAATCAGACTATCCAGCCACAAACGATCCATAAAGATAAGAGCTATATAAAAACTAAGAAATAAAAGTTTCCACTGAAAAAAATCTACCTGAGGGTCGTTTAAATTCCCTAAAAATAAAAATGAAAAACAAATGACTGACGTAATAGTTCTCGTTGTCTTGCTGTCTTATCTTCTTGGTGATACATCCATTTTAAAATACACATTCAACTATAATAACAGAAGAAAACTAATATTTTTAATAAGCCAAATTACAGTTACCATAGCCCAGCAGTACAAGTCTAGCACATTGTGGCTGTATAATACATGAGGTGGAATGGTGTATATACATTGTAGCGAAGCAGTCCTCCTACACAGAAATTTTTTTTCTATCACAATTTTTGCAACTCTACATCACTAACAGGAACAGGTTACTACGTTTGAAGCTGATTGAAAGTTTCATTTTAGTGAGAGATACATAGGTTTATAAATTGGCAATATCTTAGAATTGAACCTTTCTCAGAATAACATAAAACATTTTTTAGTAAATTAATGTTAATATCTTAAAATAATAATTGTTTAAAAAATAAGTATGAAATTTATATACTTCTTTTTGCATAAATGCCAAGTGAGATATTTTTCATATTGGAATTTCATCAATTTTCTTCATTTTTCCTCTCCTCAGACTTAGTAAAATTTCTCTTTTTCATATTTATTCTCAGAAGAATATTTATATTTTCTTTGTAATTATATGAAGAGTTCCCTTCACAGTGACTTTTGTGATATGAAATAACACACGCCGTAATTACTGATTAATTAAGCAGTAGCTGTAATAAGAGTTACCCTGATCACACAGTATTCCTCCCCAGTTAGTGTCGCAGATGCACTGCTAAGATGAACCATCCGTGTTTGCACCCTGGATAAGGCGTACATTGATCACAGAATTACTGATTAATTAAGCAGTAGCTGTAATAAGACTTACCCTGATCACACAGTATTCCTCCCCAGTTAGTGTCGCAGATGCACTGCCAAGATGAACCATTGCAGTATCCATGTTTGCACCCTGGATAAGGCGTACACTGATCACAGAATTCTCCCCTCCACCCTGGCCGACACCTAGTAAAGAAATTTGCACAGTATAGATATTAATGTTTCAATTTTTCAATTTTTACTGATTGGTCCAAAACACAAAATTATAATTGTTATCACAAAACATTTCAAACTTGGTGTAGGTCTACTGTGACTTATGAAAATATTTTTAAAAAATGTTAAGACATCTTGTTTATTAATAATATCAGCTGGCAAAATGTGAGTATTATGTACATATTTCTGTGTTTGCAGCAGCAGCCAGACCAGTCTGATGCGTCTTCAGAGAAAGCTGTTATCTTTCATCACACATTATGCAGAGGAGCAATAATAAATAGAAGATATAACTTCCATCAGTATATCATGTTTCTGTTACATTAAACAGAACTTGAAAATAATTTAGTTTAATAAACAGTGACACACTTATAGAAGTCTATGTGGTTTTAGTACAGTTTACACTCGATAGGAGTTACCGTAATTTTGATAATGTTTCTCTGAAGAAAATGGGTATTTATAGAATATTTTATTTGACTATTGTTTTTGAAGAGATGGGTTCAATTAAGGATTCTAGAGAATTTGATTCCAGGAGGTTTCTAGACACACAAGTTTCTAAAAGGCTGCTAGATGGTGGTCCACACCCACTATCATGAAGGCTATCTGTAATGTTCAGTGACTAAATTTATGTTCCTGTTCATATAAACACAATTATCCCACACAATTTCTTAAGAAAGTGTTGAATGACGTATTTTATAGTTTATTTTAAGAATTGTTATTTACTGCAACCCCAAGTTATGGGCCATGCATTTTCCCTAATCCTTGAAGTTCAGAATTAGCAAAAGGTGTCACACACACGCGCGCGCGCGCGTGTATTTCTATACACATATTTTCTATATATGTTTGTACAAGTACAGTATATATGTGGCCATAACCTGTATGATTGGGAGCCTCGAAAAATTCGTACTGATTTAACGTGTGTGAATGCCCGTGCGTGCGTTACGATAGCGCGCGATAACTTATATGTTGACACGTAATTCAATAAAATATGTAGGTGAAAACATTATCAATTCTATTTTGTCTACAAAACGGAAGATTAAATACAATTCAAACAGACGTTATTTTATGCATCGAAATAAGAACTGGAAGGTTTAAAAAACTTGAACGAGGTTTGAGGTGATGACATGATTTCTTAATAAAAAAAGAAAGATACATGAATGCCACTGATGCATGGTTCTGAGAACGCTTGGATTGTTTTAAAGGAGACAGTCAAGTACGTGAAGAGGTTTTCTATTATTCTAATGAACAATAAAGCGCTTCCTTCGGACCTACAATTCCCACGGCACGCTACAGGACAACCGTCGCACCCGGAATTACGTCACAATTACAGTCTGTCACGTGTTCACACTACTTCCTTGTTTATCTTACTCGCCATTTTAATGTTATTCTCTCTGAACAGAAGAGCGTTTAACGAGTAAACGAAGTCGCTTTTTTTAATGAAAAAATAAAAATAAACTTTGTGGTAATTGAGACAATTATGAATTACAATTATACTTAAAACTCGAATTTCAATTGAAAAACTGACTTAAAATTGCTGCGTGACAATTTCAGATTCCAAATTCGATCTTATAATGTACTTTTAACTATATTAAGTCAGAGTCCAGAGGAGACGTTTCTCATACGTTATTGCCTTCTATTCACATTGCTTAGCTCGATATCTCCAATTTTTAAAAAAACTGGCTCGTGAATTTTGGCTGTGCCAAGTTATCTGCTTTTTTATGTCAACAGACGAAATGAACCGTATTTGAGCGGTAGGATCTACGTAACGCTCGGTGAACAGATTCCATCGGTAATGAAACTGTTTCAAAGGCGATATGGTAATACTTTCTGTATTACAGATAAGTTTAATCCCAGCACGTTTGTGGTAGGTAACCTTGGACGGAGTAAATGTTTTCAATAGGTGTAGTACTTTCAGTCCCAGTGGCCTGGCACATTCAAGTCACGGTGGCTTTGGCTTTCTACAAGCGCCAACTCGCCCATTCCTAATGTCAACAACACTTACACTTGGTTAACATTTTGTATTCTTTTTAACTGTTTGAAATCTGTAAAAAACACAGATCGAGAGACAAGCCAAGGGTTTATTATTTTATTCTTTAAAATAAAAATTATTTTATTCTTTTTTTATTTTATAAAAGCGTAGTTTTCAAATACGCTTTTCATGTTCTCAAATATACAGATAGGAAAGCAATATTTAATTACACAACTTTCCATGATTTACGTAACACAAACTTGAAAAAGTTTGATAGCGTTATTCTAAAGTCACAGTGATTTTAGCTGTATACAGGTATAGCTTGTACTATCATTAAGGGTGATGAAATCGCCAGTGGATTTAGGTTTATTCAAAATTATTATTCACACGGCCTAATAAATAACGTGGACGTTAATTTGATGGTCGTATATCCTTATCTAACGGATTGACGGCCTAAAAATCTCATTACTTTCACCGCTAAGATGTGGTGATTGACCATAGGATGATCCGTAGAAGTATAAGCGAGCTAATTGGACATATTAACTGTTGCCGTCAAGTTCAACAACATTAGCTACAAGTTTGTGACAATCACAAGGTTAAACGTGAGGTGTTTTCTTATGCTGGCCGCAGAGAGACATGTAATCAGGAACAAGAAAGCTAACAAAGAGAAGCCAGACCCCTGTCTACATTCATCTAATCAACCAACATTCGTCTGATTTATTATTCTCTTCTCAGTAGAATCTACCTGCAGAACTGACGAACTGATTACAGCCACTGCAGCCGAAGAAAACGGATTAATAAGACTTCAACAGAGCAGTAGCCCTACCTGTTGTTTTTATTTAATTTTTTAATATTGCCAAGAGAAGAAGGATAAAGGTTGTAATTTGTCAATGTATAATGCTAATACATATATTATTTATATTTACTGTAAATGTAAAATCTTTTTTCTAAACCTATTTGTGTAAACTATACACTTTTTCACATCAACAAAAGTCGTGTTGACTTCAATTGTATCTTTTAGTAATTGTCTTGCTGTTTGATAAACTGCTTCCTAGTGATGCAGGTTATGTTTATAATAACAATGTGGACATTGCGACATATGTTAAAACTAAATATGGTTACAAAAAATGAACAATGGTTTTGAACCTCCAAACCATAATAATTAATGGCATAATTGTAGAACCAATATGTTGATGTGGCTAGAACAAGAAGAGGCTTCAAACTTCAGGTATTAGGTCATGTGAAGGGCAGCAAAAGTTATGGTGCAATGTACAGTAAAGAAGGCGTGTAAGGGAGAGAGAGCTCACTGTTAACATTACAGCGCTTCAAGTGCTGTTGACGACGCTCACAGAACTTGGAATAATTATTTTCTGATTATTATTTTCATTTTACACTGATTTTACATTGTGTGCAATGAAGGCCTAGTTTATTCTTGCAATAAAAACATTAAAAGCTTCAAAATTAAAAATACCCCTTGGGAGTACTATTCCTGATTACAGATCTCTGAACGACAGTGGGAAATTTTGCCTAATTTCTCTTTGCCATTCTGAATTAGTTAGGAATTTGCATTTAGAATGAGTTAAGCAATGCTGTTACTTAATTGTAACTTTATGAATTATGTTTAAACATTAAATGATAATAACTTAAAACATAAAATTACATAATATTGGCATGTTTCATTTTTTTTAAATATTAGGGACTAAAGTAAATGCTACAGCAACAGCAATTAAAAAAAACCTACTGAGACTATGAGTGTTGACACAATAAATGCGTTTGTAGTGTATCTGAAATTTTATGTACATGAAATTCTCTTTAGATACACCCAAGTGCATTAAACAGTTTCAATGGTAAATAAGCCTACACGCTTAAAATTCTGTAATTAGGAAATTATAACGAAAATATTTAGAATGTTATACGAAAATATTCAATGAGGAGAATACAGAAGTGTTGAAAGACGAAACAAAAGTGAACGCAACAGGTTTCAAGGTTTAAACCTACGTACCGACAAATAAATTGCACAGGGCGTGAGAGATGTGTTATAAAGCGTACGGAATGCTGGCGGGACATAACCTTTACCACGTGTGTGTATGTGTATACAGCCTTACTACAATGCACACCTAATACAATGGAACTAATGTAAGCCACCCACACACTTACAGCCGAGTAATGTCAACATATATGTTAATAGGGCTTACTGTAGAATTAAGAAATGAATAAAATTGTACTCACTCGCATTCGCCAGGATTGTCGCATTTACCGTGCACAGGATGACAGCCGTTTTTGCACACAGCTGAAACAATAAAATATGTGTTAGCCATTAGCCAGAACAATTCCTTTGACTACTTATTAGTCTTAGGTTTACGAATATGTGACAGAATGGATTTTATAAAGCGGGCCAGCTGTGTGGTAACAGACAAATTCATAATTATTCTTGTTTATAGTAGCTACATAACTATTTAGGTAGTATGCATATAATTATAATTAGTCTAGTATTGCACAGCTTTGGAAAAAATACACCATTATGAGTACTAAATGTGTGCAGGAACGCAGCATACGGTTAAAACACGAGTGGCCACATGTCACGTGAAAAAATTAATTTTTTGATAACTTTCACGATGAAAGATTTTCTGAGATCCAATCATTGACTACGCATAATTTTCGAAAAACTTGAGACGACATTTCGAAAAAATATATTGTTATCATCAAGATTTGTATACAGTAATATAAAAATATTTAATACAAACATAATAAGCATTAAAATGTATGGGATGTTATATCTTATTAATATAAGAATAATAAATGTGAACATTTGTTATTATTCTATATCACACACACACGCGCGCGCGCGCGGTGATTATAGGTGTAGGACAATTATTTTTTTTGTATTGCCCGTACACAGTTCCTGATGACGTCATTAAATTTTGCCGAAACATCGACACAAGTGTTTTGAAACCGTGTCTAGTTAATGTCAAAATCTTTAAATATTTATTAACTCACGGTCAGTGCTAAAGTAAGGACAACTTTTAATGCCATTATTCCAATACCTACAGTGATATTACGGTCCATTCAGATATTAGTATCCAGAAATTAATTCTTGTTACGTAACAGAGATTATACACTAAATTCTTTGGGAAATTTTGTACGAGTGTGCAAGTGTTTCTTCAGTTACCGTATTCATATATAATGGTAATTTTATGCCAACACCAGCGTCATAAACTCTTTGCAGCCTTCTAATCTCACAATTTCCTTAATACCGGTATAAGTACAAAACGAAATTTTTTAAAATTTACTTGCTCACTTTTTTTAATGATACTCTGGAAACTGGTTGGCCAAAGGTATTGGATGTAATAAGACTCGCTCTGTATGGACTAACTTGTAACATGAAACAAAATACACGGTCTACGTTTCAACCGATCATCAGATTCCATACAATTCAGCTTATGGAGTACAGTGTGCTTTGTGTTTTAATAGTAAACATTGAATAAGTACATCTTTAATATTGTTAAACATCAATTAAACTACTATTAACGTGAAAGTATATTATTTGTAATAAATGAGATCTCTCTCTCTACCACACACACACACACACACACACACACACACACACACACACACACACACACACACACACACACACACACACACACACACACACACACACACACACACACACACACACACACACACACACACACACACACACACACACACACACACACACACACACACACACACACACAGAATAAAAATTATCTGACGAAGGACGAGAATGATGAAATTTTTATAGCTGAATAAATTATATATTTTGCTAGAGGCCTATAATAAATAGTTCAAACATCGAAGTACGAGTACGTAGTATTTAGTTACACTATTTATATTGTTATCTGGTTATCTAAGGATAGCCTACATTTATTTCGGATATTGTATTACGTTCATTCAAGTTTTTTGTTATGAAAATAGTTAACAAGTGAACACATGAACGTTACGCTATAGTGATCAGTGTGGTTACCTATTTCACAGTTGGCGCCTTTCCATCCTTCAATGCATTCCTTGTCCCCGTTGGAGTCGCAGTTATAATGTCCGAACTTATCGTTGCGAGGCCTGCAGAACTTGGTGCACGTCGAGTTGTAGTAGTTGAGATCACACTGGACGCGAACCCTGTACGTTATTCTGGCGGTCGAACCGTGATGGTTTAGTGTATGCCAGTCCGCACTCGGTAGGATTATACCCGAATACGACGCCTCTTCTATCAAACCGTTTCTCACTGAAAACAGAAAATTACAGGTTCAATAAATTTTTATTAAGAACAAAAATTAATGACGTTACTGAACCAGTTGAAAATTGGAAACAGCAACTGAAGTGTCGAAGACGTGCGTAAGTAAAACACCTACCACGAAGAGGAGGCAAGTTGGGAGAACAAGTTGTTTTCATGCATGAAGGAGCGCGGGTGGGCAGTCAAAACGTATCCTTAGCTCATTGATCTGATTCCATATATTACTTAATTTTAGATGGTTATGTGGTTACTCTATTTACATAGGACCTGTTGTATAATAGTTAATACTTTCTAAACAAATATATTTCTATAGTTAATTACACAGTCCCTGACAAAGACGCAGGACGAACTTGTGTGCCAGGGAAAACAATTCTGTCACTGACACTGTGAACCGCGATGGAGGATGGAAGCTCACGCCAAACGGTATTTTATGGCCTCAGCTTCCAGCCTAAATGTATCTGTCTATAGACAAATCTTTTATAGGGGCAAAACAGGGCTGAGACAAACAAGTTACATTTTATGAATCTGAAATATTTTACACTATAAACATTAAAAAGTAGAGGGTGTTGTTCGAGTGTCAGCGACGTTGAATAGCGTCCTGAGAGCAAGTTGTGTTATTGCCAAATACAAGCAATAATAATTATTGTTTTCCTCGGACGAACTGTCCACTGGCTGCGTTACTGGTAGCTGTGGTCCCCCACTTCGCGCATGCCATTCCTAGCTGGTTAGGATAATTTTTTAAAACCGTGTTATGGTATGGGAGTGCCAAGTGTGTACTATCTGCACTACTGTGGTGTACAACGCACAATCTACTTTATTACACACACGCTCTCGCTTTACGTGTTCTCTCCACCTGCTCTATACCACACACGCACACAGTATCTCAGATAGAAGAATGAGGATGAGTCAGGGAGAGAGGATGACCGTATTCCTGATTTCATTGCCACATTGATTTCTATTCTGCTGAACGAGAATCTCATGCAAGGAAATGTGCAATAAATAAAACCGGCATTTTACAAAAAGTTTTGTTAATTATACGCACACACATTCAAAGCAGATTTGCTTTAGGGTTTTTGTAATTATTATATATGAAAGTTTCCAAACGGGGGGGGGCGCGAGGTTTAAATACATAAAATATATTTATATAATTATTTAATTAACATATAAAATATATATATATTATTTAAATATATTTAAAATATACTCACATCAGATTGCCAATGCAATTAGTCCACATCTATTTACAAACACCTGAATGAGGTCCTATTGTCGTACTGGAACTCATGTGGTATGGATTTTACAACTTTTATTTTCGGAAATATCTGGTTCTGACTGCTATTGTCTATGTTCAGACGCGCCTTTGTATCTGAACGTACACTCAGTGTGACTTTGGACAAGATAATTACACTCTGTCCGCAAGCGTAATAATCTCGCAGAAAAACTGTCCTTACGTATGACAAAATATTCACTCTCCATTAGTGAGGACCGAGCTGCAGATTTCAAACCTATTGACGACTCGTGTATCAAGATTTAATTTATTCTAATTTTTTATTTATATCGACTAAAGCTATGTACTTGTTTTATGACCGATGAATGGAAAGAAATATTAGTCTATATATTCAAAGAAACTCTAATATGTTAGGGATTAGGTTTACAATAGGTATAGTGTAAGAATGCCTCCAGATATTAACGTATAAAATGTCGGTCATGCTTCAAGATAAATATCACAGTCTGACCATGGGGACAACGCATGAGAGTACAATTTACTAATCCGTCTCCAATAGCGTATCTAGAATTTAGTATGGGGTTCGGTTTCATACAAAAGAAAAAACAAGTGAAAACTAATCAACATTATTATCTTTAAAGTGATTGAAAAACGTGTGATAATATCCTGAATTAATCCCATTAAAATAAACAGTAATAACACAATAAAAATACATCGTTTTGGAGATACTTATTGACTGAATTGATTTTCCTATATTTCATATTTCAAACGTATACGCAAATACTGTATAATAAACCTGTTTGTATATTTAAAAAAGAGTTCCTACTATATCAGCGTACACAGCGTGAAAATAATAAAATAATATAAAAATTAAGAGATTAACAAAATTCGTAAACTTTTTTCGACCCTCTGGGGGAGTCCGGTCCCCCCCCCCCCGTAAATACGCCCCTGTTCGTCATTTTAATAGATTTTTAGTGAATAGTCTAAGTACACTAATTTAGAATAACAGTTTAATGTAGAACTACATTTTGGGATCTTTTCGGTTAAGTGGCAGCATGGAGTGAGCAATTACTCTACGTAGCAATCGCCAGTAACAACGCATTTCCTCTTCCAACGCATTCAGCGATACAGTTTCTAAGAGACAAAAATATTTTACATAACCCAAGAATTTGTACGAACGGCGATCAAATGAAACTATATTCGACAGGTAAAGACCGTTGGGTATGTTCTACAAAGGACTGTCGGGAATCCAAACAAGTGCGACAGGATACATTACTAAATAATTCTCGATTAGATTTCCGCACAATCGTATACGGTACTTCATTTATTGTTGGAGTAAGGAGTACACAACCGGGCAATACTGTCAAGATGATTTGGAAATGAATCACTTCACATGCGAATTCATACATGCGAGAAGTGTGTGAGCACCATTTTATATAAATATAAAAATACAGTATAAAAATAAATATAAAAAAATATGTCAAAATGAAAATAAAAATACAAACTGTCGCTGGTTATCGCTACGTGTGGAGGGGGAAATGCGTTGTTACTGGCGATTGCTAGTAGAGTAAATTGCTCACTCCATGCTGCCACTTAACCGAAAAGATCCACATTTTGTTTATACCAACAGTTTATATTTACAGATCAGTTCTGCACTTAGTTAAATCGACAAACGTTATACGGAATACAAATTTTAGGCAATTCACAATTTGTTACTAAGGAAATATAAACACAAAAAATATCATAAAGTCTGTAGGGTTTGCATATTAATATACATTTTCAGGAGCAAAAATTGTGTAAAAATAGTAGAAAAAATTGCAGGACGTATCGAACATCTTTGTGTCCTTGTGGAATTTTCCTTCCAAAAGACAAGTGACTGCGGCCCATTCATACTAAAGTGTAATAAGCTCTTCGCACACGGTTAAAACGTTATTTAAGTAATAATTAGTCATTTAACATAAGGTAATATATTTATATTAATATTGTTATATGAATATTGGCAGATTAAGTTATATTAACTTAAAGGCTAGGGAACGTAATAAGAAGAAGGTTAATGCAGACGGGAGATATGTAAGAAGTGCCAGACGAAACGTTATCGCTACCGTTCTCAGAACTGTCAATGGTTAGATAGTGGCTCATGTCCACAGCATGATTCATTCTGTACCTATACTATAAATATTATGATTCAATGAAGTATTGGCATAAGTGCATTAGACTGTGCCAGCGTTGACAGAGTTCACGGTCTGGTTCACACTCGGGCGTGCCGTTCTTCACATCAGCTTAGCTGCACATACAACGAGAGCTTACAGGAGTTTTTGGTCTGGTCGACGACAAGGCAGAGTTTCTGAACGCAACTTTTAAATCAGAAGTTACGTCGAAAAATACAAAATATAGAAATGATATCTGAACAAGATGAGAAGAAAATAAGACGTATAAAAGTCGACTAAAGGACAGAAATAAAATAAGGACGACTGATAAAAAAAGCGTGCTTTACTAGGTATCAGACTTCTTAAGACATTATTCTCTGCTAGCTGAAAAAAATAAGTAAAATAATGTCACTTTTAAATTTTAATAGTTAATATAATTCAAATCACAACATTATTTTTGGTAAAACCAAGTGTTATTAGCAAAATGTATGCCATAAGTTTCCACTGGCTGATCCGAACATCCTGACACTGAGCACTGGGATACCACAATATAGAATGAGTTAGGCCTAAATGGAATCGGTTACATGATTGTTACCGAACGAGTATTGAAGTTAAAACGATATGCAGAAAATTAAGGCATTACTTAAGCCCTAATTTTTAACATTAAGGCAATTAAGATCTAATTACAAAAAAAGACAATTTAAATATGGCTAAGAATAGAAAGTGGAGGAACAGAAGTGGATAAGAGTAGGGGAGGGAATGCCAGAATTATCTCTCTCTATATCCATTCATTATTTTTCACTGTGAAAAGTTGTGTGAAAGTCGACTGAGAGAAAAAGAGAGAGGGGGAAGAGAGAAACGGAAAGAGTTTAATGTGAGATAATTTGTATGCAGTTAGTTGTATTATAATTATATTGTTTTTGTTGGTATTATCCATTATGTAGTTAAGAAAAATCGTGGCGTATAGGTAAAGAGAGAGACAATGCTGTGGCAATGTACGTGATTTTCCTCTACGCTATGGCGCCAGTTCTCACATAAACCGTTCACATGATTCCACCACCTACATTCACAGTTAGCAAGTAATACGTGACAAGACCAACAATTATGTATTAATCTTATACCGAAGTTGGCCACTGCCAGCTCTCTTAACTCACTTTTGTTTTAGTTTAGCAGCTGTCCTGTCACACGTACTTTTCATATATTTTTGGTAAATAAAATCCATCCGTAAGTATATGTAAAGTGTAAACACAATAAAGATTACTTTCTCATTTTTACTTAGATACAAAAAATGTTTGTATTAACAATAGCAATCAGTTGTAGTAGTAGGAGCAGTAGTAGTAGTAGTAGGAGCAGCAGCAGCAGCATTGAATAAAATTGATGTAAGAAGTCCTGACGAATGAGAAAGCGTGAGCATTGTTTTAGCAGACGAGGCGTGTAAAGTGTGTTATTTCTTGAAGGTAAACTTACACCAGTGATTATACTGGCGTGAAACCTTGACTGTTGTAACTGAAACTGTATAATGTTGAATAACAAACATTGGTAAAGTAAACCCCAATATCAGTTACACTATATTGAGTATGATGACGAAACTAGTTACCATCGGTTTCATCATACACTATTTACTGATCAACAAAACGAAGCCGATTTCATGTCGAACAAACGACATCTAAAGCGTTCTTCGTTACTAATAATCGACGCGTAGATAACAGCGTGCGACTCTGTCGATTCGTATCGGTCACCGAGCTATTCTGTATGGCAGGTCGTACTTACGAAGTCGATATGTCCCGTACCTTTGTCGATAAGGACCCAGTACTTAAACACTCACTTCTCCAGGGTTGCAATAAATTAAAGGTTAACTTTCCATAGACGGTAACGGTATAAAAATCAAAACCCTTTCAACTATAATTTTTCTCAAGTTAATATGACATTAGAACCAAACAAACAATATTTCCCGTTAGTTTGGTAATATGTGATAATATTTGATTTTCACGTAATGTTTTGATTCTTCTATCCAACTGTCGCTGATGAACGATAATCCGTTGCTTGTGTAACTTCATAAGGAGGGAAGTTACACACGAACTGAGATTTCCTTAATAAAAGATTGTATGACCTTATTCCGTTATGAATGAACCATATTTATATGATAACTTACTGCTGACATTAATGGAAAGTTATGTGACACAATATTTTACCCAAATATTTTCTTGATTCGTCGTCTTCTTCTTCTCCTTCTTGAAATTGATTTCCTACTTTCAAAATAACCGTATCCCGCACAAATTTTCGATATTTCGATTATGCGACAGTTGGTATCGATATGTCATGAATATCTCATGTAATTTTAATAAAATGCTATTTCATTTTTTTATGCGTGCTGAGATTGTTACCAAGTGTCAATGTGTTACAATCATTGCAGTCTATTATTTACTTATTGAACATTACATTTTGCCAACCTCGAATTTTGCTTTCTTTAAACAATAAACTAAAGAGACCTAAACCTTTTACCTAACCTCATGTATTAACACATTATGTATTTTCGCAAACATCCACCAATAAAATGATTTAAAATTGGCGCACTTCTTCTTCTTCACTGTGTGATCGATACTATCGCGTACACAAAACACCGAAAATGTAGTGAAGGTACAGTTACTGGGAAAGTAACCTTACTTTACATATGACCATAATATCCGTTCCCGTCGTATGTTTGTCATAAGGTTTTCGTAAGTTTGTGTTATACATTTACTAGTACCTATAGGTGAACGGAATAGTGTTAGTAAACAGGAAACATAAATGGATATTCCCATTAATGGTAACGGACACTCAGTAGCTCTACGGCTTGAGGTGGAGCGATTAAAACCTTCGAGGGCACAAAAGTAATAATAACGTTTCCTGAGTAAAGTATATAACATATAACAATACTATTTACTTCCATATACTTTTATATCCTTAGGTACGATGGCGAAAAATAGCCTAAGCGAAAATAATATCATATTAAAACATCACTTACAAATTTAGCAATACTTTTAAAAAGAATATTTATTTATTTGTTATTAACTTATTTTATAATAATCCATTTTATATTTAGTTTATGTTTCATCTATGTTATACGTATATACGATTAGTTTATAACTGTAGTTTATAATTAGTTTTGCAACGATATTCGTTGATTTTATGAAACGGTGTGTGTTTATAATTTACAAAGGGCGCAGATTTGAGTATCAGAAAAGAATTGGATTCTTATGGCAATTCAGCGAACAAGAGTACGAACAATCGGATACGGTAACAGTAGTGTATAACACAGGTGGTAATATTACAAGACATACACTGTCGCGCAAAGTTAGCGAGTTATGAATAGTAACAGCTCGGCGCGGGGCTTTGGACCTTCTGTCAGGCCGCCCATTAATCATTTACAAGAACATCAGTCATTTTTGTTGTACTCGTAACCTGTAGTAATGTTAAACAAACAATGGTCGAGAAATGCTATTAACTTGACTCCCCGACTGTACGTCATTACTGAGGGGTACCAAAGAGAAACCACGTCTATTAGTTCTAACTGCTAATAATTACCTCTCATTACGGTTACGTTTCTCTACGTACTGCTAGCTGAGCTGACTTCCTTATCTATTCGTCTGTTTTGCTCCTCTGAGTTCACTGTGTTACACAACTGATACATTTTAGTCCGTATTCTCAATTTATTTTTGGTTTTGATTACACAATCCTCAAAACAGTTTTCATAAATTTACAGAGACTGTAAAATATGAAGTGACTTGAATAAATGTTGGGGGCAAACATTTTTTTGAGTGTTTAGGCAGAATATATTTCAAAGCGTTTTCTGCGTCCAAACGGTAAATTACGAGTTTTAAGTAACCAGGGTATCTTTCAATAAAAAAAGGCGAAACAAAGTGCCACGCGAATGACAGTATTCTAACGTAATGCCCCCTTGCTAGAGTTTAATGCAACATTGCTCTTGGTAATAGTTATAGTGGAGGAAGAGGGTTGTCAGCTCGTCTAATTCTCTGTGATTCTGTACGGGAGGCCAGTATGTAAATAGAACTGAATACTCAGTCAACAGGACAAAATCTATTCGAAGAATAAAATGAAATGCTTTTTTTTACTTACATGCTTTTTTTAGTTACTTACAATAAACATTTTTTTTAATTTCATGAAAAGTATTAACAGGGAAGAGTGTTTCGATTCTAGAGAGTAGGCGTATAAATCACAGTTTACAGATATAAGAAACTCTTTCATTGTTCCTGGCTCGATTAGAAGTGAGTAAACTTTGGGGAAATATGCACAATGGTTAGAATGGAGTTTGGGTACTCGATAGTTACTACATGGGCGGATCTGTTAGACTAAAACGGGAGTTTTTCCGATGACTGCAATAATCGAACTCTCAATAGGATGTTAGGTGTTTGAAATGATTCACAAAGGATTATGACGATTTTATGGATATAAATGATTTCGACGATTAAAATTATATTTTTTATATAAAAAACGGAATAGTCTACGATTGGACGTAAGGTAGAAAGTAGAGACTGACGGAGAGAGGGAGGCAGGGGAAGAGAGAATGGAAAGGTAACTGATAGATAAAGGAGAAAGAGGGATAAACGTATCCTTTCTTTTGAAATGTACTTTAGCATAGTAGAAAAACGACTGTGAAATGGGAAGTAGTATGTAGGTATTTCATTGTCTGGTGTCCAGCGTTGAACAAGATACACAGTACATACTTAATAAAAGTGAAAAACAAACACGATGCTCTGAGACGGTGTCGAGGTCATAAAAATTACGCTTGCAGCAGCCATATAAAATTGAATTAATCACGTTCTCGCATCATAGTTATTCGCATTTCGTGTCCCCTATGTTGTTGGAGGCTAGTGCTCATAAAAATACTGTGAATCGATTTAAATAGAAATTGCACTCGCAGCCTGACATAATTCGTAAGAAGATTCACCATACGATAGGTTATTTGTCTAAGTTCGTGTCAATGAACTGGTGAATAATAAAGTACTTGTTTATTTTATTTGCTCGTACATCACGACAGTCATTTTTTCTATTCATGTGAAACTTATATTTTTATTACATGTTAAGTATATTTTAGTTGAGTTCGTGCAGTGTGTGTGTGTGTATATATATATATATATATATATATATATATGTGTGTGTGTGTGTGTGTGTGTGTGTGTGTGTGTGTGTAATTATATTCAGAGGGTCACAACGGCTTCTTTGGTGTCAGCAGGTTACGAGCCTTCCGGCTACAGACAAAGCAGGACTACCAGTAGACAAAACCGCTAGCAGGAGATGAATTCCCTCCGTCTCCACGAAGCAAAGTAGCCTACTACTACACCGCCTCAAACAACTTCCTCGACAAAAGCTCAAAATCTTTTCTGTCCCATTTTTGCAGAAATCGTACTCAATTAAGAAATTATATTTACACTGTGTATATGTGTGTGTGTGAATGCGCGCGCGCGTGTCTACCTATTAATCTGAAAGTGTATACACATTTTTTGTTTGTACAGATGTTTCAATATACAAAGTGTATACACAACTTTTGATTGTATAAATATTTGCAATACATAAGCCTATATAGAGCAATACTTGACTATTTTAAATAAACGGTGCTAAAGGAAAAATGTAGGTAATGTCGAAAACTATACGTATTATCTTTATTTATAACACTGCGATACATGAACTGAAAAGGTTAGTTCTGAATTTTAAAAATCGTTATTTTTTGCTGTCGACCGGGAATGTTATACACTTAGAGAAAAATTTTATTTTTTACCCTTGGATATTTCAATCGCCTGACTTCGTGCGCAACAAACCGTAGGCTAATGCTAATGAGTTTCTGTTAATGTTTACAATTAAAAACATCCAATACTTTTCCGCTTTACTGGGCTTATTTAGATGAAACACAAAAACTGACAAATACAAAAGCGACCTGACAAATTCATGAGAACCTCACATGACATCTTGCGACAGAAACGGAAACTGTACTCATTAAAAATGAGGTAGCTCACTGATTGAATGGACAACGTGTAAACTTGTAATTTAATTCAATTTGAGTCACATTATTAAGCAACAGTAGTTGTAAAAGTAATGCATATTTAAATATATTAAACGAATTGGTGATTAAGTACAGTGTTTCTACCGGCAACCAAGATTTTAGGTTGACAAACCTACCCAGTATTACTAACACCCAGTAGTGTTTTGATCAGGACTATGTATTTTTAATTTAAGCGTTATGCTGCAATGAGGTTTTCTGATTACGGATTCTACTGGCTTTGATTTCAGCCTCATGTTGCAGAGTTTCATACGAGTTTTGTAACCGTATACTCCGCAATAATATCGAACGTTTTAAGTTCACATACGTTTCATTAGAGCTATTCTCAGTTAATAGGAAACGAGATGACTACCATGAACTGTAAGGCAAACTTGTCACATTGATTTTAACTGTACTTTAAGATATTAGGTATTTTATGTCAGAGTGCAGGCCGTATTGCCTGTTAGGTAATTCCAAAATATTAAAGTTGTGAGAATATTAGATCATTGCCCAATATACAGTTTACCGTGTACGCACCGAGTAAGAAACCTGTTGACAGGAAACAAGGAATTATTGCAAGAAGAAATATTTCTTCATTAGTTGTGTGCTAAGGCACTGTGTATATTAGAGCAAGAAATACTTTGAACATTGAGAATATTAATGTATCCCAAAATTATGAACGACTGAATTATTTGTAAATCGTATACGTGAATAACCTGAGGTCAAAATTTTGAGCTTGCGCCTTAATCGAAGTAGTATTGACAACTGCATATATTATTATGTACTTGCTTGGCTAATTCCGAAAACAATGAGTGTTTCGAGTATTATTAACTACGTATTTAGACTGATCTGTCTATATCAATTAAAGTTTTAGATACCAGTATGACAATAGGTGCACTGCAGTCACGTTTGGTTCATTGGTAGCAACAAGTATGCTTTAGAATAGATACGCCTACAGTGTTTACGATTTAACATATTTAAGAACACTTTATAATCAAACAACGTATTAAACTCTAGTTGGTGAATATTTTTAGCTTAAAAAGATTTGCTAATATGTTAAGGAACATAATTTGTTTGTGGTTTTCTGAAGAATCTAGAATAAGCTTCTGAAGGACGTTCAAGTACGTAGATCACTGGGCCACATCCACAGCGCAGTGTTTGAATAGATTATGTTCAGAGAAAGACTTGTGTTGCAGATGTTACGGTATCATCACAAAGGTAACCTATACTGAACGTGATTCGACCGCGAAACCGTTGGCTTATAAGCGGAACGGTTGCTTCTGACTACAGCGCGGAATTAAGAAATGACAGAAGAAATAAAACATTTTGATCAAGAAAAAAACTGAATGGTATAAACCTGATCATGTTATAAGAAATAAAAATTTAAGTGTAATAGTTATAAAAATATTTTATTCGATACCGAAATTAATATAAACAGGCATGCATATCACAGTCATCTACGTTGTAGAAACGACAAAATTTAACAGATAACACCAACTTCCAACAGTTCCATACTTGTTGATGAGACTGAAATGGACAAGCATCTTTTATGTTCAGCCTGTATTTGAAAAATGCTGCAAAGCGATGCAGTGAAGTGCTTAAGACGATATGTTAGAATCCCATCTTGTCTTATTTAAGTAAGATGCACCGAATCAAAACGTGCAGTAAAACTGACACTGAACAATCACAACAGTACCAGACGAAATGCAGAGTACACTAGGTAAGGTTAACATAAGTCAGAGAGGAGAAACAGTGAACAGTTGTGCGTCTGAGAAGACAGAAGAATTCGCGAAGTTAAAACGTCCTGCCAATACGGTCGCGGTTAAAAATGCCACCGTTGAAAAATTTTCCTTCTCAAGTAAAGGGGTTTTCATTTGTAAACTTATTTTTAATAAGTTTATTGAAATGAATAATAAATTACAAATTTGAAATGAAACATTATCCTAATTACTTATTTAAAATTTTTTTTTTACAACACATTACTGTATTATAAACTGCTAATTATCTGAAACATCTGCCACTCTCGAGTAAAGTGGAAAATCTAAAACTGTAGCGCGATGTAAATATTAATCGACTCCAACAACGTTCGCTTTGTATTTTATGTTCATTATCCACCTCTGAAGTTAATAATTTGACAATGTGAATCGTCTACGTCCACTCACTAACATACCTCATGATACACCAACTCGTTAGTAAAATATAATGTGAACATCATCTCACTTGGTATTATAACGTGGTCACTATTATACTACAATAAATAAGTAAAATTTATAGAATTTTTGGTATTTTGCAACTTCTTTTCAACGATTTACAACGTTGGGTGGATGCTTGTGGTTCCTCGACTCTCTCTCTCTAGCGCGCGTGTGAAATACCATAACTCAGATATAACACCAGGAAGATGAGTGTATTGAATTATGAAATATCGAATTTTCTATCCCGTATAAAAAAACACAATTATAAAAATTGCAATATCTATTTATTATATAAATATTCTTTAGAACAATTTAAATTCTAAATATTCTTTAGAAAAATACTGCCATAAACATAATGAAACAAATCATACATATCTAAGCATATAAAAGCATAAATTATTCAAACACAAATTTAACACGTTTTCTTCAACCTTTGTATCATAAAGTTTTCAAATTAACAACTTTTAAAGGAAAGTTTTGATAGTTTGTGTATAAAAAAAGTTATTTCTAGATTTGTTTGTTTAGAATTTTAAGTCTTTATTTAAAATGCGAATTTCAAGTTTTTTTATTATTTACAAAAAAAAACATGTATATTATTAAATTTTATTTGGTATCCGAACAGGTTTAAATTGTAAATGTAAATGTTATTTAAAAGATTGAGCACAAGTGCTAGTAAAGCCATATGGTTGGTTTCCTTTAACATAAGTAAAACAAAGGTCACTATGAATTTAACCATTAAGTCAAATATACTGTTTCTGAAGCCCAGTTCTGCAGCGCCGGCATTTCTTCTGTTACGGCATGCCGATTGAAGTTGAAGTTACGAGGAGAGGGAGATCAGAAACTTAAATTATGTTCTTTCTGTGTTTGGTTATGTATTTTAATGAGTTCGTTAGACGGGTGGAAGTGGTTTTACAAAAGAATTTAATAGAAACGAGTGAAGAATTTCCTCAAACCAGCTTAATTAACGCTACGATACCGTCGGAGCCAAGCAAGCAAGGCGAGTTGTAATTTAAATATACCACGAACACGGCATCACGAATATGTTTCAACTTGTTATAAAACTCGTCTACACCGTGTCTTTTTTATTTTTTCAAAGAATAGATAGAAAACAGTCATCTTATAATAAAGGAGTCAGGATAACAATAAAGGTTGTGCAACTGCTAACTTAACCACATCTAATGTACATTATAATTCATATTCAATAATATTATAACTGGCGTTCATCTCTGCATTATAAAATAACTAAGAAAATTTGCTAAGACTTATAAAAGTCATTTTGTTTACTAATCAATTACGTGTTCCGATGTTAATTTCATAACTGAAAATTAATTACTATACCTAGTTTTTATTTTTAGTAATGGGTGCTCGCTGATCTGTACCAATGAATCCTCTTTAGTAATTCTACACACGTAGAACTGAAATACATTGCAAAATATATTTTACAACTTTATGTCGGAAAGAGACACAATGAGTTCAGTTTTTCACTCACGTTCCCAAATACTGAAAGACTTCAACGCGCGCACACATACTCACGCACACACATCTTCCTGTCATGAGACTGGTTTGCCTGTTAATGAAGTTATGGTTTATGGACGACGATGGCTTATGCGAATGAGTGAACGTGTGCGTGTGTCACCTCTATTAGGAAGGAATAGTTCAGAGGTCATCTCACAATTAACCCCAACATTTGTTGCAGCCTTTCACCGACAGTCACATTGTGATTAATAGTATCGATTTTGGTTTGGCCGAAACACACCTATTGCAACACAATTTATCACCGTACTTCAAGTACTAAAATTTGAAATAATGTCTGATGAATTACTTAAATTTTGTTTTTAACAATGAACAATTTTGATTCTAAGAAATACTTAATTTCAAGACACTTACAGATTCTTTTAAGTGTATTCCTTCAGAATCCGATTTTTGAAATATATAAGACTACATTACTTAATTTCGATATATCGATTATTCGGACGATGTGGTAACTGGAAGATACGGATCACCTATATACTGTAACTGTGTGAACCCTATTAATATTTAAGCTAAAGCTCCCGTAATGTCTGGATCATCAGAAAGCTAAATAACTTTTCATTTTGCTAATCACATCTTTGCTTTGAGTGGACAAAAAGAACAGTGGATCGATGTGGATACCGTTCTTTCGGCAGTTGGGTTATAACTTATTTCTGTTTTTATCTGGCTATAATATGTTTACTTTTCCGTCTTTCAAGGAAAGTAATATCACAGATCGCAGTCTTCTTTGGTAACCACTTGAACGGCAGCAACAAGCATACACAGAACGTTTCGGGAAGATTCTGCCATACTTCACGGCGAATTTTTCTCATCACAATAATGGAAGTTTATATAAACACAGGTCTGGAGACGCTTTATTCCTATTTATGACCAGTAAAAGGTTTCCTTTTTTTGGTCTGAAAGGTAAAATAACGCAATACTGAATCTTCGTGGACTATCAAGTTAAAGACACCAAATTTTGGATTTTGGATCGAATTTCGCTTAAAGAATTTAAAACATTGGGTTTTCAAGCCGTAAATTGTATTGTACTTTTTATATGTCTGTATAAAATTGATATTAAGATGCTCAAAAATGAAGGAGATTTTCTCTACATTAAATATACAATTAAATTCTTTAAGTTCCATTTAAAAATCATAGAAAAGTGATTACAAGGATTAATAACATGTACTGGAAAATGCTGGTTATTTATTCCTGAACGCCTAACCATTTTTCTACTACATTATTTCCAATAAATTGGTCAGAATTGAATTGCCTGTCACTGTTAGAGAAGGCAGACTCGTTTTAGCTGCTTTCTACAAATATGTGAAATTGCAATTTTTCAGTATTTTTAACGGATTTTTATAGGAATTTCGTATAAAAGATTTTAAACTAACGGCCTTAGAACATATTTTTAAAAATTCTTTAGGTGAAAGTCTATCTGAAATAATCAATTTTATGTCACTATTCTATCCAAATATGTGCAGTATTGCGTTGCTTTACCTTTGGGGCTAAAAAAAAAGTGGGAAAATTTCGATTGGCATTGGTAGGAAGAAGGGTTTCCAGACGTATATTTATATGAACCTTATTATTTATATATAAACTTTTAAGCTGATATTTATTTTAATGGGAGGAATACGCCTACGAAGTATTCCAGAAACGTCCTATATAATTACAGAAGTTTATCTCTTTTTAAAATGTAGCTTATTGTAGCTGCACTTTGTAATCTACAATGTATATAATTTATAAAAAATTATTATTAATAATAAAAATAATTTTAACTAGAATATATTTTTTATTTTGTAAATTACAAATGTTTTATTTTGTAAAATCCAACTATCATCATTAGTATAATATGATAATGTATATTATAGGCCTACTATGTATTATGCGCTCGCCCCACATACGGATCAAAACGGAGGGCTTCGGCCACCTATGGATTTGCGGGTTACTAAAAACATCACTCATGTGTCACAGACATCAAGTAGATCGCAACTCTTGCACTTTAATGAGCCATTTTTGCTCACTCCGCTCGCAGCTAAGAGGATACCACATGTGGATCCAGCCCATAACGAAGCCTACAATCACCTGTAACAACACTATCTGCTGATGATAGTTGGATTACTATAGAAACATTTGTAATTTACAAAATAAAAAAATATTGTTAAAAGTTTTTTATTATTATTAATAATATAAAATAACAAGCAAAATTTGAGCATATATGAATATAATTTATAAAAAAATGTATAATATACTTTATAAATTTATAATCTAAATTTGCGATATTAATTGAAAATCTGAATCTAAAAAATACAGTGTTTATACAACAATAATAACACCTACAATTTAAAAATACAGTTAGTATCATGTTGCAGGCACAAGACTGGGAACGTTATTAGGCCTACATTTTCAGCTAAAGCTACATACGTTTATGTATTACGAACGACAACAGACAATAAGTAGTGAAATTATAACTGTAACTTTCAATTTGATTTAAACGTGATACAAAGGCATTAGTTGAAATAATGTTTTACAGTTTTTTGTATACATTTCATTTATTTGCTTGTAAACATTTCAACAGTGGATAGTAACCGAACCTGCGACAATTGACTAGATAATGTGCCTAGTCACATAAGTAAGTCAAAAAGTAAAGGCAAATTTTTAAAAAGGACCTTTTTATTGTGAAAACAAGATGTCAAGTAACATCATTTCTCTACATAATCTCCCTCAACTTCTATGCACTTGGTCCATCTCTTGACAAGCTTCGTAATTCCGTCCTGGAAGAAGATTTGTGGCATCGTGCACAGCCACTCGCGCACCGCCTCATCCGACGAAAACTTGGATTCACGCAGGTGCTCCTTCATCGGACCAAAAAGGTGAAAATCACTTGGAGCTAGGTCAGGACTGTACGGCGGATGCTCCAACAGCTCAAAACCAAGATCTTGAATGCACTGGATCGTTTTCCCCGCAGTATGAGGACGGGCATTGTCCTGAAGCAAAAGCACACCTTTTGAAAGTTTTCCTCGCCTCTTTGTTTTGATTTTGGGTTTCAGATCTCGCAGTAGCTCACAGTAGCTGTCACTATTCACTGTTTGACCTTTAGGAGTGTAATGAATTAGAAGTGGACCTTTCATATCCCAAAACACTGTCATCATCAACTTTCCTGCAGAAACTTGTCTTTTGAACTTTTTTGCTGTAGGCGAGGATGGATGTTTCCACACCATACTCTGCCGCTTACTCTGTGGTTCGAAGTGATGGACCCACGTCTCATCAACGGTTACTATGCGACTGAGAAACTCTTCTCCTTCCTCTTCTAAACGCCTTAAATGTGATTTCGAAATTTCCAAACGTTTCTGTTTGTGCTGGTCTGTCAGTCGATGTGGTACCCCAACGAGCACACACTTTGCGATAATTTAGTGATTCGTGGATGATTGCAACTGCTGAACCGTGGCTTGTGTTCAACGCATGTTCATCAATTTTGACACGACGATCATCATGAATCATTCACTCAACTGTCTCGATGTCTTCTCCGTCTTCGAAGTGGATGGCCTACCTGAACGCTCTTCATCGCAGATAGATACACGACCATTTTTAAAGCGATTTATCCACTCATAAATTTTGCGTTCACTAAGACAGCTCTCACCGTACTGCTGCTGCATTCTGCGAATAATCTCCGCAGGTTTAGTCCCTTCAGAGTGCAGAAAACGTACCACTCCCCTCATTTCTTCCTTGGTACACACGGACAACGGGCACTCATAATAAAATGCCCTGAAATCACTACGAATGGAGCTGAGGACTGAAACAACACAGCTAAAGAACAACAAAACTTTGAGGTTATAATATGTCATTGTTCAGTCAGTGGTGCCATCCATTGCAGCAGGGAAAATAAAATTTGCCTTTACTTTTTGACTTATCCTGTATATTGAACCTGCGTTGTGTCTAGATAATGTTACCGCGTTAGCAATATTCATTTTTGTTTTGAATTAAGAGGTGCTAGTAAGATGAAATGCTTGAATTACCTGGCGTAGTGTAGTTGTTCAGATCCAGCGCCTGTAGAATCAGCGTGAACGATCTCTGTAACAAAAAATGAAGTCAGAATAAGTGTTAACTGGCCGGACACACGATCACACGTATACGCTAAAATGGCTCAACACCTGTCTCGTGGTGGAATGTGTACAAACATGGGGAGCTTGTGTGGCCGCTTATGTCTACATACAAACGCTCAACCATTAATACTGCACAGCGATAGTGTATTAATACATTGTAACGTTTAATTATTAATTCAACTAACAGATAATCAGTAAAGGACAGAAGTAATAGTACGTTATGATGTCCTATACTCTTCCCTTGATAATGAACGTTTATATACGCTGGTGTCTTACACCGTACAGTTTTTGTTACATTAAAGTGTGTTAGTAAAGATACTTCAGTATATGGTATTGACCAATTGTGCAATTTTTGATTGCAATTAAAAAACACATCAGCTTAAGAATACTTGTAGCTGCTTGGAGACATACAAACGTACTACATGTAGGCTAGACTGCAAACATAACACGTAACGCGTCTACAGTTTCATACTAATTACTTTTGCTGACAACAGAAGCGAAGTGCTGTTCGTTAGTCCGGCCGACAGGAAAATGAAAGCAAATTAATTACAAGAAGGATTTTAGGTGAAGACTGAAGACGTGTAAGGGGGAACGACAGTAATATAAGTAGGTAGACAAGATGTTTGTCCAGCTTGACGTGCCATGATTGATGTTGTTTGGAGAAAGAAAGCACACATCGCCTCGGACAAGGCAGCGCATCGCACGATTAACTTCATACCATTGAATTAATCTAATCTAATTAGATAGTTTAGGTTTGTTATCACAGCCAGTAGTAATGGCCAAAGTAATTAACGCGCACGGCACTCTGTAGATCAACGCCAAGAAATATATTTGCCCAGGTACAGATAATGCAGTATTTACTGCCGAATGTTTTGCATAACGAGTCGTACCCTGTGTGTGTGTGTGTGTGCGCGCGCGCGCGCGCGTGTGTGTGTGCGTGCGTGCGCGCGTGAGAGAGGGGGGAGAGAATACTGAAACACTACGAAGTCTTGCAGACCTACCACTAAGAATGCTTTGATATGAGCAAAAGTAATTGTCACTGTTGGGTTACGTAAGGAGGGGTGTGAGACACGGTTTATGCTGATCAAAAAATTACTCTCTTCTTATAAACCGGGCTGCAACTGAATTCTTTTTTTTTAATAAGTTTTTTTTTAATTTCTACGGCTGGTTATATACGTCCTAGGAAACTAATAAAGACCGGCGAGATTTCATTAGATGCCGAAACAACGAAAAATTTATTCGTGCCGAATTGGGGTTCGAATATACTGTATATATTTTTATTTGACTAATATCTAGTGTCAATCAAAGAAAAATAAACATAAAACACAAAAAATGTAGCAGCTTAATTGTAGTGATAATTTAGGTGACTTTAATACAAATCACCTAAATATGCGGGGAGGGTACAAACCAGTCAAAAGACTGAAGGACCCAATAATTACAATACAAATCAAATAATTCAGCTACAATGTCTATATGAAATTCATAAGGATATAAGGTTAATAAATTTTCTTAAGCAACAACGACTGTTTTTGCAGTAATGATGTATGTTTTTAATAACGTTAGTGCGCGCGCGCATTTGTGAGGACCACCGAGATGTTAAAAGGTTCACCCATCACTGTCCGCCAGCCGATAACATCACCTGTGCTTACACTTAAGATGCTCTCTGTCTCTACTAATTGGTGTAATCATTCACGCACTACTAGCACAACCTTTTAAATTATGCCCTCCTAATAACCTTAACATTTATTATATTTAATTAACTTTAAAAAATAACTTGTGTCATATTATACAAATGTCACACGCTCTGTGCTTACTTCGCTACCCCCGAACGGATATGTTCATTTATTTTACTCGTTCAACTTGTTTTAGGTTGAAAAACAAACAAGTTCGAAACTAACACGCTGTCAGCTGGGCAGGACATTTTTCTTTCTTAATTCTTTTCGGCATGTTTATTGGAAGTTCGTTTTACAGTATACATTATAATGGAACCAGTGGGCTCTATCCAAGCGTGTTCTGGGAAATTACGTTGTGCGGCTTGGCACGGGAATGCTTTGTAATCTGTTATGCTAGCTTATCTTCTTCGCTTTACTGGGCCCACAGAGTTTTAATAAATTCAAGTAACATCAATGAAATAATAAGAACATAACTATTCAGAAACATCAGATGAAACTAAAAGTTGTTTCCTGACCCAATAAAATATCGGTATGGAGAACCATACATGACTTCCATATTCTAAGATTTATATTTAAAATAATTTTCAGCCAAACAGCCAGGCTGTGTCTTACCTGCCTTTTTATTGCTGTATTAAATGAAAAATATTATATTACATTAAAATGAAAAAATTATAATTTTATTGCCTGGCAACAAAATTATTTTATTTTTAACAATTACCATTGTTTCAAAAAGTTTAAATAAATTTTCAAGTACTTTACTCTTGTTAAAACGTAAAAGGTTGCAGGTAAACTACCCCTTCCCCTTAACCGATCTTCACCAAAATCGAAAGTCATTGAGACCTCTACAATTCAGGGACGTATGCAAAAAATTATTTGATTCTGTTTGAATTTGCGGCTGTTATCGTTTGCCATAGAAAATACGCTTGATAAAAAAACGTTGCAGGTAAACTACCCCTTCCCCTTAACCGATCTTCACCAAAAACAATAGGTCTTGAGTACTCTACAAATCAGGGCTGTATGCAAAACATTATTTGATTCTGTTTGAATTTGCGGCTGTTATCGTTTGCCATAGAAAATAAAACGTAAAAGGTTGCAGGTAAACTACCCCTTCCCCTTAACCGATCTTCACCAAAAACAATAGATCTTGAGTACTCTACAAATCAGGACTGTATGCAAAACATTATTTGATTCAGTTTGAATTTGCGGCTGTTATCGTTTGCCATATAAAATACCCTTGTTAAAAAAACGTTGCAGGTAAACTACCCCTTTCCCTCAACCGATCTTCACCAAAAACAATAGGTCTTGAGAAATCTACAATTCAGGGCTGTATGCGAAACATTATTTGATTCTGTTTGAATTTGCGGCTGTTATCGTTTGCCAAAAAAAAAAAAAATTTCCCTTGATAAAAAAAACCGTTGCAGGTAAACTACCCCTTCCCCTCAACCGATCTTTACCAAAAACAATAGGTCGCGAGTACTCCACAAATCAGGGCTGTATGCAAAAAATTATTTGATTCTGTTTGAATTTGCGGCAGTTGTCGTTTGCCATAGAAAATACGCATGATAAAAAACGTTGCTGGTAAACTACCCCTTCCCCTCAACCGATCTTCACCAAAAACAATAGGTCTTGAGTACTCTACAAATCAGGGCTGTATGCAGAAAATTATTTGATTCTGTTTGAATTTGCGGCTGTTATCGTTTGCCATAGAAAATATCCTTGTTAAAAAAACGTTACAGGTAAACTACCCCTTTCCCTTAACCGATCTTCACCAAAAACAAAAGGTATTGAGAACTCTACAATTTAGGGCTGTATGCAAATAATCTTTTCATTCTGTTTGAATTTGCGGCTGTTATCGTTTGCCATAGGAAATACCCTTGTTAAAACATAAAACGTTACAGGTAAACTACCCCTTTCCCTTAACCGATCTTCACCAAAAACAATAGGTCTTGAGAACTCTACAATTCAGGGCTGTATGCGAAACATTATTTGATTCTGTTTGAATTTGCGGCTGTTATCGTTTGCCAAACAAACAAAATTTCCCTTGCTAAAAAAAAACCGTTGCAGGTAAACTACCCCTTTCCCTCAACCGATCTTCACCAAAAACAATAGGTCGCGAGAACTTTGCAAAACCGGGCTGTATGCAAAAAATTATTTGATTCTGTTTGAATTTGCGGCAGTTATCGTTTGCCATAGAAAAAAAATCTACAGACACACAGACACGCAGACAGACAGACAGACAGACAGACAGACAGACAGACAGACAGACACACAGACACTTTTCGGAAAACGACTTTTTTTCATGTTTTGAGTGTAGTAGAATCAGAATCTGCAATAATCTCGAACACGATTTTTTTTGCCATCACCATACTTCCATTCCTTAAGGAATATGGAAGTAAAACGATTTTGTTCGATACCATGGGCTAAAAAGACATTTTTCCATGTCTTTTAGCGACAATTAATGACGGTAACCTATCTTTGCTGTAAGAAGGACAGAAAGTGTGACTTAATTTTATGCAGGGAACAAGGGTCTGTTATTTGAATAAAATAAATACTTTTGTACAAAATTCCACTTTTTTACTACACTTACAGAATACTTATACAAGGTTACCAATATGCTAGGTTGCCGTAATATATACTTATAGTACGGTATTTATACTATCTAACACACGCACATGCACACGCAGACACACACACTCGCGCGCGCACACGTACGCACAATATGTAACTTCGAAAATACGAGGTGTGTCTATTACATAACGATACTGTGTTTCTATCTCTTGGAGAAAGCAGTCAGGACTGACTATGAGCTCTTTGACGTGTCTGAACCTTCATGACAACACTCTCGGCCGTTCTGTTGATTGTGAGTCATCGTTTCGTGCAGTTGGGGTTTTCTATGCGGAATTATGCTAAGTTTGAAATTTGAGCGACGTGTCAATTTGTAGTTTTTAGTAAAACTGAACAAAACACCAACGAAATGTTTTCAAATACTTACTGAGGCTTACAGGGAAGACTAATATCTCGTGCACGTGACTTTGAGTGGTACAAAAGATTCAGCGAAGGACATCCGAACGTGGAAGACAATGAACGCCCTGGACGACCTACAACTTCAAGAACCGAAGTAAATGTAGCAAAAATTAGCAAGATTGCTCGAAAACACCGCCGATTGAGTGTCCGAATGATAGTTGAGGCCGTGAACATTGACATCTGCAAGGAAAATTTCGCGTGACGATTCAACATTAAAAACGTTTGTACCAATTTGGTCCCTCGGGTTCTCACACCACAGCAAAAAGAACACCGCAAGGAAATTTGCGCTGATGTGCCGGGGAGCAAACTGGTGCTGACCCCCAACCTATTTAAAAAAAATCATCACTTGTAATTAAACCTGGATCTTCCAGTATGATCCTGAGGCGAAACGATAGTTAGTGCATTGGAAAACACCGCCATCACCAAAAATGGGGGAGCTCGTCAAAGCAAGTCCAAATTCAAAGCCATGATCATTGTGTTTTTTGTTGTCAAGGGCGTAATGTTAGAAGAATGGGTTCCAGATCGTCTTTCATAAATTGTAGACACGCTGCAAACGAAACAATATCACTCCGCAACATGTCCCATTTGCGATTCTACAGTGATGTGCTATGTCTTAATCCTGAATAATGAAGTATAATCTTTGAGTTTAAAAGAAGAATAATGTTGATATTAAGAAAACAACAGAGGAAAAATACTTCCAGCTGACTCGCAAGATGCTTTATGCCAGGACCTAAATATAATCGTTGCTCATGAACCATGTGCAGAAATTTCATTAACATATTTTACATGACCAATTATAGTTTTCTCTGTAATTCAGTCAATATACAAAATAAAAATGTATACGCGTATAGAAAAATTAAGAAAACAGGAGAATTGCTCTTTAAAGAACATATCTGAAACAATTTTTGTTTTACTGTGCAATAATAAGACAAAGTAAACAGTACACGCTTCACAAACGAATTAAAACAAAACGAATTTACATCACACACACACTCCGTGTTTGCAGAAAATGGTCATACTTACTTTTAAGTACATCTCCTAATAACAATATTGGGAATTCCGTTTAAGGTCAGTATTTCTATGCGTATGTCTATTTGTTTATGTTTGTTTAACAGATATTTATCTTTCACATTTCTGTCGTTCAAACTGGACAGAAGGATGACAGGAAAGTACAAAACTCTGGTACATATGTTACGACACTTCGTGATAATGCATTCGTTATCTTGGCAAGTAGAGGTTATCAAAAATCTGTATTACCACGAAGCTGATTGGGTCGTTAGACTACTCTAATTTGATTAAACTAAACACAGTTGGCTGATCAATTAAGGCAATGGATGTTTATCACCCATTAACAGAATTAAACATAAATTAATAAGAAAACTTTTGGAAGTTTCTACAATTAATGTTATTCAAAACATTTAAATATAAACTCGATGGAAAGTTTATAAGTTTTTCAGTTTTATCTGAAATATTCCAGGTGGCAGGACAAAATCCAGTTATATCCAATTGCTTATTAATATAAGAATCCCATGTAATAACAGCAACAATCAATAAAGTATTAAATGGCGTGTTACTATTTGTAAAATTATGAATAACTATGAATGTAAAAATAACGTGAATATTCTACAAAACTGTAGTTTTTGTTTCATTTTATTTTCGTAATTGGATTCATTGATCTTTTAATTTTTTGCTCTTTGTTATTGATGTCGTTTTTGCTCTTCGGTCAATTTTTATTTTTTCTGTCAAATTTTCATGTTCGGAAGGTATCTGATTTGAATCTCATAGTAAATTTTCAGTTAAACCATAAAAATGTTTCCGTCGACAGACAGTTATTGACTGGGTCCAATGTTCTGTAGGATCGTACAGTTCACAGACTTCAACTTTAAATCCCTTTAAATTCTTCAACAAAATAATCATCAACTAATTACTGTACTTTATTTAATTACCGGTACTGTATTAACTAAGTAAAAAGAAATAATTAAATAATTAGTGAATAATGATTTAAAAATTAAGTATAAATATTTAAAAAAATTTTATAATCTTTTATAAAGATTTATAATTTTTTTAAAATATTTTATTAATCCAGTCATACTTGTTCTTATTAATTTTCAGAGACTGTTCGACCATTGTGTAACAACAGTATGATTGTAATATTCGTTATAGACTTAACAACGTAGGCTATAACATTACTTTATAAATCAGTTACTTTTTAACTATAATCCTGCAACAAATATTTATATTCTTTAATATACGTGTAGCCTGACTGCAACTGGTTATTAACTGTACTCAGTAGAGGTCACACACAGTATTTAGTAACAGGCGAGCGCGCGCGTGTGTGTAGTAGTAGAAATGAAGAGGCAAGAAGTCTAACTAAATGATAACAACGGTTTATGGATACCGTGTGTCACGCAACATGCGCCAGGACACGCAATGCAAGCGGAACACACACATATCCTACGTGTGTACAGATACAGATTTACTGGTCACGGTAAATCGTTCAAGTTTATGCTAAAACAAATTTAACGTAAATGTGTAGAGATAACTTCTACGTAGACAGTAAACGGGTCCACATTAACGACAATATTGCGAAGAGAGATACAATGTAGGTATGCGAAAGTTACTACGGTTTGCGTTTTCTGCGAATACGGAGTTAGCTTGCGCGCGGTCGTGTGCATGTTTAATGTGACAAACAAAATATTTTGCCTCTTTTGTGAAGAACGTACTTTGTATTTTGGCAGTACCATAATTTAAGAGTTGAGAAAACATTTAAGGTCAATGATATTATTAGTTGTAACTAAGAACAGTAATAAATAAATTTTGTTTTAATAAATTTCGTCATTGGGAATATTAGGATGTTTCAACTTTATGCGAAAAGATTATTAATTTTAAAATTTCTGCACAGTTTCTTCAGCTGAAACTAGAAATAATTTTCGGGCAATTATTTGTTGATTTCTAACCAAAAGTATCCCGATTTAGGGTAAGTGCTGTTTTTTTTTGAGTTTCTATGTGTAGGACACATAATTTGTTAAACAACATTTCTTCATCTGTAATTACATTAACATAGAACGAGGTTAATAAAACGCAATGCATAACAATAAAGTTAGATAACAAAATAAATACGTCTCTCCTGTAACCACTTACATCCTGTTCGATTACTCAGAGTAACCGTTTATAAATCTATAATTCTGGTGAATCAAATATTGAATTAGGTTACTCATACAGAATGATATAATGCTTAGAAGAAATAGAGCATTTCAGCATACGTGCCAGAGACAGGAGTAATATACAAGGCTAAATTAGGGAAAAACTATAACTGTAGGATAATGGCTTATTGTCAGATAGAGGTACACTTGAGCAGAGAGAGAGAGAGAGAGAGAGAGAGAGAGAGAGAGAGAGAGAGAGAGAGAGAGAGAGAGAGAGAGCGCGCGAGGATGTTCTTAACGTCTCTAAAGTTTGTCAACATACTGGATGAAATTGGAAGATTATTGAGCAGGTTGAATTATAAGTGATGACATTCTGAGGGAACAAGGCTTACAAACTACCTTTGTAAGGTAATTTACGTACAAAATCTAGATCTTCCTAAAATATCAGATCTTGTATGCTTAAATATCAGATAAAATCCTAAAGACGCTTTATGCGCATAAAAAAACCAGAATGTCCTGTCGGGTTTGTTCTCAAGGGAAAGGAAGTAGGCAGTTCTTACATTTTGTAATTTAATGTTTATAGAAACGGTTATCAGCTTATGTTTCACTCATCTCCATTAAAAACTGAAGATAATGCACGCTGTTAGTTCTCGAACGTGAAGAATTTGTTGTACTGGCAGATGATTTACGAACGGGATCTATGATAATCGCAATAAATGAATTCGGGCTAGCTAAAATTTTTATAAACGATACACCATGGCTGTTTCACTTCTGTCACTGTGAAATATCAAATATCACACCGCGGCATGTCTTTAGAATTGTCCAGTAGTCGAAATGATATATTTACGTACTGCAAAAACATTTCATCGTTTAGTTTATTATAATTTGTTACACAAAGTATGTGAGTGAAACTTGCGATTGTGTAAGAATCGTGAGTAACCGTGAGTGCGATTTTGAGTAAACAGGTAACACCACACGTTTTGATTCTCGAAGGTCTTCTTGTTGCAAAAGACCGGGGATGGCCCAATTTCGTAGTATTGATTATTGCTGTCTGTTTAATCACCTTGTGTTTTTTAAGTCCATTTCTGCAGTTACTTAATCCAATAACGTATTTATTTTTTTTTGTCCCTTAACCGCCTCTTATGTTCAGACATCCTTCTTTCTAATACAATCTACTGTAGTTAATTAAGTTTCTTTGCCATCGGCAATACTTTACATCATGGTTCATCCTATTCCACAATGAAATCCTCTGCTTCTTCTACAGCACCATGTTTCATAAGGCCCTAATCTCCTTTGTTCTCGCCCCAGTAGTCCACGATTCACAAACCTACAGAGCTGCAGTATCACAAAAGACGCTTTACGAACTACTTAATTGTTTTGAACCCACTTCTTCTTGATGTTAACGGCCTGTTCATTTTCATAAAAGCTATTTTGTCTGTGCTACCTTAGATGTAACGGTTTTTAAATCACTCAGAGATGCTTATTCAAAACACATGAATTTCTTCTTTTCTTATCTTCGTCATACCTAAAGACTTAGACGATCAAAAATTTTCAATCATTTTTTTTCTAAAGTGCATAGAATCTCACATGTTTTGTTTTGGTGAATGTTTGACATGAGAAAGCTATAGAAACCACCTTTTGCTACCAACCTTATTCATTTTGTTACAAACGTTTTTTTACATTAAGTTCCATCCTTCTACAGGATTGGAATTTAATGTTAACCAGAACGTAGAGATTTTAAGGAGATCCTAAGTAAGCGGTACTAGCCAAACGGTGGATATTATGTATAGAAATTACAAACTACATATTTACTTACGGAGACTTAAGTGTGTTTTACTTGTGTTATTATATTCCTATCTACAAACACGATCACGTGAGGAATTTTGCGCAGGTAGCAGCAAAATGCGGAGTACCCATAACACATATAGGCATTTAGTATGCCAACGCTTTGTAGGTAAAAATCGAACAACGACCAGGTTATCTTTTGAGAATGAAGACTACAGTTACCCCTCCCCCTGGGGAAACGAGGATGAAATGTGCACATAGGCCTACACCAGAGACTGAAGATAGTGTAGACAATCTGGAAAAGTTTAAAATTATAGCAGTAAACGGAAAGCAGAACCCAAACGGATTTTATGGTGACTTCAGAAACCATCTGCAGGTACAACTTTTAATGACAGCAGACATGCGCGTGGGCGTCTCTGTATGTCTGTATGCTGTATTTCTCTCTACAAAATGGCGTCAGTTTTTGGCACCATTAAACAAAACAGTCGTCGGGTTTTGCGCGTGGAACGGTCAAAAAATATTTACTTATGTAAGTCTGTTAGCAAAATAAACATTCGAAAGCCAAAACGAGTAACGAATTTTACATTAGCATAGTGGCAATGTCCATGCAGTTGGATCCCAGCGAGAGGGGTAGCCTACGAAATGACTTGCACAAATAGAAGTGACACCTTCGAGACTTTGTTGCGTCCGTCACGTTTAAAGATGTTTATTTTCAATTGCAAAAGCTTTTGTGCTTCACGATCAATCAGTTCTTTAAAGTATTTTTTTTATTATGATTTTGAAAGAATGTTGTTTATCGCTATGATGTTTATAAGCACATATTGATAAATTGTGAGTGATGTCGCCGACCCGTAGAGGAGTGGCCGGTCTCCTGCGAGAGCTGCCTTGCATACCTGTACTACGGGTGACCCATTAAGCCTGCAGTATGCGATAAAACAATATTTTAGCGTATTGAGTTGGTTTTAAAATCTCGCTGAATAATTAACAGAACTGCAGTACATTTAACGACGGCGATATCGATACACTACGATACATTAGGCCTACTTGTGGTTTTGTGGTGTATCATACACTACTATGCTCCCTGTAATGGCGATATTTTGAAATCTGTGAATTTTAAAATAACGGTATTACACAAAATAATTACGTAACCGGTTCGTTAACCCACTTAGTCAATTCTGAATAGTATTAGGTTCATATCTTAAAGTTAACCGAGTCCTCGTAACTTATGTAGTCGCGTAGAGACTGAATGTTTATCATTAAATGATAAATTAATTACACAATGCCTTCAATTAGTTGATGACAGTTTAGAGAAACGTTTTGTATATCGATATTTTGTTTTAGATTATAACCAAATGATTTGAACTTATTGGTAACTTCTACCAAACGAGCAAATACACTTCAAATAACGTTCTATAGGTTCAGAGTACGCTATTATATGCTTTAAGTTATGTCGGATTTCCGCATAAGGATAGAAAGTATTTTTATTCGTTACGAGTAAAGACAGAGAAATTTCACATTTTTATTGAACGACAAAAATAAGCGTTAAATTAAGCGACTTATTAAGATACTGCATTGCTTGTGCTGCGCACACGGTCTTTTCGTACGAATGAAAATACTAAAATATGTTTCTCTACGCATTGGCTGAATAGCGAGCAGTTAACATTACACTGCTTGTCCCATCATTTAGATTAACGGTTAAACACAATAAAGTTCAACAGTCAATGGTCTTCCTTTCTATGTGAAGATGCTTCGATAAACAGGCAGTTAAGTTACTACCGAACGCTGGGAGTGCTCGTAATCTATCCGGCAGTAATGATAGCGCACACTATACTCTTACATTAACAACATTTACATAAATTAAGTAAGCTGCAATATTCAAAAAGCGGCGCGCATGATAGAAAAGTGCAAAGCGATTAGACTGTCCGCTTATGGTCGAGCGGTTTTCAATTTTGCAGCCGTAAAAGCGTAGCCGGCGCTTGCTTACATATACAGTATAATAGTCCTATAAACTTAAACGGCACGTCCATATGTGTGTGTGTGGCTGCCATATGGTATATATAAATAGTAATTGCCAACGGCGCTTAGTCTTTTGTTAAATACTCTTGGTGCTGAATGTAATTTGACTTCGGTCCGTTTACTGAAGTAAATACGCGTACATACTTTTAATTTGGCAATGAAATGGACTGGGAATCTAAGACTTACTTAGTATACATCTGATTTAAGTATAATTATTATGGAACAAATTATTTCTTATTTTGCGTGCAATCGTAAAAATTAATAATTGTTTTTTCTTAATTACTTCTTCAGCAATTATGTCTATAATTTCTTTTATTTTTTTCCAAAATAAACTGTTATTTATTTCCATCATAATAATTTTTTTTCTGTGACTACTTATTTTAGCAAAATTTATTCTTTACTTGAATCTAAAGATCTGATTAATTTAATTTCAGTGTTCCTGATTTTAATTTATGGTGTAAAAAGTCGTGGCTGTCGAGAATTGTTTTCTGTAATCGTCTGTATTATTATCTTATTTTTATTTTAAAGCGATCTTAAATGAAACAATTGGTGAAAGTATTTTGACTTAAAATGCATTCTCTGTTCGTTATTTCCCTACAGCGGTTCTTGTCAGAGAGTCGCACAAAAGTGTTTAGTTTAGTATTTGGCTATTTCAAGTCTGCCTAACATGTTGCTAAAGCAGTTTGTTGGCAAGCATTTAGAAAATTCATTTTCATATTAAAAAGTGAAGTGACCATGTTACATGACATTTACTGTGTGGTGTGGGCTGGAGTGGAACAAACAGGTGGGGCACATGTGTAGGTCGCTATCTCTGTACTTTATACAGTACATCTATATTCAGCGTTCTAAAACTCTCTCTCTCTCTCTCTCTCTCTCAGTAACAACAACAATAACAGTGGCCATTTTCAGCCAGTATCAATACACGAGTGACATAAAAACCAGGTACAACTTTACACAGTACAAGAGTGGTACCGGTACCACAGAATCGCGTACCGCACTGAAACTAGTCCTAGTATTTATTACTCATCTGTAGTCTTGAAAACTATAACAATAACAGTAATAATAATAATAATAACATATTAACAATAAACTGTTGAACTGAGGTATAACGATTATAGGCTACTCGCATAAATATTGTCATAAGTGGCTTAGTAGGCCAGTGGGTATGGCGGTTGGCTACTGATCTGGAGATTCCGGATTCGATTCCCATAAAATCAAGGCGCGTTTACCAGCCCCAATTCGACTCAACCTGCGGATATAAGTACCCGGTGTCAACATGCTGGGTGCTGCCTAACCTTCCTTGCACGCCTAACTCCTCGTAAAATACTTCTGAGGTAAAAAAGTAAAAAAAAAGATTACCAATTACGTGAACAAGTCTTAAATAAAATTTCTGTGACTGAACCATTTCAGTAAAACCCAGTATACGGCGTATTCTTACTAAAAAACTACTTTATCAATAAGTACACATGACGGAAACTATGCGTAAATTTGAGTTAATGTACAAATAAACATTCAACTATTCTGTGTAACGCTTCACAGTATTTTAAAGGTTTGATCTGTAGTAAATCTGGTAAAAAACTAATTTAAAACAGTCTAATAATATTCTTTATTTATTTTATTTCTCAATTTTCATTAAGATATCACGATATAGGCCTACTCTGGCGAAGATCGAGACGATCGGTACTAAACAAGTTCCAGAGGTAAACAACCGTATGACTAGAATTAGTCCACAGTGATATTTTAGAACAACTTAGTACTGTATGAGCTTACCATTTTAACTGCTTTACTTGTAAGATCATTAAATACTTAATAAAGACTTACGGTGTTGGGAAAAATATTAAAGGCTTTAAAAGGGAAACTACGAATGATTACTGTGATTACGTTTACATCACAGACGTTTGTCTACATGGGATGTCTGTTTCCATCCAGTAGGTCTAAATTACACGGCCAATTACCGTAAGAAAAATATACCACGAAAGAATTATTTACATAAACGTTAAAATGCCAGTCACTAAACTCGAATTCACGAATGCAGCATAAAAAAATTTGAAAAGAGAACTTTAAAAATACTGCTTAGAAGAAAAAATATTAGTTGGACAATGGAACTTTTTTTGACAAAGAAAATGGTTAAAAGGAATCTTTTATTAAACAACGAAGTTAATCAGTATTCCTAGAGATTTTATTTACTCTAGGAAATCATATTTATTCCGGCTAGTTTAATTTTTAATGACGAGCATCTCGAACAGAAATCATTATTGTTAAGAAAAGATATTAGCATACATTGTAATGCAATTATGCTTTTATTGATACCTTCTGTACTATTATATTTTATTTGGTTACTGATGGGACTGTATTTCTTGTAAGAAAATAGGTTTAATAGTAGCATATTTGCAAAAAATTTGTCTTTTTCCTGGAACTTGTTCCCAGGAAAATGTCTTAACGTTTTGCTGGAAACGTGACTTTATTTTCCCATCTAAGGTTGACTATTAACACACCACGTGTACATTTGTAGTGGAGTTTTGTATCATAGAATCAATAAACAAGGGAAACTATACGCCTGTTTAATACGCAACATGAACGTTTATGCTGAATCTAAATTGAACTTAAAAGCCAATTAAAATATTTTAGACACATTGAGACCGTTATAACGAAGCATAACTGTTTTTTGCAGGAACGAGTAGCAAAACAAGAAGAATGAGATTACGGCTAGCTGGAAGAACAAAAAACGAAGCGAAAGAGCGAGCTGAATGTGGGAAATAATATAATAAGCTTCACGTATCCGCTGTCAAGCAGCGCATTATGTAGTCGCTTTATTAATCCAAACTAGATGCGTTTCAATCATCGGCGTCGGCTGTCAATTCCATCACGTCACCTGTTTACCGGGTGTTCCACCGTCTGAATGACAACTGAATGCCGAGAAATTCACATCTGAATGGCAACTACACAATGACCACCGCATGAATATATTCAGCTTGATTTTGCTCAACGTCGACTGCCTATGTGCTTAGTGGTAGACTTACGGCAGTCTGTGCTTCCGTATCGCTTCATACAGTCGTAAGTCTTCTTTGGCAGAATCTTCCCTCCGAACTACTTTCTGCGACAACTCCTTCCATACTGAGAGACTCGTTGAAGAAGTTTATGTGTTTACTGGAGAAAGTACGCGTATTTTACTTCCTTGCTCCAAATAACAAGATTGAAATGCATAAGGAGACCCTTTGCAGTTCCGTAAGTAGATTGTATCATCCTGTTCTGTACGAAGCCAGAAGCAGAGCAGTGGTTGCACAAACCGTTACTAATGTGGCCTACAGTTACTCGCATTGTGTTACTACAAACAATTACAGACACATTCCAGGACTCTGCTCAGTATTTAGACACGTCACTAGATAGTTCGTGCTTTCAGCAGTTCTAATAGCTGTACTGTACTAATTTGTCCAGCAAGCACTGTGTACGTAATCGGTAAAATATATTTGCACAGACTTTTGATGTAGCGGTGTATCGTTCCCTGGAGGACCGCATGTTTATCAGTTCAGTCTGTTGGGCACCTGTGTTACATACCTATATATATAGGCCTACACTCGCAATCTGACTGTCTTCAATAGCTTCAATCCAAGGATTGGTGGGAGGTCATATTCTGAAGTCGCGTGTTGGTCGCACTCTGTTTAAACTCCTTCGAAACCAATCTCGGCAACCATTAGTTCAAAAACCAATTTTATACTATTCCCCTAACATTAATCACACCGATTTTTTTCCTTCCTAATACCACTGGCATTAGGAAGAGATGTAGCTATTGCATCTCTTTAAGTGTTTCATATTTTTGAAGAACAAGCTAGTAAAATAGGAAAACAGAGGAATTAAGTAGAAACATGTCGCAAATCTCAGATTTGAATACGACATCCTTCTGTTTAGTGAAAACGCAGACCACGCGAATAAGATGGTTAATGGGTCCAAGCAGGAAAGCGAAACGTTTGCTTGAGAGTCAATTTGAAAAGTGAATTATCAAACACAACGTTTAATAAAACTGCACAAGCTCGGGTGGTGAAATCTAATCGTAAGAATCTGATAGTTGTTAATGGAGTAAAATATTTAGCTAAATTAATGACATCGATAACACAATGTCAGAAATTGTCAATCGAATACGATCAGGAAAGTCGATTAGTTTAGACATGTGGGCAATATTTTAAAGAGTAAGATAGCGTTAAATTGATACGATGTCCATTTAGTAGGTAATAAACTTTACAGAATTAAAAAAAAAAAAAACTTGCTTAGGGTTTTAGCTAGGCGAGAAAATAACAGGTAGTCTTCAGCTTCGAGGCCTAGAGTCGTAAAGAGGCCTCGACAATGGCCTCTTGGAAGGAGGCGGTGTACTGTTATAGTAAATCTGTAATTACTGTTCTAGAATTTTATTAAATCTCGTTAGTAAAGTTTATGTAAATCATGGAAGCCTAACGACGGACGTGTGGTATATGAAAAAACATTAAACTTTAAGAATTTCCTGTGTGCTGGCAGACTTGACCGTGAGACCTCTGTGTTACATGCCTGTGGACCATACATGTATTTATACATACACATGCAGAATGTAAAAAAAACATGTCCACGGCAGCAGTAACAATGTACTATAATTAGTGACAAATGGAGAAGAATATTCATGCCAACTTATTCTTACAGATAATTAGTATAATTTCATTTTATTCATTGTGTTACGGACAAAATTCGCGTCTAATATTTTCCAAGCCGATTCACTGGATAACGTCATTTAATTGTAGCATAAAAGTTGGATTTTAACAATCTGTAACTTGAAATCCGTTACCGTACCGAAGACGGTTTTTAGTTTTTATAAATATGTATACTGTAGAATAACAGAAGACTTTACATCAAAGCTGAAGCTACAGCAAGAGCTTCAAACGGTAGGAGCTAAGATGATTACCTAAAGTACTAAGAAAAAAACTATATTTAAAAAATATCAGTTCAAGAAAAAATTGCTGAACATATCGTCGGCGTGTCCACCTCCCTTCCGCACTCAGATCGTATTTGCTTCTTGTTATTCTTATTGCGAATGCGTTCAGTGTAAAATTAGTCCTAATTGCTTGTTGACAAATGGTTGAGGGATATCTATTGGCTTAGAAAATCCATTGGTAACACCTTTGTTTATAGTACTTACTTTTTTCTGAAACTCTATAAATAGACTTTTATTTTTAAATTCAATGTGTAATACTGCTACTCAGTGCAGTTCGGATAATTTATAACACCCTTAAAACGGAGAACAGTATTGTTTAGTATTCCTGGGAAAGGGTGAAGAATGAAATGAAATAGTGATAAGCAGTAGGACAGTCTACGTATAAATAATATAATATTCCTATCTGATGACTGTTATTAGTAAAAATGTTGCGGCCGACTGTAAGCGTATTTCTTGTACAAAATGAAAGGTTTAGCCCAACAATTAACAGCTACGTTTCACACACAACCGTTGTAAACGTTACCACAAAATAACTGGAACCATTTATGGATGTTAAGTTTGTTTTTATTTTGCGAGCAGAGATTGGTAATTATATAGCCAGAGTGACAAGCAAATAGCTCAATTATCCAGTTGCTGTAGAGTCGGAGCGGTTTGCCTCGCTAATAAATTATATGCTTAGCTCGGCGTTTCTGTTTCTAGTGTAACAGAGTTCATCGCAGGACAGTGTTATGTGTTTGGATAGGAACACTACTGTACACATCGCTGTGTAATGTGCGTGCTAATGGCAGGATTTCACGGCTCACCGAATCCGTTGGCAAAGTCACTGTAAAGGGTGATACTTTAGAAGTTCTTGTTGTTAATGCTCATAGCGTATACATTCTGGCTGTGCCCATACAAAACTATAATTCGGAAAAGGCCACAGATAAAAGTTTAATTTATGTTGTAAAGTGAAATATAACGAAAGATGTATAATTTTTAGGCGCTTGATCTCGCACGAAGACAACGAAGTTGAAGTTTATTTTTCCATACTGACGAATTAAATTATTTGTAAGGGTAATGCAGGTACGAATGCTGCATGAAAGAGAATGCTTTCTACGGAATCTACAGATTCCCGTTTCCTAAAATGTGACGGAAAACTGTATACGTATGGTAGAAAACCACTGTGAACTTATTGTTGAGACAACGATTTCACAATGGTAAATCCAGCTACAATCAATCCCTTTTGAAATAATTACTTGTATACAATAGGAAAACTGGAAAATAAATTTTGTGCTTAGTGCATGCAGTATAAGGTCACCTGTACTTAGTTAATGCAACAAAGTAAACACCCGAGTATATTTGAACACTCAATATTCAAGTGTGTTGAGAATATCGGAATGCATTATTATTTCAAGATACGTGATCGAGTAGATTGTGGTATAAATTCCTATTAAAAACCAGTTTACAAGTGACTTACATTGGATATGCCTATTAAAACGTTTATGATACGTGCTTGGTTAAACGATAAGCTATGATACAAGTAGACGTACGAGACTTTCCCTTATAATTGGACTAACGATGCTGCTTGTAAGATAGGTCTACTTTCCCGTCCATTATGAGCATAGTTTAATTAAACACACTACCTTATTTATTTATAGCACTACGTAATATAATTAATCACTTATGTAATGATGATTATTTATTGCTAATATTATGGAAAAGACAAAGTGCATTGTACACAACGTGATCTACAACTTCTCAATCACTGCCCCCCCCTTACTATTTGACATTAAAGTTAATGCTTCTTTTGTTTTATGCACGCTTGATTTCACATGCGATTAGTCTACAACATATACTGTCTGTTAACAGTTCAGTGATTTCATCAAGTGAGAAGTAATTTCCCACCCAAAATATTTTGATCTTAAGTTATCTGTTTAATTATTATTTGTGTCGATGTGGTACGATGAATTTACAAACTCAATTTTTTGAGCTGTGAAACGACAGAACTACGGCAAGAGATGTACCATATTTATTTAGACGCAGGTAACAGCATTTTTCAACGGACTTGCATCTCAGGTCCTCAACGTCAACGTTAAGGATTACACCAAAATGGTTGAGCCAGGCCGTCTTGTTATAGGTCATACAAGACATTGTTTACCAACAAACTGTACACCATTATGCGTTCACAGGCGCGAATTTACCGTAGCCACGGTATTACTGGTCCGGAACAATGTCCTGTCTGTCAGCCACGCCACCAGCTTCTTTCTCGACGCACACACTCTGCATTTCAATGCGCAACTTCCAAAAATATTGAAGTGTTACATTTAAAAAATGCTCACACTGAATATTATACCACACACACCGCGCCCGCGCCCGCGTATCTGTGTGATCATATTGTTATTGTGTTTGAATATTTCGCTTAGATCTACTATAAAAGTTTCACACGAAGTAATTACGATACTTTCGTTTGTAGACTTGTTGGACACACGTTTTTCTAGACATGCTAAGGAACAGATCATGACAGACAGTACACAATATCTGTATTGCAAATATGTTTACATAAAATTCACTGTTTAATAAAAGTTAGTTTCAGTGAAATTACTTAATTATTGATACTGATGGTGGTATAGTAGTGTGACTACTGACTGTAGTAAAAAAAAAACATGATGAAACTAAAACTAGATAATAACTGTAACTTCTATGGATAAAACATACGTGCAGGTACAATGTAGGATTTATTCAATTAATTATTATCTGTTACAACTGTTATAATAGCAAGTTTGACAAGAGCTTCACGTACTTTACCAGAGGCTTGAATGTAAGATAGTTAACTAAAGTGTGTAAATCGACGACAACTGCAGCGTTCATACACAGCAATATCGGCCAGTGTCAAAATATATCGATATCGCGATGGATAACAGGCAATGGCAACTTTATGGTAACTTATACAACTTGATGAACTTCACAGTTTTCAACTGTTTCTGCAAGAAAAAATATGTCGCACTACCAATGAGACGTCAACGTTAAGGATTACACCAAAATGGTTGAGCCAAGCCGTCTTGTTATAGGTCATACAGCACAAGACATTGTTTACCAACAAACTGTACACCATTATGCGTACCGTAGCCACGGTCCGGAACGATGTCCTGTCTGCCAGCCACGCCACCAGCTTTGTTCTAGACGTTGATACTCTCCATTGCGCAACTTCCACTAATTACCTTATACATTTGGGAAATCGTCCCTACCGATATTTGAAATCTTCCAGTATCTATTTACAAGCGAAAAGGATAAAGAAGAGAAAACAAAACTAAATTGAAAAGTCTACCAGAAATATGTGTTATTAAATTTTAGATAATAGATTGATTTTACGATAATTGTTTTCGCCTTCTGTTTATTGGAAGTTGCGCGTAGATCGTAAATGTTTCATATGATGACGTTTAGAAATTAATTTACGGTCGATACATTATTTAAGAAATTTTCAGGTTATTCGGCGTCAGACAACCTTTTTTCATACCGCCGGGTGTAGGACTCTGGAACAACCTCTCTTTGTTCTTGGAGATCTGTAATCCTTAGGAGTCAACAGTGCATAAGAGAGCGATTAATAACTTATTATTTGATTACTTGAAAATGTAAATTTTCTGTACCTCTAAAGTCTAAATTTTAATCTAATTTTTGGGGCAGAATAATTAGACTTCTGTGGCTAGAATAAAAGTGTACGCTTACATTTGGCTTGCATAGAATATATCAAGATCTTACGGTTAATTACCTTTTGCCTTGATTAATTCAAATACTTGTTAGGTTTTGCCAAGAGTATGTGGTGTGACACCCAGCTCGCTATAACAGCCGTCTCCGTGTACAATACTTACGACTGTCTGATTGCATTTCCTTCGATACTCCGTACAACCTGCCTCCATCAGGTTGCATTATTACCATTACCAAGCAATGACATTTTGCACTACAGTATACGCGACATTCGCGTTCAATCGGTTCTACGTCTATAGTTAAATAAACATTTGAGTTGTATACAAATCAACATAAGCACAGTTGTTTTAATTCGTGTCTAATTTTGATTCTTCTTCAAAATTCTGTCTAAATTTTGTGTTATACATTTTACACAAATGTTTCTTGCATCATCGATAATTATACTCTGATCTAATGAATAAGCGAATTCTGGCTACTACTTGAAGATTTAAAGATTGAACGGACGTCCCACTCCTCTGAAATCCGTTCTATTTTATTAAAATTCATGTAAGCTTCTCTTTTGTCAAAAATTTAAAAATTTTTTAGAAGGAAATTTAGAAAGGATTTTTATGTTACCATTAATTTTTTTTCTTGTATCCAAGTTGTTCACAATTTTTATTTTATGCCGTCCTTGTCAAAGTACGTCTAAGGTCAACATATAGATTGCGATACAGTGTAACAATTACAGCTCGTTGTAGTCAGTAATACATGGACAAATACTGATTTCACTGCATCGGTTTAACCGTTAACGTTCACAATCAAAGAAACAGTCATCAGTTTAGCTCCACCCTGTAGTTGCCTTGTTATCATGTTTTTGTGTCCCACTTAAAGACCTACACCGACAGCAGAATGACCACGACACAACGGGTCGGTTCCATAATAGGAAAAAGTTGTGGCAACGCGCACGTACACGGGAAATCTGTGACGATGGCATTTCATCTACGAGACTGTAGGCATATGATCCATGAGGAGAGGTTGTGCCAAACTTTTAAGAACGCGTTATTACACTACGGGCTTCCATCTGTTAAATTTTTGGCTGGTGTAGTAATACCATAAGTTTCAATAATGTTTCCATACCCCTTTTGCAATTGATTTGATACATTGAATTATTGATACATAATTTTATGAATCGAGAGAACACATGTTTACGTTGAACATATTACATTGAAATAAACTCTATTTTATTAAAAATGGAGGAAGCGTATTAATAAGAATGAGTACATGGAAAACAAAATATATAGATTGCTGGGTGGGGGGAGGCGGGAATTGTCTGAAACCAGACGAGGCAGATGCGGAGAGTTTTGTATCACGTCAATAGTTACCTGTAGGCCTACCTGGTGAAATGCGTAGCTGTGAAGTCGGTTCACCCAAATAAAAAAACGCATACATAGTTACATACGATTGCGAGGTCACAATAATCAGTTGAACAATTGCTCCTGGGCTTAATCTCAGCTGACTCATCCCGACCAATCTAACTGTGCGCTACTTGATTGACTTCATTGTTAACTATTCTTCTCTACATCCAGTCATTCGTTTATTATTTCTATTTCCGTCAGACAAAACAGTCTTTTCAATTACTTTTTTAATAATCGTATATACAATAGCATAAAATATCGTGTATTAAAATATAAACTGCATTTATCATTTATGTTTTTATCTGTGATGTTATCAAACGTGCTTTTGAAAATCTTCGGTATAGGTTTTGTGTCCTATAATCAGTATAGAACTATAGTCACTTCCACTGCCGGAAAACTAGGCAAATTGCTTCTTAAATCGTCTGAAAAGACAAGATATTTGAATACTTGTTTTCGTTACCGTTGGTTGTTTAATTATTTATGTGATGTTGCATGCACAGGTGTATAGCCTATGTAGGTGCACTCTGCGGCGCGTACTATAGTAACTAGCCAAGATCTTTCGTAATGACGGTTTTTAAAGATTTTAAAGAAAAATCCCCTCCCCACAGTATGACAGTAACTGCAACAATTCTACTGTGTACAGGAATTACAAAAGTGAAAACGCCGAAAATTGATTTTAATAAGTATTTCAAAATAAAAACGAAACCGGGAGAGTGGAAAACAATAGAGCGATTCTAATACCCGAAATAATAATAAATTTGATTTGATAATCTCATAGACCAGTTACGCTGCTGTAATTTTGTACAACGTTTTTAGCAATATGGGCATCGTTTAAATAACTACGAAAATAAATTTGGGGTTGAGCAGGATATTTGGGGTTGAGCAGGGGATATTTCAGTAAATTATTTTCCGGGCTGTTGGGCCGTGGTCGTCTGCTTACAAGGCCAGACGTTTCGTTTCGACCGCAGCTGCAGTCGACTTCGGCCGTGAAAATTTAATATTGTGAGCAGGATAATTAGTTGAGGGAGAACATGGTAATTGTTTACGAAGTCTGGAGGATATGACGACGGCCCTTTGAAATTTGTAGGTATACATTCCTGCGTATGGGATATTGTTGTATAAAGGACTAAATAAGCTTCGCTCTGGTCCATGGATTTGAGAATGAATGCGGGCGCTTTCGGCCAGCACTGTATAGATGGTTGTTAAAGATGATAAAATTTCAAAACACTGCTTCGTTGGCAAAGAAGTATTATGTGCAACGTTAATTATAGCAGGAAGATGCGAGTAAATGTTTGCACGTTCCGGTTTAACATTTCGTGTATTAGTAGTAATAAAGCATTTACTATATCATTAGATAATATAAACCACGTACTAGAACTCACTATTACGATGGGCAAACTGTATAGAAGTACGGTATTTGGAAATTTTAAGAAGTACGACTTTTTTAATTGAACAGAAATGTAACCACAAGAATAGTATTGTTTGATGTGGAAAGTACTTTTTTTTGTTAATAATCACTACTAGCATGAAAGAAGATGACTATTGAAATAATTAAAATATCATTTAAAAATAAGATATGATTCCAGAGATTCACTGTGCACACGTCGATTCTACGGCATATCAATGGAACACACATGGAAGAAGAAAATAAATTTAAAAGAACAGATTTAGCTGACTGCGTGTGTATGTCTTTGAGTCGTAGCTGCGGTATGATTTGTTCAAGGAGCAGCAATTTAGGAAAACGGTTAGGGTTCGTGTAAAAACTACTGTAAAAAATAAGTACTAGTATTCTTAGAAATGAAATCGGAAGGGCTGGTTGTGTGAACAGAGCTTAATTACAATGATCAGAGCCCATTGTCAGTAGTGATGTTTTTGTGCGCAATCAGTCGCGTTGAGAGCGCCTCTGCCTGTGTCCGCCTGAAGCGGTTTCTGCTTACGATTTACTTTTGAAGCTGCAATACTATACAAGTACATTCTTAATGAATTTCTCAAGATAATGGAGTTTATACTAACATAAAAATTAGATCGACTGATTAAAATTAAAGAAACTAGAATAAACTTTTATATCAGAGTATAATCTAAAGTCGAAAATGCGAATCAATCTTATTGAAAGTTGGTTTTGAACTTCTATTTTATTCAAAGTGGCAGAATTGTCTATTGTATGTATTTAACACATATTTCTAACCGAATTAATTATCAAATTTTTGACAGGTTTGTGGAATCGGAAAGGGTACAAATAAAATCACTGTTACAAACCTGAACTTTTCCACTCGTTGTCTGTAAAAAAAGTGTCTTTTCCTCTTGTGTAGCTCATATACAAGGCTTGACTTGGGGGAACAATCGTAAAATAGTTAACGTTATTTATCAGCGCTAAGTACAGTTAGCTTCAGTGTACTGCCACACAAATTTGCTGTTCATAATTTCTCACGAATGTACGCTGACATCAGGTTGTAGCCTACCTTACAACACACGTATAGAAACATAGGACTTTTACAGTAGCCTATGTAGTGATAATGGTTTCTCGAACTTTATATGCTAACAGACCTTTGTATTGATTAAATATAATCAACATCATGTTTAAAGGCGCATTAGATGCGACATACCTTCTCAGAGCGTTAAAGGAATCATCCGAAAATAGGTCTGCAAAGTCGATAACTTTTAAAACAGGTTTGTGTAAAACATCGTATGCTCTATTTCTAACCATAGGGCTAATCACTCACAATTTATAGAGCTTTTTCAAATTTTTTATAATAGAAAAATACATCATGTCGCGTAAATTACCTGTTTATTGTAACCATGTATAACCTATTTATTTATTTACAGTTTAAATATGTAAGAAATTTTACAAATACATTGTTTCCACTACATGTTCCGGACATAAACTTTCCCTTAGTCGCTAGTGTGTTAACACACAGTGTTACAATATGCCGTTTGGGAGACGACAGTGCAGAGCGTGTAGTATTATCTTTGAACTCGTTTGAAGGAAGACTTAAAGCTAGAGAAACAATACATATAATCATCAGTTACATACACACAAGCGCGCGCGCCCGTGTGTAATTTTTTCCTAATTCATAGTGGGATGATTTAAACAATTCATTAACAAATTAATTAAATTCATTAAGTCATTAGTTAGTAATAATTAATTACAAACTCGTATAAAAAGTCCGTTAATAGTAGCCTACACATGTTACAGGCAGTCGTATAAACTCGACAGTGTTACGACAAATGTTGATCACAAATGTTGTCATCCGACCGACTTTTCCCGGACATGTCGTTTTTTCATGTGGGAGGGGATCGTCCGCGGGAATTTTCGTGCACGTCCGTAATTTTATCAATCCTTAAAAACGTTGATTTTAAGAATCGGCTATATTAATATGTTAAAGAATGTAGGTTGGGAACTATTAGCTAGTCGGTTTTCACGTGTCTTACTCGGTTCGTAGTACTTACTTACTCAGTTCTGATCTTTGTGTGTGTTCAAATTGAACTAGTGTTTAACTTTAACTTATAGGTTAGTTCCGTTCAAGAAATTTGAATTATTCAAGCGGTTAACTTTTCTGACGGACACGACGTAAATTGATCGGAAGTTAAAACGAGTCTGGAACGTACTGGTAGAAAAGGAGTAAGCCGTTGACGACTTAAAATTATTTAGTAATTGGTTCAATTAAAAAAAAAAGTTTAGCTTACGAACAGTAGAAAAACAACAATTTGTACATATAAGTGTGCAAGCTACTTTAAAAAACTATTTGTCATATTGAGGGTTAATCAAATCCGCCGAATACGTAGAACTGTTTGCTATTCCGAGTCAGATTGCCAATGACGAATTCTTTTAAAAGAAGTAAGTACTAAAATAAAAGAAGTACTAAATACTAAAAAGAAGTAACAGAAGTAAAATAATTTTCACAAAATCTAAATTGGAAAATGTTTAACCCAGCGATTTTTTCGATTACATTTTAGGTAAGAAAATAAAGAAAGATCTTCTTAACAGAGGCACATAAGAAAAGAGCAAACTACTACTTGAAAAAAAAAGAAGAAAACCAATTGTGTATTTTAATTTGTTAATTTATTTCTTGCGATTACTGTTTATTTTTTACTTATAGCTGTTATTTATTTAAATGAAATATCGTTTGCTTTCAGAAAATGATATTGTACATTTGTATTTTTATTATTAATAATAAGCATTAAATTAATTTTATAAACTAAAAATTATTTCGAAAAGTCAAAAAGTCATTTTGAAAATCATGTTAGCTACTAATCATGTTACCTTTTATTATTTTATGAGTGACATGCTAATAACATATCAAATGTGTTGAACTTTTCTGGTTGTTGTTTCTGATTTCATATCAGGGATTGTTCTAGTTTTTGAACCGGATTGCCCTAAGAGTTCGTTTTAACAGATATAAACTTTAAAGTTAAGCAGAATCAGACAAAGCCTAATGGTGGGCTGTTAATGTAGCTGCTTTAGGAAACAAACGAACATTATCCGCCTACAAATCTATAAAAACACATAAACTTTGAATTATATTAGACAAGCCTGACTGAATTAACCACACAAATACACAAACTGCCTTCATTTAATTTAAGCTACAACAGTGCTGTTACGAGAACTTTACGGGAGAAATTCTGTAGCAGACTGCACCGAGCAGGTAACTTCTGATACGACGGGCAGATTTATCTGTCGTTAATTTATGACCACCAACACTTCACTCGGTCCGTTTGTAATTTCTGTACTTAATTTAATGTAATAATTTTGATGATGAAATGGAAATTGACACGACGAAGGTCAGAGAAGAGTATTTTTTGGAATCTGGCGAGTATCTAATAATCCGAAACGACATTTCCAGCCTCTGATGTATGTCATAAGACTGACCAAATATTTCTCTGGTAGCTGCTCGAGCTAGAAAGGCAGTAGAATAGGGAGTAATGTAAATTTAATATGGGCCAAGGAATAACATAGTCTGGAAGTAAGGGGGGGTGAGCGTGACAGGTCAAAGTGGTGGCCACACACACACACACACACACACACACACACACACACACACACACACACACACACACACACACACACACACACACACACACACACACACACACACACACACACACACACACACACACACACACACACACACACACACACACACACACACACACACACACACACACACACACACACACACACACATTTCTATACCTGAATTGCCTCCAATGTACAGTGTCGCACAATTTCAGTTTCCTTCGCGGCGGTTATCATAGGTTTTATTATGTGAGGAACGCTCCAGTCACGCTGACTAGGCAGGTTCTAATTAGTACTAATAGTGAAACGGGACGGGGAGACGTCCTCCCACAGAATGATGTGCACGTCAACGCCACAATCAATTACTGACAAGATTAATGGCTGAGCATACATGCCGACCGCTTATGCAAAACTGAAAATTTCCATAAAATTTTACGAACTTGTCAGGACCACAGTAAACAATATTTTACGTTTGACTGACTGAAACGAATGTTTAATAATTTAAGAGCAGTGGCATCACGTCAGAAGTATGGTCGGTAGTTTTTGACTACAGCCGTGTAATTAACCATCCAAATACTCTGTAGGAATTTTTGTAAAAAAATAACCGTTTGCGCCGCTGTATTAATAGTTAATGTACTGTATTTGCACTTAGTACAAATAGGTACTGATATTTTTATGAACTAAAAACTCTTTATTTTCAGCTAAAAATAATAAGTTTGATCTGTTTACGTCGACTTTACAAAACACTGTATCAAATTTAAGTCAGGAGAAGTTTTAAATAAAGAATAATGAACGTGAAAATAGGGTGTAGGGCCCCTAGTAGACTAAGTAGCTCAACATAATATGCAATAATAATAATCGCTTTTTTTACCGCGTAAGAAGTGTAGGAGTTGGGCAGAGTAGGCTGCCTTATGTGAGTCGTTCGGCGTACACTACACCTCAGAGTAGGATTTGTACCCCCTCCCCAGCGTATTATCCCAAGTAGTTATTTTCACAGGTTGAGTCGACCTGAGGCTGAAAAACACACCTTAATTTTACGATACGCCCAAGACTCGAAGAACCCTGGATCTCTAAACTAGTAGCTAGGCACCATACCGACTGGTCTACAAAGCCCATTCACCTCAACACGTACTGAGATATTACTGTGATGGAGACTTGCTGGAAATATAAATTTGAATTTCAATACTTTCAAGAAATAACAGAAGCCGGTTTGGTAGTATCTTCCAACAGAACAAGGTTTATTAAACCAACAGTTCTGGGAATTGAATGTTCTACATGCTCGTGTGTGTATACTATTACTAGCTGTATACCCGTGCTTTGCTACGGTTTTTACTGAATAAACACATTGGTTCGGTGGTTTTTTTTTGTTAACCTTGGGTAACCAAGCACATTGTATAAATGTAATATTTACAAATTTTTAAAAGCATAAATGGGTGCTAATACTAAGTCTACTGAAATCGTTTTGTGAAACGAAATACGGCACTTATAAAACTTCCTTGTAGACAACGTTCTTTGTTTGACCCTGTGGCTGAAGGATAGTTAAACTCTCAGAAGAGCTAACTCGTGAGCAAGCAACATACAACTGGCCATGGGAGAAGCAGTGTCCCTCAGATCAACACCGGCCATTTTCAAAGACTGCCCTTGTGATTTATTTATTGTCATAGCAAAGCAGAGCTTGACAGGGAACTGGAGTCTTTTAAACTGAAAATGGTAATCCGATGGAATTAAGGGAATGCGTGGAATGAAGACTGCTTCCCCCTGACCACATCCAGTGAATATTGTTGCTTCTATGACGTTGTTGTGCAACGATTAAATCTGCAGCCTAGTACCGTTACAAAGCTTAGGCGGTACCAGGTTTCGTAGCAGCATTATTGGAGCTCCAACTTTAAGGCAAAGATTGTGCGGTGGAATGCCTGGAGGATTAAGCGTGTGCAAGAACTCTACTGGGTAATGGACCGCATCTTCTACTTCTACCACATAGTCCACGGATTGGTACTGGACAATCTCAGTTGGCAGTTTTTCCAATAATGTGTTATTGATATTTGCAGCAGTGTCATTCTTTGGAGTAAGGATAGCTCTTTCTTTCAGCCAAGATACATCTTTCAAGTAAAAATTAGTTAAATCTGGGTAAATTTTTTCAGCCAACGTTGTCAAGTCGCATACAACTTCACATAAGTCTTTTGTAATATTGACTTTGCCATTTTCTTCAGGTAGATTTCCATTACCGATCTGTACAAGTAAACTTGAAAACTCGTCTGCCTTTAAGATGCACCCGCATGTTGACTCTCAAGGAACGAACTTGGACTTTAGGCCACAGGACAGAACTCTTTAGACAGGCTTTAACTTCATCTGCTCGAGTTCCCCTAGGTACAACAGGTAAAGTCTGTCTGAAGTCTCCGGCCATTAGAAGTGTGACTCCACCCATCAGGTTTTTATTGCTTCTAATGTCCTGCAGAGTTCTATCCAAAGCTTCAATCCTCCCTTGTGAGCCATGGTGCACTCGTCCCAAATTATCAACTTACAATCCTTAAGTACCTTCGCTGTGTCGCTTTGTTTTGATATGTTGCAAAATGGGGTCTCAGAGTGGTTTAAGTTGAGAGGCAGTTTGAAGGCAGAATGAGCTGTCCTCCCTCCATCCAACAACGTTGCTGCTATACCTGACGAAGCCACAGATATAGCAATTTTCCAATCTTGTCTTACCGTGGCTAATATTAAATTAATCAAAAAGGTTTCCCTGTACCACCTGGTGCGTCAAGGAAAAATAGTCGTCCAGCCTCTGATTCAATGCTCGCAATTACTTCATTGTAGACATTTTTCTGCTCGTCGTTCAGTTTAGGCACGTTTTCAGCAACCAATTCAGATAGATGGACCGTGTTGTAAGAGAGTTCTTTCAGGTACTCGCGGTTGACTGCAGAACTGTTGGGCTCTTGACTTGGAGAAAGAAGACCGAGTTGTTGGAGGGATTGATTGGACATTGAAGAGACTAAGTTTTCTAATGAATGTAGGCATTTGTTGTAAATGATGTTGTTCCGTAGTTCAAGCTCTAAGCCCGGACATTCATACTCCATCTGTCTCTTGAAGTCCTCTGACATACTGTCTCTGTGTTTCTCCTACAGCACTAAGGGATCCGCTGCTTGACAAAACACCAAAATGACAGCGAACAGTTGTCTGATTTTCTGTGGTGACTCCGACAGAGCAGCTTCCTCCAAGGTGATGTCCCAATGATTGTCATCTTGAAGTAAACCCAACGCTCTGCAGGCAGACTGATAAGTGGAGTGAACTATGTCAGATACCCTCTTAAGATCATTAAAACTCGTAGGCCCTTTAACTTCATGAAGGAGAAGACGTAGAGGTAGTAACATTCTGCATTGTTAGGGTGTACAGTATAAACCCGACCGAGCACTTGATCTTTTTTCACTCCTGGATGTCCGGGAACGGCTTTGCCTTGTTTCCGCCGACTAAACTTATTGTTTTTCCAGGTGTAGTAAGCAGGGACTTCACTGTAGATTATGGTTCTGGCAAAATTGTCTGATTTGCATAGTTCAAAGAATGCCAGTAGAGTGGTTTTGGGTGGATTTTAAACTTTGTCTTGAACGTTTCCGGGATTAAAATAAATTCTCTGGCCATTTTCAAGGTGTATAGCCAAATGCATTACGGGAGGATATCTTTCATGGATTGGGAAGCAAAATATACGCCATGCCGCTTCGGAACTACTTATGTAACGGCCTGCTTCATATTTGGACACTTCGTCCCACTCATTTTCCAACACAAAAGCTGCTTGATCACTGCCCTTGTTCACGTATTTGCAAATATACTTTATCGATTTGACAGAGTTACACAACTCGACATTGATATGTGCCAAAAAGGTACGTGACAGAACAGGATTGTACGGTACCACCCACCGACTGTCTAGGTCTACTCCACTGATGTTGACTGTAAAACCACCATCAGCAGGAGACCTTCGACGGTACTGGGGGTAGCCATCGTCAGCAGTTTGGGTTTCTTTAGATAAGGGACGTGGATATCTTTTGGAGCATGAGCCGTTAACCATGCAGGGCGAGTTCCTGTTTAAGCTTCCGCAAGGGCCATGAAGTGGAATCTACACTGCAAAAATAAGAAAAATAGTCAAACTTGCAAACTTGACAAATAAACTAAAAAATAAGATACAAACTAATAAAAAATCAAGAATATCCAATGCTCAAACTAAAACTAACAAAATAATCGTCTTAAACAAAGTAGCAGGAGTGTGCAGTGGCAGTGTAGCGACTGAACTGAACTGAACAAAGCAGCATTCTGGCCCTGTTATCAGTGGCCTTTAGACTGAACCCCATGACGCAAGTGTGTCTGAGTTGTGTCCAGACCAGACTAAACATAACAACTCTTTATGGACTACATTGCAACGTAAACAAATATGTTACGTAAGTTGTGTGATAGTACTTCTGGGAACACGTTCTTATCGCAGGAATGCATAAAATTCATGTGTTGATAAGTAATTAATATTTATTTAAGACAATAGTTAATATATCGTATAATATTGTGTTCTACCGACAAATGTTTTCTATCTATTTATTACGCTCCTTTTACAACTTTGAATCAATTTACTCGGAAATATTTTCTTTGTAGGCCCTGTTGTTCTTGAGATACAGTGATGACTAAGTTAGTAAGTGGTATTTAGCAAATATATTATAGATTTCTTTAGGGTAGTTTTAATTAAAATTATTTAAGATTGACCTTTGTGTTCTTTAAAAGAGGGTTAAGTTAACTTGTAGAACAAATTTCATGTTTCTATCTCATCTAGAAGCTGCCTAACAGTTGTCATGTTTTAACTGTCATGTATTTCTTATGAGAATTTCGGTCACTTTGACCCCTCCAAAACCCCCCTAAAATTTTGAATTTTGTCAAACCCCGTCTTATTGCACATCTACAGTATCTAGTGAATATCTATGTAAAGTTTCATCTTTCTAGGCCTTGTCATTGTTGAGATACAGTGATGAGTCAGTGAGTGGGCTTTGGCAAATATATTATAGATAACAGTCTTATATATACATTTAAAATTTTTTTTTTTTTAAGATACGTATGTCTCACTGGATTAAATGTTATACTTAATTATCTTGCCAAAGCACCTGTGTATTTACAATTAGCTCTTAAAATGTTTTTAGAGGCATGCACGTAGGCAGGTCAAGTAATTGGAAGGTGGACACGCCTCTTGTTATCTGCTTCATATCGACTTGGAGAGATGATCGATCAACAGAACCAACGTCAACCGACACACAAGATGGATTAGGCCCGCCCAGAAACACTTGCTCTTATGGTCACTCTCTTTCTGTCTCCCACCTCGCCGTTTCTTCACCGGCAATTCATTTGACGAAATATTAGCGTTTGTCGAAATGATTTACTCTGGTTGTGCCACTACGATTGATTCTTCTGATAATTGATAATCAAATGCAATGCCGATTATTATACAGCCTATATATTTTCTTCAATAAGGAATACTTTGTTTCCGTAAATCACACATATAATTAAAAAAGAACCGTTGCTGGAATATAAATCTGAAAGAGAGCAATAACTATCCCTGTATCAGACAACTTTACCAGATCAGTCGTCTTGCATACCAGAGAAAAATAATTATGAAATTTATAGGCCATAAGTTTCAAGTTTAAACGCCCGATGAGAAATTAGCACTTACATGCATTTTCAGGTAAAACTTACTAAAGTCAACTTAAAACAAAGTTCAGTATTGTCGGAGTTCTTTTTACACGATTTTCTTTTTTTCCTATAAATAGCCATTTGGGATAAAAATATATCGAAAGTGCCAAGCGTAGTGAAACTACACAGACAGGCTAACAGTTATTGCCCGATTATGCTTGCGCTGAGTAGAGTAGTGTCTTACAGTACACTCCCATGTTAATCTGTGAAAGTATTAAGATTCAGTTTTATATTTACATCAAGACTCAATGACAGTAATATCTGAGTACACGTTATACTGGGCAACATAGATCTACTCTACTATACATTCTGTCTTCGCAGTCACTTTTCTTTATTAAAAATAATTATTGACATTAATTTTTGTACAATCTGTTGAAAAATCGGTGTGAACAAGTCAGACTTAGTAATGTTGGTCGAAAATATCAAAGTTTTTTCATACATAGTAATATCCACGATGTTTATTTGGTGAGTTATGTATGTTTTGGAACCGAACGTAATTATACCAATTGTAAGTAGGCTACAGCAGAGTAATTGCCATTAGGTCTACAACCGACTCAACACGGTTGCGGAAAACAAAGTTTATTTCTTTGTGTGCTCGCAGAGGTTTGAACGGTTGGATCGATTTTGAATCACAGATCATACGAATCGCGGCCCGTTACTGACTATGTTTTTATAATTTTTTAAATCCAAATGCGCATTTGTACTCTCTAATTCACAGACTAATATGTATTTAACGTAATGCCTAATAAACAGTATGTTGTCATTCTTAATGTAGGGCGATTCAATAGCTTTTTCTCCCATAATAGCAACATCGTGGTCTTTCTGCTGTCAGGTTTTTGTTTTAATAATGACTTCTTGATTTATGATGATAAATAAACAGGTATACTCTACACGCTGCAAATGTAACCTGGCTTGAGTGGATGGATCTACCTACTAGAGCAAACCGAACACTATTCCTCCTGGTTACAAACAGCGAGAAGTCTAAACGGAAGGATGTTTCAGTGAGTTACTACTGTACCTTCATTACGAAGCGAACGAACATTAAAACACTTCACTGATAATAATGTAGTTAGTAAATGTATGTTAAAGAGGTATCATAACTGGTACAAAAGTAAATTATATGCGCCACTGCAGCGTTAAGTAATTGATTACCGTGTAGAATAGAAGATGAGTCACAAGTTGCCTATACGATACAATCTGCAGACACAAATAGCAAGTTCTTTTGTAAGTCGTTAACAATAGTTGCCCTCCCACGACGACGCAGCCAACAAATTAGATCCAATGTGTGCTACAATCTGATACAAGGTGTGGATTGCCACTAGCTACACAACAATTACCGTAACCGAGACACTCTATCCAAACAGTTCACTTACCGACAGATAACACCACGCTTATGCTTGGATTCTTTTTATCAGTTTCCATCTTCTTGTAATCACCACCTCTCACTTATTTTTACTGTATAAACTGCGATACGGTGGTATGTTTATTATCTGCATCGGTTTTGCATCAATACACAAGATAAAATTGAAATATATCAAAGGATTCACAAAAAAAAAAAATTCTTACAGAGTATAAAAAAAACATGTTTTTTAAAATTATTACATGAATGAATTACTTATGTTTAAAGTACGAAATACAGTTTAAATTAAATACTTCAATACAATAATGCTATCTTATGAAAAATGTTCGACACACGTATTCTGTAAATACAACTGACAGTACAATCATCAAATGATTAAAGTTGTCAAAGAGATAGCAATGCGGTAGGCCACTCAGAGAACTTGACTTGTGTTTCATTTGACATAGGAAACTTTGAAGACTTAACTCTATGTAAACAAACCGGTAGAAATATAGAATTTTAAGATTTCGGAATACCGAGATTAGTTAACTATTTTTTATTTACCGTTTATAACGAGCTACACCTATGAAGCTGCAAAGTATTGAAAAATTCTGAAATTATTAGTACAGATTTCTTAACTCTGAGGGCATTAATGCACCACAAAATTTCTCAGCAACTCAATTTTCTTTTGTATTGATACACTTGCATACATTAAAGCATATCATGATGTATCATACTAAATATATTGATGTAACATGAAGTATTAAGATGGACTATATATTTAAATAATGTTCGATATCATCATATTTAGATGTTCAGCATTTTTATATTCTTTGAAGAAAGACATTTATAAAAAACGAATTGAAGATTTTATTATGTTTTCAGATTTTAACATTTAGTAATGTTAACCTACAAACTGAATCTGAAAATGATCTGTATTCAGGACGCTGCTATATCCTGAAAGGCGTATAAGCACGATTTTTACGTAGACAATTAAAATACTTTTAATACGCATTTGCAATAATAGAATTATTAATTTTGAATTTTATTAGAATACAAACACTCATATGTGCACATACGATGCAAATATAATTCCCTACATTATATTTTCGTTTAAGATTTTAGAAATGATAACAAACAATTTAATTTTAATTTAAAACATGTTTTGGTACGTTGCTCGTTATAAAGCATTCCTTTGCCGGCGGTTATTTATCAGCGTAAATTTTACTTCTTTTCTTTCCCTTAAGTGTTCAAAGTTACACTTCTTTTGAATCCAGTGTCTTCACGTCTCCTGTACAAGAAGTCAAATACAGTTATTTCTACTAGATTTATGATTTAGTATGCTCTTAAGGATGCCGCTTTTAATGTTTCATTCTAAATACTGCTACTCGTCCTCTTTCAGCTTCCATTTTTCCTTCCTTATCTTCCCATCCATTATCAATAATTTGGAATAATTATTGTAATAATTATTATAATTATACTCTCTTAATATTTTCAGATCTTCTTTAACGAAAAACAAAACGAAGAAGCAAAGAGTTCAGAACATTACAGAAAGTTAGAAAGTGACTTATTTCAAAATTGCAATAAAGAATGAAATGCTGTGTTTGAAACACAGGAAATATACGGTGACTAGATGATATACGGCACTTGTACGATTTTTACGATCTGTAGCATCACAGCTCAGAAAGGATTTTGCAGACATAGCCTGCCAGGTTTGTGTGTGTAATTACAGATACAATTCTAATCGTCTTGAATGTTTTCCTTGTACAATATTTCATTCACATTCACGTTATGTAGTAGCAAGTATGTAATTATACTTTCGCGTATGATTGAAGTGTCTCACAAAATGTTACCATCTAAGAGTCATCAGACAAGAATGTTAAACTTGTTATTTCCTGTAATGAAATCATTGTGTACAAACATTTTATTTGTCGTGCAATGACACATTACAACGCTTGGCGCTTTCCGAATCAAATTGGCCAAATTTTACTATCCGGATATCCTCCTTTTTGAGATGTCTGCTGCATTTGCTATTTCATATGCTGCTTGGTTTACCACTCCATCGGCTGTTAGAGGATTATACTGCCATATTTTGGGTTATAACCGCATCAGCCCCCCCCCCATATTCCGTTTCTAATGCCTCTTTCAGCTTGGTTTACATAAAATATAAACGGGTTGCTGTGGATTATGAGATCGTCAGGCGGAAAATAAAATTCGACAAGAAAAGGTTAAAGCGAAAATTTTATTACTCACCTTATCCAAAATATTCTTAATAAATTCTTCTTTAAATATATGCTATAGTGCGTGCTCAAACAAACTATCACCTGGAATGATTAGCAAATCATTAAATTAATTAACAACAATTAACAAAACAATCTCTGGAACTCAACACCTGCAGTCTGCAGTACACACTATGTCTCGGACACATGGTGCTTTTGTCTTTATTCAGGAGATTATTGCTCTTAGATAATCTGGACGTTACTGTATAGCTTTTAATTCCTTTTGTCACAAAACGTCACGTTTTATGAGATTCTGAAGTCAATAACTTTGTTCTAGATAGTTGATCCTTCAGACATTTGTGGGTACGCAATTTTGTACTTGTAATATGAAAATCATGAGATGTGTACCTTTCTCCAGTAATAATGTTACAAAAGCGATGTTAAAGAATGTTATCCACAAATACAGAAGTGTTTACTTTCTTCTTATTAATTTCTGTTGCCTTGTTTTTTTGTTGATGCGACAAGTTTTATTGGTCAAGCATCTATAAGAATTATTGGGGCTAACAACAATTTTGAAAACGGACAGTCAACCGTGTATTTAACCGTCAACCGTGTGATCAATAGTCCTAGTGAAGACATTTTATTATCACTAGTCGTAAAGACCAATCCCAGTTGTCCGTTTCCAAAGATTATAACTGGCCTAGCGAAATCGGTAGTTCCTAATCATGACAGGATCCGTAAACAAAGATTCGTATGAGTTAAAAAAAAAAAAAAAAAAAAGTACACAATGTACGACTTATAGGATGTCAAGGAACAAAAAACGGTACGTGACAACTGCTAAGTATGAACTTGTAAAAAAAAATATTTTATATGAATTATTGTGTGTTTATAAGAAGTTAGACAATTATATGAAAATTACACACGCAATCAATTATTCGTTTAAAAGCAAGTAGTTTAAAGTCGTTGTGGTCTACATGTAGTGTTGCACTTTTGGTCACTTTTGAGATGTTTAGAAATAAAAACACTTAGTATGATAACAAATATAATTGTTCTTCGATATTTTTATAGAAATTTAATTCTGTTAAATCATATATTCATGTACAGAATATTATTTACCCTTAATAAATTATTATTATTTATATTATTATTTACCCTGTCAATAGTCTTGACAATTTAAACAATATTTTCAACACGAATTCATAAATTATATTTTTTGTTATATAATACAATACTGTGACACGGTATTCCATTCCGCAAGGACTTTTACCGTGTAATATCGAACGCAATTTTTTCCGCGTTGTTACAAAAATATTAAGAAAAACTACTCATGCTTTTGAAAGTTTTCTATGGATAGACGTTCTGTTTTGTTTAGACGTTCACGGTAAAATAAGGTATACAGAAACGTTGCAGCACCAACAATATCTGCAAAATTATGTTTCACATTATTACATCTTTATATTCAGTTTTTAAATAAAAATAAAAATTTATTAATCGCGTTGAACTTGCATTTCTTCCAACAAAAAATACTTCGTCTTGCAATTTTTGACAGGATACATATAGCGTTAATAACAATAAACAGAGGAATTTAAAGGAAAACAATGGAAAACAGTTTTAGGCCAAAAAAATAATACCATCAACGGAACTGGAATTGTCAAACACTATGTACTAAATATGCTAATTGACTGAAAACGCGATCATAAACTCGTAGATGGGTTTATCACTGTATAGACAAGGTTGTAAATTTAAACAATAAATAAGTATCAGTATGTGTAAATAACTTGTAATGAATTACGTAACGAATGACATAGTTATCCCACCTGTTTCGCTAATTAGGCCTACTTGGCCGAGTGGCTGCAGTTGTGAATGTAAATGACATTTGTTTGTGATGGTAAATTAAAATAATACCTCCGTCTCCTGCTTCTACTAAGTCAAGTCTGAATTAATTGACTATACTGTATTTCCTCACTTGACACTGTAGCCTATAAGCATAGCAAATGGTTTCGCTAATGTTATCCACACACACAGGCACACACGCGCAAGCGAGCGCGCGCGCACACACAAGCGGGCGCTTGGCATTTTGTAATTCTATGTTGAAACGTCGATTTTATCTAAAATTAAAAGCAAAATTGTTCGTATACAACCGAGCGTAATTTCGATATTGCACAATTGAACCAATTACAAATTTCTACAATTTCATTACAATTCATAATTTTCTGAAATATAATTAAAGAAATTTTAAGTTTTTTTTGCCAACAGACATACTCTAATGTCAAAGCTGACCAACTAATAAAGAAGCCTGACAATACCGATGTCATCTGAAGCATGACGTTTACTACAATGTTCTCACATGACTTTGGCCCCAACGCTAACTAAGAAGACAGGGGTAGTAACGATTACTGATTCCAGTAAATATAAATAATTAAGAACATCTAAAAGCATAAAAAAAACAGAAATATATAAATCTAATTTGGCCACACATGCACTAAACACAGGAGATGAATTCCCAGACATATGCAACATGACAGTAATAAAACATACCACACAAAGGCACCATAATGAACATTAGGGAAAATTTACAAATATACAAACACAAAACAAACTAATACCTGAACAAATACAAACTAATACAAAAAACGACACAATTTTCAAAGCAGTCAACATCAAAATACACAATATAGTAAAATGTACACCACAATCACACACAATAATACCAGTTTAAAATACCAAAAACGAACAAGAAACCATAACAACCAACCACCACACAAGTACTCCACAAGATTCAAAATTAAGAAGGCTGAGGATGGGGAATAATAAGTTTCCCGAAACATGTTCCAAATAAAGAAAAAAAAAAACATCTTGAGGTAAAGTTATTATAAACATTAAATATATTAAATAATTAAGAACAACATGGCACAAAGAGCAGTGACATAAGTTCGTGATACGCCCGAATCACTAGTGTAATCGCGGAGAACATGAAATTTTAATGGAACATATTTTTCCTTTAATAGGAAATGGGCTAAAATTGACTGAATGCATTACGATAAGTTTATATAGAATAATGCTCAGTATCTCAGTGCGATGTTTGGATACTGAACTAGTGTTGTAAAGGCTCGACACCATTAGGCTATAAGGAATTCGATTAAATAAATAAATAACAACTACATATTTTAGATTTAGCATACGTTTATTCTTTCGTAGCACCAAACGTTTTGCCTATCCTCAGCAGCTTCATTGAACTGACCGACTACGACATATTGGCTCATCGGAAAATGTGCGAAACATTTGGTGCTACGGAAAAAAAACGTGTGCGAAATTGATACACAGCGGTGTGTTCTTAATGGTGAAAAGCAGGAACGTTACGAGAAAAACATAAATAATGACCGAAGTATCCCGTTTATTGAAGGAAATATATTGAATTTTGAAAGACTTATTTAAATTGAATTTTAAATCTATAGTTTCATTACGCCGACTGTTTGAAATGTAACCCAACTACAGGGAGTTATAGAAACTAAGATGTCCCATCTGGGTGCACAGTTGTTCTGCTGAACGGGATTATAATTAAGCTCACTGTAAGATAAGCTGACAGAACTTTCATTCCTTTTATAGAAATGTAAGAAACTCGAAACATACCGTGAACAAGTAGGTAACAGTTAACCGTGCTCGACTCGCACTGTTGTAATTGAATGAATATCAACAAAAACTAACGCTCTGAAATTTTTTCACCGTATTGTTTAGAATATGCCGTATAAATATCGTCTCTAATTGGCTGCTATGGATGATGTAAATATGAAAAGAGAAAGCAATAAATATCGATCTAGTAGCGAACGGAAACCGTTGAATCGATTATTATTTTGCACATTTCATCTTAATAATTGACAGGTTGCAGTCTCCTCCCTCTAGTTGCATGCTCTCCGTGACCAGTACGCTGTCCCAGGTTACGAGAAAGTTCTTTTCAAACCGATGATTATACCAACACTAATCACTCTGCCCTTTCGTGAAAGAATTTCAAATCTTGTTTAAATATTTTTTTTCTTGCTTGCAAGAGGAAAGTAAATTATTGTCAATTTACATTTGTTCAGTTGTATAATGTGACTATCCAACGATGTCACTAAAGATAAACATGGCAGTTATCTGTGCATTGCATCCTTTTTTGTCTCATCTAAATGAGGTTGCGAATGAGGTGCGTACGGGATATGCTTATAAATTGAGAATTGATATACTACTTTTTTTTTTATCGGGTAAACGTTTTTAGTCGCTCAAATCGTACTTAAAAAAAAAAAAACCAGTACAGGTTGTAGTGTGACGATATATATTTTTGTCTTTTGTAGAGCCCCAAGTTGTTGGTGCCAATTTTGCAATATTTATTTAATTTATATTTCTTAAATATAATGTGTATAATGGGTTATGTAACTGCTACGGTTATACTAACCTTTTAACACCTTCGATGCCCTATGGCCTTGGGATCCCAATTTGTAATATAAAATATACTCTAACAAATGTGTAATTAATTTTCTTTAAATGGGTATTCATCTAATTAAACTACAAATGAGAACACGCTCCTTTTGCTCTTCTGAATCATTAAATATTTATTGCTGCTTTTCTTATTATAACAAGTTCCTTTTTTTTCTATTCATTAACAAATTATTTTCCCTTTTTTAAGGTTCAGCTCCATCTAGCCTCGGATGCAAGAAAAAAATTTTTATATCTCAGGGTTTTAACAACATAAAAAATCGTCTTCATTAATATTATAAATTCACCTAACAAGTATTATACTAATAACATACATGGATACAAATTTGAACATGTAGTAAATAATTGTTGTTGGTGTATGATGGTTGAATGTGAGTTCTTGTGATTATACAAAAGAAATCAATTAGATAATTTTACAACTTAATATTACCCATTACAAATATAACATTAATAAAACAATGAAAATAATTAATTATCAGACATTAGGAATACAACTGACAAAAGAAAATAAAATAAAAATTTAATTTTCTATGCTATATCTCATAGTTCATTATTTCTCAACATGGCGCACTGCTGTACCCCTCCTTCACCGTTAAGAAAATGACAGACGCCATCTTGCTTTTTGTGGTATGCACAATATGGAATGTTTAATAAAATTTATATGAGTTCTACACTTTTGTTGGTTCAAAATAAGTTTGTGTCACTCACTTTTGATATCATATATTATGTTTAGAAATGTAGTCACACTAAATGTGTTCGTTTTTTAGTTTATATTAAAGTGTTGTGTAGAACGTTAATACTTGGTCAATCTGGTTAGAAAGTTGGAAGGATCTCACCGGATTCAAGATGTATTACACCAGTTAGGATAGTAATTTCAATTTTTCTTCTCCAGGTGGGTTGAACACAACTTGTACGTTAGTTTACTGATAATTTCTATAACTTTACTTGGCTTTTTTACTACACTCTTCTTATTTAATCTTGATTGGATTGGCAACTAATTCCATTTGTTCCTCCTTCATGGGACGCCAACATTAGACCAAGCTTTCTGCCTTGTAACAATCAATTTTAGATTCATCTATAAGAGGCCTTGGTTTGTTGGTGTATTTTTCGGTCTCAGGACTGTTTTATCTGACTCCAGTAAATATAAGTTTTTAATATAACCTTACTTTTCCTGATTATTTTACAAAATCCCATTTATGCTTTTATTTCACTTAATTTTATATTGTCACTTACACTAATGAAGTTGATTTTATTGTTATTTGTTCACTTCATATAAAATATATGCCATTCTCACCTTATGGTCATACTTGGTTCACAATACTTTATAGTATTATCATTGTTTACACTATGTCATTTGCACTGTTTCATTATCATTATTTATCACTTTTCTATTCGAATAAACACAATTATAAAAATAATTATCTTGTCTTTACCGTGACACTATCTATGAGCTAATTACAAATACAGTCTTAGGTTTAAGACCTAGCTTGACTTTTAGGCTGGTTATACAAATGATTTTTCTTAACCCTTAATACATTTCTCACTTACATACTAAAACATTACTATTTACAATATTATAACACTTCCCTAATCTGTTGGGTAATTTTTGTGTCAAATACACCGTCCAGTCTAGTCTTTTTTTATGTCTGTTTTTGTCAAGTTATTTATTATGTTTGTTTGCAAGGCTAATTCCTGTTTTTAATTTATTCAAGCATCTGTAACACGTATTCCTTATTTATTACTCATGGTTTATTGGTTTAGTTATTATAATTCTTCCTTTATATTATTTTTGGTTATTCTCATTTGATCACTCATTCTCTATTGCACTCCTCATTCAGTTACATAGTATTTATCTATTTGAGTAGTTTCCCTATATTTTTGATAATTAAACTGAGTTTCCTGATTTGTACCGTCTCGTGATGCTACAAGGTACAAATCATTACGTACCGAACACACAAAAAAATGGTTTAAATTTTGTTAACCGTTTAAAACAAACTGATAACATTCACAGTGACTTGCAGCTACAATGGGAGAATCAGTACCTGCTGTCCTAAATTTCTTTCTGTACATCGGTTAATATTAAGGGGGTCATGTCCCCATGTCTCTCTGTAGATGTTACGGAACTAGCGAATAACATATTATCTGAAATGTCAAGGGTATTTAAAACGTGTTAGAAAATGTTCATACGTTTACAGGAAAGTACAGGTGTAAATGAGCGCGTGTGTTTAACGCAGCTCAGGGTTAATAAGGGTTTAATGATTTATGTATAGTTCAAAATCAACATAAAATATAAATATGTTTGGGTAGTCATCATTACCCAAACGTGAGTAATTGAAATAAACTCACGGGACACCAAAGGAACGCCGACGTATTTCTGAAAAGTTTTATTGGTGACGTTTCCGGTTAGATTCGTTGATGACATTATTCTAATTTATATACTCTGAACAACCTCTTCTCTAGAGATTCAAACAAGATAAGTAGTAAGTATGGAATACTACAATTCCTCGAGTTTAAAGTCCCCCCCCCACCCCAGCAAACGGTTGGAATAAGTCAGTTTGTAGAAAGTAAGTCTATGGTCGTGCGTGTTGGGGAGGTGAGAGAGAGAATGAGAAGAAGAGAGAGAGAGAGAGAGAGAGAGAGAGAGAGAGAGAGAAATTCTGCACATTTGTATAGAATGTTTTACTTTTATTTAATAGAGTGAACTTTTGTATAAGCTGCCTTTGTCACAATCATTCTACATAGTATTACATAGGGATGCGTGCTGTTTAAACACAGGCACACACACAGATACTCCTGCTCGGAAAGCAGACATTTATTAACTCTCTATATTTAATCACGTTTAAAAAAACTTAATAAGTTAAGCACACAGAAATACACAGTACACCGGAATTAGCACCAACACTCTGTAACGCACGTTATTCGTATTTTTTAAATCCGATATTAAAGCAGTTTGTCTTTGCCACTCACGGAGGCTTACGGAGGAAACAGACACGATTTGATTGTGCTCTAATAATAAATTTCCAACAGAAACAATAAAGCAGACAGCTATTTTAAATTCAGAACAGATTCACCTAAGTCATGTTTGTCGGGGACACCTGTTAGAGGGGTATCATCTTTGCACGACTTGAAGCAGTAAACACGCGACATGTTTCATATATTCGAGGGACACGCCAAATAGAGAAACACGTTGCATCGTGCCGTTGTCTGTTCACATAATGCTCCCGGAAGAGTAATAACTTGTGCACTGCACTGCACACCCGTTAAATCATGGATAGTCCTCTCCTCTTACTGGCTGCTTCTTATTCATGCCTGCATTTTCACCTCTTTGCCGTGTCGCTAACCATACACACAATGCATATGGATGAGTTGAAAATACTTTATTGTAAACAATCTTACGTTCGTTGAAGTTATGCGCTTACGTTTGGATTCCCGGAACGTTAGTGCGACGATTTATCCGTCTGACTAAGAAAACACCGTTGGATTAGTTTGAGTTTGAGCGTAAGTGTTGGCTTGATTAGAATTCGTTTACTTTGAAAACACAAATGACCAAGTTAATAATTTGATTTAAACAAAAACGCACAACTTTTATTAGTCACTTTAAAATAGCTTCACGTCCACTGCGGGCGCGCGCGCCGCACACACACCGCAGTCGGCACATTATATTACCTGACCGTTACGGATTGATTACAGCCGAGTGTACAATAGTTTAATAATTATTAACTTATAAGCAGATGTGGTTTTGGTCAGCATAAATCAGACAGTACCGGTACCAACAAATTACGTGAACAGCAACAGTAGTACTGCAGTGGTCACCACACCGGAGTCCGACACGCAGGATCGCGTGAGAACAACTGAAGAAAATCCAGCCAAGGTCCATCAACACCATAATTTATAAGTCGTAGCGGTCAGAAAGCAAATCCAAAATGGCGTCCAACATAGTCGTATGAAAGAAATAACTTCGTTGTTCTATGCGGGGAACAGTTACGGTCACATTTTGCGCCTATTTAATACTCAAGACAACATCTGAAGGCGCTCTACTGGTGACCTCTGTTCTGTTTTTTTTTGGGTAACAACTTTTAAAAACTATTTTCACAGTATCAAAACTTATCATTATAGGGTGATTTTTTTTGTATACCCTTATACTCACATCAAGATAGGCCTCTTTACACACCCAAGTCTTACTGTAGAAGTTACCTCGATTTTTTAATAATAATTGCAGACCAACTGTAGTTCTAACGTAAGGCTGGTCCAATATGTTTATAAGCAGGTTCCATTGTATTTGATTAATATCTTCTCCGATTTACTTTAAAAAATTAAAAACTGATACGGTATTCGTATTACATGTTTCACGGAGACAAGAAAGCCAGTAATTATTCTCAATTTTTTATTGTATGCCGGCAAGTTGAGTGTGTATTACGTATTCGTCACTAAACTACCAAATAATGACTAAGATTTGAATATGTGTAGTGTTAGCGTTAAGTTCAGTGTAACTCATCGGTTCTCAAAGTATTGTCCATGACAATGTATCAGGGGGTCCCGGACACTTTAATGATCGAAAATATAAATTTTAGAATATAAAACAACTAGTAGGAGAATCTACTACCAATTTTGCGTTTTAGCTGTTTGTAATTTTAAAAGCAGTTTTAAACTAATAGGTTTAATCATTTCCTTAAGTCATGTCGAGTCACGGTCGAATCGAACGGTGTCGGTGTCTGGGATTACGAACACGAAAATATAAATTACCTGGATTTATAAACTATAAACTATGACAACAAAGTCGCTGGATTCTGACAATATTTGTAAAGACTCGCTATCCTGAACTCACGAAAAGTGCTGTAGATCTATTGCGTTTTCCATGACAGTAGTTATTTGTGTGAAGCCGCATTCTCCCAGCTCATGTGCTTGAAATCAAAATTAAGAAGTAAGCCGAAAGTTGAGAGTGATTTAATATTGAAATTAGCTTACACTAAAGCCGGTACTGCAATTGTTGAGCTAGCTAATTGCTCAAAATTTTATTCACTGTTCATATTAAACTCTGCTTAACAGGATTAATTTTGTAATTTTTCAAGTTAAGAGGCTTTTGGTGTTAACACAATTTAACTAAAATGAAAACTTACTAATTGTTTTATTTCAAAACTCAGAAGGGTCCATAAAATTTTTAATCTTTTTCGGAGGATCCTTGGCGTAAAAAATTTGGAAACCACTGGTGTAACTAACTAGCACAACGTTGCTGCTGCATTCGGTTTCACGTACCCTATAGTTACTTATCAGTATCCGGCGGGTGGTTAAAGTATCGTAGTGCCATTTGCAAACTTAAGCGTCACTGGCATGAATACAGAATCTTGGATAGATGACCACACGGTGGCCTAGGGTCTCTACACTTGCAAAGGTGAACAGAGGGAGACGATTACAATGTTTACATATCAGGGATAGAAGAAAAATAAAAACTGTGTCGATAATACCAAACTAAATATTGTTTGAATATTATTATTTTTATTTTTAATACGGAATGAAGATACAACAGATCAAACTACGATTATTGTTGATGCAAGCAAGACAAAACTGCTGACTAAGCATGTATTGAAAAGTAGTTAAATCACACACTATTAATTGGTTTAGCCTAACGCGAAAACTCAAAGGCAACACTTTGCTATACCATAAAGTTATGGTCTGTATAAAGCAGCGTCATATTAATATATGGAGTTAATCGAACAAATAACAGTATTAAAGTCATGCTTCTTTTATGCATAGGCTACGCTAACATCATCACTAACGTATCCGTTTAGTATAAGCTGTAATACATGTTACGACATGTAATATTCAGAGGTGAAATCTTGCACATCTGTGGTCGTAGAATAGAGCATTTTGAATAGCATAAACCAGTCCCTATATACGATACAACTCCTCGAAATATCTTCTTGGTGATTATGTAGAATAGAGCATTTTGAATAGCATAAACCAGTCCCTATATACGATACAACTCCTCGAAATATCTTCTTGGTGATTATGTCTATAATCAATTGGACATTCGTTCACTAGCATTAAATGTTTAGTATTATATCAATCTCTTTCCGTGGAAATCTTCCTCTGTCGAGCCCCGCGTTGGTTGCGGCAATTTATAACAATCAGCTCGGGTCGTGATAGTTTTAATTCGACTCCTTCTGATGTTATATTAACGAAGTCAAAAACTTCGTAAATTTCCCGCTATCTGTCGCTCTCGTGACCTCGCCAATACCTGTTTTTTCTTTCTTACCTGATTTAAATTAACTATTATTTTCCCGATTTTAGGCGCCAAATTGTTTGTTTTAACAATTAAAATTTTTTCGTAGTTTTTCCTTCTTTCTCAATGAAACCGTATTACTTACCGCTCTGTATCGGCCGAATTCGAAATTCGCTCTCTCGCGGCAGTATTACCAACCTGTAATTCTGGTAAAAAATGTTCACTGTGCTATATTAAATAAATTAACACATAAATATTGTCACATGAAATAATAAACAGGTATAAATTCTTAGTATTGGTTTATTGGATAGCGGTTCTACCTTTTATATTGGTTATTACAGCAAATTATGAAAATATATAAAGTTATGCTCCGGCTTTGAATGATTTATAACTCAGCGGTTGGCTATGTTTGTTTGGGTCGCTGACTGAGCACCAAGCGTCTAATGTCGAATTTAATTTTACAATGGTTATTCAGTCAAAAGTTCTTTGGATTACAGCAAAAGTTAACAAAAAAGATTCGAGAAAGTACAATCCTTCACATAAACTCAATCAAATATTACGTTTTTTTCTTTTTCACTACTACTCTTATTAACTAAAGTAATTGTGAGTTCAACTCGTAACTAGAGGTTAAGTTTTATATCGTTGACAAAATATTTTGGTATTTCCAAATGTGTTAGTAATTGAATTGAACAGTTTTTTGATAATTATTATTTGGTTTTTTAAGAGCCATTCAGTGTTTGAGCGTTTGAACCAAGTTAATTATATTGTGCATCAGTGTTAAAGTGTAGTGAATCCAGTCTTTTGTTTTGTTAATTAATTAAATTTTATACTTTACTCCTTCCTTAACATTTGATAACTTATTTTCATGTATGCTTGTGGCTATGTCTTCCTTCTTTTATTTCTTTTTTCGTTTTATATTTTTTATCTTCTGTAATTCAAAATTTTGTTTAGTTCAATCTTGTTAATATGTTTTGCCCATCTTGTAATCCATTTTCATTAATTATTGTATGGTTTATCTCATTTCATTGATTCTTGTTGCTAATTATATGGAGCGGCTATTTTTTCATCTTTACTCTACTGAAGCTAATAATGGACTGTCAATAAATTTGTAACGGTTTTTTGGTTCTAACTGCAAAACCTATCCTTCTCATTGGTTGAAACAATTTTGTACCCATTGTTAGACATAGCTTGTGTTTTCGCCCAAAATGGATAAATATTTTCTATTTAAGATAATTTGCTTGTATTACTCTGTTTAATATTATTTTGAAATCAAACATGACTATGTTCTATTCAGTATCGGCTGATTTAGTATTTTGACACTTTTGTTTTTTATACTTATTTTGGTTTATAACTGTGTTTTTGAAAGTATTACGTGTTTTTAATGTTCCTTGGCTAAATATATTATGTTTACCTTGTAGCATGACAGATAATGCCCATAATTCTGAATGGTAGAATGATCATAAAATAAAATAAAAACATTTTAAATCCGAGAAAGCAAAATAAAAAATTAATTAAGAACCACCGTAAAGCACAATCATAGATTAAAGAAAAGTTTCATTTAAAACCAATGTTACAATGAGTGATGAATCATCAAAATAAACTGCAAAACTAAAAATATAGAAAAAGGTAGGATAGGAGTAAGTAGGGAAGAAACCCAAACAAGACAACATCCACAATAAGAAAAGGAAATACTTTTATAAGGAACAAGGAGAATAGGAGAAATCAATGAAGAAACCATGTGACGATTTAATAGGGTTAAATAGCACAAAATAAAAAAAAAGGTAAAAATAATATAATCCTAAATGAAACTACATAATTTCTATAATTTCTCTCCCTATGAAATAAATAGAAAACTAAATAATGTTAAACAAATAAATATGTAAACCACCTCCTGTTTCTTCAGCGAGTAATAAAGTATAGAGAGACGTAATAAACCAGCAATTTAAAATAAGTAAAAATAATAATTAATAAATTAAGAACTATTTCTCGCGCCGTTAATAAGAACACGCGCGGACAAGCACTTCGCTAAACCAGCGGTGCGCACCCCAAAAATTAGTTGTAAATCAGACTCCGCAGCGAGAACAACACAGTTGAAAATGTAGTCAGTAACTACAAAATTATAGAGAATGAAAGAATATGTCATTCACTCTCTTAGTTTCTTTAAGCTAATGCTTAGTAAAGCTGATAGCAAATATTATCAGTAATTTCAATATGTTTAACATCTTTGATACGTTTTACGTGTGTGTTTATGACATCTCTGCAGTTGATTTAATATCACGTCAACGTGATAGAGATCACAGTATATGTAACAGTTTAACTATAAGTAAAAAGTGCGGAAAACCGAAGTAAGTGAGTTCAAGTGAAAGTTTCTCACCACCGCCAGCACCAGAATCTGATCAACCTTGCAAAAAGAGAGAGAACCACACCTTCCATTATTACACCTTTCTTCAGACCTCTAGGATATACCAGAAGCCGCATAGCCACCGTTTACTACAGACAACCCCGATTCGCCGAGGATACTACATACAGGTGATACAGAAGTCAAACTTCTGTAGTTCAGAAATTACTTAATAAAAATCTGAAAGACAATTGACACCAAAATAATATTAATATAATTATACAAAAGACTGGCCGAATTAAATTACCATTGTAACTTTGTAATAAACAATATGATGTATTTAGCTTTAATGACTATAACATGCTAATACTAATAACTCCATTCTTCAAATGGCAGCAAAAGTAAATTGTTTAACTTTAATATAAAGAAAGGATATATCTCGGATCCGAGGGTATGAATTACCAAAGTTTTATAAATAATTAACCAAGTTGATTAATGAATACATTATGCAGTTATTATTTTTTTAATATAGTTAACTAATCAGTTGAACGAAATAGAGTACACGAAAAGTAGGTTAAGTATATATATGTAAGTTTTAACTATACAAATCACAAGCCTAATTAAATTTTAATACCAAGACAGTAACTCATTTTCTTTTATGCTAATTACCAGGTATGTAAATAAAGAGATGTCACGGACGTAAACATGCGTGGATTAATTTGGCAACACGAATCTAATATTCCTTAATTCACAGGTTCCAGTTAAGTGTTTTGTTACGTTGTATTTTAATTAAATATATGTATTTTGTGAATATTATGGCAGCCTGTTTTAATTGACCGACGACAATTAACCGGGCTCCCGAGGTTATAATGGCGATAGTATACAGAAGTTATAAAAGATAGTGTACAGCCGTTATAAGATGCGCCACTCTGCTATGCTAAGTAATTGCTATGCTAAATGCTAATTGCTTTTAATGCTTTGCTAATAAATAAAAGACTAATTGGAGTTACTGCAATAAAGAAATAAAAAAAGGCTATATATAAAAAGCTTAATAATAAAAATAAAAATTAAATAAAACAAGAATAGCAATAATATATAAGTACAAAAGATTTGCAATTATTATTAAGAAAAATAATATATGTAATGATAATTTAATTCTGTAAACCCATGTTGAAGCGTGCACAGATTGTCACCCCAAAGTAAGCGTGAGAGCAAGAACAAACAGGAAATATATTAACGTGTTATAAACTTTATAAACTATACCTTTGTTATTAGCGTATGTGCAACAACTACCGTTGACCCAGACAATAGTTGAATACAAACGCGTAATTTCTCCCCTCGCATAGGAATGTTATCGCCTAACAACAGTAGTCATAATATGTCATGTCATGTCCTGTGAAACTCTGTGTGAGATCCCCTTCTATATCTGCATACGAGCTATTATTTTCTCTGTGAATTGAAAGGTATTTGATTCCACAAAACTAAATATAGTCATATACAGTGATATAATTAATATAATCAAACTGATGTTGATTAGTATAAGTAGATTACTACAATTAGCATATTAAGACAATGTCTCAATTTAACCCGGATTTGTTATTAAAAGACGAATTATGCTATGAAGCACTTTTACGCGGTTTACCTTATGCAAACGTAACGGTCGCAGAATTACGCAAAACGTTACGCGAAGACAAGCAAAATATACCTACCCAGTTAGACAGATTAAACGAAATAGAACTTGAAAGCGAAGTAGAAATGTGTTATGCAAAATATAGGGAATTGACGTCAATATCGCAAACCCTCCACCACGAAAAATCACCCGCCATAATCTTGCGTACCACGCAACGGATAGAGCATTTAACCCGTCGCATAAATAATTTACTAAACTGGCCCGGAGCTACTGTAACACCCCGTGACATGCAAAAATTTGCAGACGAAGCATTGCAGCAATTACCAACGATAATAAGAAACCTACATCGTAAATCAGACTCATTTAAAATGGAGGAAACAGTAAAATCTCTTTCTAGATTAAATATCACACCATCTCAATCACCCACCATAGAACAGAGACCCACTACCGTGACTTTCAAATTTCCACAAGTATCAAGTGTAGAACCGAATGCAAATCAGACGCTTAATAGAAATGTGAATACCACACCAACAGCGGAATCCTCACCTCCAAATGCCCAGCGTAGTCTCAAATATAATAATGATTTAATGAGTAATCGTGTGTTACCACCCTCTGCGATAACTAATTCAGTGTCGAGAGACCCGAGAATACAATCTCACGTGAACTTTAGTGCTAACCTATACGGAAAGATAACTCATCCCGTAGAAAAGATTTTATCAGAAATCCAATATACCGATGGATTAAGATATACCAAACTGTTAGCGTTCATAAAACACCTTTTGCAAATCAAAGACTTACAGCAACTGAGCGATAGCCAAATATCGCAAGTCATTATGACTAAATGTAAACCACCATTAAAAGACCGTGTACAGGAGTCAATGAATTTTCAGCATTCCGTAGACCAACTACATTCTGCCTTAATAAGACATTTTATTCCAACGGGAATTTATGAAGAATTGAAACGGAACACAGTACTTAGAGTACAAGGAGCGCACGAGAGACTCGCGCACTATATTTCAGAAATAAGAGAATCTTCATTATTACTAAAGGTAAATTTGAGCGAACCACAGTTAGTAGAAACGATTCTGGTAGGATTATCCCCAGAAGAGAGATCGCGATTAGTACTGATCAATAGACCCAACACTTTTGCAGAATTAGAACAATGCTGTATCCACTCATCAAACGTATGGTATGCGGACCAAAACAGACGTGCTTTAATTCCTCAGGTACAACGCAGAAACGAAACACCACCCCTGGTATCAGAACCGAGAGTACCCCGTGATAGTCGACACTTTAGAACTCCGAAACCTTCACACTACGAACCTGCACAAAATTATCAACTGAAATCCCAACCGAATATGAGCGACACAGTGAGTAGAGAAAAAAGATGCTATAACTGCGGTAAACAAGGTCACATTAGTAGGTACTGTAAACAGAAACAGCACTACCAAAAATCCTCTCATTCAAAAAACATGTATGGCAGGGAGTGCCGGAATCCTGTGTCTCCCGCCGCGTCGTAAGAGTAGGTAAAACCGAGAAGTACAAAACCAAAAAAAAAAAAATAATAATAATAAAAAAAAATTAGACCCCTACGTAGAAAGATTTGTCAATAAATGCAACTCAATTACAAATGCAAATCCAGTGTGTGTCAATTACAATATGTACAAGTAGACCTTGGCATTACGAAAATTCTAGGATTAATTGATTCCGGATCAACACGGAGCTTAATTAGCCAACAGTTAGCTGAAACATTAGCCAAACACCACCTTGTTAAACGTAGTCAACCGGTGAATATGAAATGCGCTACCGCTAATAACCAAAAATTAACAATAAAACTCAGCGTTACTATCAAATTAAAAATTAAAAATTTAACATGGTGTTTTCCAGTATTAGTATCTGAAGAATTAGGACCAAACTTAATATTAGGAGCGGACTTCATCAGTAAAACAGGTATAATTCTTGACATGTACGATAAGAAGTATTATTTTAGATTCGACCGTACCCAAAAATATAATTTTGACTTCGAAGTAAATAACAGTAAAGGTACAGAAACATCGGCAACGCACGTAGTACACCACGAACCTGCACTAGATCATTTAGAGAGTAAAGATAAACAAAAAATACAAAATCTAATAAAAGAATTTTCCACCGTTCTAACCCCAAAGTTAGGTTTAACGCATCTAATAGAGTACAAGATCAACCTGAACGATAATAAAGTAATCCGACTGCATCCATATAAGTTATCTCCTCCAAAAATGGAAATCATGAGAAATCAAATCAATAAATTGTTAGAACAACAAGTTATAGAACCTTCCACTTCCCCGTATTCATCACCCGCGTTCTTAGTATCCAAAGGCACTGATAAACATAGATTAGTCGTTGACTATAGACAATTAAGTAAAAAGATAGAATTCGAGTCCATACCGCTCCCCGACATCCACAGCGCCTTCACTATTTTACAAAAGCTAAAGTTTTCACCATAATGGATCTCAATCAAGCATTCCACCAAATACCATTATCGGAAGAATCCAAACATCTAACCGCCTTCGCAGTCCCGTTCAACCTGTACCAATTTACAAGAGTACCCTTTGGAATCTCCCAAGGAAGTTCTGTTTGTAGTCGATTGTTAGAAAAAATATTCCACGACGTAATTTAAATTCGTATACCACTACCTAGATGACATAGTAATTTACAGCGAATCCATGGAACAACATCTTCATCATTTACGCGAAATCTTATCCCGACTAAAGAAAGCCGGATTAACCGTAAACCCAAGTAAAGTAAATTTTGCCGTTAACCAATTCTCATTTTTAGGTCACATAGTATCTGCCGACGGAAAAGTAAGCATAGACCCAGAACGCACCCGTGCAATCAGAGAATTTTTACCACCACGTGATACGAAAGGAATAGCCCGATTTTTGGGAATGATAAATTACTTCCACAAGTACATTCCACACCTAGCTGATATAGCAACACCCTTAAATGCGTTAAGAAAAAAAGGAGTAAAATTTGAATGGACCCCTCAACATCAAACAGCATTCGACAACCTGAAAGAAAGTATAATACAACCCCCAGTATTACAACTGGCCGATTTCACGAAACCATTTATCGTACAGACAGATAGTTCAAGTGTAGCCCTAGGAGCAGTCATATATCAGGAAGTAGATAATTCTAGATTACCGATCAGTTATGCCTCGCGAACCCTAACCGATCAGGAAAAGAAATTCTCCGCATACGAATTAGAATGTTTAGCCATAGTATTCGCATTCGAGATATTCAAGCCATTTTTAGAACATAAAGAATTTCTGTTAGAAACGGATAATCAAGCTTTATCATGGTTATAGTTAGGTCGTATCGGAAGATGGGTATTGAGATTAAATTGTTACAAGTTTAAAGTACAACACATTCGTGGCACCCAAAATGTAGTAGCCGATACACTATCCCGTATGTCCCAGCAGCCGAGTAAGGAATCGGAACATAATGAAAGAGGTGAAACATCAATAATAAATACCCTAATAACTGAATTCCCACTGGCATTTACTGACATGGCCCAGTATCAACAACAAGATCCTTCCTTAAGTAAAATAATAGAACAGATCAATAAAGGAAATACTTCAGATAAATATATATTGAGTAAGAGAGTATTATGTTATAAACTAGCAAATGGAAAATCCTTGAGAATAATTGCCCCGGACATTATTAAACCAATGCTTATGCAATACTACCACGCATCCACCATTGGAGCTCATATGGGTATTAATAAAACCATACATCGTATTAGAAAAGAATATCATTGGGAAAATATGAACAGCGAGATAGCTAAGTTCGTAAAAGAGTGTAAATTGTGTGCACTCACCAAACCCGCGAGAAACAGCCATATTGGTAAATTAATCTCAGAGACTCCCACGACACCCTTTTCAAAAATTTACATAGACTTTTTCGGCCCTTATCCACGTTCAAAATCCGGTAACACCATGCTACTCATTTGCGTAGATTCATTTACCAAATTCGTCTGGATGTATCCCATGCGACGAGCATTAGCATCAACCACAGTGAAAATTTTACAAGAGAGATTATTTAAAGACTTTGGTACACCAGCACACCTAGTGTCAGATAACGGACCCCAGTTTAAGTCCAAAGAATTCAAGGACATGTGTTTCAGACTAGGCATAGACCATATAACTGTTACAGAGTACCGTCCACAAGGTAATATCGCTGAAAGGTATTTGCGAAACTTAAAATCCGCTTTAATAGCCTATCATGCAAACGACCAGACATCATGGGACCAGAACCTATCCCGTATCCAATTTGCTTTCAACTCAGCATATCATGAAGGACATAAATGTACACCCTTTGATTTGTTGTACAAATATAAACCAAATCACCCATTATCCACAAAGTGGAAAATACATGAATTGCTACCACGCGAAATCAGTGTTAAAAATATAAAAAAAATATGGAACGAAGCTCGCGCAAATCTGAGAGTAAACTTAAGAAAATCGCGAAAATATCACGAGCGTGATAGTAAAGAAATTAAGTATCAAGTCGGAGACTTAGTGATGTACCAAACTCATCCGACGAGTAGTGCAGTTGATAAGACCACCTCCAAGCTATCTTACCGATGGTGTGGCCTTTACAGGATTCACAAATATTAACGCCTGTAACCGTAGCACTGTATGACCCCACTATGGATAATTATGTATGAAGAAGTCATGTTTCCCAGATAAAATATTATCACGGAAATTGTTCTGCTAGTGAGCAAAGAAAGAAGTGAAGTAAAAAACAATAAATGTACTACGAAGTATATTTTCTATATTGTAATTAAGTCACTGTAAACCATACTTAATTACAAAATCGTAAGGTATGAATACGAATGAGGCCTGATCAACCTTAATCCTATTCACCAAAAATAAATAAAAGCGATATGTAAAGTCAACTGACAAATAAAGGTAACGTTACCACAGAAAAATACAGTACTAAAATAAAATTGTTGACGAACAATTAAAAAAGGAAAGGAAACGCAGTAAGTATGAAAAACATACTCTGTGTAGAATAACTCCACTAAACGAGTTAGAAAGCTAAACGAAAAAACCGGTAGTAGTATTAAGTAGTAGAATTAAGATAAATTTTAGAGATAGTATAGTATTGTATCTTTTAGGTAAAAAAAAAAATATTGAATTGATAATGATTCGATTATCACATGAGTGAATCACGAAAAGAGAGAAAGGGGATTTCACACGGAAGCTCGTACCAAATTCCCAGTGTAATTCTTAGCTATTTCCCCGTTGAATACACATCGGTCTCCGACCCAGTGTCTTCTTTAAGTGGAGGAGAATGTGACGATTTAATAGGGTTAAATAGCACAAAATAAAAAAAAAGGTAAAAATAATATAATCCTAAATGAAACTACATAATTTCCATAATTTCTCTCCCTATGAAATAAATAGAAAACTAAATAATGTTAAACAAATAAATATGTAAACCACCTCCTGTTTCTTCAGCGAGTAATAAAGTATAGAGAGACTTAATAAACCAGCAATTTAAAATAAGTAAAAATAATAATTAATAAATTAAGAACTATTTCTCGCGCCGTTAATAAGAACACGCGCGGACAAGCACTTCGCTAAACCAGCGGTGCGCACCCCAAAAATTAGTTGTAAATCAGACTCCGCAGCGAGAACAACACAGTTGAAAATGTAGTCAGTAACTACAAAATTATAGAGAATGAAAGAATATGTCATTCACTCTCTTAGTTTCTTTAAGCTAATGCTTAGTAAAGCTGATAGCAAATATTATCAGTAATTTCAATATGTTTAACATCTTTGATACGTTTTACGTGTGTGTTTATGACATCTCTGCAGTTGATTTAATATCACGTCAACGTGATAGAGATCACAGTATATGTAACAGTTTAACTATAAGTAAAAAGTGCGGAAAACCGAAGTAAGTGAGTTCAAGTGAAAGTTTCTCACCACCGCCAGCACCAGAATCTGATCAACCTTGCAAAAAGAGAGAGAACCACGCCTTCCATTATTACACCTTTCTTCAGACCTCTAGGATATACCAGAAGCCGCATAGCCACCGTTTACTACAGACAACCCCGATTCGCCGAGGATACTACATACAGGTGATACAGAAGTCAAACTTCTGTAGTTCAGAAATTACTTAATAAAAATCTGAAAGACAATTGACACCAAAATAATATTAATATAATTATACAAAAGACTGGCCGAATTAAATTACCATTGTAACTTTGTAACAAACAATATGATGTAGTTAGCTTTAATGACTATAACATGCTAATACTAATAACTCCATTCTTCAAATAGCAGCAAAAGTAAATTGTTTAACTTTAATATAAAGAAAGGATATATCTCGGATCCGAGGGTATGAATTACCAAAGTTTTATAAATAATTAACCAAGTTGATTAATGAATACATTATGCAGTTATTATTTTTTTAATATAGTTAACTAATCAGTTGAACGAAATAGAGTAAACGAAATGTAGGTTAAGTATATATATGTATGTTTTAACTATACAAATCACAAGCCTAATTAAATTTTAATACCAAGACAGTAACTCATTTTCTTTTATGCTAATTACCAGGTATGTAAATAAAGAGATGTCACGGACGTAAACATGCGTGGATTAATTTGGCAACACGAATCTAATATTCCTTAATTCACAGATTCCAGTTAAGTGTTTTGTTACGTTGTATTTTAATTAAATATATATATAATTTAGAATATTATGGCAGCCTGTTTAATTGACCGACGTCAATTAACCGGGCTCCCGAGGTTATAATGGCGATAGTATACAGAAGTTATAAAAGATAATATACAGCCGTTATAACCAGAACAAGACAGCACCCACAAGAAGAAGGAGTGCTCTTATAAAAAACCCAAACCCCAAAAGAAAGTGATAAAAATAATAACAAATGAAAGTTAACAAAATCTCAAATTTAAAAACTATGTAAAATAAGCCAAAAGTGTATAAAGTAGAATTGAAAGTGAACCAATGTGAAATAATTATATAATGCAAAAAACAAACCTTCACTATCTTCTATAAATAGATTTCTTGATTTTAATAAAACTATAAAACTAATTAGAAATAAATTCCAAGAACAAAAAGGGGATCAGTGTAAGTTTTTGTGTTATATTAAATAAACCTAATGTGGCAATGTTGAAGTTCACAAACTGAGTAAATTGTGAAATAGTACAACTTTGAAGTGTTTATATTGTGTCCATGAATAATATTAAATAAAGTATTATCATGACAGATAATACAGGTGTTTCTGAATAATAACTGCCACTCTTTATATACAACATTCATTAGAATGACAGTAGATAAAACAAGAGCAGGCCATAAAAAAAGTGAAGTGATAAAGTATCATTACCCCAAAATCAAACAAAAAACACATTAAAACTGAAAATAAAACTAGGTGTAAGAAATAGAGTATATGATGGAAGGACCAATATGTTTTGTTTATTTAGAATAAGTTACTAGTGATAATTAAGACTGAAATCTCAGAATTAAATAACATTCATTATTTATAAAATATTTATTGTGTATTGCCAATAATAATTAAGTATTAAATGTCTGAGTTTGAAAGACCATTGTTAATTTCAATTATGTGTTATGAATTAAGAGTATAAATTATATACTAATTTTTCTTTTGTTAAAATAAGAAAATGTTAATCAATATTATATAGAATAGAAAGTCAGAGAGGATATAAAAAAAATGTATTATTTAAAAACTTTGTATGTAAAAACTGTTAGAAATCTAGGCCAAATGTTAAAACTAAACAGCATCAAAATTGATGAAATAAGTACAGAAAAACAATTAAACTGATGGAATTTATATAAGGTAAGTCAGTCATAGAGTCATGTAACTGGAAATATAAGTAAGAAAGATTTTGTAAAAAGATAGTAAGAATTATTGGTAAAAATACAAATGTAAAAACTGAAAATTCTAAGAGGGGAGTCACATATTAATGTATAATATTTTAAAGAGAACCAATTAATCAAATTGCAAGAAATTAAGGGAAGATAAACCTTTTATGTCAATCTGAGATTTAATACAATCATTAATATAACATGTAAAATGGCAAAATTTTTGAAAAGGACAGGAAGTGAATTTTAAAACTTACAATTTTCAAAATGAAGTAAATATAGCATTTTAGATCAAAAACTTAATAAAACTACCTTATTTGGTATCAAATCAAGCAGAATGAACTGAAGAAGAAGATTATGTATTTAGTAGTTAATAAATTTGAATAATAGCAAAAATATATTCAGTTATATAATGTAAAATTCTCACATGCACAGGATGTAAAATAATTTTGAAACAATGGATTGCTAATATTAATTTGGCTAAGACTTTTGGAGAAGACGAAGGAAGTTCATTAGTTCATTATTAGATATTGTGAAGTACACTTGATACGAGCTCTTAAGCAATATTAACCTAATAGCTAAGACATAAATGGCGTATTTGCGACAAGCCTAGCCTGATGCTAAAAACGCGAGTTTTGTAAAATTACACTTAAACAGTAAATTCAGTGAAACGAACACCTACAAACATTAAATTAACTTCAAACAAGAACAGAACACAGTGAATACACAATTTAAACGATTAAAACAATAATTACACACAACGAAACGGAAAGTGCAATTCTCGGCCTAACAGACTAAAGTGGAACATAACTTTTACAACACATTTTATCGAAGTGGACCACTAAAACTTAACCAGGAATACTCCACCAACACAAGAAGGAATAATCGCAACAGCAGGAACGAGAAATCACAGGAAAAGCAGCCTTTATTGGAAGCAGAATTAGCGAGGTGCTTTCGTTTGACATCTGAACTCGAAGCGGCCATCTTTTTCTTCCCACAATCCAACGCGACACTGCCAACTCAACTGAACGGTTCGAAAATTTTCTTTAATATTACTTATATATTGAATGTTATAAATGTATTTTAATTAATAAGATTATACTTTTGTAATGTTATACTTTCCATACTTTGCCCTTTTTCTCTGATTATCTATAAAATAACTGTTAAAAGAACCCGATACTAAATAATTGTACGAACTATCGAAATATACCCTGGGAGAGTCGATTAATAAATCGATAGAAAATCGATCATATCAATATTTGTTAATAAAATTCATTGAAGATCATAAAATTGAATATTGTTAATTCCTATATAATAATTAGCTAATACATAATTTTAATTGAGCGATAACTACCAGAATTTCACAACCATGAAGGAAGATAACCTCCAAATAAGGAAAGTTCACTAATCGATTGTATTTGGAGACAATCTTATTAACTGGTGAAGGAATACTAAATACTAAAAAGGACATAATTCAATTAAAACCAATAACAAGAAGTTCGGAACACCACGAAACATTTTAAATTAATTAAAATAAAAAAAAATAAGTAAAATAAACAATAAAAAACAAAAATTTTTTTTACAAACAACAAAACAAAATGAACACAAATTTATTTAATTTGTTACAAATTGGCGACCAACTGAGGGGCTTTAATTAGTGATTGATAGGCCACTATAATTTGCCCAATCCCTAATTGGAGCTTGGCAGCAGTTATAAAGTTAGAAAAAAGGGAAAATGCAACGGCGAGCAACCTCGAAGAAACGGGCGGCGGAGGCCGAAAAGGAAATTGAAATCAATATGGAAGACAAAGAGACGACGCCAGTGGAAGATGTGGAAAGGTTATTACCCCCAGTGGAACCTAAACAACCCGCACAATCAGAGATACAACCTGACATACCAATGCAAACAGGGGATGTCAATCTCCAAGAGGAACAACCTGAGAAATCCAAAACAACAGAAGGTCCAATTCTAGATAAAATGATGGAGATGTTTCTACAAATGAGTCGGAGAATAGAGGAAAGCAACAAATCCAACAAGGAAGAATTGAGTAAGGAAATGAGTAAGGAAATGAGTAAGCAAATGGAAGAAAATAGGAAGAAGATGGAGAAGAAAATGGATTCTACAAAAGAAGAATCGAGTAAGGAAAGGAAGGAAGACAACCAGTCTTTAAATAAGAAGTTGGAAGATTTGAAGGAGGACAACCAGTCCTTGAGTAAGAAAATTGACGAAACTAATAAGAAGATGGAAGAAGAAATGGGGAAGAAGTTAGAAGAATTGAAGGAGGACAACCAGTCTTTAAAGGAAGAATTCAAATCAACCAAGGAAGAATTGACTGATAAAATAGAAAATACTAATAAGAGAATTGAAGAAAACAGTAAGAAGATGGAAGAGAAGATGGGGGAGAAGCTGGAAGAATTGAGAGAGGATAACCAACTATTAAGAGAAGAATTAAGGGAGGTTAACCAAGAAAATCACGCATTAATTTGGAAGACCAGACCTTTGAGGGAGAGAAGGAGAGCTTAGTCAAAATCTACAACATTATTAAAACAAGATCCGATTTAATAGCTTTATTGGTAAACATCCGCATCCACCAACAGTCTGCCCCTAAGTTAAAAAATATTATCACTCGATTGGAAGCAGACGATGACACCGTTTCTAAATATTACCATATTAACAAAGGTATACTATTTGTTAAAACAGCCTTAAATAAAGAAACGTGGAAAGTGATTATTCCGAACCACATCGAAAAAGAAATCATAATCGATTACCATATAAGGTATGGCCATATGGGAGCGCTGAAAGTGATACAGGCCTTACAGGAGAATTGTCAAATAAAAAACATTAACCGAAAGGTGAGAAATTACCTAAAATCTTGTAATATTTGCCAGTGTGTTAAGGTTAATAACGAAAAGAAGGAAGGTATAATGATACCCATAACATCTAAAGCGAAACTGGAAAAAGTGTTTTTAGACATCTGCGGACCATTTCCCCGCAGTGGCGGTCGACACAGATACAAATACCTCATCATAATTATGGACCATTTTACAAAGTACGGAAAGCTATATCCGGTTAATCGGGCAACCACAGTAAAAGTTCTTGGAGTAATAACGGAGTTATATGTGCCAGAAATAGGAAAACCAGCTTCAATCATTACTGACCATGGTACACAGTTCAAAGGGAAAAGATGGCAGGACACATTATTATCACTTGGGATTAAAACATACAAGACCTCAGTCTACCACCCAAGTAGTAATCAGGCCGAGAGGGTATTGAGAGAAGTGGGGAGAATCTTGAGAACGTACTGTCACCACCAACAGAAAAAGTGGCAAGAGTACTTATCAGCCACGGAGAAATTCCTAAATTTTGCCCACCATCCAGCTATAGGAATTACTCCTTACTCCGCCATGTACGAGAAACCAACCCCCCGAGAGATTGAAGAGATAATAGAGTTCCTGATGAATGATGGTCGTAAGTTTGACAAGGTAAAGTTTTATAACAAGGTGGCCGAAGACCAAGAGAAACGGCAAGCCAAATATCAAAAGGCAATCGGACGAGTAATAACTTATAAAGAGGGAGAAAAAGTACTGTTAAAAAACCGAGAACTACCCAGCACCCTAGAAGGGATAACGAAGAAACTATTGTTACTCTATACTGGACCATATCTCGTTGCCAAAAATAATAACAACAACACATACGAACTGAAAGAAATAGTTTCCGGAAGAGTCAAAGGAGTATACAACCAAGCCTCCATAAAGAAATATTACGAAGATTGAATATTATAATAAAAAACTATCAAAATTTAAAAAATATTAAGATCAACTTACCACTAATTTGAAAGAAAATACTATGAATTATTTTACACAAATAGATTTGAAGAGAGTAATTTGAGATTAATTAAAAAGAAGAATTTGTGACTATAAAATTGTCAAAATTCTAAAAAATGATAAAATCCACTTATACCAATAATTTAAAAAGAAACAATTTGGAAATTAAAAGAAGAATAGAATTTGAATTTTGAAAATATTATCAAAGTTCAAAAAATGATAAGGTCCACTTATAAATAAATTTAGGAGAAAGCTAGTTGGAATTAATTAAAAAGAAAAGAATTTGTGACTGTATAATCATCAAAATGTTAAAAAATAGTAAGATCAACTTACCAACAATTTAAAAAGAAACAATTTGGAAATAAAAAGAAGAATCTGTGTTGGTAAAAACCATCAGAATTCTAAAATATAAATAAGGTCAACTTATACAAAATAATTTGAAAGAAAACAAGTTGAGATTAATTAAAAAGAGAAGAATTTGAATTTTTAAATAATTGTCAAAATTTAAAAGAATAGTAAGACAAACTTACACAAATAGATTTGAAGAGAATAATTTGAGAATAATTAAAAAGAAGAATTTGTGACTATAAAACTGTCAAAATTCTAAAAATGATAAGATCCACTTATAAATAATGTGAAAACAATTTGAAATAAAAAGAAGAATATGAATTATATAAAATCATCAAAATTTAAAAATAAATAAGACCAACTTATACCAGTGAATTTAAAAGATAATAATTTGGAATTATTAAAAGAGAAGAATACGTTATTATAATAAAATAATATCAAAATCTAAAAAAGAAAAAAAAATAATATAATAAGAACGACCTATGACTAACTATTTATGAAACTATTATGGAAACAGATAATCAAGAAGGATGACAATAATATTACTCAGTTCTGAACAAACAAAGAAGAACAACTCATACCAATCTTATGAAGAAAATGATTTTGACAAGAAAATAATGAAACTTACGAAAGACAAAGAGAAATAATGACCACATGAAAAAATATAATATTAATAAATTAATTTTAATGAATACAAAAGCGGATTAATAACTTTCTGAGAGAGAGAAAAGAAAGAAAGATATGTTTATATAATATGATCATAATAACAACTTGAATGTCAATTATAAAGAAACCAATTGGAAAAAATAACTGATATAAAATAATACCATTCAAATAATTAATAAGAACTAAAGAGAAAATAATATATAATATATATAAAAAAGTATGCTATCAATGTAAATAACCAGAAGAAGATATAATGAGAATTCAGATGAAGAAGGAAAAAGTTACACCATAACTAGTAACAAACATATTAACAAAGTTTCCAACCATGATAAAAATGAATATATCAGACGAGCTAAAAAGTTAGAAGACTATATAATGAGAATAATAAATACTAAGAAGAATAAATGAGATAGAAAATGTGAGATAATCTGAGAAACAACGAAGTGAAGTATCCAAAGATATTTTTATTAGTCGAAAATGAGACTATTCTATATGTAATTTTTATTTGATGACTGTCTGTAGATAATTCCAGCAGCATTATGTTTTTGAGCAGAGATGAAATAATCACGATCCATAATCAAGTCTGAAATAATCACTTCTGGAGGAGAGCAATCTGTAGCATGACAGATAATGCCCATAATTCTGAATGGTAGAATGATCATAAAATAAAATAAAAACATTTTAAATCCGAGAAAGCAAAATAAAAAATTAATTAAGAACCACGTAAAGCACAATCATAGATTAAAGAAAAGTTTCATTTAAAACCAACGTTACAATGAGTGATGAATCATCAAAATAAACTGCAAAACTAAAAATATAGAAAAAGGTAATACCCAGGTAGGATAGGAGTAAGTAAGGAAGAAACCCAAACAAGACAACATCCACAATAAGAAAAGGAAATACTTTTATAAGGAACAAGGAGAATAGGAGAAATCAATGAAGAAACCAGAACAAGACAGCACCCACAAGAAGAAGGAGTGCTCTTATAAAAAACCCAAACCCCAAAAGAAAGTGATAAAAATAATAACAAATGAAAGTTAACAAAATCTCAAATTTAAAAACTATGTAAAATAAGCCAAAAGTGTATAAAGTAGAATTGAAAGTGAACCAATGTGAAATAATTATATAATGCAAAAAACAAACCTTCACTATCTTCTATAAATAGACTTCTTGATTTTAATAAAACTATAAAACTAATTAGAAATAAATTCCAAGAACAAAAAGGGGATCAGTGCAAGTTTTTGTGTTATATTAAATAAACCTAATGTGGCAATGTTGAAGTTCACAAACTGAGTAAATTGTGAAATAGTACAACTTTGAAGTGTTTATATTGTGTCCATGAATAATATTAAATAAAGTATTATCATGACAGATAATACAGGTGTTTCTGAATAATAACTGCCACTCTTTATATACAACATTCATTAGAATGACAGTAGATAAAACAAGAGCAGGCCATAAAAAAAGTGAAGTGATAAAGTATCATTACCCCAAAATCAAACAAAAAACAGATTAAAACTGAAAATAAAACTAGGTGTAAGAAATAGAGTATATGATGGAAGGACCAATATGTTTTGTTTATTTAGAATAAGTTACTAGTGATAATCAAGACTGAAATGTCATAATTAAATAACATTCATTATTTATAAAATATTTATTGTGTATTGCTAATAATAATTAAGTATTAAATGTCTGAGTTTGAAAGACCATTGTTAATTTCAATTATGTGTTATGAATTAAGAGTAAAAATTATATACTAATTGTTCTTTTGTTAAAATAAGAAAATGTTAATCAATATTATATAGAATAGAAAGTCAGAGAGGATATAAAAAAAAATGTATTATTTAAAAACTTTGTATGTAAAAACTGTTAGAAATCTAGGCCAAATGTTAAAACTAAACAGCATCAAAATTGATGAAATAAGTACAGAAAAACAATTAAACTGATGGAATTTATATAAGGTAAATCAGTCATAGAGTCATGTAACTGGAAATATAAGTAAGAAAGATTTTGTAAAAAGATAGTAAGAATTATTGTTAAAAATACAAATATAAAAACTGAAAATTCTAAGAGGGGAGTCACATATTAATGTATAATATTTTAAAGAGAACCAATTAATCAAATTGCAAGAAATTAAGGGAAGATAAACCTTTTATGTCAATCTGAGATTTAATACAATCATTAATATAACATGTAAAATGGCAAAATTTTTGAAAAGGACAGGAAGTGAATTTTAAAACTTACAATTTTCAAAATGAAGTAAATATAGCATTTTAGATCAAAAACTTAATAAAACTACCTTATTTGGTATCAAATCAAGCAGAATGAACTGAAGAAGAAGATTATGTATTTAGTAGTTAATAAATTTGAATAATAGCAAAAATATATTCAGTTATATAATGTAAAATTCTCACATGCACAGGATGTAAAATAATTTTGAAACAATGGATTGCTAATATTAATTTGGCTAAGACTTTTGGAGAAGACGAAGGAAGTTCATTAGTTCATTATTAGATATTGTGAAGTACACTTGATACGAGCTCTTAAGCAATATTAACCTAATAGCTAAGACATAAATGGCGTATTTGCGACAAGCCTAGCCTGATGCTAAAAACGCGAGTTTTGTAAAATTACACTTAAACAGTAAATTCAGTGAAACGAACACCTACAAACATTAAATTAACTTCAAACAAGAACAGAACACAGTGAATACACAATTTAAACGATTAAAACAATAATTACACACAACGAAACGGAAAGTGCAATTCTCGGCCTAACAGACTAAAGTGGAACATAACTTTTACAACACATTTTATCGAAGTGGACCACTAAAACTTAACCAGGAACACTCCACCAACACAAGAAGGAATAATCGCAACAGCAGGAACGAGAAATCACAGGAAAAGCAGCCTTTATTGGAAGCAGAATTAGCGAGGTGCTTTCGTTTGACATCTGAACTCGAAGCGGCCATCTTTTTCTTCCCACAATCCAACGCGACACTGCCAACTCAACTGAACGGTTCGAAAATTTTCTTTAATATTACTTATATATTGAATGTTATAAATGTATTTTAATTAATAAGATTATACTTTTGTAATGTTATACTTTCCATACTTTGCCCTTTTTCTCTGATTATCTATAAAATAACTGTTAAAAGAACCCGATACTAAATAATTGTACGAACTATCGAAATATACCCTGGGAGAGTCGATTAATAAATCGATAGAAAATCGATCATATCAATATTTGTTAATAAAATTCATTGAAGATCATAAAATTGAATATTGTTTATTCCTATATAATAATTAGCTAATACATAATTTTAATTGAGCGATAACTACCAGAATTTCACAACCATGAAGGAAGATAACCTCCAAATAAGGAAAGTTCACTAATCGATTGTATTTGGAGACAATCTTATTAACTGGTGAAGGAATACTAAATACTAAAAAGGACATAATTCAATTAAAACCAATAACAAGAAGTTCGGAACACCACGAAACATTTTAAATTAATTAATTTTAAATTAATTTAAATAAAAATAAATAAAATAAATAAACAATAAACAACAAAAATTTTTTTTTACAAACAACAAAACAAAATTAACATAAATTTATTTAATTTGTTACAACCTAACTTTTTCCCTAACTGAATGTTGTTATTTGTTTACATTTTACAATTTTCTCACATTTGTTTAGGCCTACACTTGCCTATAATGGTTGACATTGATTATAATTTAATTTTGCTCTTGTTCCTATGTTCTTATTGCTTTGTCTTAGTTTGTTTACAATTATTATGAATTTACATACATTGGTTTATGATTAGTAGTTCTTTACAGACATATTATTGCCTTTTAAATCTATATCTAAGAAATTAACATTGCATATTTTTAGGATTTCTCATCCTTTCAACACATTATTACTGCTTTTTGGTATTATTTTCCCAACTCAACATAACATAACTTATTCTTAAGATTCTTTTAACAATTATAACATTTTCATAGTTTTATAATACTCCTGCTACCTTCTACTATTCTCTTTATAACACAACTTCAATAATTGAGTATCCATCTTTTGATGTCTACTCTTCTTTTTATAACATATAACTTGTTTAGGTTTTGTTTATCCCTTTAACTTTACTAACTTATTATTTTAACACTAACATTCTTTATAACAGTTACTTGTTCTTATATTTTTTGAACATGATACCTTATTCTATCTTACTTACTAGTGTTTCGTCTTTATCAAAACTAATTTCTATCACCGTACACCTACTTAATGTATTTTGACATATTGTTTAGTATGCTAAGCACTTGTCCTTCACACCTTTCACTTTCATATTATTAATTACTGGTAATTGACATTTTTTATTTATACATTTTTACACATGCACTTGGGTTGCTTTGCTTTACCTAGTGTTTGTTACCTTGTTTTTTTTTCTTGGTATGCACTGTTATATGGTTTTGGCAAGGTGTACTTATTATTATTCAGGATATTGGTTGTTAAAACCATCACTAATTATCACTTAGTGTTGTTCACTTATTGTTTTTTTTTTTTTTTAACTCACTCCCTACCTACATTATGCACTCTTGGTTCAATTTAATATGAATGTTGTGATTATCAGACTAGCTGTATCACGTTTTATTCTCTATACATTTATTTATTATCACTTGATTTCATTGTTCTGTATATTTACTATTTGTCTACTTAACATTTTGTCTACACTTACACACATAGAATTATATTATTTCTGCTGGTGGTTCGTACCTTCAATTATTCATTTAATTATTGTCAATTTTTTGACATTTTTATCATAGGTTTAATTACATTTATTTGGTCATTTGGCCAATCACTTGGGTGTGGTCATTGTCATTGTCTAGTCTAAGTTAATGTCATTATTTTGCTATTTATTAAAATTGTCAATTTTCTCATCTTATCTCTTCTTAGCTGCATATTATAAGGTATTCCCTCCCTTTTACTGGGCGGCTTTTGGTAATGTAACAGTATATGTTATACTCCATTTTTTAAGGTTTAATATTTGGCATTATGGTACACCTTAAGCGTTCAAACCAGTAAGCGTGACGAACGAATCCTGCAGCTGACAGATGGGAAAATCGTAAAATTTGTCTAACACTTCCGTCCTGCTCTTGTTGTTCATTTTCGATTGTAGAGCGGGGCGCGAAGAAACGGGTAAACTCTTCCAATCTCTTCCAAATGATAAAAATAGTGAAACAGAAGCTTAACTTATTTATACCCATACTATAAATTTAATACTACTTAATACTACCTCTAAAACGTGAAAGTGGAAAAACCGAAAGAATTTTGTTCATTGAATTTTTCAGTAAAATTCGGCCTGTTTATTTTTTTGAACAATCGAACACTGTTGGCATTGAGATAACGGCTTTTTTTTGCACGACCAAATTAGTGGGCAAAGGTAACACTGGGTTACTTTGTAAACAGTCAGTAGCCACTGAAAACTGAAGTGTACTATAAATCTCTGCAAAAGAATATAAACTCGATGAACAGAAGAAGAATACGCAAACTTGTACTCATCAAGGTTTAAATTAACGACACGGAATAAGACTTCTCATTAATCTTCATTCACTTTGACAAGTGTAGATTAAATACACAAATTTCGTGAAGTGAAAATTTGTATACATAATAATACCACTCTCTCTTAAACACCTTTGTTACAATTTAGTTGTTCGCTATAGGGTGAGAAAGTAAATAACCTATTAGGCCTATTTAGTATAATTTTTATTGCAGTTTATTGCTACTAATATTATTACTATTACTACTACTGTTAGTCAGTTATTTATTAGTTTCAGTACTTAGTGATTTTATGTTATTTATACAGTATTACAGTGATTATATTATACTTTAATGGGTACAATGTTTACATTAATGACAGTACAAAATAAGACAGTGTTGTAATTACTGCAGTACTTTGGGGGGAGGGGGGGCAGACGAAAGCGATGGTTTATTCTGACAGCAGAATAACGTGGTTAACGTATTCAGCACATAACGTTCATAACGATGTAACGTGTAATTTCGCGATCTATGTAACATAACTTACACATTACTGGGCATTCAGCATGCCGCGTCACATTGTGACAGAAAAGCCTTTACGTCCTGTGTAAAACAAAGGTTTTAATGTGGGACTTCGATTTAATGGTTTAAGAAATTGTTGTGTGCCTTTTTTATAAATAAATTAATTGCTTAGTTAAAATACAATAGTAACAATCGTTTGTTAGTATTCTTTGCTTCCAGTTAATTTACTATTTGATAATTATTCAATATATTCTAAAGTAATTACACTTGCAGCTACATTACTTCGCTATTTGTGTTATTTAAAACGTGCAAAATAAGAACAGATCCATAGGTAGTGAAAATACGAAAAGCGGGAATACTCGCAATAGTAGGAGTAGTAACCCTGAGTATTATGCTCTGGTGACATAGGCCTGCATAATGAGACTGGATTAATTCTGTTGATATACAGTAGTGATATTATCTTGTTCGACGTGCAATGATAAAATACTTGGACAAGTTCTTGCCGCCAATACCAGTGTCCCAGTGTGTTAAGCCCAATCTAGTCCGGGAGGCTAGAGCCTATGTCACATGTAGCCCTGATAGTCAATTATTTAAAGTTTAATATATTTACAAGTTGAAATGTTTAATAAGTTGAAATGTACACGTACAATTTATTGCTTTTATATTTTTGTTTACGGACAAAATAATTTAAACATTGCGAAACGATGGAGAATACCGTACACTATAAAGGTTTAAAAACTTTAGTCTTTTTAAAAAGGTTTAATTACTACTTTAATTTCGGTTTTGGCCTAGTAAATTTTCGAATCACGGAGTAGGCCTACATACAACGAAAAACCCATATCTGCAGTGTAGTTCCCTATCTTCACCATTGTTTCAGGTGACGTCTGGGTGAAATATAAATACAAAGTCGGTACTTGTGGAACTTCAATCGCTACCACAATTGCAGTCTGTAAATTAGAAAAAGTGACATTTGGTGCAGCTGAGAGTTGGATTTAGTTTAGCGAGACTCACGTCTGTCAACCATCTGTACTCACGAACGGTTTGACAGGCAAAGTGGACAATATTTTACAGCGGATTACGCAAATGCCGGACAGCTGTTGAAGAGGCAGATCCAAACTCGAGTTATATGCTAAATACATGACAGGCGAGTAGTCATTAAAGTGGCAACCGTAGTCGAGATTCCGAAGAACAAAGTGTCTGGTGTATATTGGAATTCCGACATGCGTCTAATGAGAGATAGGATCGACTGTCGACATACGGAACGGCTATGAGTAATTACGGGACGAACGTTTGGCCTCGACTGACCCCTGAGCCGCTCCGCCGGACGGTAAGCTCTACACTCCGTGTTCATCCCTTTGCTGACTTTTATTTACGGCCGTTCGCAATTACCGTTTTCGGGAAACCTATGTTTATAAACATGTATTCTGTATAAAATACAACCCAACCAGATATTTAACTGAGAAGACAGTTTACATTTTTTGTTGTAATTAAATAATGAGAAGATCGGGGTGAATAAAATAAGCATCTGGTTTTCTATTTTTTTCCTTGTAATTTCCTAAAAGGTTAAATCTAAGGTTTCCGATCCTCAATAATGAACAAAACTAAATAAGCGTTATTCACTGAGTTATTACAGACACCATATTTAGGTATAAACAAAAGATGTGTAACTACGTGTATGCCCAATTTATACGAATATTACAGGCTACTCTGAGTTACTACTGTCTGAGTACAAGAAGAGTTACGACAATTATTGTTAAGCTATTCTCTATCAATGTTGTAGACAAGGCCGGCAAAGTATTCTTGTATAATTTTGAATGTAACGCTATTACATTTTAAAATTAAAAATTACCTAATTTCAAAATTGAGTGGTTTTAAAGAAACAAGACAATTTATGAAGCAAGTGACAACCGAGCCAAAATACACGTTTTAAAAGATGGAAAGGAAAGATCGATCCAAACAGCAAAGATTAAGGAATCGTATATGAAAGTCTCGCTGACATCTTGCAATTACCAATAATATTATTATATCACGTCCGTAACATAGTTTCATATGTAAACAATGTCGTGAATACATCTCGACCGGTATCTTACTTTTGCTTTATTAATTAATACGTAAAGGAAAGAAACTGAAGTAACAAATCTAACCACGTAAAACGGAAAGCGAGTTCGTTTAGTACTGCAAACAGAAACATGATGCGGACGCAGTAAACGATGAAACATAAGTTTTCCTAAAATAAAATTGTGTTACTGCAGTAGTTTGAGGATTCTAAAATTAGTGAGATTGTAAATTACACATACGTATTATATTAATATGTTACCCCTTTTACTAATTTTGTTTATAATTGTGAAAATGCTTTGACGTACTGGTACTGTATAGGACTAGTTATTGTGTGACGAATGTTTCACCTCCCGCGTCGGTTAGTCGCTTTACATAAGTTATTTCGACCGAATAATGTTTGTCTCATTGATTTTTGTATGTTATAGCCTATGTGTAACTTAATTAACACACGGGCATCAGATACTGACACAACATGTTAACATTTGTCCAAGCGCAATTAATCTTAGTTTTAATTAGTTCCGGTCTGGACTAGTCGTGCGTGGCCGTTAGGTTTTCAGCTTTTACGATTTTACAAACACTACACTACAGGAAATTGTAATAACTGTTAACAAAGCGGCTTAACGTTTTAATTTCTAAAAATTACGTGTTAATTCTCAGGACGTTTGTTTTGTTGGTTCTTCAATAATTTCTGATTGATTTTTTCCTGTAAATATTCTACAGTCCATTGCAAAAGATAGAAATTGGAGGAAGGTCACAAAAGTATCAGGAACTATTTCAATGTGATATAGGCTATTTTTTATTTTTTAAGAATCCGTGAGTTGTTAACCATGATCGAATTAACGTAGATGCTGTTTTCTTCATCACGTCATGAAATTAGTGGTTAGAAGCTGTGCATTAACGTAGGTTTGAACTCTAACCACCACGGTCAAAGATTTTTCTCCCGTAGAAGTGCTAATGGCATATTAGATTTAACAAAACATAAGTTCTTGCTTTACTATGTATAACATTACACGAGTAGGCCTATTTGGTCGCATATCTAATATATTTCTGAAAAAAGTTTAAGAAGAGAAGACTGAAGGAAAAATCAATTTTCTCTTCTATATTTTACAAAAAAATACTTATATTGTGTAAACAATAGGTGTGTTGTGCTATGTTTGAATTGTTTCCATTAATGAAATTACGCGTACAAACATAAATTTGTAAATTCAGTGTTGAGCTACTTCATCCCACTACGCTTATAGTTATTCCTTGCGTACAACACGCGAACGCGCGCACAGACTTTGTGAATGAAATGTTTACGAAAATATTTTAAGAGACGGACATAAATTATACTACACAAACCAGAAGCGTAAACAGGTATTAAAACAATAAAAGCGACAAACGGCTTGGGGCAGTAATACTACACAGGTGCTCTACTGCGCCAGGATTGAGGACCGCATCGCTGTAATAATCCAATGAATCGAGAAGTAGCCATTTGCCTTTCGGCAACGCAGACTGGACTGACGGCGGTGAACAATATGCGAGAATTTATTTTCACGGTTCGGTGGTCCTAACATTGTTAAACTTTAACCACTTCTTTTTGTATCTACTGTGAATTTCTCTTTAAGTCTCAGCTAGCGGCAGTGAACACGTTGCTAATGCAGTGACACCGCTTCCTAACGACTTCGTGCGAACAGTTAATCTTTCGTTAACGACTGACAAAATTCTTAATCTTTCAAATTAAAGACTTTGTCGTCATTACTGTTGGCCGGCTTACAACATTTTTCTAATGCGAATGTATCCGAAAACTTTAAGGATTTGGAGTGCTGGCATCTGAATGAACGAAACTGGTAATGGTTGTTACATTATTGTATTTGCGAACCATCCGCCTAACGATATACATATAACCTGATTTACTGACTCTAGGCCTGTGAGTGGTAATTTCAATTAAAATGGTTTACTTCTGTTGATTTAATTCACTGAATGATAGATCTATGCTATCGTTGTTAAACTAGATCTAATGCTAGAGCTTGATAAGTTTCCAAAATTTATGTATATAACAATGATGTTCATATATAACTAAACGTCGCTTCATGAGTTTTTCGTAGACTTTTAATGTAACCATCATTGTTCGTAATTAAGTTGTTTGCAGCATACGGTGTAGTTTTGTTTTATCTTGCATTTTCAGTGAATCAGGTGTTACGTCTCTTCGCTGGTGAAAAGTGACTTTTATGAAAATTAAATTTGATTAAATCTACAGTTCAGTTTAACAAACAAAAACGATGTAAATATTGTAACGTAGTTAAATGTTTATTTTTAAAGAGAAAGAAAGAATAATGCATACAGTAGCCTATAATGAATTAATAATATACGAAGAAGAGACAATATAAGAATTTCCCGCGCACAGCATACTTCACTGACAGCACTACGGTAACTCGGACAGTACGTGGCCCGTTGTAATAGTACTAATATTTGCACAAAGAGTAAAGCTCAGCTGTAAGCAGATTATATGGCTAGAATATTTTTGATTCTCCCCAAAACGTATTCTCTAAATTTGTCTTTTTTTTCTTAAAATTGAGTTCTGTAGTGTCCCACGCTGCGCTAACAAATGTATCTGAACATAATTTTTGTTTGTTTGTATTTTAATAAGTTTGTTTTTGTTTATTCAGCTTAATGAGTCAAGTATTACCATTTATAACAGACGTACGGGTATGTACTATTATTATTCCAGCGGTCACGTAATTAGTTACACTATACTAATCAAATTAGAAATATTAAGCCCCCAAGTTATTTCTACGAGTTAAAAAAAATTTTTAATTGAAGTTATTCATTTTAAATTCATTCAATTACCGACATCTCAATATTTACGAACATACATAAACAAATTATAAAAAAGATTAACTTTACAAAATAATGCAATGCGAAACAACATTGATTAGTGTTGCGGAGTTCATTGTAAACAGGATATGAGCTGATGCTGTCGTGAAATTAAAACCCATTAAAATGTAAGGTTTCCAGTGGCGCGGCGGGCACAGCACAACAGGTTAGTTAAGTACTAATAAAACAAGAAGAGAGGGAAGGAACCATGAGTCCGACCAGCAACTACCACTAATCTATATCTCATATTACTGTTACCTCCTTTGATCTAACCCTGAATTATTGACTGCAGAATAAACAGATTTGATAGTTTTTTTTTTTACTTAAGAAAGGTGACTTAACACTTAGTCTGGAAAAACAAATGAGTCCCGTACGCTTTATTCATATTCTTGGCTTATGTCAACAATCGGAGTAAAGAAACGGGTAGAAAACTATTTAGGCATGTCTACGATATGACTTAGCTAACTATTGTAATCACAAAATTTTAAACTGTTGTCACTAGAATGTAAACAAAATAAAATTGTAATACAGTAGGAAAAAATGTACTACTGTTATGATGTAACTGTTATGCACTGTATATATATGTTTCAAGAAAATACTAAACTTATCTGAAATAGGTTATTATAATATGAATATTCTTGACGTATTAAAACAACGCGAATGACAAGACAATTAAATTTCTCTAAATGCTTTTAAGTTTTCACCATACCAAAAACACTGCCTTAAACACTAGTATGGTCCCTGAGCTCAGGAACTCGCACACTATTTTGAAAGACCTACATTTATTAGGCCTATTACATAAATTTCAGCACGGTATTAGATAATTTTTAAATTATGGAAAAAATTACAAAAATCCCGATTTTTCTATTTCTTTAGCAATACAACACAATTGTAGAGCACAAGATCATAAAATAAACACTAAAAATTCGAAACATTCGGATTTCAGTTACAATTGCTTTTAATTTGACACCCGCTTGATTTTTACACTCTGGGGTCCCTAAATTTGAAATTTCCACACTTACCTATACATTCAGATGCTAAATAGAAATAACACTATTGCACACCACTATAGAAAAAAATTTCCGATTAGCGCATTCAAGCTTCACAGCTCATCATCATCAGATCGGGAAATATCTGATCGGAAAGATATTTCCAATCTGATGATGAACTGTGAAGCTTGAAAGTACTAATCGGAAAATTTTTTCAATAGTGGTGTGCAATAGTGTTATTTCTGTTCGTGATTAAACCAGACGTGAAATCTTTAGGAATGTTACTAACACAACTTTATTAATTAAAAAATATTCAGATGTTAATTAAAATTCCCTTTGATTTGATACCTCACATGATCTTCTGGGATTTTTTCACAGCTTTGACCCTCCACATTTTTCCCTCCTACCATTTTTCTATTTCTGAAGAGATCAATCTCAAAAACAGTATGGTTCTGTAGGGTAAAAGAGTGGACAAGCGTGCCATGGTTTACGAACATCTGTTTAATGCGTTCAAAAGTTATCGTGAGTCATATCCCAAACTAATAGAATAGACAGACAAATACCAAACGGTCGAGTCAACACTGAGAACTCGGTTCGCTTCTCCAATAATGTGGCCTTACAATGAGGCGGATTTGCAGTTACCCTTTTCCGGATAGATCAATCACTGGCCGACCGTAATTCAACACCGGACCCCCCCCACACACACACACACACACGAATGCTGATAAACGTAAAACTTTTCAAGTTGCTCGTTCATTTTGTGACAAGCAGACGTCTGGAAATGTGTACTGTCTGAGTTCTGTGATGAAGCAGTGGGCGTTGTGTTAACAGGAAGTAAATGACCAAACGTAAAGATAGAGGACAAAACACAAATGAAAAGACAGGAAGTGTAAAGGAGGTGGAGGCTCAAAGAAGATGATGTTCTCGCCAGACGCAGACAAACAACACGATGAATTTATTTCATGAGATTGATTTGAATTATAATAGCGGTTAGTAGAGAGGCGTGGGATGACCTAAAGTAACATTTCTGAAGATTTCACGTCTGGTTTAGTCATAAACAAGAAGTGCGAGTCATTACGCTCTACTCACAGTATTCCTCCTTTTTCATGAAAGAAAATATATGCGCATACAAATTTACTTCCACATCGACTACACGGCGCGCGCACACACACACACACACACACACACACACACACACACACACACACACACACACACACACACACACACACACACACACACACACACACACACACACACACACACACACACCATTGAAAAAGATGTGAAATTATAATTAGTCTACGTATAAAAGAGTGCGGGGGCTTCAACTCCACTTAACTTATAATTTTCTTCGAAGTCAAATAAAATACGATTATTTTTAACAGTCAAATTTGATATGAAATTATAACATTATCAATAAATCCGTAAATTTTTAGTGACCGTTTAGGATTAAGTTCTCTCATACTATAATTTGCTCGTTTTCTTAAAGATAATTTGAAGATGTAAACAAACTATCAAGTCTTCACATATAAAATGATACATACATACGCACGCACACACTCACATACTCCAACACCTTCACCCAAATATTTAATTGTTTCGTTATATTTCTATTTCTATTGTATTTCATACACAGGTCCTGAAGATGACAATAAATATTGTCGAAACGTCGACGCAAAATAGTTAAAATTTGTATTATTGACCGATCCTACTAACCATCCACTAAAACATTATCAATAAAACATAACTACAAACTCATGTGTGTGTGTGCGTGTGTGTGTTTTATGTAAATATAGATAGGCACGAGCGCGTATGTTGTCATAGAGGTGCAGAAAGCAAAATAAAAGAAACAGAACGTAAAGACATTTCAGCAACAGGTTAGTGCATCTCTTGGCCCAGTCTGTGATGCAAATAGTCATTTGTTTTGGAAGAGCCACGGAGTACCAAAGGAGCAGCCTTACGGTTCAACGAAAATGAAAAGACTCGGATGGAAATAATAGACCGTAGACCGTAGAATCTCATGGCATAACCACGAGAATGCCTAAATAACTTTATTTTATACCTTCTTTAAATAAATAGTTTTGCGTGGTCAGCGCGCGCGCGTTTTTGTGAGTAGACTAACACTAAGCGACTGTTTGTTAGTGATTGTGAAGTACTGATAGGCATATACTACTTAGCTGCACAGATGGATCTACTAACCGATAATTTGGTCACAAAAGAGTTTATAACGTCTGACGCAGAGGAAAGAGTGTCTAATTAACTCGCAAATGCTATTGAAATTATTGTAACTGAAGCTGAACAATTATTGAGAAAAGTTTAGAGTCTTGTGCTTCGAAGATATTGGTTAGACAAAATTATTTATAAAAATTTAAAGTATTCAGAAAATAATAGAGACAATGTGTACATAAAGTGGATCTGTTAAGCCCTTAACGTCTGATGAGCATTTACTGCATTATTTGTTGTCGACAGTTTGAAGATAACAAGAAAAGTTTTGTGGAGATCTGAGATTGAGTGCTACAGACAAGCCGATTAGACTGGCATATTTCAAGAGCCTGTAGATTTTGGAATTCACTTCCGAGTTCAGTGCATTCTTCTGAAAGTACACTTGGGGAATGAAGCAGCATCAGAATATGCTCTTGTTTAATCGTTGCAGTTCGAGGTTGCCAAACCAGACTCCGGCTGCATCAACCATAATCTTACAATCAGCAAGACTGCACGGAAGACTGTAACTGCACATGAAATAATGAAAAATCTGAGATCATAAAATTTATATAAGTGGACAAAGAACGGCAGACCACTGTGATGTAGGCCTACATGAGGAAACTGGGACACTTTCAAGGAAGTCACCTAGAGGAAGTGAATTCAAGCATGACCCAATAAATTTCAGTAATCGGTATAGCTGGCAATTACCGAATAACTAGAAAAACGAAGTCTCTAAAGAAAACAGCACTTCAACACTTTAGAAAAATAGTGGAAGCTTGGTGGCAATTGAAGTCTACCGATGGCACCTGAGTTTCAATTGTGGAAGTCTTTTAGTGTCCACCTTTTAGTGTATTTGAAAAAGAAAGTATAGTTCAAACCTGCCACAAGAAGATCTATGGAGACTGAAAGAAAAGCTTCTGGCATACTTAAATTGAGTCGTGTTGAGTTCGTGAATTTGACCACCAAGTTACTGTGAATGGATCCCTTCCGGATTCAGACGTTGTGAATCTATTATGGGTTTGAAGTGAATTTCAAATACAAGAACACGAGTGCTGGGGAAGAAGAGGTAATGAATTACGTAACAAGTATGCCAGCAACATCAACAGGCTTCACCAATAATGGGTGGATTAAAAATTAAAAGTGTAGGGAATAAGTGTTCAATATTCGGACCAGTGGGCATTCTATTGGTCTGAAATATAATGGCAGGCGCGACTTCACCAAGAATTAGGGAAAACCAATAGTTAGCGGCCTTTTCACTTCGAGCATTCTAGATTCTGCAGCCATACAGCTACTTTTGAATCAACGATTTTAGGTATTTCGATCTTATGAGACTTTGCATGGGGTTGTCATTTTTATAGAAATGTATTATTGTTACCGGCTACGCGTTTATAAGTACACTTATCATATCAGAAGGAAGTTGTAAACAGAATTTATGTACAATTGATCCAGAATCTTAAGAATGTAAAAACAATAGAATTAACACTGTTGCACACAACTATAGAAAAATTATTCCTAATAGCGCTTTCAAGCTTCACAGCTCATCATCAGAAATGATGACCCGATCTGATGATGAGCTGTGAAGCCTGAAAGCGCTAATCAGAATAATTTTTCAGTAGTGTTGTGCAACAGTGTTAAATCTGTTTGTGATTATAACCACTAACACAACTCTATTAATTAAATCTTAAGAATGTACTTTACTTCCGAAAATAGTATAAATATTTGAGCCTGATAAGAAAATTTAGTACAACACTGGTATCGCTAGTCCTGTCCCAAGTGCGAGATAGTGAAGAGGGTTACCAAAACAGGCAAGACGTTTTACAAAACGTGCAGAAATTATTGTGTGACAAAAAGAGAGTCGTTGGCCATTGAAATCTTTGGAACGCTTCCATGATACCGGTATGGAAGGGAATTTTTTATTACAACGGATCAAGCTGGTGTCACGTGGCTGCTGAAATTTAAATAACTGGAATGACAGTTGATGCTGTGGTTGAAACGTTTATAAAAATTCAACCTCGAGGAAGAGTAATGATGAGAGCTATAATAAGACTGATGGGGTACTTGGATACTGGCGACAGTGAATTAAAAAAGGAAGAGCAAACCATGTACAAACGGACTGAAGCTCATGCTAAGGGATACTGTTGGATAACACAAGATTTCCCTCAATACTTGGTCATGAAACTGACACGTCACCGCGCTCATATATTCCGAGGGAAATAATTATCTGGATGTCACCTAGACGCCAAAAAAGTGATTTCTTCTTCTAAAGATATCTTTTATAAGTTATTATCGCCAAACCAGAAACTCTTTTTTTCTCCGCCATTCTTCTGAGTTACGTAACTGCTTGAGTTATACTGTATTTCCAATATTATGGCAAGAGGGAAATATCTGGATGATGATGGGACCTGGAAAGTGTGATGCGCTGAAAAGGGTGCGCAGGGAAAGTAATTTACAAGATGGTAAAAAGATTGTACTAGCTTTGACTTCATCGTTAATTGGAGAAATATATCAGAACTATGAAATATTGTTGCAAAAGCTCAAACACTAGAAGTAAGGCCAAAGCGATGTATTATAATGTTGAACTCGCTTTCAATAGATTTGCAGTGGCTTTTACTTTCCCTTTTCTATTAATGGAATCTGGTATATTATGTTCTACTTTATCAAATAACTAGAAATTTACAATATTTAAAATAAAAAAATTATGCTATTTAAAGTGGGAAAATCTCTACGTAACAATGTCTGATCCCGTTATGAAGTAGTAGTGGAACTACATATGGGCCAACAGAGACATTTAGAGTGTGAAGGGTTTAGATAGCTATGTCACTGTTAGAAAATCTTTAGCTTATGCAGTAATAAAAAGTACAGATAATATTTGTTTAATCAACTTGAGTTTGTTAGAGTTTATAAATGAAGTAGCAAACTAATTCAAATACGATATACTAATGTTGGTCATACTGCCGCCAATTCCTTCATGTAAAAATTAAACATGTAACTACACCAAACGATCTATCGAACGAATGACTGACTAGTGAGGTCGATGAATTTTATGCTTTACACGGCTACCCGATTCAAATGATGCGGGAGTATCAGGTAGCTAATTCGTTCAGCCGAGTTAGTTTCCTGCTGATAAGATTCAAACTCACTGAACCGCCTCGAAAAGCTGTAGGTCTAGTTGTATACGGGCCACGCGCACACGTGCGCACAGAAAATACACGCTAATGTTTCATCAATATAGAACAGGACACCTTTATTCTTGCAATGTAACACTGAGAGCACTCAAAAGTCAGATCTACGAACACAGAAAAGTCAGAAGAAAAAGAAACAAGAATCGACGGAGTGGCAGAAATTCCGTCAGCGGTGTTTACAAATACGCCGCTTAACGTTTCCAAATACAATGGGTGAGCTTACTTTCCCCGAGTTTTTAAGTAAAAAAATAACCTAACTTTAGGAAAGTTCAATAAAAAATAAATCATTCCTGCAAATTAAGGCAGGATATCTTATTTTAAGGAAATCGAGCCACGAGAAAGCAGTCAGTTGCGATCACCGATTGGCGTAATTTAACGAAAACTGTTTTTGAAAACAGTTCACGAAGTAGGGACCTCAATCAAGATCGTAACGACCAGGTCTACAAAGTTCTTATCCAATTGATTGACGATGCGAATGGAATAATATCTAACTCGGTTAAATCCATGAGAAAGGCCTACGGGGATATCCGGACAGCAGAGGAAGACTCTCAGCGGAGTTAGTAAAGATGACCATATAGCTAGTATATACCCCTAGGCGGCTGGGTAATATGGCTCAACTCAGAGAAGTTGAGACTCACTAAGTGCTACAACAGCTGGAAGTACGGTCGTTTAGCACGCAACTGTAGTAGCGGTATCCCTGAATCCGGTCTCTACATCAAATCTGAGAAGGAAGGACACACGGTCGTCCAATATAACAAATACGCCCACTCAATTTTCTTCTAGAAAGGGAGTAACGGTGAAAACTACAGCTATGTAGATGCGCAAAGTACAGTAGCCTATATGCAAACACTCAAAGTGGTAAAGAAGGTGAGAATATTACTTTACCTCAATCACGGTGAGCCAGAGTAGGATCTCCTCGTGCAATCGGTTTAGGAATAGATGTAGCCATCCTGTCATATTAGTATAAGAACATACTACTCCGAGACGCGGTTATAAAAGACGGAATCACAGTCTGCTCAAAAGATAAATGGTCTTTTCGAGATACGACATAAAAGTCTGAACAGAGTTTGTGCATGTAAAAGACGGGGAGAATTCAATTTTATAGTTGTGATCCACCTAGCATAAGAATCGTAGGATTTGACGACTTACAGGAATGTTTGATCAGTGATGCCATACTGTGAAGTCCTGTGGCGGTGACTTCAATTCTTTGGCAATCGATTGGGAAACCATAGAGGTGGGTACTTGAAGTAGGTTCTTTGAGAAACTTTGTCTTCGCTGGATTCGGTCTTGCTTAACAAGGTGTAACGTATTGCCGCGTTACAAATCCAGGGAACCCATCTTAACTGACCTCTGCCAATTACATGGGCTGCCTACGTTGTAACGAACTGTATTAAAATCAAATTAATTGAACAAATTACTCACTATCAGTGTAAGGAAACAAGGGAAGGTATTTTACTGATTTATGCACTCATTTTCATGTTTAACAAGACGACTTCTCTTTATTTAACAACAGTTACTGACAGATCCCATGACATCATTATTTAAACTAAAATATTTAAATGCTTTTCATAAAACTTTGGGATCAAATAGATTATATATTCTTATACCTCGGATCCGAGTTTACTTTCTGTATATTTATAGTAAACACTTCTAATTATTTTCAGTTCATTTTAGAAGCTAGCAAGACTTCTTTAACCATTGGAAGAATGGTACTATAACTTGGAACGATAATAAGTTACATTAACATTTAAAGCGTTACAACGTATGATAATTGAATTTTTACAGTAAACTCTTAGATTTTCTCATTATAATGTTTACATAAAATTAATCGTCTTTGAAAAGTCTCTTTTAGAAGTGAGTAGTGTAACAAATATGATTAACTCTCGATAGCCAAGCTATCGAGTCACCTTTACAGTTGAACGTAGAAACCTCGTCCTGGGGTGTCCGTCTTGGGAATCCTTGTGGTCGGCGTCATCATCTGGGTCGTGTCTTCGGCAAGAATAGGTCGGATGTTCACAGAGAATATTGAAGCTTCCTTGGTGTAAGTATATGTAGATTCTCGGATGTCCTAAGCAACGTCTTATGCATGGTATACGTGTCTTTATGAAGTTTCTGCAGATCACATCTTCAGGAGTGATGTTGTAAATGGAGTTACCTCTTGAAAGGAGTCGTCATCTTGTTTACCACTAGTTCTGTTTTTTTGTGTTACATTTTATATCTTCTTCTTACCACATATTTAAGTTATTGATACATGACACACGCTTTTCACTTTTATCAGTGGTAGTTAATATACTACATTTAAATAAACAAACAAATTAAAAACATTTAGGTAGAGCTTTCGCTCGTACGTCTGTACTGCGTGAAGGCAACATAGCGAGAGACTTTCTGCTCGCTTCAACTGGTACTTAACAAAGGAGAGGGGCAACTACTCCGCGACAATATAGTCCCTATTTTTATTTAATTTAACATTCTTATTACCAAAAACTATACCTTAATTATACATATATAATTTAAGTGAGTTATTTTAACTACTATTTGTGTCTTCAGATTTCTAATTATAAACATTATGATTTTTATATCTTCCTAAATTACAGACGACTCGGTAAACACGTTGAGTCCGGAATTAACAGGTCACCGCATGATGACAAGCAAAGGGTTAATTAAGATAATAATAACTTTTTTACAATTCGGCCTTTTTATTAGTGTTTCTTTGGATCTCTTAATTACTTCTCATTCTCATACTGAGTAAATACAGGGGTTTTAGGTATTATAGTGAGATTTAAAATTACTTAATCGCTCGCAAACTTAATTTTTTTATTTTTACGATTACAGTTAGAATTTAAATCGTCACAAAGGGTGATTTCCAAATATTGCAGACATGTTTCATAGACGGTTTCACTTTCCTAACTGGCTGCCTGACAAAAGACAATTCCAAATGAAAAGTATGTGCTATTCGCGTAGAGATTATTCCTTGAGAGTTGTCATGCTAACCACTATTATGTGAGGATAAGAGGACTAACTGTATGATATATTTCCAAGGATGAACGGAGATGATTGGAAGTTCTTTTGATAAAGGCAAATTCTCTCTAGTCATGTTAAATTGTACTGTTCACGGAGAAAAAGCTCTAGAAGAAAAGGAAACCATAGCCTCAAACACTTCTACATACAGAAAACGGAGAAACGTTCTTTGTTTCGAGTGGAGTGATGAGTGCAAGCAGTGTACATGTCGAGCAGATTACACTAGCGGCTAAGAGGAAGCATTTGAAAGATTTTCTGCTTTGGAGAGAAGTTATAAGGAAGCATTTACTAGACTGAAAGAGTAGACCAATCAACGCAGAAAGAGACTTTTTTAGAAGAGATACTGAGCTTAATACGGGTTCTCAATGTAGATAAAGGCCATTATATACCTTAAAGGGTCCCTATGCTGTTATCAGCCTGGTCTGAACTACTACAGAGGGTTGTTTCTGTTCTTCACTAGCACGAGTACCGAATTTAACAAGCAGTGGAAGATGTTATCCCGCCGATTACTTAAGTCCAAGAAGTATTGCCTGGTTAGTATTGTGGATTTTAAGAATGCTTTCAGTTCCATCCACTGTGATAAACCACAGGCTTCCCCAAGTAGATGGAAGTGGATGGTTAATTTTCAAAGTTGAAATTGGTCAACAGGCCTCTTGAAAAAAATCAACTTTTTCTTCATTACGCCTGTGTATAGCTAATGGAATTGTAGCTTGTTTTTTTAGTAATTCCGATTTCTAAATAAACTATTATCTGCCTCCTGGTATCATGTGGAGTATGTTAACAGTAAGGTGAGATTAACTATCATGGCAAATACCCAATGCGAGGGGGGTACACAGTTACGATAAATGAGAGATTACTATTGGCATCTGTGCTTATATACAATGTGGACACCTTATTGACTTAGCGTACACAAACAAAGTAATATCGGTCTGTCGCCTTGGTACTTTGAGGGCGACACGAGCATTCTCTACTAGAGCTGAAGTGCTGTGTGCCATCGTCGTAATGCAGTCCGTTGATATCATAGCGAAAGAAAGGAAAAGCTAGAACGAACAACAAGGTCAAAGAAGAAACATGCGTGAGCGAACGAGAAGAACAGCGTGGGTAGATGGCAGACAATTTGTGATAATTTACTAAGGGAAGGTGAAGTCACTTGTTAATTTTCAAAGTTGAAATTGGTCAACAGGCCTCTTGTGAAAATCAACTTTTTCTTCATTACGGCTGTGTGTAGCTAACGGAATTGTAGCTCGTTTTTTAGTAACTCCGATCTCTAAATAAACTATTATCTGTTAAAAGTCTGACGACCCTGCAACGCTACTAAACCTTTCGCTCGTTGAAATTGTTATTTTCTTGTTTATTATACACAATGTACATATTTTTAAAATTTAAGAGTGTCCATTGGACAAACTATTCACCTTGACATCTTTCTATCTGAGGAGAGACCCTGTCGGAGTTGGGCGGATTTCTTTACATCCGCGGCGCACGTATTCCAATATCGGTACTCGCTCTCCTAAACTCACCATTTTTATTATTGAAATACTGTTTTGCAATGTGAAGAACTGCAATATAGAATAAACGAATCGTTTGATGTATTAAACTCCAAAACACAAAACACTGTTGTTCTTAGCTGGCCGTCTTCGCCATGACCGGTGACTCGGCAAACAACTTTTTGAGCAGCAATGACTGCTCATACAGACAGTAACAAATGTTGATGATAGACACAGATCCTATTGAAAGGTCACTCACCCGTTTCTCAAGTGATTAGCTGAAAAACAAGGCTATTCAGTATGAAGGCATATTAAGTAGGCGTTCCAGTACAATTCGCGGCCAGGTTCGATTTCATCAAGTCCACCACAGCTAATGAGTTGCCTTAAAAGGACAAAAGAGAACCTGCAGTTGTCTTCTGCTTTCAATGGAAGTATTTGTACGTTATCGAATCTCCAACCCTATTGTTTGAAAGCCAGAGTAACTGTATACCGGTGCTAGATTTGCTGTTACAGCCAAACAGTAGCCTCTACACACGTATAAGTGCATGCTCAAGTCTTAGCGGTAGGACCTACTTACAGAAATTCCCCATCCGATTTCACACACACACACACACACACACACACACACACACACACACACACACACACACACACACACACACACACACACACACACACACACACACACACACACACACACACACACACACACACACACACACACACACACACACACACACACACACACACAGAATAAAAATTATCTGACGAAGGACGAGAATGATGAAATTTTTATAGCTGAATAAATTATATATTTTGCTAGAGGCCTATAATAAATAGTTCAAACATAGTGCACGCGCGCGCACACACACACACACACACACACACACACACACACACACAGGCGCGCGCGAGACCCAGATACTTCTTACTTTTTGTTACTGTAAGGCTGGAACTAGTAGTATGTTGAGGAGAGGAGCTATTTATAACTCACATTTGTGTATTTCTACGGATTTCTTGTATGTGTAAAATGATTTGTAATATCACCTAACTTGCAGGCCGTACTTCTTGTCTTGCCTAGTCGGAGAGGGGACCATTTTCTTTTAGTTTCGCTAGTTTACTTCTGTAACTAGACTATGAAACGGGCACAGGCATGAATTTCATTTGTTATCTTTTCAGTGAACTGCAGACTAATTATTGAAAAAGATAAACATTTGACTTCTTTTATATATTTCCATTATTCCTGCACGTATAGGCCTAATACCTGTCTTATCATCATAAAGCCTACTTCTGTAATCATTGCACTTGTACCTACTTCTGTGATCATTAACGTTACTGTTACTTACAACTAAATACAAATGTATCGATGATGTATTGATGTTCAAAGACTTTTTTAGTGTCTGGTTGAGCACCAACTGTAACACCCAGGCAATACATTGATTCTTGATTAATAATTGATAGTAATGTTATACATTTTTATCACTGACGTCCAGATCCTTATGAAATACTTTCAGGCCGGCTGTCTGAAGTTTACGGATCTGTTATTACGTTTAATAATTATTTACAGGCCGTACATTGTTGATTTCGTTTCTATCGTATGGCTAATGCTATTTATAGCAGCAACTCGTAGAGGATGACAAATAAAAGTCACAAATTATAGTTAACACAATATTATGTATGTCATTCAATCTACCGAAAAGCAAAAAAATAGCACATGTGTGGATAACTGTGGTGAGCAGCGGTACGACTGGAAAATGAGCGGCAGGTTTACTATGAAGGTCGTCTGACAAGCCTAGGCCCTTGCAGGGTGTCACGATAAACGCGAAGGGTGAAGGTTTCTTCCAAAGTTTTTACCAAATCATGTCAATTTCGAAATCTTGTCGACAAAACTCTGCGATAATAAATTAAATATTGTAATAAACTTGTTCTGGAATTAAAATATCGAGCGTATACACTCTGCAACCATCCACACATCTTTGCCAAAAAGACTGTGTTATGTTTGTTGTCTCACAGAATTCGACGAAAACAATACTTTCATATGAACTCTTGTTTGTAACATGTACTCTCAGCTGCATCATTGTCCAGGATCGAAGACAGATTTAGAGCTTTCAAAATTTTCAAAAACAATAAGGACGGAAACTTGATTTTATTTAAAATTCTGTTAGTAGCATTATCAATAAGACATTAATACCAAAACTACAATTAAATTCTTTTATTATGAAGTTCTATTTATTTTTGTGTAAAATTTCACTTTTATAATATTATGATAATGTAGTATTCTGAAATATTACTTTTCTTGAAGAGGGCTTAGTAGGGGAATTCCCACCTTCCATGGACTCACCTCTATCCTGGATTATCAGAGCGGTATAGAAAATAAATTCCCAAATGAACACATTAATGTTTGTGGATTTAATGAGCGAGTGGTGTAGCGACCATGCTGTATAAAACACGACACAAGATCTATTACGAAACGAGCTAGAGATGAGTATTTTGTATGGCACATTACAATAACAAACTGTCAAAATAAATTTACTATTATCTTATTGGTTGCTTAGAAATTAGAGTTGCGGAGTACGGTTGCTACTGCATACGGGAACGAAGTAAGAAGTATTGTGCGAAATTGCGTCCGCAAAGGAGACGGAGTAAAACAAAAATTGCCAGTAGGGCTGTGTGTAACGCAATCATTGTCTAACCGCGGGGACACTCGCCGGGATGCCACAGGATGTACATATCACCCGATAGATAACACACCAGATAAATCTTCTATCTATGAGCCTGTTGTTACCACCACATGACAAATAACTAAAAATGAAATTTAAGTTCTAGTTCTGTACTTTCTTTGAACAAATTTTCATCTTGCCGTTCATAAAAATATCCCTTCCAGGAAATGAATAACATGAAGTTCTAGCAAAACTGATTTACTTTCGTAAGCGTCCAGACATACAGGAAGCTACATTTCACTGTGTTCGTACTATTTTTGTTTTATAACTACACAAGTATCAATTCGTGGGCATATTAAATTCCTTTTTAATGTTGGGAGTCGACCAATAGCAATGTAGACGGATACGGTTATTTATGAGGAACATTTAACAGTAATTGACTTCAAATTTGTATCTACGCATTTCGAGCGTCAGACCACCGTTCTAAGTTTCACTTCCGAGCCACATACGCGATCACAACAATCCTTGCATACTATAAACTTTATTTTAGGCTCCCTTTTACGCTTTTAATTAACCGGTTTGTTAATAAACTTGTAAATTTATTCTGGCGAAGAGACTGAAACATAATAAAAGAGTTGAACAAATTTATGTAAGACTAAAATTATCAGGGATTATTATGTAGAAACTATATCGTACACGATTACACAATAAGAGGGCTTGGTCTACATATAAGTTCAATCATCACTGAAAAAAACCTCAGTCTAATCATTAAAAAGCATAGGCTACTTCTATCACTGTATAAAAACTATTAAGTTCCAGGCCAACTTATTGGGAATGGTTAAGGTCCGTTGTACATCAGCCTATAAAAACAACAATAACCACGAAAATAATAATGCTATTGATAAAATAGTAAGGGCGTGAATATTTCATTAACTAGTGTTGTATGACTGATAGTCATTTAGCTACGATTAATGAAGAATACCCACTCAGTTACTGAAATCATAGGAAATATTTTCAGCATCACTGGTTCGACTGTAAAACTGATCTTCAAAAGAACAACTTTAAAAGCAAAGAAATGAAATTCAGAGAATCTGAAAAATAAAATGTTGCCCAAGGCTGGACAGACTGAGAATTAGTGACACAGGAGAAGAACTGGGTTGTAAGGTACCTTACAATTGTTAGCTAAACCAAAATAAAGAAATGGAAAAGCCATGTAGAAAGAACGAATAAAAGCAGAATCGCAGAACACCTAATAAAATAAAAATCAAAATGAAAAATTTACAGGCATTGCACAAATGCAATGGACAGAGAAGAGCATTGAAAATGCTTCAATAAATCTAAAAAATATATATATTTATGTTCATTCACCAATCAATGAATTCATTCTTCATTCACCGATCAATGAATTCATTCTTCATTTACCAATGTACAGATTATAAGTTAAATGTAGTCGCATTCATAAGATAAGTTTTATATGTGTACTACGTTATTGACGACAAAGAAGTAGTTTCTATGGAAACTCACCGGTTCCCATTTTCGATCACGCACCAGCGATCGGCCGCAAATGTGCGACACGTCCTTATTAACATTTTCAATGTTAAAAGAAGCGTACGTGTACTACAGAGAAGATGAAACAGTGGTAACGGTGTGGGATCAGGTAACAGCTAATCACATTATTAAACTCTTTGGCTAAACAAAAATATATCCATTCTTTAGCGTTTGCATAAAATGAAAAATATCTGTACCTGACAATAATAATGACGATAGATAACGACCCTTTGTCAAAGGGTAAGAGTAGGCCTATCTGATTTTAGAAGCAAAAATGTGTATTCATATATTTTCTTGGCGTTTAAGAATAGTATGTTATGTTATTTTTTATTTCTTTAAGGTAAGAGAATTGTCTGAAACTAACAGATTTTCGGAAACTGTTACCCCGATTCCATAAATATACACGTGGAAAGAAATAATCTAAACGCTTACTTGTAACATAAACTTTTAAATGTAGGGGAATACTAATTCATTTTATTAGTAACTACTGTAAATCTTTTACTTGGCTTATTGAAATAAATACGTTTTTCATATTGTAAATATTAAGAAATACGATTGTGTTACCCAGTTGCCCGAAGTGTTACAACAACATAAGCCGTGCATTCATCTTTCACAACATGGTTTCCTCTGGAGATTCCCAATGGGGTGGACAGATCTGTCCCAGTTGTCTAGGCAATCACACGCCATCTGTCAGCTTATCACAATGTCATCGTGTGGACACGTCGGGTAAGTGCTTCCGGACCGCGTATCTTCCCCGCATTCCAATTTGTGTAACGGTCGACGTCTCATTCATTCATGTATAACACACTGTCCTGAATACAAATACAAATTGTGAGAACGCTCCGTGAAAGTGTCATATATAAAATTGTTTTCATGTTAGAGACAGTCGTTGTCTGACTACTGTTAGGCTTGTCTGGTTCCAACACAAAGGCAAAACACCGTATTTGACTATGTAATTTGTCCAATATTCTTTTGTATAAATTGTTTTTTTATTTTACAGAAAACGTTAGTAAAACTACTTGAAAGTTTCGCACGACAGTTGTGTATAATTAATCTAACATGGTTTATTATTTTATATTTTACATACATATATTTTGTTTATACATATTTTTTGTTTTAGGTGACATACATACAAGCTGACATACACATTCCACGTACGTGTTTAAAAATACTACATTTACAGTGAACTATAAAATAAAATGTCCCATTATCGGGATACAATAAAATAAAATAAATTTTCACACGAGCGTGAAAAGCGTTTAATATGTAATTATTTTATTCAATTTGTTCCTCACATTTCTGTTTCGGAGAGATATCTTAAACATGTTTTGGTCTGCATTCCATCAATGCGGTCACAGTACTAATGTTTTTTAACATCAGTATTATTTTTATTACTTTGTACATTCACCTTTTGTTTGAAGTTTTTGGCACCCGACATTACAAGGCAAAGAAACAGTTTGAAGACGAAATTGCCGGCTCATTGTTTTGTCACTATTAAACAATCAAAAACGTTATACTTACTCCAGAACAATGCGGTATTAATATAATTAGATGCTGATGTTCGTTTAAATAATTTCGTACGAAAATACTTAAGTCAGAAGATAGCCTGTAAGCCTGAGTGCTGGAAGCCAAACGCCCACATTCTTTCATTAGTTCATTCGAGATGCGTGCACGCGCGTGCGCGCCATCGTTCCCGTGCATGCGTACGTATGCACGAGTTTTGCCGTGTCAGTGTTAGAGTAAACAGCAACTGTACAGAAACCGGAGAAAAAAAGAGTACGTCCACCAAAAAATTATATTATAATTCACAACAAAATGCTGCACTGCGTGTGACGTAATATCCGGTCGGCCTCAGGACGTTTTGCTTAAAGCTATACAGCGTTTAGAGGGTACACGTGGCCCAACAACAAACGTTATTTATTTACATTTTTGCTGAATAATTTGTTCATGCAATTTTGTATGTGATGGCCGCACCAGCATTGCAACTGATGTTTTGTCCTATCTCGGCTGATCGCAGAAAACGTTCATCTTCAAATGTTTCGGTAACAGTCTTTTATGCTGTAGGTCTACTACAAGAGTTACCTATTCTGCAACGTAACCTCACTGCCAGAATCATATGGTGGGTGTTAATATTTTAACTTCTCCGATAATGAAGGATCAATTCTGTTTCCTTCAGTAGCTTCAGAAAACTTACTACTCCTCAAATCTTAATTTTTTTGTATTGTCCTACAGTTTATTTTGTGTTTATTTTTTCCATTACCGCGTTGAGTTACATGGACAAATGTATTGACTGTAAACAATCAAAGCTCTTCATAAAAATATAACTTACGTAACGTTTTCCACTATCTGATAAATCATTGTTAATTTCAGAATTGAAAAATTACTTTCTGTAAAAGTGATGTCTGTTGTACGTTAGAAGTATTTCTTCGACAAGTGCAGCTGACGCATTAGCCTGAATGACTCCTCACAATGGACAGTAATTAAGTGACAGACTAAGTCGACACATCTGTGGCTGATAGCTTCCACGTGACACTAGCTATTGTTTTCACCCCCGACAAGACACAGAAAGGGACAATAGTTTGAGTTTCAACTGAATCATTGCTCGTCTGTGATCTATTAGGGGCGTTCTCTTTGTTTATCGCCGAAATAATACTTTCATTAGCAAGGTAATGTGGTCAACCGGAATCTAACACGTGTAGTTTCTCAGCGCCAAGGGGAAGCCATAACTAGTTAATAAACCATCAAAAGCTTTGATTATTAACTGATGTCGATTCACGAGCTGCAGAAACAATGGTGAACGTTATGCCTACAGATCAGAACAAAAACTAATAATGGATTACTCATTTAGAAGATATGGATAATTGATTTTCTACAGTTTACTAAAAATAAGAGGGAAGGCGTTTATTTTTTGGTTAACTTATTAAAATCAATCAGTTGTACTTTATATTTTTTCGTTTTTAAGATATCTTAAACAGTACTATGACAGGGGTAAATTAAATTTTAACGATAATAGTGACAAGCATGTAATAATTGGCAAATATAAATTATTTGACTTCTCAGTGTGTAGTAGCGTTGATTAATTATGAGAAGAACGATTAAGTATCACGTTATTACTCTGAAAATAAATTATTCTTTGTATCCTCTATGAATACTAATTTTTCGTATATAGTAAACTAATAATATAGTGTAATATTATAGTAATTCCGGAAAGATACAATTTAATTTTCGGATCCACTGGACCAGTAATACAGCATCACTTCATCCGTTAAAGGTACACAAGAAATTTCTGAGGAAAAAAGAAATTAAAAAATTAGTATGGACGTTGTGAAAGAAAAGGGGGGACGCAGAATGGAAGTTGCGGAAATGAGATTCTTGAAGTGCTGTAGGAGAAGATAGATTTGTAAAAGCCGAACTAAACTTTATAACAATGCGCAGTAAGAAACGGACATGATTTGAACGTTTAGTTAGCTACTCACTCACGAAAGCTGGGATAGGAGGCCCCCCGCGCCCTCGGAAATAATGGTTATTGAAACGGGTAAGGTTAACGCTTAATAATCTACTGTGGAGAAAGTGGAACTTATACTACGCCAGTATAACTAAGAGACTTCTTTTACGGGTTTTCATGTACAGACTTAAAAATAATGTAAATGACGGATTAAAAAAACATTCTTTCATAGTTCCTAATTTGAGTATTTAATGATTTCCATCTAGTCAATGAATGGACAAAGTAGTTACCTTGATTATCATTAATGAAACCCAACAAAATGCAGTTGGACCACAATCTTTATCGCAAAATAACAAAAACGTTTCCTGACGAGTTGTTTTATTATCTTGCTGTTAAAAAATGGAAACAAAACTCTTACATTTTTTGGTTCCATCTTAGATTTCCACCTTTCTTTTTCATACGAAATGGAGCAGAGAAATTACTTTTTCATAGTAAATAAAAACCGAACCTTTTAACAATCTTACTACCTTACCATTCTTTTACAAATACGAAAACATTGAAATTCAGTAACTTGTATTTAAAATGAATGCAGTACTTTTAATTTTGTACTGATACCTGTAAAACGTCTTGCAAACAATTTGAGCGAAGAACCCACTATAATCTCATTAGAAAAAACTTATTATACAGAACTCAATTAAAAGGTTCATATTATCACAACATTAGTTAAAAAAGTAGGTTGACTGTCTGACTGTCATTCGAATTTGGTACAATATATTTTCGGTTAACTTAGTCTAATAACAACTGGGATTAAAATAACAATATATAATTTGCTTAAATTTAAAACAGTTGTACTATTTTAGGTTCGCAGATTTATATTTACATAAATTCATGAACACACAGACATATTTTATAAAATATTTTAGAAACGGGGACCACGAAACGCATATCTGCATAAGAGCGAGTTTTGCTCGATTTGATAAATTCGTGATTGTCTTTTACTCGTATTTCCACACAGAGGAAAAAGAATAAAAATAAAATGAAGTTAGATACAGTTTAAGTACTGACTGTTAAGCATCTGAAGGACGGGTATACTAAACCTGAGACGGCAACATCTAACCCAAAGTAACGAATACTCAGATAATTATCTGCCCTGACGGGCTGATGTAACTACCGATGGTCGGGCGCAACACCCTTACGCTGTCGTCAGCCTTTCTCTCTCTCCATGTGTACAACGCACGCACAATGTGTAAAACACCATATCGGAATTATTGTATTATAGAACTATTGAATTTCATGTGTAGGTTTACATTTACTGCCGAATGCGAATTGCTTTATTCATCCATACGCAGTCGCATCAGAAATTCCAGAATCACGTAACCAATACGCCGCGCCGTTTGACAGCTTCTGTGCTGCTCTATGTCAGGTTGTGTACTGTTTGATGAGGTAATTACGTTATTTTGTCACACATGACTTCTTTACCTTCCCCCCCCGAAGTTTAAGACTGTTTGGCTTTCTAGTGGTTCCCATGCCTCTTCAGCCATATTGTTTCATAGCCGGATACCTCACAAAAACTCCATAGAAAAGACTGTACGAAGGTACGAGGAGATATAAATAATCTACTACTACTACTACTACTACTACTACTACTACTATTACTACTACTACTACTACTACTACTACTACTACTACTACTACTATTACTACTACTACTACTACTACTACTAGTACTACTACTACTACTACTAATAATAATAATTATAATAATAATAATAATTATTATAATAATATTAATATTAATAATAATATGAGCTTAGTAGATAATTGGGTATGGAGCTAGCTAGAAGTCTCGGGGTCGAACCCCAGCGCGCCATAAAGTCGAGGTGCGTTTGTCAGCCCTCAGACTAAATCGGCCTGTGGAAATGAGTACCTGTGGTAATAGGCGGCTGAAACGGTCACACTGCCTTCCATGTAGACCAAACGGCTCATATACGGCAGTCTATCCTGCCTAACTACTAAACAAGTTTGGTGGTACATATAACAGCAATAACAATCTAAACAAGATGAATAACTCCAACATAACAACGATAATATGAAAATAAAAATCTAATAAAGAATTATTGTGTGCGTCGCGTATGTCACATCGTTTAGTAAGTGTCAATAAACCATCCAATGTTCGGTTCTGAGTTTTTCAAAGCATTTCAGTTAAAATTCGTTAAAAATATCTGCATTAAATGTCCGTTAATACAGTCATTGGCGTGACTAATGCACGTGAGCACTGCTTACCTTACCACACACGCGCGCGTGCAGATGTATGTGTAGGCTACATGCAGATGGTGTGAGTGTGCGTGTATCAGGAGGGGTCACTATTTTGTTTTAGATACAACTCATATAGGAACGCGTTTGCACAGCTGTTGGCTGCAAACAATGGAAGCTTAACCGAATAGGGTAGCGAATAGTTAGATACCGCAGCACGCTATTAACGCGCCACTAACACCATTACACAACGGATTAAGATAAGACGTCAAATTTATCAATGGCCTAAATGGACACAGAGCTCGATATTAAATAGAACGTACTATTTACAAAATGAACCATTCATTCTGTTATAACACGCAAATCGAAAATCCTACGTACCGATGGTCGTATTAATAGGCCTATAGCTATAACCAATTGCGAAAAAGTAATGTACGAATCTGTTGGGTAATGTACTACCCAATTAAGAAATTATCAGAAATTGTTTTAAGACAATTTTTAAGGGCAGTTATATAAAACAGATTACACGTATGTTTTGTATACTGACATGTGCATAAGAGTGAGCGTTCTACGATTCTCAGTGCTCTGATCCGTTGTGTCTAACTGATTGGTCCTTCTTTTTATTTCGTCTCCTTAATTGCATTTGACCTTCAATTATTATTTATGCGTACGAGCACATTATAACTGGCATTAACATGTAAACCATAAACTATGACGTCATCGTTGCCTGGCTTCCAGCATTAGGTGTGCAACCTGTTCTGGTTGAGCAGGAACTTATCGCTCAGAGTAGTTGTTCAATTTTAGATGTAGGCTAACCTTTTACAAATGAATCGACTAATTCATATCATACTTGCACCCAAGACACACTCGGTTCAAGAAAACGTTGTCCTTAATAGTAAGGTGATGTTTTCATCACTTCTCTACTAGAGTATGCTCCGCCAAGTGCGATCTTGTATCTATCAGTTTACTACGTAAGCTGAAGCGTGTATCATGACGTAACGTTCCGTCTTGAGCATCGTAAAGGCGTGGGAGAGACGGCAAATACGACGTATCCCGATCGAGGGAGTACAGGACTGTAGGCAACCGAAGTGCAGAAATTTTAGCCTTGAACGTACGATGCATTGGTTGACCCGAACTACCTATTTTAAATTATTTAGCGAATAGGTATGTAGGACGTGCATGCTCGTAGTAAAATATGGTTACGGAGACTCGAGAAAAACACCAGGAGATTGCTCAATTTTTTGCCAAGTCTCAACGATTTTCGCGGACGGCGGATGTGTATACAGTAGTCTGACAGAATTCTTATTCTTGTAGTGAAAACTCGCCTAAAAGAGGAACTCACCTATGATACAGGTGCATAAGGCAAGAGGAAATATTTTCTTCAAAGACTCTCACACTGTCTCAATTATGTCATTGTCTCTAAATAGGTAGCCGGTGTTGTAAATGACAGGTCAACCAATTTGTAGCTACATAAATGTTAGAAAAATTATGAATGACGAGTGGGAAGTTGAAAAATTTTAAAAGATTGATCGATCCAATCTGGTAATTGATGAATGTTTCTTCAAATGAGTGATCTTCCGTATCTACGCTGTTGACGTATATATATATATGTTCTTGGCTACATAAGAGAAAGTTATGCAGAAGGCTTTGAAAGAAACACATCACCATTTTTTAAGAACATGTACGTGTATTTCTACACCAGTCAAAAACTTAAATACAGAGCTGAACAAAGGTAATTTGTATTGTTGTTTACCCGAGAAATGACCTTTCTTAGGAACGTATGTGGTGGAAGAAAGAACACAGTAATATAAACAAGCAAAATAATTAAAGTACAAGTTTTACTTACCATAAAAATAAAATGTTATAAGAATCCGTTAAGATTAAAGAAAAGCCAGGAAGTTCTGCACGTGCACACACGCATGTAATACATATCGGTCAGAAAATGTCTTAGAACCGAAAGAAGAAAAGGGAATAGTCGGACAAAATATATTTAATATATTGCGCATTTTGACAGTAAATTTTTTTTTAAATTAATTAACAAATAAGAACACTATTGAAAGCTGGTATACATATAGCCTATGAGGGAGGAAGTTGTACACATAGTACTTTTAGTATGGAAACTAATACAAACACAGTTTTATAGAATTAAGGAAATGGTTTTATAAAAACTTGATTTAATTGGAAGGCTGGCCGCTGAATAATTTATACAGAAATTATTTATAACCGAAAACAGGCTTGACCGGTGGATCTGTCTCATAATGTTTCAGCTAAATTTTGCTTTGCCCTTCGCGGAATGCTCAGCTAAATATTCCTGCCTGGAGGTGCTCATTCAATACTACTCGCATGGAGCTAACTTCATAAATATTCTGAAACACTACTGAATATTAAAATTAATTTATTGCAATTGAGCTGGTATATACAAGTTTTAACCAACTGAATTCTACTTCAGTACAGGTATTTGTGAATTATTATAAACGGGATTTAAAATTAGAACGATAAGGTATAATTTTTTACTGTTCACTTTCGGTATACGTGGAATCTGATTTAATGACCCAAGAGTGGGGCCTAATAGTGAAATATCCACTGCGGGTAGCCTATCTTTTAAACGGAAGGTTTACGTTTGATCAAAGACAGTAACTACATACTGCGAAACACAGCCTACACAACATATTTAATCGTGATAAGGTCATTGCAAAAGGGAATGCACTTTTAATTTTTTTTTCGATTCATTAAACATTTATTGCAATCAGAATTATCACTGTTGCACACCACTATATAAAAATTTCCGATCTGACGATGAGCTGTGAAGCTTGAAAGCGCTAATCGGAATAATTTTTATATAGTGGTGTGCAACAGTGATAATTCTGATTGCGATTTTAACCACTAACACAACTTTCTTCATTAAACATTTATTGATTCACCGAATTAAACCAATGTTTTATGGACGCAGCCTCAGTGATATTATTACATTGCATCTTTGTGTATACATTATGGATAGGAACAAGAACGAAAATATATTTCTGCCACTTGCTTTGTATATACTAATTTTTTATTTCATCCACTTAATTAATTTTCAATTAATCATTCCCGTTGTTATTCGGGAAACCTGCAATCCATCATTAGAAATTCATGTCAAAACGTTACGGTGCACGAACGAACTTAAATAATAGATATTCTGTTGCATACTTACAGGTTTTGGTTTATTCAGAATGGTATACACTTTTTGAATGTTCACTTTATGCCCAATAAGGATTTTAATATTATTATGGTATAGGCCTATATTCGGTACATTAGTGATTCTGTATAGGCTAACCAACAGAATAATTTTAAATACTTAACAGGTTTGGGGAACATTTCGTAATTTCTAGGATTCGTAATGACGAGTACGTATCATTCAACGTAGTTTTCTTAGGAAAGGCTTTTTTTACAAAATGTTTATATCAGCAATGAAACGATGAACTAGCTAACATTTGCTTAAAAGTAATATATTTAGCTGTAAATTTACATAATAAATATGGAATCTATATATATTTATGAAACATTTATTCCATAATTTATGGAGTGTCAGGAATTGTTTACTCTGATGCAATTTACTTATTCTGTTTTACGCTTTTGTTGTTCAAGGGAATTAACGCAAAACAAGTCAAATGTACCTGTGTAAAGTTCTCCGGAAAGCCTTCAACAATTTATTCTAATTTACTTTTACATTTAAATGTATATAAACCACATGAGAATCTTTTGTTTATTGGATTATATATCAGCTATCTCACAGTTATATCCATTGGCTAAACAGGGACTGTCCAGACAACGTCAATTTTGCTTTTTCTTACGAATAAGAAAACAACGTCACTATTTTAAAACGCATAAGTCTGTGAAGTAAATTAATATCAGGATTAAAAAAAGGAGCGATTCTGAAAATTATGTTGAAAGAAACGGTTTATATTACGACATTTCTTGTAGAACGCTACTCAATAAGTCGGGAATGCTCGAGATTTCGTAAAAATAATAATGAAATACGAAACGAGTTTCGTTGTCGTAATTTCACAATTAATTTCTCGTGGATTACCAGAACTGATATCACCTCAACCATCAAAGTCATGACTGGCGAAGGAAAGGTGCGCGTCCTAAACCATGAGTCAGACTGTTCTTTCCGTTTAACCTTTCTTCCTTACATCAGTGTTTATTAAGGCTAACCAATAACACTGCTCGGCTAACGAGTTCACAACGTGTACGTTGTTCAAAATGCAGCTATATACATAAAATGTTTGCTACTTCATGGACACTTTAAACTAACGGAAGTCTATTTTACAATCTGTGTCAGCTTCACAAACTAAATATGTTGAAATTATAAGATCTACTCACCGGGCTATCAGGCCGTGGTCTGACACGGTATCCGTCAGTAACACCACAGTACTGTGGCAAAGGCTGAGTGTGGTAGTACTACGCCGGCCGTGACAGCTTATCTGTTGTAATCTTTGAAGTAACTTCATTTGTTGGCAACCGAACGATTAGAGGCTTTTAAAATACATAGTTGGAATAGGACCTAGTGGCATATTAAAAACAGTTCAAGTATTTTAGGCTAGGCTACGAGTTAGAAATTCCGATCGCAGGAGGGCACTTAATGAGATAATAAACTGTATGGCTGTGGTAGATGGGAGAAATGATACAGAATCGCTAAGAAACTGGTTTTAGGCGGCAACAGAAATGGGTTTTAAAATAGACAGCGATCAGAAAAAATCATGTGACTACTTCAGAACGTGACTATCAGTTGCTGGATTAAGATTTCCGGGAGATGTAGAACGCCTTTAACGTTTTTGCTAGGAGAACCGTTAAGCACAGGGAATTTATGTTGCTAAGAAAGAATAATTTTGAAACTGTTACTGTACCGAGGACTGTGTACACAAGTTACAGAATTAATTTGTATTTTAATTGAACCGATTCTGTCAAGTCTACAGAATCAGGCTGGAAAAAGAGTTTACGAGCAAGTCGTGTACTGAACGTGTTTCACGGATAAACTGATCGTTTGATCTATGTAACAAATTAGTAAGTTGATGTTAATTAATTACTCAAAACGACTACATAAATCAGTACAGTGCGTAGCTGACCTAGTATAGTTAAATAGTTGATAGCATGAAACATGGTAAAAGCGGTATGAATGAAAACAAAATGCAGAAGTTTGAGTGTATAGTTCCACGTTAAATTTGATAGCGTATTCAAGCCGTGTGACAAGTTTATGTAAGATACAAGTGTGGGCGTGAATGTAAGCGAATGTGGTATTATAAGAACAGGTTTAAGCCGTGGACATCTTCGCCAGGTGGATGAATGGACCAACAGTGGGTCATGTCTTGACCTTAAATACTTTCGAATTCTACGAGATAAAGACCTCGCCTTTCTTGCCCTCTTGACACATGTTCTGCTCCATTCACTTACATTAAATTGTCCTTCGCAGACGAATGCCTTTCATTCTCATTACCATTTACAATGTTAGAGCTTTGTAGAAATTTACGCACTGGTTTAACAAACTCAAAATTTGTTCAGTTTATCGTTTAATTTTCCACAGTTACATATAACAAAGATTTTCAGCACTATCCAGTACTCGAGTTTTACCAACATAGCCCTAATTCTGTTAAAATTAAATTAATTTACTTTATACGTCTGCTTTTTAAGGAAAGTTTTCCTGCAGTTCTTCATAAAAAAATACTCAGTCATTACAAAAAAGTCAAAAAACAATGTTCATGTACAACGGGACTAGAGCAAATATAACTCATGCTATTACAGATATGGTGTTAACGATAAATATTCTGAAACATAAAATGAATCTTCTTAATTTTTCAGACGGCATAAACGAACAATTTCGTTACAATTCTTAATTCACAGTTCGTATTTAACAGTTGAACGGCCACAATTTTCATTTTATTGTTCATTTAATCTAAAGTGTAAAAATGAATAATTTGACATTTATAATTAGTTAAATTTTTTTAACTACGTAGACTTCAGGTAAATTAATGGAAATAACTTGATTTTCTTGGAAGACATACAAATAATTTGACGTACTTTGACAGAATAAAGAGTTAATGCACGAAAAATAGAGGTACCGATGAAGAATAATCTTTAACGAGTTTAGTTAATGAAGTAACACATCTTTGTTTATCTCTCGTTAATAATGTAACCATCTTTTTATTAAGTAAAGTTAATCAGTTTTTGGGCGACGAGTATTGAGTCGCCAGTTTGTCTGGCAAAAGTGACCTTCGCCTTGACCCCGAGACCTTGACTAGATCAGCATGGCGTCTACTCTAGAATCATCTCCAGCCTTACCTACCAACTTCAAGTAAATTTTTACTTTATTATTCTGTCGTTCGTATAAATTATGAACAGAAATTCAAAGGCAACAACATAACAGAAATATCACATACCATACGATCGTGAAGAAATGCAGGTAAACAAGTGTTATTGTAATAAAACGTAATATTATTATGGTGAATATTAAAAAGAATTAGCAAGTATTAAAACATTAATGCTAAGCAGTAACGTTACAAATTAGTATTGTTAAGACTTTAAGGCTGTGTGATTAGATTATTAAAGTTCATTATAAATGCTTTCTGTCAAATTACAGGGATTTTAAGAAATGTCAAAATATACGTATATAAATTAATAAAAGGGTGCGCACCCATACTAATGTGTGTAAGTACAAAGTAATGCGATTTTAATATTTAACGATTTCAACTGAGTGAATTAAGCTGATGATGGAACATATGTTCCGAAACGCGTCATTTTAAATCCGAAAAACGAAGTCACACGACGGATATAAGGTAATTTATTAATTTATAAATAACGAAGTGACTTGGATACCAATAACAATATGTATGTCATATCAAAATATAGAAATTAAGTGAATGGGTGCCTAAACCCTTCAAAAATATAACGAACTACTCTCATAGAATTTTATGGCCTGAGTAAGTGGACAGTTGTGTTCGACAGTCACTTTACTCCACAGCAACATACACACGATACAGAGCACAGTAGATATGTGAAGCCCCGCTTATATTTTCAAAACGTGTAACAACTATTTTAACATGTACGCAAGACTATAAATACAACGAAGAAAATTGCGTGCTGCAACCACCAGCTGTTTAAATCGTAATACAAATGACCGTAGGCCGTTATTTTAGAATTTACGGGTTAGTTGTTTATGAAGAATGTCGTAAGTTTTTGTGTGTATACATACAATACTAACATGTTACTACAGGAGTAAATACTGTATTATGATAGTTAAATAAGTTTCCTAAAAATTTGTTGATCTCAAGAAAAATGTTATTTCCATGAAGTTAAACAGCATTAAATTAGAAAAACTGTAATAACCCGACATCGAAGAATCCTAGTTTATACAAGCAGGACCTATGTTACGAAAACAGATACGGTATACGTATAAGGTGAGTTGTATTACATATGTGTACTTGTCATCTTTGTATTAAGCAAACCACTGAACGTTGGATTGTACAGCAGTAAGAAGTATGTATATATCTTATAATGCAATTAGTTTCACCATGTTCTGCAAAAAACCTACGATGCATCCACAAGCATATTCAGATTTTTTTATTTGAATAATCAGTATATGTGAACAGCATATTTTTAGCAGAAATAATGTAAAACGTTGCACTAACTTGTGTTCATACGTCTTTCATTGTATTATTGAAATAATGTAATCAATTTTGAGCAGTAGCAAGTGACAAGTAGGCTAGTACTAATTGTTGTGAGAAACGGGGTGACGAGTGGGAGTACCACTTGGCCTTTGTTGACCTTGGATATATCTCAAGTTACAATACCAGGACTTCGAAGTGCCCAGTTTAACGCAGAATCTAGGCAACACGATTTGCAAAACGTGATAGGTCTCAGTCGAAAAGATTCTATCGCAATGCGCACTTCGATTCTCCTCGAATGCAGTTTACTTCATCAGAACTTATGGCGCAACGATTTAGACTAAAGTGTTAAAAGAAGATTTTGTGTATTTAAAGTAAAAAGAAAGGATATATTGTGTAGAAGATTAATAGTAAATAGCGCCACATTTGTAAACAACAACAACAGAGTGTGAAAGGTGCTACAGCGTTATTTTCCCAATAAGTGGAGCGCTGTTAAATGTCCAGTTAAATTAATTTCTAAATTAATTAGTTAAATGTCTGTGTTAAATTAAATTCTAGTTAGAGTCACTTGTAGTAATGTAAATAATAGGTACTGTGATGGTGTAAAAATGTATGTTGTTAGATACATTTCAAGTATTTTATCTATTTAAATGTTATTTATTGATATACAGAAATTAGTAAACGTATTAATTAAACAGAATATAACATACATTTAGTTATTAATAGTATCATAAGAATTATATATTAGACCGACTGATTATACAAGTTATTATTCTTATCAAAATAATTTTATTTATAACCGTAATTTAAAAATTAAATTAACCAGTTATTAGGGTAAATATAGTTACTACCATGTTAACACTAGCGGTATCATTTACACCTAATCTTGACATGCAGACAGCGACCATTGTGGTACCGGCATGTCCTGGCCTGTAGATCATTATTCGTAAATTAAACGACTATTATTATTTTTATTGCTTCAAAATATACTGATGTACTTATTGTAGCACCAATATGCTCCAGTTTCATACCATGATCAACTTTTGTGATTATTGTTATCTATATATTCACAGTTATCACCATGATGACGACTCGCAGTGCCATTGGCTTCTTATTACGCCGTCTCGTATCTTTTCGGTACGACCGATGTCAACGCTTTCCATTGGCGTTTTGTGTTCCGTCTTCCGGGAGACATCGTGACTCATGAGCTTCTGGGCTTTCTCGATCTGTTTAACTTCAACGACACTTTCGCCACTTTCTACAAACGTAAGTGTAACATCGTCACGCGTCCCAACTGTACGCACAGATATAAATTTAAGCTGACACCTTCTTCGCATTGGAAATTTTATTAAGCTGGCTGTTCAATACGTGTAACGTCTTCAGAAAGCTCACTGAACAACAGCAACGTCTGGTGGCTTATCTATTCTCTCTAAGCAGTGCCGGATTTACCACTAGGCCGACTTGGCCGCTGCCTAGGGCGCGGGGTCTGAGAGGGCCGCAAGCTACATATATTTTTTTTTAACTTAAGTTTTTTTATTAAAGTAGGAGGAACTTTGATTTATTTAAGCATGACTTTTTGAAATTAAATGATCAATTTTTGTTAATAATACACATGGAAGAGAGTTCTTATTTAAATATTGCGCCTTTATTTCTAAGACGTTGGCATCCTTGAAAACGAATCTGCGCATGCGATTTTTGTTAAATTTTTATGTTAAATTTCTTACTAAGCTTAGTTAAGTTACTCTATTTAAAAAATAAATTAATTTGCTCAATTCTTTTGCATGGTTCTTAATATTTTGAAAAAGTCTGCTAAATGAAAGCACCCTTTTTTATTGTAGCTTACTGGTTTTAAATTTGATAGTATTAATCTGATACCAAATTACTTCTGCAGTACATATATTACTTCAAAGTCACAGCCGAAGGGGGCCGCTCGGAAAAATTGGCCTAGGGCCTCAAAAATCTTAAATCCGGCACTGGCTCTAAGTTCTGTATATACGTCATTTTTGTGGCTCAGTTTAACTGTCTTCAAGTTATTGTTTACAATTTTGACACAGATAAGCAAACAAAACATCACGCACTACATGTAGGCCTACCTAGAGTGAAGCTTACTATATGTAAAAAAGAGCTCGAGTTCTCGTCACAGCACCGATTGTGATTAGCCTTTGTAGCGTCTGCTTCGTAAGTGAAACCGTTTCTACCACTCTGTGGATAATTGAGTCTATCATCACCGTGTAATGTAACAGCCCTAATTAGGTGATTGCACAGTGTTTTTGTTCCAGCGTAGTCGTGAGCACATGAACTAACTTATTATTACAAGGACTGGCATCGAATAATATAATAGGTTACGAAAAGTTAAAACTGTTGACACAGTCACATATTTAGAATCAAATAGATTAATCAAATTATTAATCACGCCTCAGAATTCATTATTTTGGTGTAACGGACTGTAAAAGAGTGAATCTCGGCGGATATCGCACGCGCGTTCGTGGAGCTCGAAATTTTGTTTAATAAAGAAATACAGAAAGGTGAAATAATTTTTAACTTTTAAAGGATTGTTTTTTAAGACAGTTCCATTTAATAGTGTACCTACAAATTCATTTAATGTACACTTTGTGTTGCAAATAATAGTACATAGGCCTACACAAAGACTTGTTAGAATTGTTGCTGGCGATTGCAGAGACAGAAGCCGTTTGAACTGGTGAAGTGTTTAAAGAAATATCTGCACACGAAGGAAGTGTAAACTATAGTGAGGAGTGCGCCTATGGGAGCACATTATATACACCGCTATCGTCGCTGTTAGAATAAAATTGCTTGATAGTTTTTAACTAGTTGCAGTATAAATAATTGAAAAACTAAGTAATTAATAAATCAAATATTTCAAAACTTGGTATCTAGTACACCGTTCAATGCAACGAAATATTTGTAGGACTGCGAAATAATGCCAGTAACTAACTAAAAATAATATTACACTATAGTTTTATGCAATGCAACTATGTAACCTACATGATGAAGGACGTCACTAGGAGACTAAGTGAGCCCGTGTCGCTTCGCGGGGTGTGTTATATATATGTATGTATGCAACCTATATCAGTTAACTCCTTCTTTACCACTGGTTAACCGACGATGACTCTGTAACATGAGAAGAGCGAATTCGATTTGTAAAATTATAGCTTTTTCGATCTTGGCCAGCTGTGGACACAGTGAAATACCTTTTCCACGATCTTCCCTCTTCTTTCTTCTGTTTGTCCTTCCAGCGCTTCTTCACCTTTTCACGATGTTTTTTCTTCTCGTTTATGACAGCTTTTGTTTGTTTATTTCTACTTGCTTAATCCTTGAATTCCTTAATTAATTCTCTTGCGAAAACTGTCACTGACTATAATTTCTTCCTCCGTATTGTTCGTTCTGTTACATTCTTTTCAACTTCTATGAATTGCAAATTCTCGTCTTGTATTTTTTGTCAGAACGATATAAAATAGATTATTACTACATTGTTACAATAATATTATATTTGTAACATAATGATATTAAAATAAATATTATTATTATATGACACAAAGTGCGGAACTAACTTTAGGCAGAGGTTATTCTCCTTCCTTTTGTCTACAAACCTTCCCCTATACTAACCTGACGGCCAAGTCTACATAGTCCCTTTTCGCCAACGACGATTGTACACAACATGGACGAATTTAGTAATAACAATAAAACGATGACGGTAATAATAAAAGCGTGAATAATCAATATGTTAAAAACACGAGTCATTTACTGTCACTGAAACAGTCCGTATAGGATTACACAACAGCCTACAAACTATTCTTGAAGAACAAAGGAAATATAAAAATCTTCAAATGTTTAATAAAAGTTATTAGGAAAATTAACCACTTATTCCTAGTACCGGAAAGGTACTAAAACACTGACTTTGTTCCATTTGTGCGACCACAATGAATATTTGTGTCGTTATTCAGAAATCCATCGTCTTACTTGTCTTATGCAAGAGATTTTTAACTTTTGACAGGAAAAGGTAATTGAAACAGGTTCTTTGTTTCGACTCATAATGTGTAATGTTGACCGCTATACAATCAATGAAGTATCTGATAAACAATAATAACGTGCAAGATAAATAATAAACAAAAGTAAGGGATACTATCAGGACCTTGAGCAACTTCTGGCGACAGACTGATGTGCTGAAGTAGTCCCAAACATCCGTTATTATTGAAAGGATTTTTTTTGTTCCACTTAATAAAAACATTTCGCCCGTAAAGTTGAAGGACAAAAGCTTCACCAGCACATTAACTTGTTTTAATTAAAAAAAAAGAACTATTTGGAGGCCAGTCGCCTTGCATGCAGGTACAAGTTTTGAAGGTGTGGTTCATAAATCTCCAATAAGAACATAAGCTATTCACAAAGAGGAGAACAGTTCTCTGTTATTATTCACCAACAAAAAACCATTTGTAGAATACACGGTGTAACAAAATTGTTCAGTATGGTTTCACAAAACGGTGTTGCTCAGACATGATTATATCAGTTAATTAGGAAAGGATACTAATCAAACTACGCGGAGAACTTGTCAGACATAAAACACGTTGTATAAAAAAAAAAAAAAAAAATATATATATATATATATGAATTTGTCTTCCATTCAGTTAATCTGCCGAAAGCAATCCATATTTAACTACTAATCGCCTTTTCAAATATGTCTCGCCTTGCTTTGGATTTCAAACACCAGTTTACTGGCTCGTATCTGCTTCAGTGTAGTAGTGGGAACAGACTTCTAGTAACGTAATGTGTTCACGTGAACTGACAATATGAAGGACATAGACAGACATACATACAGAATGGGAGTGTATGTGACCTGTGAGTGATTCACATACATACACATACATCATACTAATACATACTACATACGCAGTGACTGACCAATACTGATTAGGCTAAGTATAATTAAATTACAAAGCAAGATTTGTCGTGTAGTTACAGTAAGTAACCTGGCTTGCGGTACGTGAATGAGTACAGAAACATGGATAGATGATCACAAGGCGGCTGAGTGGCAAGGATCGTTGTTCTCGAAACGGGACGATTATACAAAATGCAAGATGCACAGCACTATTTGATGTCTCGAAAAGGCAGGGCATAGTACAGGAAGAGTCTCGTGACTATAGCAACGGTGCCATCGAACTGTTACTGTTTTACTGTCATTGCACACTTTTCAAACATAAAATACATTATTTAATACAGTAGTTACCTTAAGCTTTCACGGCTGCGTCGTAGTTATTATAAACACTTTGCGGGCTACCAGGCCGTCGTCCTGAGTAAAAACCGCAAACGTTTCAACCATTCCATTGGTGGCCATCTTCAGTGCTGGAAGGACTGAAAAGTGCTGACAACGGTCTCCGTCAGTAAAACCACACTATTGTAAATACAACTGTAAACGTTTTAGTGACGGAGACCGTTGATAGTACTTTACAGTCCTTCAAGCACTGAACATGGCCACCAATGGAGTGGCTGAAACGTGTTCCAACACAGGACCACAGCCTGATAGCCCGCAAAGTCAATGATAACATTATTGAATACTTCTACCATAAGGGGGGGGGATGAAACGTATAAAAATATATTTAGACAACTTTTTACCAGTCCTGTCGCGTTGAATCTTCCTTTGTACTGCGAACATTTACAATTGTAATACATTTTGTAAGTTTTTAACGCCAGGATTTGAATCATCGTCTCATTGAGGCCTTGTTGGATGTCTGTTCGACTACATTCTTCAGAGGTTGTCTTGACTATTCCATTGGCAACGGTAAAACGGTGAAAACAGCCAATGGGGTTAATCAAAACGTCTGGTTGATGGGGTCATGTCGTCAACCGAAACGAGACTATGATTAAAATACAATTCGAAATAACCGATCATGCTAAACGGTAAAATTGATATTATACTTTTCAGTACTCCTTCTTAACATTTTTACTTTTACTCCATCGAACAAAACACATCAGCTTTTAAGCTGAATATAATACTTATTAAGAAAATGCTGTAATTTCTTATAAAATAGATGTGCGTGTATTGCACGTGACATTAACGTCATACGATCGCCACACAGTGAACAGGCACTAGGTAATAATCATTTGTTTAAAAAAATTAGGTTATTAAATATCATATGTTTGTAATTTTAATGCCGGCAAATATTATTGTTTCTTGCTCACGTATGCGCGCGCACTCTTACACAAACACACTCTATATTCTATATCAAAAGTAGAAACCAGTACATTTTCCAGACAGTAGTTACGGTAGATTGCCTGCAAGTGCACAGTTATCGACATAAGTGCAACAGTTTCAGTATTTATTGCGAAGATGTTTTCTTCGATATCAGATCCGAGAGGCTAGTCAACCTGGCAAAAACACAGCAGCCAACCACATAACCTGTACTTATTGAATACCTGTTACAGACTTTTTGCTGTATGTGTTTGATGATAATGGACCGACCGCGTACACGGCCGCAACACAAGTTTGATTTATCGTTATTTATAAATGAATTTAAAAGACGCATTGACGTCTGTAACAAGTATGCAAGAGACCTTTTTATTTACGTAATTTTTCGTAGTACTTTCTTGTTATGTCAATACCTGTTTTTGTTTAATAATTATTGTATCGTTTTAAAGGTAGCATAACAAAAAGAAAGAAAAGCAAAGAGAGAAGGAAAAAGATAAAAGAAAAATAGGGATTGTGTATGGGGGGGGGGGTGGAATGGAAAGATAGAGAACAGACGGTAAACTACAAACGTCAAAAGCACAAAAGCAAACAGAAGATGAACAGCTTCAACCCAAACGGTGGTCATGCTGGACGGATGTGAATGTTTCTGCTTTTAAAAACTCAAAAATACAAACGAAATGTTAATTATAATTTACTAACAAGACATCTACAAATTGCTGTCACTCGGCTACAGACCGAATAAATCACTGTAAGTTCCATATATATAGAACTTTTAATAAATTAATAACAAAGTTGTACAAAGGTAGTAATGCTGAGTCGGAGAATGGCTGTGGCTAGTAGTTAACAAGGTTAAGGCGACAGTTCCCAGCCAATTAAGCCACTGGCGCGCCGCGCAAAGCAACAGATTTCTATCGATCACTGGCTCTCTGTTGTCCGGTACCTATCAATTATACAAGATTCGTATCACGCACAATGAATAGGTGCTGTCAACCCAAAGGTTCCTATCTAACATCTTACCAAAATTTTAACGTTAACACATTTATTGTTTTCCTTCAGAAATCCCAAAGAACAAATTAATACTTTTTATGTGTGCATTGGCTTAACTAAAATGTCAGTAAAAGTAAAACTGTGAAAATAAAATTACGCAAAACGATTTTATAATAAAATATGAATACAAAGGATTCGTGGATTCGTAGTCCTTTCAGTACACTTTGCCTCCCATTACATCGGAGAATCACATTTATAAGTAGCAGGCATATCTCCTTTGTGGGAATTCTCGCCAGTTTTATTTAATTTATTTGTATTGTATTATTTATTACTATTATTAATGTTGAAGTCTTGAAGAAATAATTTTGTTATCCAGCGTAGAGACAAATACATTCAATAAAGTGTAGAAACAGTGTTTAGCGGCGGGAACGTGAGGAGCATAAGACAGTACGCACGTGAACTGTATCGTAATGCGGCTTTGAAAAGTGTTTAAATAATGCCAAGAGATTCTCTCATTCTGAGAAAATATTTACTTGAGAGAATATACTTGCCAAATTTAAGCTTTTGTTCAATTATTTTTATGCTAGTATTCAATAGATTCACTGTCGAGTCCAAGATAAAAGTGTAAAAAATTAATGTTATAAAGTAGACCTATATCACAAAATGCAGTTTACTGTAGAACGTATAGCGTGTGTCATAACAGTCCTGCTGAACATACAGAAAAATTATAAGAAAAAATGAAAGTAGAGATAGTGGTAGGCCTATTTCTTTTGAAGACATTTCCATACTTACTTCATGAAAATTAAATAATTAAATAAATACGTTACCTATATGTAAAATAAAGATAATACTATTCTGTGCATTGGTGTTCAGTGTGCTTAAATTTTTTTCGTAAAGAAAGCTTACGAGAACGTAATAAAAATTATAGTAATAATAATAGTTGAACTAACAAATAAACCTACCAAGACGTAAGTCAAAAGATAAGTTGCTATTTTGTCTGAAAAGTCGATTTTATTAAACGTTAATGAAAACGAAGATCCGTCACTCCAGACCAGTCTATTCATGACAGTAATAGTGACAAGGACAGTAATAATTCTCAGGAAAGATGAAATACTAACCAAATGGTGGTACTGTACGTCTATCTGATAATATAACAAGAGCCCGATATTGTTTACAGTAATATTGAGACGTGCACAAAATACTGATGTTAAGAATTCGTACAAACTGAAATAGCGACAATCAAGAGGAACGATTTTAAATGAGTTTAAAAATATAAATTAAAAATATTCTAGTATTTAATTAAGTATTAAATTAATAACATTCTAGTATGTGGGGCCTGACATAGAAAATATAAGACGTTTACAAGTTATGACTGTAGAGCATTATGTTAAAAATAAACGAATAAAAGAGCAGAATAAGAAATGTCAGAAAAGGAAAATATATGGTCTTTTTTAATAGAAAACGATAGAACGAGCCAGACTTAACAATTGGGAGATCACTGACTACAATAGCACAATGCGTTTAATGAACAGGGTGAGAGTCGCTTGTGTGGGTTGCAAGTACAGGGTTAGAATGACCAAATCATCCCTATATTCGAGACCATTATACCGGCAGCTTATTCATTAGCTCTACAATTGTTTGACAACTGAATTCGTATTGTCACAACCAAGTTGTAACCACTGTGAACACAGTTTTTGGGGTTAAGTCAAGAGTATTTGTCTACACATAACGTGTTACCTTAAAATTCATATACAGTACATACTACAAGGCTTGCGCAAAGAAAGACTCCGCAACAGACTATGTAGGTTGCAGTCTAAACACCCTCTTAAACTGCTCATCTCTTCAACAGACATATCAATTTGTCAATACAACCAAACCATTGTTATAAACAGGGCGATTCATGAAGTTTTCCAGATCTATTATACAAGTCGAAATAAAGAATAAACCTCGTATAAACATTTGTTTGGAAACGCTTTGTTTTCAAGTTACGTCCGGTCTGGTACATTTTTATCTCGATGGTAAAAATTTGATAATAAAATTATTTGAAAAATTTTTGTTTCATGAGTTGTCAATGTAGTATTAATAACTGATCAACAATTTATTTTTGAATATTGTATCAGAATTTTTGTAAGCTTACAAACGTGTATCACTTCACGTATTATTAGAGCAAGCAGGCGTTTATTATTTTCTAACAATTAATTGAAAGTCCTTTTTCCTATTCATATTTCTGGTCTTTTAAACAGTTTTCTAATAACTATTACAAATGGAGTTCTGGGACCTGTCACAACTTTAGTATCGTAATTTTTTTACCTTTCAGACCAGAAAGTGGACAAATATAAATCAATATTCATCCATTGATTTCTACTACACGTCAACCATAATAGGAAGTGATTAAGGTAATCACTTAGAAACAACAGGGCCAAGAGATAAATCCGCACTTTGTGTAATAAAGATCAGTTAAAGCATGCACTAAAACTGAATAATGTCCTGGCAACGTGACCCGTGTACTGTGTACTGTATACAGCGTCATGTAATGTCTTACTTGAAACTTACAAGTTTTATGTAAACTATAACATAAACAACACAGTCTAGTAAAGGGAGGGCGTAAAACTCATTTTACGAAATGGTATATTTTGAAAGCTGGAAGTTGTATAAAGTTTTATTTACGGTGCTGTTGAGTGAGTTCGTGGTCGGTAAATCTGGAGCTGTAGTCGGTACACGACGGAGAAAAGAAAAACTAAGGTATAATTTGAAGTAGCCAATACCCCATCAACTGCACGGCACGACAAGGCACCACTGGAATGTTGGCTGGGTGTATCACACTCCGCTCTTATTATGTAATTATATTCATTAAACACATTCATTGTGGTATACTTCTAATTTCCTTTCCATACAAGATTATTAAATAACAGACGCTGGACTTGAAATAACTGGCAATTAAATTACTTTCTAAAACAATAAATAAATATAACACAGATCTCGTATAAACACGAATACACGCACACACGAATACGGCAAGGTTTTCTTGTCCACGACCTCCCTGTTTACATTTCCTTGCCTAGTTCGTTAATGAACTTTTGGAACTGTTTTATTTTAACAACTGTATCAGCAAATAACTTATTTTTATAATAAATAATGAGCCAACTTCCGGCGACCAAACGTTTAGTCGTATATTAATAATGAGCTAACTTCCGGCGACCAAACGTTTACTCGTATATTGCATTTTCTCTCCACTTGGTATTATTTACTTTGAGATTATGCAATTTTTTTATTATCATCAATTAAGAAGCTAAAAAACTGACACAGTTCTAATACTTTTTTTTTAAATATTAAAAATTAAAATTAAAATACAAACACCAATTTCACTTAGGTGATTTTTTATGACTAGGAGGAACCCGCGAGGTCTTACACATCCGTAACTAATTTAATGCATAATTTCACCGACATTGTTCCAATTGCTGACTATTCGTTTGTTTCAGAATCTGTAAGCGATGACAACTGTGACATTTTGTATGTAGGTAAATGTGACATAAATTACATTTCTTACTCTCTGTGATAAACAGTACCACTAGAGAAGTCAAAAAACGTGTGCTGAACTTCACGCATTTTCATTTCTTATTAGGCGACTTTCCAAATTAAGCTACGTAAATTAAATACTTATTTCAGTAATTTAAATTTATTTCATTATCCTCTGCCCTCGCCATGTAGTGTAAACTAGGTTTGTCATCTTCCGTAACGAAAACGCTACATTAGAGTGATAAGTACGTACTACTGAGCAATAACATCGGAGGACTAAGTGATTTGTTAGATTGAGCGAGTGAACGTTTACGTGTAATGCACAGACCGAACAGGGTTGGCAGGTGTAATGTTTTGATTTAACAAAAACTAACTGTTAATCAGTAGTTGTGCCTTGTATACACACACTGTAACACAAAGCCGACATTCGATTCTGTTTAGCTCCGCTATAAAAGGTGAATATTTTTCCAGTGAGTTTATATCGTGTGAGCTGGATCGTGTAAAATACCTCGCAAAAACAATGAGTTTTGTATAATTGAATGGCGAACGCTGGCTGGGTAACACACCACATTGGCTTCCTGACAACACGTTCTATAACGGAAACACTACGACAAGCCTATCCTACTTTAACTCCTGCGTTTCACTCCTTTTTCACACTATTATCAGCCTTTAATTAATTGTAAATTAATTTTCGTTTCTCCCAATTTTTTTGTACAATTCACTATGTAACATTTGGAGTGCAACGTTCTTCTTCGTTTGCTCCTTTTCCGACACGTTGAGGAGAATGCATTTGACTCTTTACATCTGACATTCCTCGTCACTCTTCTGCTATTACGTACTTTAAATCTATAAAACTTAATCCATGTGGGCATTGTGTGATGAATTCAAGTACTTCCGATAAAATTTGGTTTCATACGTTTTATTATATTTTATTATATTCGCTTAAATTAAATTTGTCGAAACAATACGAAAGAGGTTATACGAATATGAACATGCACACTTTTTTTTGTTACTCAGACCCTTCTATTACATACAACATACAAGAAGTTGTTAAACTTCACCACATACATAAAACACACGCACAAAAAATATGTAAATTGGTTAGGTTAATTTGGTAATTTGGTGATCTATGATTAGGTTATTGTGTGTGTGTGTTGCAATGTATAAGGTCGCACAGAATAAGCAGTCGAGGTAGATGTTATTGGAATGAAACGGATTTATTAAAGATGTTATTTAATTTTCTTGACAATCTACTGTACCTTTAGTACAGTTTACAAAAATAATTAATTTCTCTCTGTTGACCTTCGTAACATAAGATAAAATTTAAATTTTGTACGATGAAATAAATTAATATTTAAAAAGTTTCTTTTGCCTTATTTCGTCTTTACTGATGTAAATTGTAGCAGAGTCTTTCTTTTAAATACGTTTTTACAAGTGTTAGCCTACATAAATAATATAAGTTCACTTTCCTGTAACGTCGATTACAGATCCTTCAGACGACGCGTTGATCCTATTTGGATGAATACCCGGTTAATTTACTCTGTCCGGCTTCATAGTTCTCGCGGGCACGGTTACATACAATTTCACACCGCCAAACGATACTGTTGTTGCTTAACTGGTGTGTTAGGCTTACACCTTTCCAGTTAGCTTGAAGTGTTTATCCTCCTAAGCGGACAATCTTGAACTTCGCGGAGAGTACAGAATTATAATTGTTATCGCAGTAACTCTACAGAACTTGCGTTCGTCGCAACTGGCAGACCAAACGTCATGGACGGAGAGCAGCGTTTACTCGTTATAAGAGACTAACAGTCATATTATTGAAACTGAATTTATTATAATCTGATTGGTTCTTCGGTAATCCCTTCTCATAATAGGCCTACTCTTAAAGATAACAGATTTTCCTATGCAACAAGGGTTCGGAACAGAATAATTAATTCATGTTAAAAATACCTGAAATATATTACGACCAATTTTTTATGGGTTACAAAACCTTTTTACTTAAAAAAACACATGCATTCAGTTGCTAATTTTTAAATCAACTACTGTCATAAGTAGGCCTTTATATTACGAGTGTTCTGATGTAAGTCCCGTCTCAAAATTTCTCGTATTTCGATAGTTATTTAAATTGACAAGTGTGTGTGTTTTTAAAGAATATACCGCAAAATAATTACATACCCTTGCACACGCGCACTACATATGCGGTTAAGTATCATTATGCACCATTTCACCGCACTTAAAGTTGCTTTACAAGTTTAAAAGTAACATTGTTCACAATGTTCCTTATCAACTGCTTGACAATGTTCAAACCTGCAACCTCTACTTATTCATGTACATTCCTAATATGCTATCATATGGCAATATTGTTTGGTACATTCCATATGTAATTAGAATGTCCATTGCAGTGTATATATATTAAATTTGTGGGTGTAATTTGTATTCTAAAATGAACAACATGTTGAACTAGCAGATATGATGAAGACGAGATTTGAGACACAAATGTAATACAAGAACGCAAGACAGATTCGATCATTCGGCGTGAAGATGTCACTAGCATATATGACGAAACTTCGAGGGAGTGTATGATCAATCAGTGGAGAGTGACTGTGACACACTCATTCATCAGCGGTCAGAATGTCAGATACGCGGTAATGATGATTATATACACACATACTTGGTAAAGTTCCTTTTCCACTGACTTATTTTATATCGGTGTATTTACGATATCGTATTTGTCGTTTATTCAACATGTGAACTTAGAACACATTAAGGCGTTAATCTGTATTCCCAGTGTCAACCACTTATGTCAAACTGTATCAATGAGTTAACATGGTTGCCAATGGACATACAAGATAATACCCGGAACATGTCTCAAGTAAGTGAGAATACACTTTAATTAGTAATACATAAAGGTCATATACAGGATTAATAACGAAGTAAAGGAAATACGTTCACGACATATTCTACACATACAAATATGAAAAAATAGTTCACATAAACGTAAGTCTGTAAACGCTTTGTTTACAAGTTTCATCTTTTAAATGTTAACGTAAATCCGTGATCTCACTTGTGACGTCATACATACTCACATTTAAAAACTGCAGGAAAATTTAGATAAGACGGTCCAAAAACTACAATTTAATATTTCTACTAGTAATTTTGTACAAACCACTATGTTGTCTTTGGTATTGACGAGCGCTTTCGGCAGTCACACCATCTTCAGGTCATTTACCAGCCTGAAGATGGCTTGACTCCCGAAAGCGCTCGTCAATACCAAAGACAGCATAGTGGTTTGTACAAAATTACTAGTAGAAATATTTTAGACCACTAACACTCCAATACAACAATAAAATACAATTTAATAATTTCTCAAAAGTTATTTTTAAGGAACCTAAAAAAACCTCTTCTTTCGTTTCGGCCAGCTGTGAGACGTGTTGATTCAATTGTTTTCTTTCTTAGGCTTTAACTTTTTCCAGTTTTCTTTCATTTTCGGTGCGCTTCCTCCTTTCTTCCTTCACCAAGTTTCTTCTTAAAAAACCGTTACTGAATGTCTTCACGTGTGATCCCCACTTCTTATAGATCCCTTCCACATTAGAAACCAATTTTAATATTTAACGTCGAACACTTTAATGTTCACGTTGTAAAATCCCCCCCCCCCAAAAAAAAAACATTTCTGCTACTAAATATTGAAAAAAAATAATTTTCCACCTAGTGCATGTAAATAAATTAAAAACAAGCGCTGAGCTGCAAAAATTGTGTTTTTATATGAAACAGATAAAGATATAACGAATCATATATGTGAGCAACACAATGGATACATCAATTGTAAAATATTTATAAGTAAATTTGTGCTTGTTTTGTTCAATTTATTTACACAAATCATATATAAAATTCACTTTCCTTTTTTTTATTTCAGCAAGATGTAATTCTATGTCCCGTATGGGCAAGAATGTTCGAATCTGAACACTTATCAACAGTGTAAAAGATTGAAATGGGCCTTTTCCACGTCCTTGAAAAAATTATAATACATTATTAAATTGTGGGTTTCGCACCGTCTTATCTTCATTTCCTTTTCGTTTTAATCCTAAAATCATTTACTTTGTAAGAAAAATGAGTATACAATGAATGTAGATACATTACATACATTATACATTTTTTAGACGCTTGTTGTAGCTTGGAAACAAAGCATTTCAAACCTATTTTTTATACAAAATTTTCCCTATTTTCAAGATCTGATATACAGTTGTATAAGTACTGAAAGTATTCCGTTACTTCAGTAACGTATTACAATTCAGTTTGTAGGGCCTATATTACATTGTACACATACGCTTGACTAGTACCACTGAACAATACATAATAATATTATATTATTTGTAAACGCTCTCTCTCTCTCTCTCTCTCTCTCTCTCTCTCTCTCTCTCTCTCTCTCTCTCTCTCTCTCTCTCTCTCTCTCTCTCTCTCTCTCTCTCTCTCTCTCTCTCTCTCTCTCTCTCTCTCTCTCTCACACACACACACACACACACACACACACACACACACACACACACACACAGAAAACAAACTGAAAGGCGCCTAAACCACTGGTAAACGGAAGATAATATTTCGTTAGTTAGTAAATGCCGGTAAACTCTTCCGTTTGTCTTCAGCGATACTGGCTGATTATTAAGTACAGTTAAGTGCGCATTAAACATTAAATATAAAACTATATGATAATTTTAGTATATAATACAAGTAAAGAGCTCCCTGTAAAAAATAATAAAAACAATTCGTAACAGCTTCATGTTTAGTATTTCCATTATGATTTAAATACTTAATAAAATATGGAATCATTGTTATAATTCACAAACATGTAATGTACAGTACTCACCGTCCATCTGAACGTAAACGGGAGAACCAGTTTACCATTAGCTCTGTCCGGATCAGTAAGCGTAAAGGAATTGCCGCCAAGTACTCGGGCTTGAAGTGTTTCCAAACGAACACGATCCCGTGGATGTGACGTTACTTTGGTACTCCTTAAGACAGACGCGGAAGAAGGTATTGCATTGTATCGGACAGGGCAAGGCGTTGTCTGGACGGGGCACGTCCCCACAGCATGCACCGTTGGCCAGACCGCCGCGGTAGTTGGCTATCTCCAGAATTTGTAATTCGAAAAATCCAGACCCGCGAGCGCACTGCAATACAAAACAACAAACAGAGTTAATAAACATATTTAACTAAACGTACACTATATGTTTAAATTTAAATTTTATATAAAGTTTATAAGAAAAACGTAAATAAATTCCGTGCATGGAACTCGAACGGAAACATTACTGGACATTGGTGTTATTTCTCAATAACATTAAACACTGTTTATACTTTGTTCCACGGGTGTCGACATTCAATGCATACGACTTCATAGGTGGCGTAGTACAAAACATAGACTGTCTAGAAACATGTCTAAAACACATGCATGTTTATTAACTAAATAAGACACGACAAACTTCACACGACTAACCCGTTTCATTATCTACACAAAACTACCTTGTTTTGTGGGTGTGTGAACTTGGATATCTGTCCAAGCGTATGGTATATGGTACTATATACCATACTACATATGTCATATAAATTAGTAAATACGGATGTGTTAGTCCTATTTGGAAATATCGTGCTGGATATACTTGTAAAAAATATTTAACTGTTAGTTGTAAACTTCCTTACACGGTACTCAGGTACCACCTTATAATATATGTGGCAAACATTGAAATAATCAGTGTGGCAACAGAATTTACATAAGACAAAGTACGATTTTGCGATGGCAGGTAAAGGTGATTGGTTCTGGAAAAGTACAAGATGTTATAATTCCATAATGATGTGGTCTATAATCTGTAGACCTGTATGAAATTATTTTATAAGCTATAAATAGATAACTAATGCTTGATGCGTAGGCTACGGTACAGATACATACGCCTAAAGTTGTTTAATTTACGTATATAACTGTGGGACTGGGCAAACGTCACGCTGTTTAAGGTATTATCGCCGCACGCTACCGGCTTCTGTGCGCATGTTAGTACTACACATCCAGTTAATACCTCAAGATATTACCTTATAGTTTTGAAAAGAACGCCTTTTGAACTTAGATTTGTTGGCTGCTATGTGTTTATAGTTCAATGAATTATATGCTTTCAAATGAAAAATATACAAAAGTAAATTATCCCTTGTGTTATGTAGGCTTACACGGCCGGAGTAAATTTGGTTGAAATTACTTCCCGGGCTGTTTGGCCGTGGTCCAAAGTTTATTACAAAAGCAGACGTTTCGGCAGTGCCATCTTTAGTGAAAGTGAGACCACCTCGACTTCACTGATGATGGCAGTCGATAGCACGGCCGAAACGTCTGCTTTTGTAATAAACTTTGGGATCACGGCCAAACAGCCCGGGAAGTAATTTCAACTAAATTATCCTTTGATGGAATTAGGTCCCAGAACATTTCATAAGTGGTTTATAAATTAATTCTATAAATTAAACAGCAAAAATTTCATAAATAAATATAAAATTTTTCTAACTGTATGTTTCAAACGTTTTTGTAAGTTTTATTTTTTATCTTTTAATCACCAATACTCTCATAAGTAAAAGCTGTTTTACTTTCAGTATTCACGATAATGATTACCGAACTTACTATCTGATACAACCTCACCTCACACTATGTTTTAGGAAGATTAGGATGATGCAATGTGGAATGAGAATGCATTACTATCTACGATTCTAATTGGGAAAACGAGTATATAAACTCTGTGTGTGTGTGTGTAACAATAATATAAAACGCATATCTTGGGACATTCTTTCGCAAGTATTTAGTATACTTTATTCAACATACTTATTTTTTATGAAGTCACGTAACGGAAATTTACATTCTACACCTTACAAATAGAATAATTTTTTACACCACCCATCCACAACACACACACTCACGCAATATATTATCAAAACTTTATTAAAATACACTGTCGAATATCCTAGCATGTTGACGGTCAACACATGGTTAATGATCATTTTACGCAAAACAATTTTATGAAATTATTTTATGTGTGAAGTCGTTTGACATCCACTATTTATTCGCAATTCGATCTCTCTAAATGATGTTTACTTTTATAATTCAAATGACTACGCTGTCATGCTGAGAAATAATGCACATGAAATAACGCTGACAACGTACAATGTTTATATCGTATATAACTTACTAAACTGTGATTTTATTTTACAAATGTAATAAATTATTTGTTAATCCGCCATACGTTTATATCTTGCTGTATGAAAACCCTTCATATCATGATTGTTATCATATTATCATGATTGTAAGTGAAACAGGGACGACTGATTTCTACAATGGCCGGCCACTTCGAAAAGTCTCTGCAGGACTTGACAAGTTTACCTAGAAAGTTAAAGCACTGTCGGATCCTTAATTATGCACGATTACACTGCGAAGTCACACGACTGGCAGTCCTCGTTGTCGCTTGTACTCGCGATGGCTCACATGAAAAGAAACAGAAGAAAACGTGAGGTCGTTTACTTCTGTGTTAGAGTGCAAAGGTGCATGTTGATTACCTTTTCACTTCTATGAGACTGTCGATGGTCGCTGGCGGTTTTGCAGTACCCTTCGGGCAAAGAGATACTGTATATGCGATAACGCAGTAATGTGCAGGGTCTTTGATATAAGTAATGTCACGTAGGAATGTTTCGTGGTTTCAAAGTGGATATGAATTATTCCTTCCTACGTCCGGAATACTAAAACTCTAATAAAATACTAAATACAATAACCAATAACTTGGAATCTGAAAGCGAACATTAAGTAACAAATAGTGAGCAGAGTAGTACCGTTGTATCAAACCGTAGGTACATACCACACTTGGTTTGTCTCTTCGGATGACCGATGTGATTTTTAGTACTGCATAAAACTACTGCAGGCTTACGCACATTTTACTGATTCAAAACTCTGAAGGTGGTTTAAGACCAAAATCTATTTAACCTGATGTGTAGGGTTTCATTAATTATTACAACCCACAAATACATACGGCCCTTCAAGATATTCCCTCAATTCAAAAACGATTCCTAGTCCCTGTTTATTATAATTTATTCGAAAATACGTCTATAAAATAAAATAGAAAAATTCTCTTAGGATTTGTAACAGTTGATGAAATTCTATCCGAAAACAAAAGCTTCTCTTTTAATGCGGCCAATAGGAGAGCGTTCATTAATGAATGATTTTCTGTTTGTTTGGCATCCTTCACAATCGAATTAAAAAATGTTTCGTTTACTAGACTTCTGTTGGGCCGGAAACACTCATCTAAAGATAGTTATCGAATGAAACAGGTTGGCCTCCTGGTCGGTAGCCAAAGGTTGTCGGTGCGGGGAGGAGGGACGACATGCAACCGCCATTTTGGCTAACATTCAGAACCAACCTAATGAGAAAATACAAAATATTTAAATCGTACCAAAGCCCCGTCATACTATTTAAACGGTGACATACTGCACGGACGCAGGTGTCACGTGTGTAATCGCTGTACGCTAACTTTTGTCTGTACTGAAATTTAATGTGACCCGTATTAAGCAAGACTGGTCGTTGCCCATTGCTAAGCATTTAAAATGCAATTGAATTACACGTTACAGGTGTTGCAGGAGCATTACGTACAAGGTATGGAGAGATTTACAAGCCTCATGCATGACGTATAGCCTATTCAGTGTGAAGTGCACGCTTAAGAAATGAGTGCATGAACTTCAGCAAATAGAGGAAGAAAATTCATAAAATTACCTTAATTATCTTATTAGTCATAAGATAATTAAACGTTAATTATCTTGTTATGGTTGCTGAGCAGATTCTAGTCATTAGAACAGATATAGTACAGCTATAGTGCCAGAAACAAATATTTCTGACGTTTGGTCGCCCACAATTAGTCTCAATTGTTCCACAATAACTGAAATATATTACTTCACAACATGAGAGTAATAATCGTTCCGTTAGTAATAAAACTCAGAAGTTTCTTTATCCACGTGTAGTACAAAATTATAGTGAATGGTAACTTACAGTTATTTTGTATTATATTCGAGTGGCAGCTTGGTCAGTAGGCACACGATACGAATCGAAATACAGTGCGACCTACCATAAAATCAAAAACATTTGAGATATAGGCCTACAGTGAAAAAGTCTGAATAATAGTCACAGAGAGAAATACATTCTTGGCTTTTCATTTTTTCGATAGTACGCGAAGAATAGATAAGACTTAAAAATGACAAAAGTAGTTTAAATTGATGTATGCTGCAAGGATGAGACGTTGTAGTATCGCAGGAGAGACGAGAAACCAAAATACTAAAATGCACAGTACTGAATCAATCAGCCACGCTTACGACAATGCCTCATAAACGAGATTCACGGAAAGCCATTCTAAGAGATGAAAGTCATGAGAAGATTAAATATTCAGTATTTGAATGAACTTGTAAATTTAAACTGTCACAAAATACAATGCATAATTATTCTTAAATATGAGTTGGAAGTACGAAAATAATAGTAGGCCTAGCTCTGTTTGCATTGATTTGATATAGCAGTTCCAATATATCAGTAAATACTAAAGGCATGGTTTTAGTGTCAAGTGTAGACTGGCAGATATACTTGTAGATACCTCGACTCACTAGTAACGTTTTCCTTTGCCACAAACTGGACTGTTAGCAGCCTCCTGTCACTGAGTCTCCCATCACAAATTTATACTATGGTGGGGTCAAGTACGTATCACTCCTCAGGGTAAGCAAACGAGGTACCGTCCATAAGATATGCGTCGGTGTTCCAGAAAATATGCAGGGTACCGCTTTAACGCTACTCCATTGGACTGATCTGGGGTGTAGTCATAACGAGCTGCCGTTCGGAACACTCCGGACGACCAAATTGTTGTGTCCCGTCAGTGCCAGATTCGACTCGCGTCTATGTTGTTCATTAGTGCACAGGGAATCTGCTAAACATAATTATTCTCAGCAAAACAGCATGTCTCACCTCAGCGATTTCTACAAGATGGCATACTCGTACATAACCTTACTTCCCGACAATCCGGTAAACGCTCTCTTCGCGCCTTCACAACTGTTTTTTTTTTAAACAATAAGAATAACTTTACTCGTTATGCGCTGATAATCGGACGTAATCTCGACGTCGTCAAAAAATATACGTTCATCGAACAGCCGAGATGAACACTACATCGAACAAGGTAATAGACAGACTCTCGATTTACTGGGCAGTTTCCAGTGAAACCGCATTTACTCAGGCAACCAGCGACACAAACCCTGACCACGCTCGATTTATGTGCTGCTCATCTTAAGTAACGGCATATTGGTCAACCAGTTTGCACAGTGATTGGGTAATAGTCATAAAACAGCAAATGAAGTGAACCGGTGGCGGATTATGAATAGGCGGGCAGGATCGACCGTTTCCGTAATTAAATGCTCAAACAGCTCCTTCAATTGAGGTGCTTACAAGACTATGGTACGCACTCGTCCTTAGCTGTTTCTAGACTGGCTTGCAAGGTGGTACCCGAGAAAACAGTATGGGCCAACACTTCGAGTTCGAGATAAAGCTGCGTTGATCAGTCAATCCGTATTACGTTATGTTTGTCTAGTCGTTTCGGTAGCACACGTAGTTAATCAACCAAAACATTCAGCCAGGCGTCAAGTGTACCTTGGCAGAATCACATCGAATCAATGAGCAGAAGTGCCCTGTTCTAGGCGCTCAGATAACAAGGTGGAGAAATCATAAATGCAAGTCGCGCTGGACGTATTTGACTACCTGTTTAACTATCTTGTTATACCGCAGTCTTCTACCAACAGGAGAGACGTCTCGAGGGCTTCAGAGAAACCTAAGTGCTTTCGGATTTCCCCTAAGGTATAGGCGATTGCAAAAGGTCAGAAAGTGGTTACATTCCAAGCCCTATATAGGACAGTGACGAAATAAATTGATTTCCTATAACCTTTACGGTTCCTTCGGTTATGCAAGGGCTGGATTGGGCTTACCAGTAAGCTCGAATTACTTCCCTCGGGAATTAAAAATTTTATAGTTTTGAAATATTAGTTCTATCTTTTTATTTTTTTCTAAGAAATGTGATAACACTTATAGATTGGCCAATTAATTGTATATTTCATTGCTTTATCAAACCTTATCCTTTTAACATTTAGTGGAAAATATCAAAATACACATGTATCTATGTTACGCTCTCACCGTTTTCTATTTTCTATTTCTACACAGTGTTTCCTTAAATTTTCAGAAAACTCTCTTCTTCAATAACCGATTTCACTCAACAGCTGTTGTGTAGAAATGTATACCATTACGAGCATTATTAAAAATGTTTTCACGTTATATTTCCTCTAATGGAGAAAAACTGAGCTTAAAATTTTTATATATTTTGTTAAGATTCCTCATTATACAACAAAATAACTGCAAATAACGAAACAACTTAATTTTTGCAGCTTACCTTATTCGATTATTTAATACGATATTTTAGTTATTCCTTCAGTATTGTGCCTATTCCTCTTTTAACTGTTGTAACAAATCCTGTTTATTGATCAATTAAAGATTTTAAAAAAAATTTTGTTTAATTTAATTTATTTATTTTTTATTTTTTTTATTGTATTAATCTTAGTTGTTATATTAATTCCTTTCTTAGAGTACTTATTTTGGTTGGTGATGAATAATTTGTTTAAAAACGTTAAATAGATTATATGATTTGAATAATCGATTTACAGTATTTGTAGATTCGGTGTCTTTACTCCTTTTTGATGTCGTTCTCTTCCTCCTTGACGTCCACGTTTCAATCAATATCTGAAATTCGTTTAATTATAGACTTTATAAAGAAATAAAACTCAAATATGGAATATTTAATTTAATTTATTGATCTTATTGCGATTAGTCGACTTTGAGTCGAAATACTTTTTTGCATACCTTTTTGAATTATACAGAACGCAAGGTATGTTGATTTTGTTGAAGATCGGTTAAGGGAAAGAGGTAGTTTACCTGCAACGTTTTATGTTTTAACAAGGGTAATTTTTTCTATGACGAACGATAACTGCCGTAAATTCATAGAGACTCAAATAATGTTTTACACACAGCCTGAATTGTAGAGTTCTCAAGACCTATTGTTTTAGGTGAAGATCGGTTAAGGGAAAGGGGTAGTTTACCAGCAACGTTTTACGTTTTAACAAGGGTATTTTTTTTGGCAAACGATAACAGCCGCAAATTCAAACAGAATCAAACTATTTTTTGCATGCAGCCCTGAATTGTAGAGTTCTCAGTACATATTGTTGTTGGTGAAGGTCGGTTAAGGGAAAGGGGTAGTTTTCCCGTAACATTTTATGTTTTAAAACTGTATTTTCTATGGCAAACGATAACAGCCGAAAATTCAAACAGAATCAAATAATTATTTGCATACAGCCCTGATTTGAAAAGTTATCAAGACTTATTGTTTTTGGTGAAGATCGGTTACGGGGAAAGGGTAGTTTACCAGAAACATATTTTGTTGTAACAAGAGTAAAGTACTTAATTTTGATAAATAAAGTATCCTGATAAGAAGATCTTAATAATCCACTGTAGAAACGTAGATGAAATATCTATAAATGAAGAGGCTAGTTGAACGGGATGGGGGTAATTTTCTATAAATGAAATTTATAGTTAATGGCGGAGGGGATAATTTTTATATGTGTACTACGTTATCGGCAACAAAGTAGTAGTTTGTTGTTAAAATTCCTTCCCGGGCTGTTTGGCCGTAGTCCAATGTTTTCTGCAAAACCAGACGTTTCGGCAGTGGCGGCGACTGCCATCATCAGCGAAAATCGAGTGCGATAACGTGTGGTGGTATACGTTAGTGACCACAATACTGTGGTTAAGGCTGAAGCAATAAGTAGAAAGAAGTAGTTTCTATGGAAATATTTCATTTCGAATATGATTTTAAATATAAATCGCAGAACATGGAAGTCATGTATGGTTCTCCATACCGATATTTTACTTCATGTTCCTTAAAGAAATGGAAGTATGGTGATGGCAAAAAAAAATCGTGTTCGAGATTATTGCAGATTCTGATTGTACTACACTCAAAACATGAAAAGTCATTTTTCGAAAAGTGTCTGTCTGTCTATCTGAAGATTTTTACTTCCATATTCCTTAAGGAATGGAAGTATGGTGATGGCAAAAAAAATCGTGTTCGAGATTATTGCAGATTCTGATTCTACTACACTCAAAACATGAAAAAAAGTCGTTTTCCGAAAAGTGTCTGTGTGTGTGTCTGTCTGTCTGTCTGTGTGTCTATGTGTCTGTAGATTTTTTTTCTATGGCAAACGATAACTGCCGCAAATTCAAACAGAATCAAATAATTTTTTGCATACAGCCCTGATTTGCAGAGTACTCGCGACCTATTGTTTTTGGTGAAGATCGGTTGAGGGAAAGGGGTAGTTTACCTGCAACGGTTTTTTTTTAGCAAGGGTAATTTTGTTTGTTTGGCAAACGATAACAGCCGCAAATTCAAACAGAATCAAATAATGTTTCGCATACAGCCCTGAATTGTAGAGTTCTCAAGATCGGTTGATTTTGGTGAAGATCGGTTAAGGGAAAGGGGTAGTTTACCTGTAACGTTTTATGTTTTAACAAGGGTATTTCCTATGGCAAACGATAACAGCCGCAAATTCAAACAGAACCAAAAGATTATTTGCATACAGCCCTAAATTGTAGAGTTCTCAAGACCTATTGTTTTTGGTGAAGTTCGGTTGAGGGAAAGGGGTAGTTTACCAGCAACGTTTTTTTAACAAGGGTATTTTCTATGGCAAACGATAACAGCCGCAAATTCAAACAGAATCAAATAATGTTTTGCATACAGCCCTGATTTGTAAAGTACTCAAGACCTATTGTTTTTGGTGAAGATCGGTTAAGGGAAAGGGGTAGTTTACCTGTAACGTTTTATGTTTTAACAAGGGTATTTCCTATGGCAAACGATAACAGCCGCAAATTCAAACAGAATCAAAAGATTATTTGCATACAGTCCTAAATTGTAGAGTTCTCAAGACCTATTGTTTTTGGTGAAGATCGGTTGAGGGAAAGGGGTAGTTTACCTGCAACGTTTTTTTAACAAGGGTATTTTCTATGGCAAACGATAACAGCCGCAAATTCAAACAGAATCAAATAATGTTTTGCATACAGCCCTGATTTGTAGAGTACTCAAGACCTATTGTTTTTGGTGAAGATCGGTTAAGGGAAAGGGGTAGTTTATTTTTCTATGGCAAACGGTAACAGCCGCAAATACAAACAGAATCAAATTTGTTTTGCATACAGCCCTTATTTGTAGAGTACTCAAGACCTATTGTTTTTGGTGAAGATCGGTTAAGGGAAAGGGGTAGTTTACCGGCAACAGTTTTTTTTTAAATCAAGGGTAATTTTTATCTATGGCAAACGATAACAGCCCCAAATTCAAACAGAATCAAATAATGTTTCGCATACAGCCCTGAATTATAGAGTTCTCAAAACCTATTGTTTTTGGTGAAGATCGGTTAAGGGAAAGGGGTAGTTTACCTGCAACATTTTATGTTTTAACAAGGGTATTTTCTATGGCAAACGATAACAGCCCCAAATTCAAACAGAATCAAATAATTTTTTGTATACAGCCCTTATTTGTAGAGTACTCAGGATCTGTTGTTTTTGGTGAAGATCGGTTAAGGGAAAGGGGTAGTTTATCTGCAACGTTTTTTTATCAAGGGTAATTTTACTTCCATGTTCCTTAAGGAAATGGAAGTATGGTGACGGCAAAAAAAATCGTATTCGAGATTATTGTAGATTCTGATTGTACTACACTCAAAACATGAAAAAAGTAATTTTTTGAAAAGTGTCTGTCTGTCTATCTGAAGATTTTTTTTTTCTATGGCAAACGGTAACAGCCGCAAATACAAACAGAATCAAAACTTTTTTTGCATACAACCCTTACTTGTAGAGTACTCAAGACCTATTTTTTTGGTGAAGATCGTTTAAGGGAAAGGGGAAGTTTACCTGCAACAGTTTTTTTTTTATCAACGGTAATTTTTATCTATGGCAAACGATAACAGCCGCAAATTCAAACAGAGTCAAATAAAGTTTTGCATACAGCCCTGAATTGTAGAGTTCTAAGACCTATTGTTTTTGGTGAAGATCGGGTAAGGGAAAGGGGTAGTTTACCTGCAACGTTTTATGTTTTAACAAGGGTATTTTCTATGACAAACGATAACTGCCGTAAATTCAAACAGAATCAACTACGTTTTTGCATACCTTTTTGAATTATAGAGAAATCAATGTCTGTTGATTTTGGTGAAGATCGGTTAAGGGAAAGGGGTAGCTTACCAGCAACATTTTATGTTTTAACAAGGGTAATTTTTTTTATTACGAAATATAACTGCCGTAAATTCAAAGAGAATCAAATAATTATTGCATACATTCCTGATTTGTACAGAACTCAAAGCCTGTTGATTCTGGTGAAGATCGGTTAAGGGAAAGGAGTAGTTTACCTGCAACATTTTATGTTTTAACAAGAGAAATGTTTTCCTGACGAACGATAACTGCCGCACATTCAAACAGAATCAAATATTTTTTTGCATGCATCCCTGAATTGTAGAGGACTGAAGGTCTATTGATTTTAGTGAAGATCGGTTAAGATAAAGGGGTAGTTTACCTGCAACGTTTTATGTTTTAACTAGAGTAAAGTACTTAATTTTGATAAATAAAGTATCCTCATAAGATGCTCATAATAATTCACTGTAGAAACGTAGATGAAATATCTATAAATGAAGAGGTTAGGTGAACGGGGTGGGGGTAATTTTCTATTAATGGAAATTATAGTTTAAGGGGGAGGGGAGAATTTTTTTTGTGTGTGTACAACGTTATCGGCAACAAAGAAGTAGTTCTTTGTTAAAATTCCTTCCCGGGCTGTTTAGCCGTAGTCCAATATTTTCTGCAAAACCAGACTTTTCGGCAGTGCCATCGACTGCCATCATCAGGGAAAATCGAGTGCGAAAACGTAAGGTGGTATACGTTAGTGACCACAGTACTGTGGTTAAGGCTGAAGCAATAAGTAGAAAGAAGTAGTTTCTATGGAAATATTTCATTTCGAATATGATTTTAAATATAAATCTTAGAACATGGAAGTCATGTATGGTTCTCCATACCGATATTTTGGTTCGGTAATAGGTGTTGGTTAAAAGTGTCTTCGTTTCAAATAGTTCATCCAGAATGTCGTGAGGATTTTCACAGTGAGATTTTCTCTATTAGTTCCTTGACCGTTTCTATATCTGTTTGATAATTGCCAATCTTCATAAATGTAATGGTTTGGTTTGAATCAGTTAATTTTTGTATGAACAACTCATATTTTAGATTTCCTTTCTTAGGCATAGTTCTTGTCAAAAATTTTTATCCTTTTCTGCTATAACATTCTGATGCGTTCGCTTTGACGTTTAACAATCAACTCCTTTTTAGTAAATTTATATTGTTTTCAGTCAGCTGATACTTAAGTCTCAAGTTTGATTTTGTTCAAAAGAATTGAATTTTACATTATATTACACATTACATTTTGATTATTATCTATTCTTATTAAATTCTATTTACATAATCAAATTCCTTATTTAATTCTGCATAATTTAATACCATACATGATATATTTTAGTGTAGTTTTAACTGAAAAGTCATATTTACATAATACTTGCTTGTAGGCCTATACCTCCTTTACTTCATTACAAATTAAATGGTTTACAGTATATGTTAGATCCCAATTATCATTAAACAAGATCATTGATTGAATTATTATGATTTGGTTTCTTTAATTTCCAGTAATTTGATGATTTACTTAGCTAATTTGAACCCTACCTTCAATTTAGACTTTTCTCTAGGCCCCAGTGTTAGTACACTTGCCTTTTTCTCATAATATCCTATACATTCTTTAATTACTTTCACAAAGTGTTGTTACATTTATAATAAATTGTTAGTGTGTTACGTTCAACATTTTTTATTCATTTCATTTGTTTCATTAACTTATTTACTATTAATTTATAATGTTGGTGAGGTTACAATTTGGCCTATGTATTGATGTTAGTTTTATCACCAAGTTTACAATTATTTCAGATTGCTATTACCCTTTCTGACGTACAATTCCAATAAAATCCTAACAACTAAATTGCCCTTTCTTAACTACAACATAGTCTATGATTAATTAACATTATTTAAACATAACAAAGGTATTCTCTTAAACTAAATTTAATCCCAAGCATTCAATGCTATGGGTTCAATGAACCTCTAATACAACAAAACAAATCTGTTTTCATCTAAACAGTTTATTAAAATTAACCTTTATTCAGTCTATTTCTGTTTTTGTTTATTGATTTAGGGATTTATCCTGGTTCCCCTCACTATTCACTGTATTCCCTAATCTTATCTCTAATAATTTTATCTAGTCTTGGGGAATAAGGAACATCACTTAATTTGCATTATTAATGCACTGCATTATTAATTAACTGCACTTCCAAGTTGAATTATGTATTGTATAAAAAAAATAACTCAATTTCTTGTTCATCATTGATAGGTATTATGCTGTTTGCTTATTATTAGTCACTTTTCACAATAAAATAAGTTACACTTGTCCACCTTTAGTCATATAATCTTATGACATAATTGCTTTTATCTTTTGTCTTGAGGTCGTCTTATATCTAACATCTTTACTTAAAATTAAGTTACATCGGTTTTATTTTATGGTATTGTACCTTTCTTATTTTATCTTTTTGGGGTTTTATGTTTACATTTAGAGTTATAATTAAATTATATTTAGTTATTTTGTCATGTTCTTATGGGTTTCACCGTTCATTCCTATGGACTCTTTTAAATAATTTCGGTAATTCGTACTACGGCCCTTTATAATGTGGTATTGTTTTTCAATATTTATTTTTCGATTCAGTGGGTTTGTTTATCCATGGTTTTTCCTTACCTGCTCCTATTCTATCTGGGTGTATCTACACTATACGTTGGACTACAATCATCTTCCTATTATTTATTAGAGATTGTATGTTTGGTTTTATGAATTTGATTTATTTGGATCTAGAATTTCAGTTTACTGTTGTTATTTAGTAATTATTATAGTAATTATTTTTTATGCCAGTTTGTTTTTATTTTATATTTGCTTATACTTGAATTATAATAAGGTAGATTTTCTGTCATGCTACACTGTTCAACGTCTTTCTCGTTCTGTAGTCCTAACAGGTGAGTAATCTGTACCATTAAATCTCTACTGATTGCAGATTTACCTCAATTATTGATGACTTATTCACCACCAACTCTAATAATGTCTTTTTATTTTTACATACATTTGTTTTGTTTTTTTCCAGACACGGTTGTTTTCATTTTGGAACTTATTCGACTATGTGTGTTTTCCAAATATCACCTTTCCTCATTTAAACTGATTTCGTTTATATCTTACTTTGACTCTTAATGATATTTTTATAGATCATCGTTTAATTAATTTTAATTAAATTAAGCTTCAAAATTTAGTAGGCCTATATCTTAAATAGTATAACAAGTAGCCTATAACTTCTACTTTCGATTATTAATTCTCTTACGTTCCTGAGATCTGTAAATACTTATCGACAGATCGGTGATAACAAAATTAATCGCTTTTCCCCATCTGAGCTTGTATTCTTCCTTTGATTTAGTAAGGTTATCCTTGTCACCAATTTAAAAATTACAAAGTCAACATTGGTGTCAATTACGGCACACGAATGCGTGAGCGGATATGGTTACTGTTCGGTAACAATTATATATAACAGAGTAGTAAGGGAAGATTGAATAAAAGTCTGGAAGTTCATTATGCAGTCAATACGGAGTCGAATGGTTTACAGTTTGGTTAAGCAGTGTGGTACGTGAGCTGTGCTACGTAACGTATATGTTGTGTGTGCTTCAACAGACACACGACTTGTTTAAGATATCACAATGGTAAACTTCAATTAGTTGTAAGTCAAGCATAGGAAGACGACGAAGACGCCGGTCGCCAGGCTGGAAGTGGCAGCCGTTGAACAAGATTCCAACACGACTCGAACCGTCCTTCACAGAAGAACGTGTGTGTGTGTGTGTGTGTGTGTGTGTGTGTGTGTGTGTGTACGTGTGCGTATGTGTAAACAAAATGTACGTTTCTCGACTTAAACACAAACCACCCCGGCTGGGTCGAGTTGCGAACTTCATGCAACGCAGCCGCTACTGATCGTAATTACCGCCGACACTACGTTTCTAAACCAGCAGAACCAATTCGATGCAAACGCGAGAGCAACACTATTTATATTTTATTAAATACTTTTGTACATTTCAATTAAATATTAACATTCCGTTTGGCGCCGATCGAGCGCTGCTGGCCACTTGTTAACTGTACCCTTATCTGATCTTAGTCTTGGACAAAACAAGACTGACAACCTTGTCTGAGCGTATGGTACACCATCAGGAATCATGTTATCGTTAACGCGAAGCGTAGTTAATAGTCAAAAGATTACAGCACAAGACAGGACACTGGGTCAAGCGTCTATGTGCGATGGGACTCGCTGAGAGATTACATGTTTGTATAATTACAAACGTACTTTACCAGAGGTACATATGAACACAATGCCACATGGAATTTAATAACGGAAACATCATGTGTTGCTAATACGAAATACTTGGTTAGTTTCTGTTTACATAAAATCAGAGATTACGTCAAAATAAATTTACTGACACATAAAGTTACTGTTACTGTGTTACTAAAGTTATCACACATAATACAAACGTAGTTGGCGAATCTCTAATGCACGGTATTATAATTATCTTTACACTAACCAATTATGTAGTTATAGATCTGTTAAATTGTACACTTTGTATGTCACACGCTACAGTATTAGACTAATAATACGCTTTATTATACTTTCTCTCCTACTGACAGACATACACACATACACATACATTTACGACAATAAACTGTTATAACTGTTACAGTAGCTGGCAGTTATGATGTGGATAGGCTATGAAATGCATAACGAAAATTTGAAACACTGAGTATTTAAGGTAACGTGCGGCCGAAAAATTGTAAAAAGTAAATGATATAGATAGGATAGGATTGATCATTCTGGACTGGCTCGAAGGATCAATTTTATTACTACACGCAAAAGCATATAAATTACCGTGATTGCAGTATTTATAAAATTATAATTTTCCTTTTCATAACAAACAGTAAAAATTATCCAAAGCAGACGTTTCTCGTGAGGAACTGTGACGAAAAGTTATGAAAATAAGACATTTTACATGTTACGTTAGCCAAATTCAGGCATTCGTCAAATGTTTATCTTCGTTGCTATCTGTGAATTGTTAAGTGACCGCAGTGTCTTGTTTCGACCACTGAACGCATCAAACAACCACAAATTGCTATGGTTATTCAGGTTTGTTTAACAGGAGAATAATAATGCAGTCATATGCGACAGACCACCATCTGTTTCCACAAGACTGTGTACACTGATTGTATTAAATTGTACACGATTTTAGAAAGAAATAAGGTGACGACTGCAAGAATTTTAACTACATAAGAACTGGATGAAACTTTAAAAAAATAAAACACAATGAGTAGTAATCTTTAAGTGGTTGTACTAGAAACATAATACTTAAGGTAATTTTATAATAATAAAGAAGAAAGATAAAATCAAAATGGATAAGTGGACTTAATAATTTTTACTGAAACGTTTTTCAACAGATTTCAAACACCTTAGTGGGATTACATAGACAACTGCGGATGTATGACAAAATTGCAACAAAATTATTACATTAAATAATGGAAGTAATATGTGTAATACTTTTCACTTTTTACACTATACTGATCGTTCATCAATATTAGAACAAATTCATCAAACAACAGTACGTATACTATCAGAAAGTAAAAATGTTTTATAAATATATGAACGTTTGGTGAAAAGTAAATGTCAGTCTCTTAAATTGTCAAGAGGGTAAGGAAAATTTGTTTTTCGCTACGCTATGGAATTTCAAAATAATTAAAACAAATATAAAAATCTTAATTAATTTAATCCGCAGTAAATCGTTCTTAGAGTATGTTAATGGTCTATGACTACAGTTGTAAAGTTAATTAGAAATCAGACTAATGAAAATACGTTTCAAACGAACTTCTTGTTTTGGAACAGTTTTATTCTTGAACAGGCCTATGTTAATATGAACAAAATTGCTTACCTAATATACTCATAGTGTTATGTAAAGATTTAAAACGAATGATATATTTCATTTTAGCAACGTACGTCCAGTTATGTTTTGTTTTGTTTTCATCAAATTTTGTAAGACAGATCATAATGTTCTGTTTAGCGCTTGATGTAAATTTTATGCAAACAAAAATTCAGGAAATGTTTAAAAGTCTTCTTTTTTGAATTACATAAAGACAAATAACATAATAGCATAAGTTATACGTGTAGTTATTTTAAAATAACCTCGCTGGCTGAAGCAGTTGTCTCAGCATTTGATAAATAAATTATGTTTTTGTGAAACTACCTATTGTAACTTATGATTTTTTTAAATTATTTACGTGATTAGACCATGTGGCGAACAGTACACCAGTTAATATTTTGACATACACATTTCATTGTATGGAGACTTACACGGGTATACACATAGGCTATAGCCTACACGTTCACTGTCATCTTGTGTTCTTTAGAGAGTACTTGCATGTGATTACAAGCTTTCATCATAATTTATAATGTTTTATTTATTTTTCACTTCTTTTTAATTGACACTCCAGTCCAAAAGGAAATAGTAGTTTGAATGTTTCAACGGTACACGGCCATTACAAGAGACGTTACGACTTTTACACGGCAGTATTATGGCACTGCGAGTCTTTATGAAAAATCACTAAGCTTTATGCAAGTTATATCCTATATAAAGTACACACGAAAATGTGGCATTACAACAGTTGTATAATTAATTGTATATGCAGGCTACATGTATCCGACACATGTAGCAGTGATGGCATTAGCAAGCCACTTCGTGATAACGGTACACTCTGCTGGATATTTATACATAAATAGAGGATGCATCTTCACGCGGTGTACTCGCCACTACACAGGTGAAAAAACAGGGAATTCTCAACCAACTGGACTACAGGAGGTTTCTCTCTCTCTCTCTCTCTCTCTCTCTCTCTCTCTCTCTCTCTCTCTCTCTCTCTCTCTCTCTCTTCTCAACCTTTCCCCATTTCCATTTCTGTCGTTGACTTCATGTGTACAGGTTTACGCGAGTCGATAATAAGACACCAACTTCATACACAAATAAATTAATTTCTTAATAAATGTCACTTTTATAAACATCCAATTTTCCACTTTCAGATTACTTTACACACACATATATTATTTTTTTTCTTTTCAAGTAACTCTAGTTTATTCAAATTTCTTACAGTATTTCTATGTTATTATTCAATAATTCACACTGAAACTTCTGATACAGATTTGTTCTGTGAAACGTATGTCAGGGTTTTATATATATTGATGAAAATTAAAATACACTTGCTGAAATAATTTGTATTGAATTATATATATATATATATACACATATATATATATATACATATATATGTATATATATACATATATATATATATAATTTAACTATTATCAAAGACATCAATAAACACAAAATACGCGCATCTATCACTGCAGGGCATAAGGTAATATTTGATTGCCGTATTAATACATACATGATTAACCACGCTGTATGTATTTCCTCTTGCTCGTTGATTGGTTATTTTATTTCGAATTTATTGTACCCAGGCCCAGCTCCAGGCAGGGGCGAACCGTGCCACCGCCCAGGGCGGCAGATTCCGGGATGTTAAGTTTAAAATTGAGGGAAAAAATAAAATTATTCACTTAATTTCATCACAATATGTAAAAATCGGTATAAAGAACCATACATGACTTCCATGTTCTAAAATTTGTATTTAAAATCATTTAAATATTAACTAAGTGGATGCTTGAGTTCTGAAGAAATGATGTATCAGCTAAAATTGTACCCCCATGTCAGGTGGGTGAAGACTATCCTCAACCTTCGTGAGGAAGGACTGTACTTTTGAATAAAATGTTTGTAGATCGAACGAAGAGCTGGCCAAAGGGAGCTGCGATCTGATTCCTGTAATGAACTTAGGCTCTCGCTGCGAGTTATCGGCCAAGTCATCGGCCAATGATGTCTATAGTGTTATCAAAGACTTTCCTGTTAATACAAACTACTCATTTTTATTTTTTTAATCGAGTCTTTCTTTCTTTCTTTCCATTCGTCTTCTGAATTCCAGAACGACGATTCTGTTTACCCGTATAATTATAAATTTCTTAGCAAAACATTTCTTCCTTAATACGTTTGTGCCTTCTGTTTAACACCCACCATTCTGATCCATGTCATAACGCTAATAATGACACAGACTTTTTAATGCTAGTAAAAATTCTACACACGGACACTTTTCGAAAAATGACTTTTACTTCCATGTTCCATAAGGAAATGGAAGTATGGTCATGGCGAAAAAATTCGTGTTCGAGATAACGGCAGGTTCTGATTGTACTACCATCAAAACATGAAAAAAGTAATTTTTCGAAATGTGTGTGTGTGTGTGTGTGTGTGTAGAATTTTTTCTATGGCAAACGATAACAGCCGCAAAGTCAAAAAGAATCAAATAATGTTATGCATACAGTCCTGAATTGTAGAGGACTCAAGGCCTATTGATTTTGGTGGAGATCGGTTAAGGGAAAGGGGTAGTTTACCTGCAACGTTTTAAGTTTTAACAAGAGTAAAGTGCTTAATTTTGATAAATAAAGTATCCTGAAAAGAAGGTCATAATAATCCACTGTAGAAAGGTAGATGAAATATCTATAAATGAAAAGGGTAGTTGAAGGGGGGAGGGGGTAATTTTTTTTATAAATTAAAATGGTAGTTGATGATGGAGGAAGTAAATTTTATAAGTTTTATATGTGTAATACGTTATTGACAACAAAGAAGTAGTTTCTATGGAAACATTTCATTTCAATTTAACAAAATTCTATATTTTTTCATTTTAATTTAAATCATGTATGAGAGAAAATATATCGTTCGTGGCAGGCAAGCATATCTCAATTTTTATGTAATGTTTACGTTTCCATTTTATTATTATGATTACCGCAATTAAAAGGCAGGCAACACACACAAACACACAGAATTCGCGTTATTTCTGGCCTCACTGATGTTTATTTTCTTACATTTGCACGCTTTTTAAATGGAAAGTGCCGAAACCCACACCAATACAACGCGTGCAAGCCGAAAAAGTGTCCAGCGTGGATAGCGATTTGCTTTCTGTGGATCGCTGGGCAGTGTAACTGCACGTGTTTACAGAGGAACGGTTCATAGACAGACTTTTCGTCTTTAGGGAAACGAGCATCTCTGCAAGATGCTCAGGGTCCATGAGTGACTTCGGAGCGCTTCTGAGGAGGGATGATTATCTACGTAGTCGGTTTCTTTATAAGAATAAAGTAAGCCTACCTAATTTTTATGGATAAAGTGACTAAAAATAACATTATATTAAACGACTACCCCATAATAACAAAAATATCTATAAATAGTGTTTTAATAAATAATTATTTTATTATACTTGAGTGTGTCGCCATCTATGTCGGTCGCATTGAGTTATGTATCCTAGATACCTACTTTGTTATTTACATTATATGTGCGGTTGTCATAGTGATTTAATGTATTGTTTAATGTACTAATAAATATCAATTCATTTAATTAGATCATTGTGTTTTATCAGTAATTGCTTCCTGGTAAATATAATAACAGGTTATGGGCCCAGAGAAGTAATAAAACACATTGTTGAATCGAATTGTGGACAGTAAAAATACGCAAGAACCCTTTTTTTTGTTGCACGTGTCAGTAAGAATTGAGTGCACAAAGTCAGTTGTAGACAAGAAACTACATTAAACAACAGAAATGGATTTAGTCAGATCAAATTTAGAAATGTTGAAAGATGATTTGCAAGGAGGTTCCAACTATGATTCATGGATATTCAAACTTAACCTAACCTTAAAACCAAAAGGTATTTATCAAATCGCAACGGCAGTTAAAATTAAGCCTGAAGGAGATGAATCAAGCGCAGCTGTAAAAGAATGGATTGAAAAGGATTTAGAAGCACAAGTATTAATTGAGTAATATAGCCAAGAAAATTGCAAGGTGCCAGTCTGCAAATGTTAGAAAAGTTGGAAACCTTATATGGAAAAAAAATCAAACGTTTCAGTTGAAGGCTTGCAAAGATTATTTTTTAATTATAAGTATGATGAGCACAAATCAGTAATAGAAAATTGCATGACAATTCAACAATATGCTGATGAATTGTCTGCACTAGGTGAAAGCGTTAAAGAAAACTGGATTATGCAAAGGATATTAGGTATACTTCCGACAAGACTGCATCATTTTAGAACGTCTTGGGATAATGTTATTTCCACAGACAAAACGTTGAACAACATGTTTGAGCGTTTGAAACTTGAAGAAGACAGGCAAAAAGAAGGTGAACAGGCCAATAATGAGTGTCAGAATGCTTTCATATCAAAGGGACAGAACAATAATAAAACAAAACAAGTGAACGTAAAGGAATACTTTAAATGTGGACAAAAAGGGCACATAAAGAAGTACTGCAAGAATAAACCTAGTAAAAGTTACATTGATTATTGTAAGAAAAATTATCCGTGTAATAAGTGCAACGAAAAAGGTCACTTTGTCAAAAATTGTACCAAAAATGTAGATAGTAAGTCAGAAAAATCAGACAAATCTACGTCAAAAAGTAAATTGATGATTAATGTTGGATTGTCTGTTACTAATATACAATATATATCAATGAAGAATGACTATCAAGATCTATGGTACCAAGATTGTGGTGCCACTCAGCACATGACTTTAAGGAATGACTGGTTGAAAAATTATACTGTTTTACAAGAACCAGAAAAAGTCATGATTGGAGATTCAACACTTATAGAAGGTGTTGGTGTCGGAGACATAGATTTGTTAGCTTATAATAGTCAAGATTGGTGTAACATAACACTGAAAAATGTTTTGTATACACCAAAGATACCCTTTAACTTATTTTCCGTCACTAGTGCCTTGGACAAGGGTTATCGTCAGGAAGCAGACACAAATTGCTCGTATTTTTTGATTCAGACACTGGTGAATTAACAGCCATGGCAAACAGAGATGGAAGATTGTTTAGAATGATGTTTCGCTACGAAAACTTGGAAAAGTGTATTGTTACTATGTCAATTAAAAAGTGGCATGAAAAATTAGCACATCAGAATATTAGTTATGTAAGAGATATTTTGAAGAAAAATAATATAAAGTATGTAGACGATTGGGATGACTATGTGTGTGAAGGATGCGTTTATGGCAAACACCATCGTCTCCCACATCCAAGAAATTTTGAAGTGGCAAAAGAGGTACTTGATGTAATTCATGTAGACTTGTGCGAAATGAATATAAATTCTTTTGGAGGAGCAAAATATTTGTTTATGCTCAAAGATGATTTCTCTCATTTTCGCACTGTCTATTTATTAAAATAATTAATGCTTGATGCCTTTACTTGGTGAAAATCCATTGTAAATTATAGTAAAAAATAAAACCATAAAATAGTTTTTGTGATTTCCACTCGTCAATTTATTAAAAATTATAAAACCATGACAGCTGTTTCGGCAACACAGTGCCTTCATCAGATGGTATAAGCTGACTAATTTTCGTACAAACGATACAGAATATAAAATATAATACAAGTGCTGTTGTATAGAGAGCGATAGTAATCTCGTGTCAATAAGATTTATACACATTACACAAACATATAACATAACATATACCAAGTCTATTTATACAAATTAAGCAGAGGCGAGCTATTTAGATCTAACTGATCATTTAATAATACATTTAAATATTTGTGTTTATTAATTTCAAGGGTTTCTAATAAATCAAGCTTTGGACCTTTATCAGATAAATGTAAAATTTCAAAATTGTCATTATAACTATGGTCTTTTTCTAACAAGTGATTTGCATAATTTGATTTGCCATCATTATATCTAAAACTATAATTGTGACCATACATTCTTTTTTCGAAAGATCTACCTGTCTGTCCGATATACACTTTATTACAAGACCCACAGGATAATTTGTAAACACCAGACTTTTGCAGTTTATCTGTTTTACTCTTATTATTTTTAATATATTTTCCCAAAGAAGACTGCGTCTTAAAAGCTATATTTACATTCCTTTGTGTGAAATATTTACCAATATTATCAGAAGCAGAACCTATGTAGGTGAGAGTGTGATATCTTTTAATCTGTGTTGAGGGAGGGTAAACTAGTTTTAAAGCTTGTGAATAAAATTTTTTGTTTAACAAGTGATCTATGAGGCTAGGTTGGTAACCATTGTTGACAGCTATTTGTTTAATAATGTTAAGTTCTGATTGGAAATTTGAGTCTGATAACGGAATACTAACTAGTCTGTGGATAAAACTGTGAAAAGCAGCCAATTTATGTGAGTATGGATGTGTGGAAGTAATGTGTATTGTCATATCTGTATGTGTAGGCTTATGAAAAATACCAAAGTCTAATTTATTATTGCATTTTGTTATTGTAAGGTCTAAAAAATTGATACTATTGTTATCTTCTAATTCTAAGGTAAAGCTAATATTTTTGTGTAAATTGTTAATAAAATTAAGAAAGATCTGTAATTGTCTACGTGTACCTAGAAAAATTGCTAAAATATCGTCCACATATCTATACCAAAAAATAAACAATCTGAAATAAGGGTGTGCTCTAATTTTAGTTTCTATGTAGTCCATAAAGATTTCAGCTGCCAAAGGGCTAAGTGGATTTCCCATTGCAAGCCCTTCTTTGCCAATATAGATCTTTCCATTAAATTCAAAGTAGTTTTGATTAAGGCAAACCTTCAGTAAATTCAAGATATCCTCTCTCATAAAGGGGTTATTACAATTTTCAATTAATAATTTTTCTACAATATCTATTACATCAGTCGGTGGAATACTCGGAAACAAATTCTTCACATCAAATGATAATAAAACAGCTTTGTCTGGGATATGTGAATCTTTAATTCTGTTAATTAAGTCTAGTGAATTTTTAATACTATGTGTTGATTGAAATTTGCATTGTGTTTGTATAATCAAATTTCCAATCAGAACTTAACATTATTAAACAAATAGCTGTCAACAATGGTTACCTACCTAGCCTCATAGATCACTTGTTAAACAAAAAATTTTATTCACAAGCTTTAAAACTAGTTTACCCTCCCTCAACACAGATTAAAAGATATCACACTCTCACCTACATAGGTTCTGCTTCTGATAATATTGGTAAATATTTCACACAAAGGAATGTAAATATAGCTTTTAAGACGCAGTCTTCTTTGGGAAAATATATTAAAAATAATAAGAGTAAAACAGATAAACTGCAAAAGTCTGGTGTTTACAAATTATCCTGTGGGTCTTGTAATAAAGTGTATATCGGACAGACAGGTAGATCTTTCGAAAAAAGAATGTATGGTCACAATTATAGTTTTAGATATAATGATGGCAAATCAAATTATGCAAATCACTTGTTAGAAAAAGACCATAGTTATAATGACAATTTTGAAATTTTACATTTATCTGATAAAGGTCCAAAGCTTGATTTATTAGAAACCCTTGAAATTAATAAACACAAATATTTAAATGTATTATTAAATGATCAGTTAGATCTAAATAGCTCGCCTCTGCTTAATTTGTATAGACTTGGTATATGTTATGTTATATGTTTGTGTAATGTGTATAAATCTTATTGACACGAGATTACTATCGCTCTCTATACAACAGCACTTGTATTATATTTTATATTCTGTATCGTTTGTACGAAAATTAGTCAGCTTATACCATCTGATGAAGGCACTGTGTTGCCGAAACAGCTGTCATGGTTTTATAATTTTTAATAAATTGACGAGTGGAAATCACAAAAACTATTTTATGGTTTTATTTTTTACTATTATTTATTAAAAACTAAAAATGAAACTTTTGAGAAATTGAAAATCTTCATGACTTTAGTTGAGAATCAGTTTAGAAAGGAAATAAAAGTTTTAAAGTCTGATAATGGGAAAGAAATTAAAAATGGAGATACTAAGAAGTTTTGTGAAGAACTTGGAGTTTTCCACATTAAGTCGAACCCATACACTGCACCACAAAATGGTCGAATTGAGAGAGAGATGAGAACCATTGTAGAATCTGCTAGGTCAGCTATACATGCAAGAAATCTAAATGAAAACTTATGGGCAGAAGCAATCAGTTATGCTACATTTACACTGAATCAGACTGGAACAAGTTCTGTGAAAGGTAAAAGTCCTGTAGATTTATGGTATGGTTTGGACGCAGAATTGATATAAATAAGCTTAGAATCTTTGGATGTGATTGTTATGTTTTCATTCAGGATTTTAAGAGAGCCAAAACACAGAAGAAATCAGAAAAAGGAATTTTCTTAGGATACAGTTTAGATTCAAGTAGTTACCGGGGTTACTTAAGAGACAAAAATGAAGTTGTAACATCAGGAGATGTGATATTTGATGAAAAATTAAAGAAATTGAAGCTGCCTTGTCAAATGAAGAAAAGGAATACATAGTGTCAAGTGAAGAAGAAAAATCTGATAGTGAAAGTGTTTATGAAAGCTCTGTGTCTGACAATAATATGCAAAATGAATGTCAAGAAAATCATTGTGTAAAGTGTTTGGAACGAGATCAAACTGTTTGTATTCAACCAGAGAAAAGAAGTCTTCGAAACAGGGCTACTTTAAGGATGCCAGCAAGGATGGTAGATTATGTAGTTGAAGACAACAAAACAAAAATGTAAATATGGCCATGATAGGTGAGGTAGAAGATATTTCCATTTTACAAGCACTACAGGATGAAAACTGGAAGAAAGCAATGTTAGAAGAGTATGAATCTTTGATGAAGATGAGAACTTGGAAACTAGTAAGTCTACCAAAAGAAGAAAAACCTTTGACTTGTCGGTGGGTTTATGCCAAAAACAAGATGGGCGATACAAGGCCAGGCTAGTTGCAAGAGGGTTTGAGCAAGAACAAGGAATCCATTATACTAAGACCTTCAGTCCTGTTGCCAAACATGCATCCTTTCGACTGATACTCAGCATTTCAGCCTCCGATGGAATGCATCTGATGACTTTTGATGTGAAGACAGCGTTTTTACATGGATCTTTGGATGAGAAGATTTACATGTATCAACCGGTAGGCTTTGATGATGGCTCAGGTAGAGTTTGTGAGTTGCTCAAGAGTATATACGGACTTAAAGAGTCATCGAAAAATTGGAATGTGAAGTTCACAAACTACCTAAGGAAATTAAATTTTGTTTGTTCTGACGATGATCCTTGTATTTATTATAATGGTGACAGAAGCATTATAATTGTACTTTTTGTAGATGATGGTGCTATTATAGGAAAAGAAAAACATAAAATGATAGATATACTAGATAAACTTAACAAAGAATTTGAAATTACTTATAATTCTGGGTCAGACAACAAATTAACTTACCTTGGCATGGAAATTGAAATTAGACATAAGGAAATTTTTGTAAGCCAACATCATTACATTGAAAAGATACTGAAAAGATTTAGAATGGAAGATTCAAATCAAAAGTCAACTCCAATGGAAATAGGTATGTTAACCGAAGAACAACATTTTCATAATGATCAGCCACTCGATAAATCTGTCCCATATCGTGAGGCAATAGGCAGTTTACTTTACTTAGCTACAGTATCTAGGCCAGATATCAGCTTTGCAGTAAACTACCTAAGTAGATATTCAAACAATACCATGGTACGGCACTGGAATATGGTAAAATATGTATTTCGATACTTAAAAGGCACTGTAAACTTTGGAATAAGTTTCAATGGAGATTCTGAACTCATTGCTTATTCAGATTCAGTTTTTGGAGGAGACATTATCTCAAGACAGTCAACTACTGGAGTAATTATTATGAGAGGCGGTCCTATTGTATGGTTCACCCAAAAGTATGGACTTGTTGCTACATCAACTGCAGAGGCAGAATTTCGAGCTGCTGTTTCATCGCTTGATGAAATTTGCTGGATAAAGAGACTTGGTATCGAAGTTAGATATTTCAAGGATATTCCTATAAGGCTCTGTATAGATAATCAATCTGCAATTTTAATGTTACAAAATACTACAGAAGGCAAAATAACAAAAGGGAAGAAGCACACTGACATTCCTAGAAAATTTATACAGCAACACATTGGAAGTACTGTTTTTTTGGACAAAGTAAGCAGCGTTGACCAGTTGGCAGATATCTTGACAAAACCATTGTCGAAGAAAGTATTTGAACGACTTAGAAATAAAATTATTATGAAGGAGTGTTAATAAATAATTATTTTATTATACTTGAGTGTGTCGCCGTCTATGTCGGTCGCATTGAGTTATGTATCCTAGATACCTACGTTGTTATTTACATTATATGTGCGGTTGTCATGAGTGATTTAATGTATTGTTTAATGTACTAATAAATATCAATTCATTTAATTAGTTCATTGTGTTTTATCAGTAATTGCTTCCTGGTAAATATAATAACATAGTGAAATTAGTTTGAGGGTGGGCGATATTTTTTTAGAAATTACCGAACCGAATTCAAATAAATTATTTTAAACATAAGTCTTACAACATGGAAGTCATGTATGGTTCTCCATACCGATTTTTTCATGTTTTGAGGGTAGTACAATCAGAATCTGCCGTTATTTTGAACACGATTTTTTTCGCCATACCATACTTCCATTTCCTTATGGAACATGGAAGTACAATCAGTAAGAATTACTTTATGTATAAAGTCAGCGGAGTTTAACGAAGAGTCGAAAACTCGTGAACGAGAGAACGTAAACCTGCCTTGCAAGAATCATCAGCAGATAATACTGCCCCACTACGTTAACGGCTGTGCCACGCCATCGAAAAAGTTATTTGGTATCTAGTTATTTTATAAACACAACAATGCAAACATTCCTAGTCGTCATTTGAAGGCAATTGCCATATCTTTAGAGTAGGTCTAGTGTGCGTGAATGTGTTCAGAGTTAAAATAGGGAGGGGGTGGCACTCATAAATACTGCATAGGGCGGCAGAAGCACTAGGGCCGGCCATTACTGTACCTACTTTAGAATAATATAACTACATGCAAGTGATTAGGGACGAGCCATTTTTCTTTGATTTTTCAATCTGTTGCATTTTACACAACCAAATTTTGTACACGATGATATTTTCCGATAATTATTTGCCGTGTTTGTTTTAAAGCATAGACTCGAGATAACAAGTAGTTACTTTCTGTTTATAATTAAAGCAAATGTTGAAGTATGCCACTGAGCAATCGTGATAACGGATGATACAAAACTGAGGTTAGAGTTTAGCGTAGGCCTACAGTTGGTGGAACAAATACGCAGTCCTGTAGGTGATCGAGTTACCAGTTAATGTTTGTGTGCAAAGCGGCTTAACTCGGACAGAACTGTAACCAAGATTAGCATACATTACAACGGAAATCAAGTTATTTGATACATTTAACTAAATCACATCACGCAGAGCTTCCCATACCTGTCTCTGTCAGCTTGTGAACAGCTTTATTTTACAAACGAACAGCTCAACAAGATTACAATATTTTTCGATTTGTTAATTCCATTAGCTTTATTATAAAGTCAACAGTTGAATGGTAAAACTGTATTTTGAATCAAAACGATACAGCCTGCAAATGTTAAATTTAGGTCTACGTTTTTAATTGCGTGAATGCCAAATCGTGGGCAATAAAAACAACTTACAAAATTCGTTTCATGAAAAGAAAACAAACACTAGTACATTTACAATATGCAGTGATATTTGTAATAAAACGCTGTCTTTGTAAAGTAAAGTTTTATAAATAAATAAAAAGCTTAATAAATAATACTTTCAATTTTTTCATGTAGAGTAATTTTCGATCATATTATAAGCTTATCTGTTCTTATAAAATGTTATTAAACATGAGATTATTTTGATTAGATTATTATTACTTTTTATAATGTATATTTAACCATAAAAGTATTCCACTATGTTGGCACAATCCTGACATCTACATGAAACTGTTTAGAAGTTAGAAATTCATATGACGGCATCTTCACCTTACTTCCATGGAAATAATGTATCGGATACACGTCTCATATATCTGATATCAGAAGATATGTAATAATGTACCACATACAAATATGTACAGATTGTGTTTAAAGTGGTTCTGAGAATTTTTTTTTTCATTTGTAGCGAGAAGCGGAAAACAAATTTTAGAATAAATGTGAGTTTCAGTTGCATTTGTTAGACGCAATCGGTTGTCGGCCACTAGGCTCATAGACGCACGGACATTGGGTACGAATTACTACCATTCACGCCGTTTGCAGACTGTACACGGTAAAATGCTTGTTTGTATCGTTATAAATTATAAATTACATTAACGATAATTTATACATTTTCGCGGAAACAATATATTGCATATCATTACAGAATTTAATCAAATCCACTTGCCGTTCTGTTCACAGCAATTGCCGTTGCAGTTCAAATACTTTCTCACAGACCGGTGTTTGCTGTCAGTATACGCGTGAAGATAATGATACCAACATGACTGACTGGCAAATATCACGGATCCATGGTTGATACCATAGTATCGATGGTGGTTAGTAATGGACATGTAGATTACCGGTACCAAAGTCTCCAACTGGTGAAGATCATAGATCGACGCCCTTTGGCAACAGTACGAGTAGAACAATGAACCAGTATGACCAGAGAAGATTAAAAAACGGTAATCATTTGTAGGCCTAGGTATACAGGTACCAGAATTCCTCAACTAGCGATTACTGGTTTCTGACTGAAGATCGCTAGCGATAGACCTGTATCTAGCAAAACGCGCCTTAGGCTTCATCAAGCGCTACTTTTGGATGGACATAAACAAGCGCGCGTACACACTCACACAAACACAAGCATGTAGACTCTGTTGTGAATAGACATTGTTAAATTGCTTAGTAGATACTTAATTACGGATCAGCAGATTAACTAAAACCAACTACAAAGGTCAGAATGCTTGAAAAATGTATTAATACAACAATATATAATATTATTATGATATTCATAAACGTTATGAAACAACCGGAAGTCGGTTCATTTTTTGACACTTGCGGAAGTTACTTTAACACAAATAATAACTCAGCATTATTGCAAACAACAACGTACTAATTTGTCTGAATTATTGAATTGGAACAATAATTTGTTAAAACTACCGAACTCCTTTTCATTAGGAATTTTCTCGGAAAAAGGAGTAATGTGTTGTGCTTGTATAGGCCTATAACTTAGCAACGGGTATAATGTTTGTAGTTCTATCTATTTGTTGCCTTTACTTACGTAACTAAATAATAATAAAATAAATAAAAATACAGTTAGAAACACATAATAAAAAATAAAATAGTATTGAATAAAATAATTGTAACTGGAAAGAATACGTCAGCTTTTTAACATATCCACTGTATTTTAAATCAATCGATTTACTTTGTTTACGAATTTTCAGGTTAAATCAAAAATTCATGTAGTAACAAATTACGTGCAGTAAAACTACGGGTGGAAGCCGTGTCATCCGCAGGTGGATATGCTGGATCGCTAAGGGGTGTGAATGTAACTTGTAACCAGTAGTCATTCGGAGGTCTTTGATCTTATTATATTTAACATTACTTTCTAATGGATGTTACATTGTTGGTTAATGGATGTTACACGTATTACGCGTATGTTGATGACATTTCTTACAGAACAGTTGTCAGTGAGTAATACGTTTAACATCCTGACCTAGTACTTTAGATACCGCTATGTTATTAGAAGCAGGTTAAAATTGTTTATTGATATCCAGAAGTTCGATTTAAGATGTATTATTAAACATATATTTTTTAAATAATTCTTAAATATTTTTCACTGAGAGAATTCGCAGTCATTTGACTGCGAATTCTCTCAGTGAAAACGTTGTGAAATATTTGATGTTATCGAAAGTTCGTCGCACAGAATGTCTACTACTTGGGAATGCACCATTAAGGTTTTGGACACCCCGGCAGTAGCCTACCTATTCTGAGGTTCCTGTATGCAAATTACCAACTCTGCTGTGGTATCTATCTCGCTACTTATCTAGCTTTTGTTTCGGTAGTATCTGTCTGTTATCTATCTGTAGCTGTTACGGAGTGTATCTCTGTATATATCTGTCCACTCGTGCTTGTGAATATCGACTTCATATTTTGAATATAACCTTCTGTTAGCAGTGTTGATTTTGTAGCGAGATAACCTATCGAAGGTAAACTTACAACGAGAAAGTTGATATTGTGTGTCATTTGAAACCTATGTTTTCTAATTTTAAAATATTTGTACGTTTCCATACTAAAACAAACGACTATTTACAAAAATTAATTATGTCATTAAACTAGAAAATTAGTAAACTGAACTACTCTCACGGTCTGTTATGCAGCATCTGAGCGAAAATACGGCAAATTATACCACTTCGTAGTTTTTTGCCTTACCTTGCCTAATTAATATAACAGGCTAAAATAACATTTTAAAGTTCTTTTTAAACTGTAGTAAAATACAGTAATTCTACAAATTTGCGTTATTAAGTCACTCACTTGTCAATGTTGCTTTGAAGGTAATATGAAATTATGAAAATAAATTAAATTCGTTTTGCAAAAATTAGGAGTACTAAAGATAAAGTATTTACATGAGAAGAGAAGCAGGGAAGCAGGCAGGGAAGGGAGCGAATGTGTGTGAACGAGGAGTTTGTCAGAGTGATTTACAATTCCTGTCAGTGACTCCTCATGATGCTTGACATGCACCTTGCCGGACACCTCTTTACATACTCCACTGGCGACTCCACTGTTCTACTCAACAACAAATCTTTTCACCTTTGCTCTCACCACTGCGTTTTGTCACTATTTACAGGAATTTAACTTCTTCACTCCTATACGATCACGGTGAACCGAATCCACTAATTGAGGAATACAGAAAATTATTTCAGCAATTTTTAAATTTTTATACGGAACGTTAAAATGCGTATTCAATCAAAAGTCCGCATCTCAGGCGATGAATTATGTTTTTTCATTTCTGATATAATAATCGGACATTAAAACACATCGACTTTCTCGTACAAATTTTTTCTTCAGTACAAGCTTTAGCGAAAACGTGTTTTCATTTTGCCGCTTATAATCCCGTGGTATCTTTAAAAAGCATTTAATAATGTTAGCTTAAACAAAATTACATTAAACACGTTATTTAATAATATTACATTTAATAGTCGTTCAGTGTTTGTTCAGTGTCAGCGAATCTGGATGAAGCGTTACGAATTCGAAATTGCTAGTTCTTTACCAATCCGTGAATCAACTTAAAGAACAGATTAAAACAAAAAACACGACTTAAAACTGTCAATAAACGTTTCCCCAAGTAAACATGTAGTTATATAATTAAAAAATAAGCAAAATAATAAGGTTATCGCGGCACTTCACAGCCTGGTAATGTGAACCTCATCTTGTATTGTCATAACTTGGAACCCCCACAAACCGCTTATAATTCGTTGTTCTTAATAAGCGCCACAGTAATGAGCATTATATTTTTTAATTGTGTTGTTTTTCTCGTGTACGGCTGCCAACAAAAGAACAAAGTACTTATTTCAGATCATAAACTAGTAGGCCTACATACTTGTGTTTTAAATGAAGTATAAACTTTTAGACTGGTTACTTTACAATATTTGGTTTTTAGGTATTTTAAACGCATTATTTAATCTAATATCTTACTATTAGGGCAGTTTAAAATTCGAATCATGTTCTAGGAACAATTTTTACGTTTGGGAAAATGCGTTTTTTCTTACCTGTCTTAACGGTCAGGTTACAAGCAATCAAAAATTCCCTTTTAAAACAGTGAGTTTGTGTACGACAATACACGTCGTATTTTTTGCTCATAACACTTCTAAAATGAAAGCACATGAAGGATATGTATTTTATTGTGCACGTTAAACAGCACAAGACGTAAACATTATTACATGGGGAGGAGTGAACGTTTCGTTTGAGCGTACTTATGAAAAAAGAAGCAAAGATACTTTGTTCGTACAGCAAACATCTTATAGTCTTTAAGTAATTACTTGTGCTACTGGAAATCAGTCACTAATTAATAACTGTAGCGCGCTAGGGGCGAATCACTGTCTTGTATTAATTCTGGGATTCCTATCGCTCGATAATGAGGAAACACAACATTGTCTTTATATGTGGGTTTGCGAATTTCGCCGAATAATGTACGACACGGTACAATATATATGCAGACATGCATAAGCCTACTTACCTGGATTAGAATCTGCCTTTCTCTACATTTCATATAATGAGATGAAAAGACTAAACCTATGTGGAGTGTTCCTGACACCACACAAGTTATGATTAGGCCTACATAACAAGAATAGTCTAAAGAACACGTTAGCCCTCTGACTCCCTCTGAAACTCAATGGTCATTTGCAATGCAGTGTATAAACGACAAATATTGTGTCGCTTGCTGATAGGTGCCCGCACTTGTTTATTAGTTGAACAGGAGGTATGTCAACACTTTTACACTTGTTAATTGTACTATATTGACGACAGAGAGACAGAATTGATTAGCGGCAATTGCAATGGATACAATATGTTCAAACTCAGAATATGAATGTTATATTGGAATTTAAATTTCTCTAATGTGTAGTTTACGTAGGCACTAGTTCTATGGTAGGGCACCACGACAGCTCTTAAAAAGATACATGAAATACTTAGAAGACTTTCTCTCCTACACAATAAACTTCAAATTTAATCAACAGTATTGATTTCACTTGCATGTGGGTCAAATATAAATTCTTTAAAAACGTAATAAAATAATTTTCTTTTAGTTATGTGTGACCTATTATAATAACTACACACATTATTATTTTCCAAAACATAATGATAGCCTATTTATTTACATTTTATGTTGATATGGTTGAATATCAATATAAAAAAACGCTATCAATATATGTAATGATACCGCTGAATTTCATGCAGACGACAATACCATAAACTTTGAAGTAGTTAATCCTCAATCACATAAAATCACGTTCAAATATGTAACATAACGATTAAATTTTCTTCTAATACGGTATTAAAAGTATAACGATTAAACATAAGAAACAAACGAGACATTATATAACAGCGAACCATTTGTGTCATTTACTTTTGCGTAATAGGAAAATACTGTACGTGATATTTTGATTGCAACAGCGTTATAACATTACACGCCGGCATATACGAGTGTTTCTCTAAATCCCTACAAAACTATTCCGTTAAATTATTTTTGCCATTATTTTCTAGTTTGATCAATTAAAAGAAAACATAGTGTAAATAAGTTCACTGATCACAGAGGTGTTGCTGATTCGTAAAGTAGTATTCTAAAATACATTTTATTTTGGCTGTGGAAGAATTTCCTTTGTACTATTTTGAACTAATTTAACTACGGAAGAATTATATAAATTTATATACAATTAGGATACGAAGTTAGGAGGCTTTCTTTTTTTGAAAACACTCTATGCTTTGTTGAATTGTGTCAATTATTATTCAGTTTTAAAAGAGTTTTTATTTATTTCATAATTAGTAAAAATTGCCTATATTATTATGATAACTAAAAGTCTATCTAAGCTTGAACGGGATTAGTATTTCAGCATAGATTTTCAGATAAAATTTCTTTAATGTGGTGCCAGAAAAGGCAATCTGTCTTATTTACATATAGCATTCGGCATGTCGGAGCAAATTAAATTGTATTGATGTTTCATTAACAAAGTGGATTCTATAAAAAGTATAAAACACAAAATATTTTTAAAACATGTTTACAACTGTTTACTTTTATTACTGACTTTAACGAATGTAAATGTCTTTATGTTCACAAGAAAAAACTCCATCAGTTAAAGATAAAATAAACAAACGATCAGAGACGCGAAAAGACGGTGTTGACGTTTTTAACTACACTTTTACCTAATTACGTACAAACTGTATACAAAACTACAATAAAATGAAAAGATGATAATATAATGAAATAAAATGGTAATGAAATGAGAAGTCATGTATTACATGATCTAAAAATGTTTATCCGTGCAAACATCAGAGAAGTTGCCCAATTCTTGGAGTTAATCTAAGAGCCATGTACAGAAACAAGACTAGAGAAGAAACTAAAAATCGGCTTCAAGAACTCAAAACCCGCTTAATTATTTTGATAAACACTGACTGATGTTTGCCTCATACTGCGTTGTGATAATGATCAAAGGCTAGTCTGAGACTGTTTTTAGTATGATGGCTTTAATATGCATGCTATTATTTTATGTCTTAAGATAAAGAATAAATCCTAAAGTTTTACCTCCTTCGGTTCAGCGTTTCTACGTAAATATGATAGGGAAAAATGTATACAGTATTACTCGAAAACTCGAATAACAGAGACACAAAGGAAGGAGAATTAAAATATACAGGCTACTAAGTTAAATTATTTTATGACACATATATTTTTTAAGAAAATTAAAATCGCGTTTTATTAATCTCGTGTAATGGTTTTGTAAAATGTTCATAGACATTGCGACGAACTGCACTGAGAAATAAGTCCACCCTTACGTCAACATTTTAAATTGCACAAAACGTTTTATGAAAATTAAGAATTTAGTTTGATATGCGTTATTAATAGAGACTACTTAAGAAATAGTAACAAAAAGCTGAACAGAAAAATTTGAGGAAAATCTCGGTTGAGGCGGCAAACAAATTTGTGGTTTTATTCAATACATGTGCACGTTAAGCAAGTTTTATCGAAACTTAAAAATAGAGCTTTAATTTGTATTCTGTCTGTGCATGCATTATTTATTTCTGATTAACACAAACGTTTAAATCAGATTTCTGACACATAAACATGTCGAGTCTGAGAGGAAATTGTGTAGCACCAAAATTTTACAACACGGAAAACAATGAAATAACACACATACATTACTCCTACGCCACCAACGTACCAGATAACACTTGAATACACTACTTATTAATGTGGCGTCTCTACTGTTAAGATAAAATAGACCGAGTATTCAGTTTTTATTTTTGCATGTTTTACCAGGAAATAATTACTGTTTTGTTAGTCTATTTTATAAGGAGATGTACACTTCCGAACGTTCTTAACAGTCCCGAGTGTTTGACAGGAAAAAACTTTTCAGTGATTTTTGCAAAAAAGTTCATAAAACACAGAATTAGTGAACTTGGCCTTATTTAAAATATTTATGTCATTCCATTCTCTGCAAGCATAAACGGAATTTTTTCTTCAGTTCTATTATGAGCCGTCGACGCCCACATCTACGATTTTATCTACACGTGAATAAACACACAAAGGAGATGACGCACAGTGAAACAGACATTACATTACCCATTAATGTAACGTTAATACGTTATTCTAATTTCTATAATGACGTCATATTAAACGATATTTTTTTAATTTAACGGGGGACAAAATTAATATTGTTCGACTTAAAATTGAATTCTTGAACGGTGTAAGTTTTCACATAGGCTTATATATGTACCTCTTGTGTATTCTCTATTTTTAAACCTTTAGGCCATTCGAGGAGTGTAAGACACTTCAGCCATAAAATACTGAAACCATTTATTAAGGCCAATACAAATATTAATAAAAACTCGGTGTGACTTGTAAATACATTAGATAGTAGTGTGTCAGAATTTGAAGGGGACTTTGAATGGAGTAGGTCTCTGCGACCTACAATATAAAAATAAATTCCAAGCACAAGTACTTTTTCTTTATCGTTATCATGTACCTACCCTACTCTTGTGAATGTAAATTACCCTTATTCTCTGTATCCTTCTTCTCGTCCACCGACAGTGGTTATCTTGCAAGTGGAGGTACGCTGCTTGAGTATAGTTACGAGAATGGACACTATGTTACGTACGGCTTCAGGCAAGAAGCAAAAGAAACCATCAGATCTTGGGAAGCCGACAGAGAGACCGCGCGGCTTTATACTCCGCGGGAAGCAACGAGAATCTACTGATGTATTAAACAGTTTGAACTCGAAAGCTAATTGCTGGGTCCTAATCGGAAATGCAATTCACATCGTGTGATCACATTAAAGATATATAGGGCTATTTTTATGTTTTGCTATGTAAATACGCGTAAAAACCTTATTCGCCGCATGAGTAGTCTACTGTTTAGCGTTTGTGTAGAATTAAGTGCCCACATAGCGAAGCGCCGAGGTACTCGCGCGGAACTATTGGAACGTTACAATTCATTTCATGCTTAATGAGTTTTCTTTCTCTCACTGAAGTTAGTTCCATCTCTATTCAGTTAACAAATGTATTCACGTTGTTCTCGCCAGCTGTCTAGGTAGTAGGCTACAGTAACGAAGCGAGACGCATTTTCATGTTTTGATATGATTACAACATTCACACTGAAATGTATAGAAATTTTACGTAGCTATGACAATAATTTGCCGTTATATAACTGTAACGATTCGTTAGCAGTCGTTCCGAGTGTGGAGCGCATACAATCGTAAGTCATGCCTACGTTTTACCTTCTCGTTACGCGTTTTATGCTCCAGATTTATTTAAGGCATTTTAATTATATCATTTTATAGTTTTCAAACGTTTACACGAGTAGTTTATGTTAAATAATTATTTCTTTGTGGTTCTGTTCCACCTGACTAATTTTATATAATTCCTGAACATTCATGGTTTTCGTTTAAAATCGAATTCGCGAAAATAGGAACGGTTCTAGATACCCTTTAATTAACAAGGTAAACGTCTGTTATACAATTTTTAATAACAGTATATTAATCAATCTGTAGTGGTAGTCAGTGGTAGTGAAGTTTCTGAGAACTGTTGTGGAAGCGAAAAATGGTGGTACGATGATACATATGAATGCAGAGTTTTGGTACACATTCCACACTGATTAGATGTAGGCCTACAACGTTGTCTTCCAATTTGCCTATAATAGCTTATGTTTTTTAATCAAACAGTTAGCGTAGTCAGACTCTAAACATCAGGCGATAGGCTATTCATACTGGTTAAACCTTATACCGAATTATTCCCATCGTCGTATTTTTTACTAATCAACGTTTCGACTCCCGTAGAATCTGATGTCGTTCTAAAAACCTGACCGAGTGAAGAACCTTGTTGAAAAATCTAACAACTTAGCCATTCTGCACTATCGTACCACTGTACATGTAAAACGTTTGTATAATGCGATTGCACTTTTAGTCTATTTGTATCCGTTTTGTAATACGAAACCGAAAATACAGATGTCGTAAGCAGACGTCTGTAATGTTCTACAAATATTTCTCATTTTACAAACCGACCGTTAAATTTGCGTAAGTAATTTTTTCTTTTACGTAAATCAGGACTTTTTGTTATCAAAGTTCGATGCAATTTATTAAGTAAGGTTTTGCACATTCTGGGAAACAACGGCTAGTACAGGTGGTGCGGATTCCTGTGGTCACCGGTGGAGCGACTCACTGTCAACTGAGCCGTGCAAATCACCCAGCCGCAAGTGGCTTACTGTTGGTAATAACTTATTATAGACAACCTGTCTACACAGATACACATTCATAAAAACTATTATGCGTATATTACTGCGTTACATAAGTATACGAACGCTTAAAGGTATCTTACTATACCTTAACGGCCTTCATACGACCTATTAAGTAATACTACGCTTGCACCTGTATTCAGCTTATAAAGTACCATTAAACAGAACTTTATTAAACATTGTAACACTGTTTTAATAAATTAAAATGAAAAAACCATGTGCTCTTTCCTAAATATATGCTTATGTATAGACTACGGTTAACCGTTCCATTACATTATGGTCGCGTATAGGTATTACATTTTAATATAAATGTGCAATTTTATACCTGAGTATGAATCACAGTAATTACTTGCAAGACGTAGGCCTACCTTGCAACGTTGCACTAAAAGCACACGCACACATATATGTACGTAGTGCACAGGAGGAACTGCTAAAATTAAAATAATCATTATAACAGTACTCTGGGTTTTTAAACTTCCTTTCGCATAATTAAGAATAGAGGCCAGCCTCGTCATATTAATTAATACCTTCAGAGAGCAGAAACTGGTTATCGGGTTACTTGTAGTAGTCCTACACGGTTAGGTTTGTTTTTCACCAAACGTGCAAACGCGCGCAATCCTTGTTTAACACAAATTTAGTGTTGCACGCACTCACGAGCGAATCTCTGTAGTTTTTCATATAAATTTGTAATCACGTAATAGACACAATATAGAATTTTAAAAATTAAATTGATTTATTTATTTAAAAAAATTATGTGACATTAGGTTCGATAGGCCGATACATGTTGATTAATTCAATGCGACCTATACTTTCCCCGCAGGTTTAACGGGTAGGCCCTCAGTTATTAAGTAACTACAGTTAGTAAGTCAAAGTGTTCTTGGTCAAAGAAAAAATTTATTTTATGTATCGATCACTTTGGTATTAAAATGATTTCATTTAAAATAAAACACTTTAATATATCGGTAACTAACTATTCACAATAAATAGCTATTATTACTTTGTTTTCATGTAAAACGTATGCAAAAATTTACATTTTACTAGCTTTATTGTGATCTACGTATTTCATTGTCAACAAAATTTAGTCTATATTCAGAGCGATAGAATCTGAAGAAACGTTTTAAAAAATGACCACACCAATCAATATACCGTACATTTCAAGTTATCATATAGGAACTGCAGAAAGCCGGAAACTATACTGTTTTTTAAATAATAATTGCACATTACTGACTTAATATTCTTAATCTGACTCGCTTTTATATAAATTTGGTTTATACCAGAATATAGGAAATCAGTGTACGAAAGCGGTAAAGCGTTGTGCGTTTTTAGAACTGGAAAATTATAACGCTGGTGCGTAAAACCTACACAAGTTAGGCCACGTGAACCATATATGAATCATGTTTTTAAATTTCTATTTATTTGTAACCGCTGACTTCTCGTAGATTTATCAGTATTTTCTTGGAGGCTACGCATGCCAAATAATAATAAGCAAAATTATTTTCATATCTTGTTTATTATAAAAAATTTTTGAGCGTTTAGATCGTACTGCACTTACAAACGGGTCGATTCTGACGTTTTGACTCAGTTCGGTAAAGATTTGTTTATTCTCAGAACTTTAAAGATTTATAAGTTCTCAGAACTTTATTTATATTTCAGTGGATTTGAGTAAATGATTCTCATGCACTCATTTAAAAGCGGTCCTGAAAGAGGGAGAGAGAATGAGGAAAGAGAGATACAGACAGACAGATATGGGAAATAATTTACATTTTTATTTAAAATCAGTAGGCCCATTCTTTCTCTGCGAGGCGATATTAGTAGACTGCTAGTGTAATCCTATAGGCTAGTGTTATTTTAACGCTATCACATTTTGCAGTACAAGCGCGCACAGAATCGTATTCAGTAAAGAACACGCCACGATGAGGAGAGTGTACATTATAATACACGTATGATGGTCGAGAGTTTATTAAATAATTAGTTAGCATATGTAAATGCTGGCATTTACTTGGCGACCACATGCTGAAGTTTTCGAGTGGCGTATAATACGCGTCACCAGAGAACCGTTGGTTGTCGACTCCTGGGAAAATACGCAGACACCTGAACAAAAAGTATTTAGTATTCAGCGAGCAGGCGCGACGGAACATCACTGCAACTTGTGTCCCACAGTCAGTGTATGCCTCACCACATTGCTCCTACCTCTGCGTTCCTACATTATACCGAATTTATCCGCTAATATGACTGACTGGCCACACCACGTTCTTGTAGCCCCATGTACGTGGTGGGCGTGCACATTCTCTAACTGTACAATTCGTACATCTAATGTTTCACGTCTTATTGAAGAATTGCGTCTTATAAAATAAATAGATACAATTTTAAAAAGACTAAGATGAAAGATCTCTTATAAAATCTCGTTTAATTCGTTGAAACTGTATAGTGTTAATTTTTTTTTTTTTTACTTTTTATGAAGTGTGTATATTATAAAATCTACCGATACTTATGTTAAATAAAACGAGATAGGCGCGTATAGGAGCGACGGTTGGCAACAGGATATTGTCAGTAATTACTATTAAACGGTTTACTGTGACAGCACTGTGCGCGTCTATGGCCCAGCTATGAGCACGCCTACACTTCATTTTTAATAAATTTTGATTCAACTTGTGCATTCACATTTGTAGTTATTACTAACAGACTACTTATACCATAAATAAATGTTGTAATGGGGTAGGTACTGTTATGTTGGCCATCGAATACCTACCCATTGACGCTTTGGTGAAAAATCACTGGTAATACACAAAACAGTGAGTCAAAGATATCATCAGGCCTCATTTAGGTCCAAAATTTTAATCAGAGGTTACTAGTTGCATGTGTCTTACTGGTACACAGACTGTGATTGGGTTGGACAACGTAAAGCAAAGACGACTTTGTTGTACTGAAGTAATGATAAATTTTTGCTGATTTGTTAGCATTGACTAATAATAATTCAGTAATATCGTTTTAATTACCTAAAACCTTGGTATCCAGAACAGTGACAATAAGCCACACGTTGTTTTACAGGCTATGGAAACATGATCATAGTATTCACTAAACAAACAGTAGGCTACTCTTTCTACTAGTAATTTTGTACAAAAATTACTACCAAAGTTGGTAAATGACCTGAAGTGACTTGACTGCCGAAAGTGCTCGTCAATACCAAAGACAACATAGTGGTTTGTACAAAATTACTAGTAGAAATAGTTGAGACCACTAACACTCCAATACAACAATAAACAGTACTCTATTGTAACTTTTTATGGTACTATTTACGGTAGATTTATTAACTTTTAGGACGTCCTGACATGTGTAAATATACAAAAGTACAAAGAATACCGTAATATACAGAAACTCCTATTTTCTTTCAACAGGCAGGTATTAATTCATGTTTTCTGTATACAGTAATGTAGGCATGTAACTATTGTAATGCGGTGACAACCACGTGGCTTACCTGAAGGAACTGCATCAGCGGCAACAAGACGAGAGAAACAAGTCCATGACGCTTGCGCCGGCACAACATTATTACCCATGGACTCCTAACGAAAATTATTAATAAAACACTTCATCAAAGCACAGCACTACACATACCAAAAGTGTACACAGTTATTAAATGTAATAAAACCAAGTACTTCTGTATGTATACAAACGGCGTCCTAACATACATTAACACTGACAGCCGAACTTAACGTTTTTTGTCATTGAATAGAGGTTAAGATAATCCATCAAAATATGAACATAATAACCGGGTAACGTATGAGCCAGCGGTTACCTCCTAATCGCAGGGAAACCGCTTGCCAACTGAGCTCCGCCGCCGGCATTGAGAGAGGGGAGCTCCTCGGGCACTGCGCATGCCCAAGCGCCCAGCGGCCCAATCGCTTTCCCGCAAACTTTATCTACAATCGAAATGTTGTCTTTTTAAAGAAAAACTTGTTTTTGACAATTGTTCACGACCACTTTAGAATGCATTTCGTTTAGCCGTTAGCAAAGTACCTGTATTTGAAATATATGCTTCATAAGAGTTAAAAATATATAAACAGATTAAATATATGTTACTTCTTATACGTAAACTGTGGTAAATATTTAAAACTTAAACACAACGGATCAGTCGGCGCGTTTATTCATTAGTTGTGTTAGAGCTCTGGGGGATGTTACTTTGAGAGACTAGAATCACGCACTCACGATTGCGCACGCGCGCGCACAAATGAAAGCCTGTGCCTCAAAAAACTGTAATATTTAATGTAGCCTACTCTCTACAACTTTTTTTACTTGAATTTTTGCCAAAAATTTTTTTACGGAATTTAATAAACGTATGGCGACGAAATTTATTAACAAACTATTCAGATCATAGAAATGTTATTATAAGAAACCTTTGTATGGGACATATTTCAGACAAGTTCAAGAGGAGATAGCTTGCGAAAAGTTTTTTACGTAGCCTACCTTACATGGTTTCTTCGTTGTTATGGACTAGTCTGTAGCACACTTGAAAGCAAATGCAGGCCTAATAGTTAATCAGACAGTGTCTGATCGATATGTTGTTTTTGTTCTGCCATATTCTTACGACTGGATTTACGAAAAATGGCAATATGCTGAAACAACAAAATATGCCAAAATATGCCTTAAAAATAAAATATGATTTTATTAAAAATACACGTTAAAAGTCAGTATGTATAATCTACATATTTTTCTTCATACTTTGTGAACGTTAAGCTAAACTTTTAATTATTTCTACTAGTAATTTTATACAAACCACTATGTTGTTATAAAATATTGTTTTAATTATTAACTAAACATTAATCAATCGGCTTTGTTAAAAAGAAATCAATTCAATCTAAATATCAAATTAAGTCGTGTTAAATATTTATTTAATTTAGATGTTTATATCTGGTTCAGTTCACGGCAAAGTTGTTTATTTTGCACTTACAGGTATCTGAGGTATGAGGCCTATAGATTCAGCGGATTTACCGAGCGCTCATAGACGAATAAAATAATAAAAGCTGATTAGTTTCAGGATAATATTCTCGGTAATGACCAAGTTTACGTATCTACAAAGCCGATTTCAGTTCTGTCACTAGTAGAGTACTAGTGCTGGACGCGCAAGAAAATTCACTGTCTCACTTATAAGATTTGCCTCGACGTGCGTCTTCAACTTCATTTGAGAAGATACATGATAATTAATAAGTATTTCCATAAATTCTGACAAGGTACTCACAATTTGCAGGAATTCACAGATACGAATCCACTCAAGGTCGTGATTAGGTGTAATTATTCGGAGACAAGTTGTCATAAGTACGTGGTATAGGGCTACAAACTAAATACTATGCTAGTTGGGACAACTGAATGGAACAGTAAACGCTTCTCTGTACTAACTGCAGTTAACTTTGTATCGTATCGTCCACGAAGAAAGATGATATTACGTTTAGCCTACCTACTGAAATGTATGCCTACTCCTACTTAAAACTCTGTAGTACAAAGGAATTTCAATTACTCATTTATAAGCTTTCCTTAACCACATCTATAACAATACGAGTGGCAAACTGCAGTGGCAATCTACATTAAAGTCAACAGCGGTTTCTAATTCATGAGAAACAGCCTAATTGTACGGGAAAACTATTTGACCCTTCGGTCTCCTTACTTATGTAGTATAAAACAGAAGTAGGACTACTTCATAAAGATTAACATTTTGAATGTGTTTTTTTGACTCTATTTTTATTTTTCAATATTCATTTTACAATGTGTAGCACTGCATTAAGAATAAAAAAATAAGTTTAATTTATTTTTTGTCCAGAAGCTAGTTGGTATAAAAACTGTTGGTACTCTTGGCTGTTTGGCTAGGTGGTTACATAAGCACTTGCGTTTTAAAGAAGTCTCTAAATATTTCACTAACAAAAGTTGACAATTTCATGAAATGTTTAGTCTTATTTGACAGACTCTTCATTCATGTACAGTTTTATTTCCTCCCTCAACATCTACAGAAAACCACACTAGCGAAAATTAGGTAGTTGTGAAATACACTGTTACTAGTTCAGGAAATCCCCAGACTTTCACAGATATGATCACTTCGGCGAGATTACACGCTTACACACACACACACACACACACACACACACACACACACACACACACACACACACACACACACACACACACACACACACACACACACACACACACACACACACACACACACACACACACACACACACACACACACACACACACACACACACACACACACTATACACTGCCTTACTTTCTGTCATTCTGTAAGTTCCAGACATGGATTTTATCCTCGTGTTCGTCCATATGCTTGTCACTTTGCGTCTTGTATTGTCCGAGTGGTTTGAATCCCTTGTGTTTGTCACGTTGAATAGTGTCTGAGTGTAGTAGTATGATTGTTAGTGTGTTTGATACTGATATGGCAGACATTTGTATGTCATATGTGAATTTTTATGTCCTACATCGAATGTTCTAAAAATATTGTGTCGAGATTTGGTGCTGATTTTTATTTATTCGTCAAAGCAGCATGAAGAGGAAACGCAAGTATAAAATGACGTCGAAACGTGTCTACACACAGGAAAAACCAAACTTGGAACAGTCTTGTTTTGAAGGAAAAGAAAAATTGATGTAGTCTAATAAAGTTGTCAATGTTGTAATACGTATTTTAAGAAACCGTATTTTAAAAATATTGTTTGTGCGTATGTGCGTTTATATGATAATATTTAGTTTTGTGAGTATGAGAAATGGTGCTGTTATGGGATAAATTGGGATTATACATTTTATTCTCTAGGGGTTTGAGGTGTTGTTTTGGCGATTTAATCTGATATCTTCAGGCTATTGATCCCATTCGTTCTTGGTTGCAATGGTTTGTTTCTGGATTGGTCTGGTTTTTGAGGTCGTCAAATGCTGTGTGCGCCTCCGACTCGCTTCTGTTTGATTGCTAACTGGTGTGTTTCAGTTGTAAAGTAGGCCTACCGATTCACAAACCGAATGTAGTCGTAGGCTATCGTCACGATTCTTCAACGCGTCCTATCTTTTATAAATCTCTGTTAATTCTCTTATTAATCCTGTGTGTGTATGTGTGGGGGGGGGGGCTCTTTGGTTACTGCAGTCGCTCGTATAAATGAACTAATCCAAACTCCGCAAAACATCGGATTAGGAAACAGAGGCCTGCAGTCGATAAGGCATGAAAACATCAGGGATAGGTCAGTGTGCTGTGGAGACTTTGATGCTACCAAACAACTGGCCGCCACGGACCTGTTGCAGAAAAAATATTAAGAGAATCACCAGAGATTATAAAAAAAAAATAAGCCGGGTGCTCTCAAGAACGGGACGATTGGAAACGACTACACTTAACTTGGAATGCTATACACAGCAGCCAGTAACCATCAGAAGCTGTGTCGACCTCGAAACATTAGACACAACTATTCCACCTCATGACAATACATGTGCCAGACGGATGCAGAAGCCAGCTGCCAGAGTAATCTGGTTTAGTTACTACTGTACGTTTTTATTTTATTATAATGATTTTAGATACGTGTTTGAAATTATTTATCACCATCTTTTTAGTCTATGTATAAACTAAATAAACTAAACTAAACTAAGGCGATAAAATAATTTTCAAATAAAATTCATTATTTTAGCATGTAGGAACTACAAGAAATGTTATAAACAAAAGCATCATCACTTAGTGACAGGAAGAAGATCCAATTGTAACTTGCAACGCTACAAAACTTTGAAAAGAGAAAAACGGGAGACAAAAGATTGATTACACTGAAAAAAAAAACAAGCAGAAGAGAAGAATGTAGTATAGTGAAGGCGAATAAACCCTTCAATTGAAAACAAGAGAAAACGGTAAGTGACGTAGGGAGTGAAGACAGGAGAGAAGAATTATTGTAATATCATAACAAAGCGATTACAAGGAAATAATAGAATAGATTAGGAAAGAACTGTAGAACGTTTAGACTAATCACAGGACATCACATTTAGAGAGAAATTGAAATATCCTAGTTCAGGAGAATAGGTTTGAAGAGCTTCTTACTGTTGTTGGAAAACGGAATGTAGTTACTACATTGTCAACAGCGAAGATTGATCTCATAGTACAACTTTCGAGAAAGCTGATGAATTTCTAAAACCACAGAAAAAAGAGGAGAGAGGAGCAAATTGTTCCAGAGCTTTGAAGTTAATGGAAGAAAGGTGTATTATATGAACTGCAGTTAAACAACAATGTCTGTATATCGGTCAGGAATGCTTTGGGTCACTAGGGGGGGGGGAGAGAACGGAAAGCACGTAAGCAATAGAATTCATGACGTCAAGTACGCGTTTCCCGCCCTCTCCTAGAGGGCGCATGTATTGTCCTGTTAACACACAGAGATCTGGTCATCGAAGCATATGAGTAGTTTTCCTGTTATGGCAAAAGAAAACAATGCCTGCGTACTGGTAACGCTGGTACAGTATACCCAATATACAAACGTACGCGCTTACTAAGTCACTTGGAAATATATTCATCGTATTTATTTAATCAGTTATCTAATGGAATGCCACTGGTGAGTGAAACTTGCTCTATGTAATTTAATGAATTCTCATATGTTTGAAGTAAATTAATTGGTAAAAACACCGGTATTAATTCAGCCTTGGAAGCAAAACCCCAATATTTCAAAAACGCGTTCTATAGGGTATGTCGCATACACTCTATTCTTTATTCTGCTCTTATTCTACAGAGATACAGTTATTCAATTAATCACAACGATCAAACATGATGTGAGTACAGATGCTCACATTGCTGACAAAGCCTTGAGTTTATTGCTTTCAGCTTTGTCGTATACTGTGCATAATAAAGAGAAAGATGAAATAAACGTGTTTCAGTATTTTTACATTCTCGCGTTACAAATTGTGTGAACTCTTATGCTGAAGTATTAAGACCATAATAATTAATCTATATATAACTTACAAATCTTTGATATGTAGAATGTGCACAGTCCACTTCTTTCAGTGGACCTAAAACTGAAGCTACCTCCATATTTTCCTTTTGTATGTAAGTTTTCTTACTTTTACTTCTAGGCTATTCTTAATTTTGTTTGCCTTAGTTACTTGACATTTGTGCCTGCTGATTGGCAAACCTGATTACCTTCGTAAATACACTACTGCTCACGGCAATACTGTCATATTTCTGGAACAACCAGCACCTCTTCCAGAGTAAGTGTGGACAACAGTTACTTGTGCCCAAACAGACCATCTGGAAGAAGGCTTAGAGAAATCAAAGAGGGCAGATGGTGCCTGACTCGGCGAGGGCAGCGTGTATCGATTGAAAATGTTGTGGCTCATGTGTACTGAGTGTAAGTTCTCGGTTATCTACAGTTCAATTCCAAAGTTCAAGCCGAGGGAATAGACAACACAGGTAAGTTGGTACTCTCTTTTCAGCATTGAAAGCGCTGCCTTGTGCTAGTAGGTACTGTCGTGGCTAATGGAAACGTTGAAGGGAAAGTGAGGGAACTGTAAATTTTTCTAAAATCGTTTTGGCTAGCATGGTTTTAGTTCAAAGAGATTCAGAGTTCTTCCTTCATCCCCACCCGCTCTACCACCTAACCGTCCTTCAGCCCAACTTGAAATGGCTGCGAAGATATAGGGAACTTAGTACTTTGAATACTGGGCTGACACCGAGAGGCATATTCGTCCATAACTGAGTTCCTTCTTCAACCATGTGCCATGGTCCCCACATTTCTCAACGCAGTGCAAAAACCTTCATTCAGCGGCAAAATTAATGTATATATGTATTTACATACATATAGCTCCTCCACAGACACGAACGCGCACGTGCGCGCATGCACTCACACGTATAAATAAGTACTTAAACGTAAAGTCAAGATGTATTTACTCACATAATTCAGGCTATATATTGAATGCCCATCATGTAGGCTTACGTTTAATGCAGTCGATATTTTCGTTCTCTAAATTTGCCAGTTTAATGTCATACTTACAGAATTTTTCATTTTGTAGATGATACGACATCACTCATATCTTCGTTTATAAAAATATGAATACATGGAGCATGTTAGTGTAAGCCTACACATATTGTTTTCTTCTTCCAACCAAGCATTAGACTAATAGCCAGTTGCGATCTGATTATTTCACCTCTTTGGCTTCCAAGGGATCTCCCTGCCTGCTGTAATCTTGGTATCCTCTCAGTGCTCATTCTTCGTAAATCTCGTTCCCAATTCCAATACTCTTAGGAAGTTATATATGCCCGCACGCCTACATATATAAGTAATATGTAACTTAAAAAGTTTCCAAGGCGAACAATGTAAAACTGTCAAAGTTTTATTACCGGTATTTTTAAACCTGGACACGGCACACGGGCATGGACACAGCATTTTCATAAAAATTGGACATGGCATCCATCAGTTTTTTTACATTGATAAGTACAAAGTTATTTTCTTTATGTTTAATTTAAACAAATTTAATTGTATTTTACTTCCAAACTTATATTTTATTATATTTGTGAAATTAATTCTTCTTACTTATTACCCTTTCTACAAAAAATAAATACCATGTATTTGGATAGTAAATTTGATCAACATTGGTAAGTATTAAGGATTTTGTATGTACTTTCTTGGCTCTAATTTACAAAACTTAAAAACCTTAGAGTAGCAATTTTTAAGAGATAATTCTTTATAGGTACAAGGCACACATCTTTTTAAATGGTATAGTCATGTGTTATTAGACATGTCATTACAGTAGGTTCCGTGTGGAGTTGCTAGTCTCCCATCGGGCGCCTCCCCAGGTGGTGGATAGGGGAATGCTCACCAGATATGGTGGATACCTAGGAAATAAAATACCCGGGGCGGACCAAAACTAGCAGCTGCTGCCTTGTAGTTGGATGTTGGTTTACCAAAGTCTAAAGGAAGTAAACCTTGATTATAAATTGCCTGGTCCTCCAGGTTGGGGGTTAATGCAATGGGCCAACTCCCCATTCATTGAAAAAAAAAGAAAATGTTAAAAAACCAAATAGATTGCAGCCGAATGGATTAAATAAATGTAAACGACAAAAGCTACGTATGGACTATGAGAATTGGAGTACGGAATGAGAATTCAATCACTTCTGGTTCCGGAAATGTGTAAATATTGTACAGCCGGAATAGTAAAAATAGTTAGGTAACATCAGCAGCTTACAACGGGTGAAAGCGCATAACGCAGACAGTGGACAGATTTATCCCTCATGGTATTCTGTGTTCACGATAACAGATTGAACCTTGACTAAGAAAGTCAGCATTGAGGGCAACCACAGTATCACATACCAGACAAACCTTCTTGAACTTATCAAGAACTGCCCGTCAGGCAAAATCATATCAATTTTCTTAGAAAGGCAAGAAAAGCCCTCGCTTAAAATACTGGACTAATGCCATCGAGAGGAATGGAACCCCATCCTTTCAGAGAGTAACGATCTTCGCTGTTACGGCGTGTATAAACACTTTCCTCTCTATTAATTCTTTAACAAAATGCCAGATGTGAGTGAAATTTGCCCCATGTAATGGCGAGCGGCGTTTTCAGGGGTCAGATAGCCGGCGATTCTTTAGCCTCATGCTCCAGGCCATGGACCCCCCCGCGGGGTCTTAAATAAGACAGCAGTTTAAGTAAGCAGTTTCTCGTAGATGAAACTAGGGGAACTCACATTAAAAAAAACAAACAAAGATATCGATTTTTAATCTAGGCTTACCTGCTGCTCTTTATCAGTTAGTGAATTAAATTGATAATATAATAATAATAAATAGTAAGTAATAATTAGAATAAATTATTTAATATGAAAAGTATAAAGTATGTTGTAATATATGAGTATCTAATATTTCCATACGAAAACTTTTAGTTTTTATAAAATCTAATGAAACTCATCAATTTGTAATGATTTTTAATTTTAAATCCAATAAAATTTAATTTTATGTAATATGAAAATTACATTTAAAATTTGAATCATTATCAACAGAAAAAGGTAAAATTTTAATTATTGAATATTAAACACTAGAAATCAACATTAATGGCAGAAACAGTAAGCATATATTACGACTTAACGAGTTTAGCTGTTTGTAAGCCGTTTTGAGACCTGTGAGTAGTAGGCCCTACAGCAACTTAATGACTAACTTACTCAACCCAATTTGTATAACACATACATCTTTAATTTTAACTGATACTAGAACTTAATATATTTATGGATGTGTTTCTGTACATAAAGATGCTTACAATTTTTAGAATAATGAAATCAAAAGCAAGTATCGTGGCGCAAGTGCGTCACAGCTAACGGTCAATGGAAAATATATAGGCCTATGCAGTTTTGCAGTATGTCATAAACATATATAAAGACCATAAAATAATATTAATACCATTATGATATTGTATTATAATATGTAATAAAAGTAATCGATATAAAATGAACAACGAGCGATGTAGGCCTCCTAAGAGCAACACTGTAAGTAGGCTCGACTCAATTTGCATCTCATTGATGTCCGACTTGGTACTGAAGCGGTAAGCACAGTGTAGGCCTATGTGTGAGTATGTCACCAGCAATTTGTCACTTTCCAGTTTGAAAGCATGTAATCAGAACAACCTTAATTTAAAACGAGGCTTCAATGTGAATATTCTCATCGGAATGAAACAATAAATGTAGGTCGTCAGCAACAAAAATTGGTCGCTTCAGCTCTGTTCTCAACGTTTTATCATTTTGGGGCTACTGTACAATATACATGTGTGTTAGTGTCCGTTTCACAGAGACTGGTACAAACGAGCTGAAGCGCTAGTCTGCTGAATGCTCCATTTAGTGGACCATTTTTATAACAATAGTTTACAGATTTCATAAATTGTTTGGAGTACTAATAGACAATACAATTTCGTATTCAGTACGATCGGTCGTACCTACTTGTGAGCGCGCGTTTCGAATAACAAGAAACGAATTTACCAGCTTGCAAATAACAGTTGGTTCAAAAGTTTTGTTCGTAGTTTTCTCACAGTTGACGCTTTCATTGAATTAAGATTTTAATTTTTGCTCGAATGTGAATTTGTTCGTTGAAGACAAAACTTTACTGTATTAATTAATCAAGAAAATAATGTATTATATAGTATAACGATTGCAAGAGGATAATACGAGAACCTCTGAGTGGCCGAGCAGTGAAATATGACTTTTATTTAAGAAATTATGAAGTAGGCTACTAAATTTGAAAACGCCAATTTTTGGCGAAACAAAAAGTAGAGGAATTATAAAACTCTCGTGTGACTATACGTGTATCTGATCGGTATTATACGGGTTTGATTAAATGTGTGAACCGGAAAGTGCTTCACTACAAGAAAGGCTGGGACCTTATAAGTGAAATGCATTGCACAGAATGGACTACTGGTCTTTCGCAGGCCATATCTACGTGACGGCAAAATGCTTTGCACTGTTTTAGGTTATAGACTTATAGTTACCTGTAATTACAAGGTCCTAATACGCACCCAATTAAATGTAACACTGGAAGCACTAAGGCAATCACTGTTTAATGCTGCTGTATAGGCCTGGTCGTAAGGCAGTAAGTTGTCTCAGAAGTCCTGCCACTGAATGGTTTCCATAATTCACCATAATGCCACCAGAAACCTTCAAGATCCCATAATTCATTCTAACTAATGATATATTCCACCAAACCACATAGCCATTGTCACTGGTGGAATCGCGAAAATATTTAAGGCAGTCGATTTTAACTGCTAATCCTTCTTCTAAAGGTACGTTATTCTGCTGTGAAATTCATTTGTCTGAACATTCTTGATCTATGATTATTGACAATTTATTTAATACGTATATTCGGATGTATCTTCTGTTAATTTATCCGCATACAGTCGCCCACTTGAACACGCATACATAGGTTAGGTTAGGTTAGGTAATGTGTGTGAAGTGTGTAACGGAATTTAATATGTGCTAACATTCACCTTTTATAAGTTGCGTAAGCTTAGATTGACATTTGGTTACTGTTGACAGTGAGATTTTTTGTATTATTTGTACACAATTTGTATAAAAATGGGGGATATACGAAGTGCGGCCAGTGCATGAACGGACAACAGGAATTCTGCGAAGTCTGTGGACAGTGGGACACTGATACCTGAGGAGGGTAGACTGCGATGTCACAAACATTTGACATGCAAAATGTGCGGCCACCATCTCCGACTATTATATAGGGGGATGGAGAAAGGACAGTGAATATTTTTCGTTTAGTGAATATTATATCGAATCCATTGTATTGAAACTCCTTACCGTTTTGCAAACTATTTCCCATCATACTTTTCAGGGGTTTGGATTGTCAAAATGATAATCAGTATTCACAATCATTTTGACATGTTTAAAATCGGCTTTAATCGTGTTCTTTTTTGTTAAATTTTTGTATATAGTTTTTAAAATTTTTGATCTTCTAATTTTTTATTTTTTGTCAATTACATTTTTAAGTATGTATAAATTTACTACCTGAACGAAAGAATTTGATATCGTCTGTTCCTTTATACTTTTGAACTGCTCTTTCTATCCTTTCGTCCACCTTGACGTAGTTTCTTTTCCCCTTTTTTCCTCATGCTCAGTTCCATTCTTCTCATATACATGCGATTGGTGACATCCGCTTCTGTGTTTTCAAACATTGTAGATCTTTCAAGTTGGATTTGGGTTTGGGATTCAGAAGAATGCTGCTGATTTATGATGCCATTCCTGAGAACAGGAAAACAGATATTCGTCCACTGCGATAAAGTGATTTATTTATTTTCTAGTCATCGAAACAATCGAAAAACCCTGATAGTTTCTTATTGTCCGGAGCTTGAGATTCTATTTCTATGAATCCATCTTCTACATCTTCTGCCTTAAGAAAGGCGAGGGCTGCGCACATCCTTATGTGTGGTGTGTCTTATTGGTTTTTTTGGTATTCGATGGTGAGTTTAAGTTCCTGTACTCTACTCCACAAACACTTCTTCACATGAAAAAAAAAACATTTAGGCCTACCTCTGCCACAGAGAAAACTTCTCGAAGCGCGATATTGCCGCTCCTTTGGAGTCAACTTTGATTCTGGGTGGTTCCCATTCGTGAATAGCTTCGAGGATAAGTCGAAATATACAGACGTAAGCTTCTTTTCCTTATTCGACAGAAAAGCAAACGCCACAGGATAAATGTTTGTTTCTTCATTTATACATTCAGAGTCTTCATGAATCGTATAAATTTGTCCTAGCTGTTTACTCTTGAACGTTCCGTCCATGAAAATACATTGGAGTGCTTCAGCTTTCTGTTTTTTCGCCACTGAAGAGTATGAGTCATTTATTGAGGAGTCGTTGCTTAAAAGAAAGCTGCTTCCATCATTCTTTTCAAACACTCGTCGCCAAGGACAATTTCGTCGCGAATTTTTGGCTATTTTTGGTTTCCTCGAGCAACACTTCTGTGTATTTGCATTGTACTCTTCAAAGAGAGAGGCGACGGAATTTCTGTTACAAAATTGTAATCTCTGTTATGCAGATCACCCAGCTCTTCTGTACTAAGTAACATCGATGATGTTAAGTAGCATAATAGACATGGTAAAATGTAAATTGCTGTAAAGGGACTGTATCTGTTAGAGTAAATGAGTAAATGTGTGTGAGTAAATGTACGTATTACGTGATGTTTACAAATTTTAGACAGTTATCTCGTGCTCGTGTGGACGACACCACCCAAGGTCAAATGTTCACTTCACGGTCTACCCTCTTCAGTTATCAGAGTGTTTGCACGCTTCGTTATCCGCACTATTCGCGATACCAAAATGGGCTCCTATTGATTGCGTACAGTTTAATCCCTAACCCAAATGTTTTCCACTTCAATGAGTCAATGTACACAAACATATCAATCTCTCTCTCTCTTTTATTGTTTCTTGAATTTTTTTTCCTCTTGAATGAGTGTAGCAACATGAGTAAATTGATAAGTAAATGAGGCAGTGTTCTTATATGTTACAAGAAATTTCACTTGTCGAAAAACTTCAGAGACATCTCAAGGCTGTAAATAGAGATGCGCCAAGAGTAAAAAAATAAAATAAATATATATGAAAACCAATAAAGAACTAATAAAAATATATTCGTTCGCGGGTGTTGCACTGGTGGTTATTAAGCGGAAGTGACTAAGTTTACCAGGGATCTAGTACTGTGGCCAGTACCAGTCTTCCTGCCAAGGCATAGGGTAGGGGCCCCTAGCATTAAAGTTCATATGGTTACAAAGAACGTGTTTTACGATGAGCTCTCATTTTATTTGTCTTTTATGAAAATATCCTTTGCTGAGACATTTCACAGGCTTGTTTATCGTTACGTCTATGCAAAGGATTTATGTATTGTGAGTGTACTATCTGTATTTTTGCACACACAAACAACAAACGTTGGCTATGGTGGAGTCATAGTTTGAAGAAAAGTCTATACAAATAGTACAGTTAATTTATCAACAAGCCCGGCGCGTGTGCAAATGTGCGCGTACACGTAGAGTTCAGGTAGCGATGAATTGAGCTTCGGCGATTTTTATTTAACAAATAACAAGCGCAGTCGATGTTATTAGAGTGGTAGAGGATTGTTCCCGACACGATGGATGAACCCCTGCATTGGAAGACTGAAGAATAGAGTTTAAAAAAAAACTGGCAATTAATCATTTAAAATGACTTTTGATTTACATTTTCAGAAAGATACAGACTAATTAATTGTTTGATTGAATTTTAGTGTTTAACCGGCGCCTGACTGCTTTGTCTTTAGGCAGTAACTGTATGTTATACACATGTAACAGAGAATGTATAGGCCTATCAGTGTATTCCGTGTGCATGATTTTCACCTCTATAGTCGGTTGCTTATAGTATGCACACTTCACCTGATCATCGCATGCTCATTATTTGTAAGCAATATTGAATTACCTGCAACTTCTTTCATTACTTGACAAATTTTAAATAAAGTATTTCTACGGAAAACATAAAAATAAATTTGTATTAATATTAGGCCTATTTTTGTAAAAAATACTTGTTTATTGATTGAGTAAAGTAAGTGTCACAGTTTACGTCTTTCTGTTTTGTCACATTTTTTATCTTGTTTTATGTTATTGACTGAAGTGATGACGCATTAACGATACCGGTGTATTGTCACTTGGAGGCAAAGCTCATCCGAGCGCGAAGTGGCAAGAAACAACGTTTGTAACTGACGTTCGTTAAAAATTTAACTAAAAGTGAGCGTACCATACAGCTCTGTCCGTTCACAACTATTTTATGATTCCATTCGCAGTTGTTTGCATAAGAAACTGCAGACATCCGAAAAATTAATGAGAAAGAAGCGAGCAAGTTAAATTTGGTGAATATTCAGAATTTTTGTGTTTAACTTCTTGATACAAGTTTTTATGTTCACCATAGTCTGAGTTGTTAGTGACCATACACAGAACCATTCTGTATAATACAGCCGCCAATACTAGAGGTATTTTGACATCGTCATATTAAATGATGAGTCGGATAACTTGAGATTGAAATAAGGATTACATTCTTCTAAGGCATTTGTCATCGTTTTGTTTTATAATAAAACATAATATTTACAACAGACGTAAAACGAAATATACTAAACAACTAAATTATGTAAATTCATAATCAGCTTTATCAGATACGTACTGGAAAGCCTTGAAGAGAACGCACTCAGTATTTACATATTACATATAAGCAATAGTTGTTAATAATGAAGTAAGTGGTTTCATAAATGTACAGTAAAACTGTAATTTAGCTTGATTATAATACAATTATGAGATTTAATTTGTAAACTGATATTACAATAGTTACTGTAGTCTAATATATTTTACAGCAGAATCTGTTAACAGAGGGTCGAGGGAAAAGGAAATAGTAGTAATCTGTAAAATAGTAAGAGAACATTTATTTCACAAGAGCATTTCCCATTCATAAGAATTCTACCAAGTCTTTTATACCACTAAAACGTTTTCTGAATTGTAAAAGTTTTATTTAAAATTTTATTCTTACACGTGTATCAAAATCCAAAATATTATGCCAACTACAACTTAGGCAAACACACATTGTACCTCCTTGTGACGGTTTTTAGATTAATAAGGAGGGGGCAGTCAAAAATGTAGTTGCACTAGCATAAAAAAGTGTGGAATATTTATAAAAATTGGATTATTTATCTGGAAGTACAATTGAAAATCTACTTTTCTGCAAAACCGTCAAATTTATTTAAACATTTATAGTGGGCGTGACACGAGTTTTTCAAATCCATTGCTGAAAAATCCCGTCCATCATCCGATAATCATCCCCGCGCTGCATTTTGTTATCAGTGTGATATTGCTGCTTTGCAAGGACGTCTTCCATAGAACCGTGGAAATCACGGCGCAATGTTAGTATTGTAAGGAGAGTATTTTGACTTCTCCCCCTCAAAATATTCAAGGAGTTCCTTTGTGATGGGTACCGAATGACATCAGAGATGATGTAGCGCATAAGTACATACGAAATGCCCAGTACAGCCGTAATTTCGTCCAGTTTCCTGTGTGGAAGAGGAAGATGATCATTAATTCTCTATTTTATAGTAAATGATAAGTTAAAGGCACTGGTTAAAGGTACAACAGTGTCTAGAAATTATAGTACAGATACTGATCATTATAAGGTAATTTCAAAAATTAAAATATTAGGTAGATGGTTGCATAGAACTAAGAAAACTATAAGTGCTGAATCACAAACCTTCAAAGTGAACTTACTATTAGATGAAGGGATACGACATATCTATCACTCAAGATTGAATGAGATTCTATCGCAAATGCCGTCTGCCACCACTATAGAAGATGAGTGGCATCAACTTAAAGGAGCTATAAAACAGGCAGGTTTTAGAACTTTAGGTTTTAAAAAGACGAACAAGAGGAAAAATGGGGTCTCAAGGTTTAGAATACCGAAATAGAAAATGCTTTAAAAGAGAAAAGGAATGCATTTTTTGGAGTATTTAAATACATATTCTGATGAATGTAAAGAGAAATGTAAAGAAGTAAGGAACAGAACAAAGATGGTAGTCAGATAAAACCATCAAGAGTCCTGGGATAAATTTATCAGTGTCATAGAAAATAATATTCATGGACAACAAACAACTGCATACAAATTTTTGAAGACTTGAATTTACAAGAGAATTCCAAGGAAAATTTAAATGTTATAAGTAAGAAAAGGTGGATTCAACACTATAAAGAACTGTGGTGTAATGATGTAGATACCCAGGCTCAAGACGAAATCAACGAAGATGAGGCAGATTTGAATATAACAGTACATTTAATACCAATGGAAGAATTAGAAAGTGCTCTGAGATGCTCAAAAAATAGGAAATCGCCAGGTTCTGATGGAATAAATACAGAATTCATCAAATATAGTAGTTTCTCATTCAAATTACGACTTTTACATTTATTTAATATGTGTTGGCTATCTCGACGGATTCCTCCTCTTGGTTAGAAGCCCATGTTATATCAGTTTTCAAAAAATGGGATAGAAGGAATTGCAAGAATTATAGGAGAATCAGTTTATTAAATAAACCTTACAAAATTTATTCTAAGATAATAAATGACAGGTTATCGAGAATTGCTGAGAGTCTGATCTTAGAAGAACAACATGGGTTTCGGAGGGGAAGGTCCACATTTGATAATACATTTATATTAAAACAAATATTGGAAAAAAGAATTGAATTTAATGCAGAACACATCTTGCGTTTGTGGCCCTCGAAAAAGCATTTGACAGGTTGGATAGAGCAACATTATGGAGGATAATGCAGAGAAGAGGATACCCTATTCATTTAATAAAGGTAATTAAAAGTTTATATAATGGAACGCGGATAGGGGTAAAAACTAACAGATTGTTAGAGCACATTGGAATAACCCAAGGCGTTCGGCAGGGTTGCAGTCTTTCTCCTATTTTATATAATATCTACATAGATGATGCCAAAAGGAAATGGAAATTGGACGCCCCCAAAGCATTATACTGGGGGAAAGGATTTTATTTAAATATTTTAACGTATGCAGACGATCTTGTGATCCTCAAAGAGAATAAAAGTTACCTCTAAAGGTCGTTGTTTTATCTTACTAGCATTTTAACAGATTACAATCAATCCATTTCCTTATCCAAAACAAAAGTTATGACTTTCTCTGGGGAAAATTATATTAGAACGAAGATTGTCATACAGGACTATCGAATTAATATATAGATATTAATAATATATTATATAATATATAATATATATTCGAATTAACTATTCGAAGATAGAACAGGTACCAGATTTAAAGTATCTAGGGTGCAGTATCACATACCAAGATGGTAAGGAGGTTGAAAGCAAAATTAGTCTCTTCCCTTCGCTTTGCGGTTGTATCGTTAAACACTGAAAGAAGACAACAATGAAATAAACGCAATTAAAATATTATAATGTAACGGCCATACCTTAACTATTGTATGGTAGTGAAACTTGGATTAGAAAGGCCTAAGATATATCTAGAATACAAGGAGAGGAAATGAGGTTTTTGAGGGCTGTAAAGGGATGTACGAGGAGAGTTCATATCAGAAATTATCATATTAGAATGGAGCTAGGCATAGCTGAAAGTTTAAATGAGAAAATCTCCCGGTACAAAACGGAGTGGCGGTTACACGTAGAGAGAATAGATCCAACTAGATTTTCAAGAAGAGCCCTTGACTATCATCCAAGGGGGAAGAGAAGTGTGGGAAGACCCCGTAAGCGATGGTTGGACTTCCACTGAGACTGGAACAGGCTACTAGCCTAAGCCGTAAATGATGACAACGAAGACGACCCTTCTCCGATGTACATACTTTATGAGTGATAGAATTTGGAATACCAAAAACATATTAGACTAATGTTAACAGCTTATTGTATTTGTAATAATAACAATGTGCTTCACAGTCTTAAGATAATTTGAACGGAACATTAGAACTCTTTGACCGTAATTTACAGATCAAATGGAGATTAGAAGAATTGCAGCGTACAACCATTGGCTTTCAGGGAAGTACAAAGAACATTAACAGGTAATACGAAACGACATACTTGTTTCTCTAAAAAACAAAAGTAATTGAAAAAATTAAGCATATCTAAACATTAAAACATTAGTATATTAATCGCATTTATATTTATTTAGTGTGGTAATAAGTAATTAATTCTATATTAATATTAAAATTAATATTTATAAATTGCTTAGTGTATTATTCTAAACTTAATTTGTGTGTCTATTGTATGCAATTAGGCCTATATATATTTTAAACTATATTGACAGGAAATAACAAATTGATATTTGTAGAATATTATTTGTAAAACTTACAGATTTTAAAATATGAAGATTATTTTTACAGGCAGTAGTGAACTCATATTATCTGTAACTTCCTTTTTCTTATTCTAAGTGCTAAGAATTTTTATCAGATAACCGCGGTACTCTCGAAGACATAGACACATCGCAGACAAATACTGTGTCAATAAATCAACTAATCACGTAAATATTACACATTAACTAACTAATAACACACATTAACATATTAATAATATCACATTAAGTTAACCAAATAATATTAATAAACAATGCTAATCACTTTGGTCTTTAAATTTGATTACTGATTTCTTGGTAATGTAGGCCTAGATAACTTTTAATAGAAATACGTATTTACTGTACATTAATTTATTATTAAATGTGTGTATTACTGCACTGAATTAGTTGAAAGTAATACATTTTTAATGAATGGCACGTAGTTATTAATAACGATTATTTATAAAGAAAATAATATGAACATATGTTTTACCATTTAATGGTAATTACACTGCCATTACATTATAAAACTGTCTCGCCGACAGTTGAGCGACACGGGGACGAAACAGAGAGATGCTACGAACTCAGTGAACTAAGAGCTGGTACGAATTAAGAGAAAGACGTAAGTAGCTGAAGTCAGTATAGTTTGCTTATAGTAAAATATAGTTGATTTTAGAGTCGTCAAATATATTAAAGGTTATGACTTTTTAAAAGATTTATTGACTGCACCACATGACCACTGTACTGTACCACAAGACTTACTGAGTGTACCACATGACCACATGGCCGCTGTAGTGTACTACACGATTTATTGACTGTACCACATGACCATTTTACTATACCACAAGATTTATTGACTGTACCACATGATCACATGACCGCTGTACTGTACCACAAGATTTATTGACTGTATCACAACCACCTCATGACAGCGAAACTGGTAGTTGTGGTTCAGTTTTTCGTTGAAGAAAAAGTGAAAAGAAAAACAAAGGATTGAATACTTACATTACACAATACATCACAGGTATTTGTTTATAGGCTATTACATATTAAATACATTTCACATATCTGTATCACATTCTGTTCATAATTTTGTTTAAATTTAATTTGAGAGGTTTTGAAACTACAATGGTTCAGTAGCAAAGCTGGGCGGCTACTAATTAGCTTTCCGTAATTATTATAGTTATAGCATTTGTATTTAGCGGAACCGACAGCACATTTCCACCATCAGTTTCCATTAAAATAATTAGACTCTGTTATTTGTCCACCAAGTAATAAACAGATGGATAAATGTAAACAGGTCATCATTTATAAAAATAGGTTTTTAAATTTTTTTTATACTACTCATTTTCGTACCACTATGGCGATTTACGCTGATCACCAAGTCACAATACTAACGGGAACGAAGCGATGCTCGGTATGAGAACGCGTGATTCGTCCATAGTGAGCGTAAGCGTACACTTAGATTTAGTTAAATGTAGATAATTCGTGCCGTGTTCTTGGCGTATTTAAAGTTCGTGATCTCAATATATCTTCAACTGCTGTCTTGCATTGCTGTGTCGCTATTCTAACAAAAGAACAATTTTATTCTTTTGAACCAAACATGACGTACTTGGGAATTTGTTGTGTAGCTCACTGAGCTTATTGCATTCAGAATCATGTCGCAGGAATCTCTCTCCATTTCGTGATGTATAAATAGAAAACACTGCCGCTCAGACGTTTAAAAGGGTTTCCATAACGTGGTTTGTACGACTCTATGTAGAGAAGTACACAGAATAACTAATGCTTTACGAGATATTATCTAGAGTAAAGTCTCATCCACCATTGAAAAGTGTACCTCTGCCATTCCGTATATTTTATTTTGTGAATTTTTAAATAAATACAAAAAAACATTTATATTATTTATTTTACTTTTCGTGCATGAGATCAAAACTGTTAAAAACGAGGCAGTGAATTGTGTAAGGCGTACGCGTCATGAGATAAAGAAAGCTATACTGAAGTAAGAGATAACTATAATAAAAAATATTTCACACGTCTAGTAGCGTGTACTAAATAGAATTTTACTGTTCAATTATCTTAATTTTAAGTTGTTTTGATGAATTTTTGTTCTTTCTTTTTATTTACGTTAATAGTAATAACGATAGTAACATTAGTGCTACTGACTTCGTTTTAGTAACATAACTGGCTTAGACTACATCACTTGAGCCATTAATGAAGAGAGAAACGGTGACTCATTTCCACACTACATTCAAATTTTCCAGTCATGCTGGGTTGAAATGCGTTTTTTTCGTTGGGATCTTGAAGTAAGTTGGATGTAAGTTGAACATTTTGTGATGAATCTACTCGCGTTGTGACATGCCCCTGAAAGGAAAATATTGACTTCTTCAGTAACCACATATTATGCACTAGTTTAAAAAAATACATAATCCTTTAATCATTTCTTTTCTTATACACGTGAATATTTATTTTTTCCAAATATTTTCTAACGGCTCTTACAGCAGTGTGAGTGGGATCACGTTCAGATTACTTTGTGTACAGCTCCCTCTAACGTATGTGTTGTTTCTTAAAACGCGTTTGTTTCGCTTGCTCAAGCTTGCTGTTGACGGACTTCTTGGTTTTCCCTCAGAGGATGCACTCTGAAATTCCTCTAAAAAACTGTGTTTATATTTCTGTAGCTGCTACGAAGATACTTGCAGTTGTGAAACAGTTTTTCGTAAAAAAAAATAAACAGAAAAAAATAAAGTATTTGTTTCTTTCACAAAACTACCATATTGCTGGTATTTGTTTCTTTCACCTCGCGCATTTTTTATGCAAAAGTATTTATAAGTGGGCAGATACTTTTACTAAACACATAGAACATAGATTTTGGAATCTTTATTTTACGTTTCACTGATGAATATTAAGGCGTAACTGGATATATTTCCTGTTACCCTGACTGTCTGTTACCAGCTTCTACTTCTCAGAAACTTAGCCAAACATTTTGTGTAGTCTATCTTACTAGATAGTCAGCAGTCCAGTTAAAAAATATTTAGAGAGATAGATAGATAGATAGAGAGAGAGAGAGAGAGAGAGAGAGATGAGGGCAGAGAGAGCCAGAAACTAAGTTTCAGGTCTAGTCGAACTAAACTTCAATGCGTTTGTAGAAATGAAAATCTATCTCAGTTGTTTTGCTTCATCTCATTGTTTTAATTCAACGTCCCTGATTTCGAAGATTAAGTTGAGCATTTCAACTTCTTGTGGGACATGACAGTTGAACGAGTTCATCGTTTTGATGGTAAATGCAGTTTAGGGGCGAGAACGGTTTAGTCTAATTTTGTGGTCTTTTATAGGCATTTATGAACCTATACTGCTTTATATAGCCCTATTTCGGCCTAAGCCAACTGACACAAGGAAATGTTTCCGTTGGGCTGCTGTTCAGCAGCGAGTTCTAAGCCGAAACGCGTTACATATTGAGCACATTTTTAGAGGCACAGTAACGAACATTTCTTGATTAATGCCAAAAGAAACTACTGATAAGTAGGCCTATTAGTATATTACATTGTTGGCTGGGATTCAATGTCATCTGATTCACGCTGTTCTTCCGAACTATATTTTATTTGTTCGTAGAGGAAATTGAGAGGAACATAACAAGTTGACACAATTAACATATTCTGTGTCGTACCAGAGCGTTTCTTTGGCTGTTTTGAAAAGAAAGTATGGAATTAATTAAAGATCTGTCTTAGTTTCAGAGACAGCTTTAAGCTTTAGGACCTGCCTAAATATCGCTTTTATTAAATTCACGTGAAAACAGAAATCATTGCAGAGTTTGCCGATGAAGAGTGAAGAAAATTGAAGACGGTATTTACATGCTTTGCGATTTTCACAGGTATCCGGATTCAATGAGGCAACAATTCTCAAGGTATACTGAGAGGTTCATTGTTTCAACAGTGAGTCGACATGATTACAATCAATCCAGGTTCAACATGTTCTCAAATGTTTTCATATTTTAAGCTCACTTCCTATATTCAATATTCTCATGGCCTTTATATATTTCTGACAATGCATACAAAGTATTTCTGTTTTCCTAATACGTGAATCATGCGTCTTAAGAAACAAATTATTAAAGCTTCACTTCTCTTGGACGTACGCCTAATACGCATTTGGCCAGTCTCTTCTTGTTTTTTAACTTCCTACTTTCACCTTTGACGTTTCATGGATATACGGTTATAGGATATTCACACATATTTTAATCAGTTATTTTCTCTATGTTAGCAGTCTTCATAACAACTTTGTCAAATTTTGTTGCTTCCCTGCTATGTACACTTTTTCCTCGAACGAGGCCTTTCAGTTTCGCAACCACTATCAAGTTGTTGTAGGAAGAACTTGATGATGGTTGCGAAACCGAAAGGCCTCGTTCGAGGAAAAAGTGTATATAGCAGGGAAGCAACAAAATTTGACAAAGTTATATATTTTAATCTCGCATTGCAGAAAAGCCGCCTTCTAAATTCCGTGGAAATCCCTATGCAAATGAAGAGCTGAATCGTTAAGTAGAAAGAATCTTGGTGTATGTAGCCTACTAGTAATGAATGCTTCTAGGGTCTAATGTGTAGGGTGTACGTAGAGAGGGTTTCCGATGTAAGGAGTGATTAGAAAGGGTTCTCGGTCTGTGAAGTGATTGTCGTGATGTCAATATCTGGATAAACCCACTAAACATGTAGAGTCAGTGTAAGTAAAATCTAAGAGTTCATATGACGGTATGTAAAGAAGAAGAGGAAGCAGTTAACAGTAATGATCATTATGGTAATGGCAAAGTTAGATTTATTTAATTAATATAAATCAATGCGCTTTGATTTTCTATCAATGTTTTTATGTTGGATACAGCAGTTCTCAAATAGTATGGATTGCAAAAATGTGCAGCATCAACAATGAAAGTTATCTCTTGTTGAGATAACTTTACGTATAATATTACTTACCTATCGTGTAATATCTGCGTGTGAATACAGCGAGGAGCAGGAAGAAGAAGAGGTATAGTTTAAAGTGTCACTATGAAAAACCTTATTTGTTTCGTACGTAGGCTGAATTGTACATGTCTAACATTGAATAAGTACTTATCATTTTACTGCACCTATTTATCTCATTCTGGATACATATTAGAAATGTACAGTAATTTCTTTGTCTGCTGCGGTATGTAGAATAGTCTATTTGTAAAAAAGCATTATATTTATGGCGAAAATAGTATAAGTTGAGATTGTTCGAGTGGGAATTGCCCAGCGTTCTTATCAACAGTTTGTGTAAAAAGATACTGTGAATTATTTGGCATCAGGTTATAGAATCGATGAATCGGCGTAACTCGGAAACTAAGTAACTGAAAAAAAAAATCGTCACAGTGTGATAAAGTGAAATAAGATTACTTTACCTGAGAATAATGTTTAATTTTTGGTCAAAAAAAGGTCATAAAAGTTTATGCAAAAGTTCGTTTTAAGGGAGCCGTATACAGTTACGACTAGTTGTCAGGTAACGCTAGGCTATATTGTAATTTGACCAATTAATTTATTGGGAATATTCAGGAAAGTAGGCCTATATTTGTTGCTGTGTTCAGAATCTGAGAAATTATTTGATTAACATTACTTGTACGGGTTAGCAGGAGGTTCCACATTATTAAAATTAAACGCGTTAGTGTTAGGCTTATTTTGTTTTACGACAACATTCGATAATATTCAAGGTTTAAATTGTTTCACTACAATATCAGTTATTATTGTTTAAATAATATATTAATATGTTTATAGTACGAAAAGGATTAATGTACGAATGGGAATAAAATATATTTATTTTATATTACCCAATATGCACACTTCATAATTTGATAAAATCCATGAAATTATATTTAGATTATGCTTCATGAGTCTCATATAAGAATAAGCAAATAAAGTCTCTTATAAATGAATAAAGTCCACAACAATAACCGCCATTGGTTTGCCTACTAGTTGAGCGCAGTCGTCTCAACTGCCTAGTCTGGTTTTGGTGCCTAGTCGTCTGTTTTATTCCATTCTATGTCATCAAAATTATCAAAAACGTTGAAAAGTGCTTTACTTGGCACAGACGCACGAAATCTTTACTCGTTTGTATTTCTTTTGAAAGTTACTCTTTGAATGTTGCTAACACAGTTTAGTTCATCGGCTGATGTGATTTGTTTTGCATGACTGAAAACGAAATATTTTATTTCAAACTAAAATTTTTCAGACTGTGGGAGTTATATATATATATATATATATATATATATATATATATATACACGCTTTGGAGTACTGTCTAAGATTATGGGCGTCGAGATTTAAAAAAATATATTGTCTTCTAAATTATATTGGATTTGCCTGACTAAAATACAAAACAGACTTGAATATATTAATCTTTAGCTAAGTATAAAATTTAATTTGTAAATCACTAGACGTACTTCCTTGCCTTTCCCCTTCAACACTATTGCATTTTCAGAATGATAAATTAACACCGACATTAATTTAAAATCGCCACACCATTGCCACCTAAAAGCAAAGTTAATATATCTTTTGACACTTCATGCTTTAGGCAGTCACCTGTGATCACGTGGGCATCTTCAATAAGGTGCCGACTCATCAATGTGAAATGTGTCATGGTGTCACTAATAACTATCACCAATCTGTCTCATCGGAAGTGATTAGCCACTCCCATTTCTTCGATGAGAGACTAATTGCCGAACTATCGCTATGATTGACGTTACGAAATGTACTGAAGTCCAAATCTGCACGTAGGAACTTGAAAATTTGGGTTTTAAGAATGATTTAGAAAAGTCCACAATTTAGAGAAGAGTTAATATTTGTAATTTTATTTACCAACAACGCGCGCGTATCATTTTCCAAATCTCAGAGAGGAGAAAAATATCTAAAATTATCGTAAACTGCATTTCGAGTTACTTGCTGCAACAGCTAATGTCGATGTTTTTAACCTCGATACTGTAAATGTAAAAAGACAAAAATTGTGAAACTCATAGTTTTCTGTTTCAGTTATTTCTGTTACGTCTACTTCTTAATCGTCAATAATTTTCACTGTAATCCTTTATATAAATTGATCATGTGGTATTTCTTTGGGAACTATATACTTTCAACAAAGTCAAAAATAGTCAAATAGTAAAAAATTGTGTATAACAATAGTGTATAATTGTTAATGTATAAGCAGCCTTGTAATAATACTGTTTTAGTCAGTAATTTATTAAAATAGAGTTGAAGAAATATAAATGGTTTTTGCTACCAAGTCAAAGTATATAGAGTAGGCCTATATCAAAACCAGTTAGTTAGTCACCTGTATTCGTCAGCCCTCTTATACTGCGTTCAGAGTTATCTGTAATTGTACCAAGCGTCGCTGGACACGCACATTTAGAAGAGCGCGCGCGTTTCTGTACAGGAGACAAGCAGATCAAATCAACAAATATAATTCAACCAAATGGTACTGGCAGTCGGAGGACAGTAAAAAACTATAGGCAGGATGAAATGACGAAGACTCACACATCAACAAATAATAATCGTTGTGGCATTGTAAGAAAAACATTTCTATTCATTGTCAGTTGTACAACAATGGGGCAACGACTAAAACCGTAACGACAGACACTCAAACTTCCACGTCCGTCTGTAATAAGAAAACGTGACTTTGGCAGCGCGCTCCCGCTGTGGCATCTTGCACAGTAATCGATAATAACAGATAATAACTTATTACATGTCTTCTTAACGCTGGAAATTTCTTTGCATTTGAAATAGTCCATCACTCGATTCGCTGTTAGTATTCTTGTTTTTGTTTATTCAAAAGCGTTTACAAGGGCAGCTTATATGCTAATTTAAGACGACTAGGTAGATTTCCGTTTGTCGCACGTAAAATTATGTTGTGCATATAAGCTAATAAATGTCTACTGGGTATTGTAGGTTTACCTAGTATAACGTATGTTGTCGCCTGTCATTCCAAAACGATGTTACATTTTTAGGTGCGGTATACGTATTCCGCGCGCGCACACACACATATGTATATTTATTTATTTTTATAAATTATTATTGGGTGTGGACAAATTTAACTTGAATTATTGTACGAGTTGATTACAAATTGTTAATTGTGATTAATTAAAGCTGGTGCTTAGTGACTTCATTGGTGTCATTTAGTGTCATTAGTGTATTTTGTTTTCCACTGTACCATTCGACGATCAGTGAGACCGTCGTAGCATATAATTTGTCCTGAGCAAAATGGGGAATGCAACCTTCAAGCTAGTCTCATCGTACCTCACAAGCTAATCTCCGCCTCCCGGGAGCAGCTCCTAGTTACGCCTATATTTTGGTTTGTTTTGTCCTTACACGAAATGGTAAGCGTACATTGTATAACAAATTCCGACTCGACAGCTTATTTCCTTCAGGGGTAATTTTTTTTTTTTAACTTACAGACACACAGACGGAAAACGAAATATTTTTTGGCATATGTTTGTTGGACGGTTTTCCATCAGTTTAATGAATGTTAATCTTGTGGCTGATTTAGTAATATCTGGTTTTCAGCAAATGACAATATGTTCAGTAAGTTATGTTCGCTTAATTTGATCCCTCCCGAAGCTAAGCGTTGCCATTCATATACTATTCGGTATATATTTCCGGAAGTTTGGAACCATATTTTGGGAATACTCGAAGGACAGAATCACAAATATGTACCCTAACTACCAAGGAGTACTGAAAATGACATAAGAAGCACGATGGCTACAATTATACAAGGTGTTGGTGTTCAGTAAACGTAACACAGGTAGGCTCTTAGACCTTTAAGAACAAATATATTAAGGGGAAAAATATATAGGAAGGGGGATTAAAGTACATAAGAGGGAAAATAATTAAAATACATACAAAAAGAAACAGAATTTTGTTAGGATATCAATAAGTTTTGATAAAAACGAATTAAAAAAAAAATAAATGAAAAAAATGAAATAAAATTGGAAAACATGCACCAAGACGCTAACCAGTACACGGAAGTTTAGAGACAAAAATAACTGAGGTGACAATGGAAACAACGAAACAAAACAAGTCAACAACGAACGAAGTCTGAAGATGGCCACCGATGGAGTGGCTGAAACGTTTGCTAATTCTAACATCGGACCACGGTCTGAGGGCCCGGAAAGTGTTAATAACTACAGAGTCTTAATTGTTAGAGAAAATTCTTGAAAACAGTTATTTTAAGCGGTAGCACAAAAATAATAAATAAAATAACAGAGTAGTAAAGAATAAGTACGAAAAACTGAAGAGGGACATTAAATAGACGATAAGACAACTACAGATAAAAACTGTAAGTCCAATTGTAACTAATAACAGCGATCATAGCCAGAATTATGAATCGAGTAAAATCATGGTGGAATTCATATTGCAAGATGAGCAACATTGTAAAATAAAACGTCCATTTATTTTAAAAAGAGGCGTTTAGTGTGCTTCTTGGCACAATGTCTTTGTTAGAAACACGGACAACGAAGATTAGAATGATACAAAAACTGCAAGCTGCATAGAGAAGAATAGAAACTTCTATGCTATTTTAAAAATAAGAGACAAGAAATAAGTAAATGTATATATGTAGACAAAGGAGAATAAATATCATGTACAGAATTAAGAAATAATGTGGAACCTTGCAAGACATCTGGATACACGCGAAGATCACTGATGGTCACGAAGACAAAGCGACTTACAGCTTTCTGTAAACAGAAGGCTTGATTGGTACTGTACAAAGAGGCAGTATGCGTATTATGAGATGTCTGGCTAACTCGACAAGATTTTATCAGGTTAAAATCAGTTGACAATGAATGGAGAGGGATTTGGCCAGCAACAGCCTGACAAACTGTAATAATAATGCATGTTTGTGTGTGTGTGTTGTTTCATTCTGTAAGATTGGTACCTCTAACACTTTGGATGAAGACTGGGATCTAATCGCGTGTGTGATTATAGGATAGAAAAAACAGGAATAAAATGACGATTTGAAAGCTAGTCAGAACAACACTAAGTCGCTATGATTTATTAGGGTCTCTTCTTGGCTGGAGATTGTTTAGTATCCTGAGTAGGGTATTCCTCTTTATTTGGCGGCAGCGGCAGTCAGTCCTCTTTGGATAACTCACAGATTTGATTTATAACTTCAGTGAGATCGGCTACAGTCGGTCGTTCTAACATTCGAAGTGTAGCGTTCGGGCAAGGCAGTAATCTGTAATTGTGACCAAGACCACGAGATCTGTCCTGAGTATCGGTTATGAAACGACGCCTTACCTTGATCGATGAGCAGTTAGTGCTAAAGGTATTTGGTACAACATAGTATGTAGTGATCAAATTTACTTGCTATTCGTCCCGTCCTGAGCCGTCAAATAGAGGACCGACTGCGGGTATTAAAAACCACTGAAGAAAACAAAGTATTTTTCTGTGCTAGGTGTATCAGAGGTTAATAACAACGAAATTAGCTGTCTGAAATTTGAAAGTGGAAACATACTGTATTCAGAGTAACTCAGATTGTAAAAATTAGAGTTTATAACATAAATAAGGATGTAGAGTAACTACGGAATTGGAGTAAATGTCAGAAAGGAATGTACGTGTCTATATAATAAGTAGAAGATAAAGAAGAGGGAAATGCACAGTTACTGACCTACAGTAAATATGAGGATTACAATCCTGAAGAAACACATAATCACTAATTAGATTTGTAAACTCAAAGATAACGAAGTACACAACACTGATAGGAAATTTTATGTGAAAGTAAAAAGAAGGTGAGCTAGATAAATTTTTATAACTTTTTATTCGGAGAGAGACATGAAAAAGAAGACAAGACTAATCAATTTCTTAGGATTTTACAATGTACCTCAAAAAAGTAGATGTAAATGCCAAACAGAGATTTAAAATATCGGTATGGAGAAACATACATGACTTCCATGTTCTAAGATTTATATTTAAAATCATATTCGAAATGAAATATTTCCATAGAAACTACGTCTTTCTACTTATTGCTTCAGCATTAACCACAGTACTGTGGTCACTAACGTATACCACCTCACGTTTTCGCACTTGATTTTCACCGATGATGGCAGTCGATGGCACTGCCGAAAAGTCTGGTTTTGCAGAAAACATTGGACTACGGCTAAAGAGCCCGGGAAGCAATTTTAACAAAAAACTACTTCTTTGTTGCCGATAACGTAGTACACATATAAAAAATTCTCCCCTCCATCTTCAACTATAATTTTTAATAATAGAAAATTACCCCCACCCCGTTCACCTAACCTCTTCATTTATAGATATTTCATCTACGTTTCTACAGTGGATTACTATGAGTTTCATATCAGGATACCTTATTTATAAAAATTAAGTACTTTACTCTTGTTAAATCATAAAATGTTTCAGGTAAACTACCCCTTTCTCTTAACCGATCTTCTCCAAAATCAATAGACCTTCCGTCCTCTACAATTCAGGGATGCATGCAAAAAAATATTTGATTCTGTTTGAATGTGCGGCAGTTATCGTTCGTCATGGAAACATTTCTCTTGTTACAACATAAAATGTTGCAAGTAAACTACCCCTTTCCCTTAACCGATCTTCACCAAAATCAGTAGACCTTGAGCTCTCTGCAACTCAGGAAAGGGTGCAAAGAATTATTTGATTCTCTTTGAATTTTCGGCAGTTACCGTTCGTCATAAAAAATTACCCTTTTTAAAACATAAAACTTTGCTGATAAACTACCCCTTCCCATAACCCATCTTCAACAAAATCAACAGACCTTGAGTTCTCTTTAGTTCAAAAAGGTATGCAAAAACCTAGTTGATACTGTTTGAATTTACGGCAGTTATCGTTCGTCATATAAAAAATTACCCTTGTTAAAACATAAAATGTTGCTGGTAAACTACCCCATTCCCTTAACCGATCTTCACCAACACCAATAGGTATTGAGAACTCTACTCTACAATACAGGGCTGTATGCAAAACATCATTTGATTCTGTTTGAATTTGCGGCTGTTATCGTTTACCATAGAAAAAAATTACCCTTGATAAAAAACCGTTGCAGGTAAACTACCCCTTTCCCTTAACCGATCTTCAACAAAATTAACAGATCTTGAGTTCTGTATAATTCAAAAAGATATGCAGAAGAGTAGTTGATTCTGTTTTAATGTACGGCAGTTATCATTCGTCATAAAAAAAATTACCCTTGATAAAACATAAAATGTTGCAGGTAAACTACCCTATTCCCTTAACCGATCTTCACCAAAACCAACAGGTCTTGAGAACTCTACATTTCAGGGCTGTATGCAAAATATTATATGATTCTGTTTGAATTTGCGGCTGTTATCGTTTGCCATACAAAATACCCTTGATAAAACAAAACACGTGGCAGGTAAACTACCCCTTTCCCTTAAACGATCTTCACGAAAAACAACAGGTCTTTAGTACTCAACAAATCAGGGCTGTATGCAAAAACTTATTTGATTCTGTTTGAATTTGCGGCTCTTATCGTTTGCCATAGAAAATACCCTTTTAAAACATAAAACGTTGCAGGTAAACTACCCCTTTCCCTTAACCGATCTTCACAAACACCAATAGGTATTGAGAACTCTACAATACAGTGCTGTATGCAAAACATCATTTGATTCTGTTTGAATTTGCGGCTGTTATCGTTTACCATAGAAAAAAATTACCCTTGATAAAAAACCGTTGCTAGTAAACTACCCCTTTCCCTTAACCGATCTTCACCAAAACCAACAGATCTTGAGAACTCTACAATTCAGGGCCGTATGCAAAATATTATATGATTCTGTTTAAATTTGCGGCTGTTATCGTTTCCCATACAAAATACCCTTGGTAAAACAAAAAACGTGGCTGGTAAACTACCCCTTTCCCTTAACCGATCTTCACCAAAAACAATAGGTCTTTAGTACTCATCAAATCAGGGTTGTATGCAAAAACTTATATGATTCTGTTTGAATTTGCGGCTCTTATCGTTTGCCATAGAAAATACCCTTTTAAAACATAAAACGTTGCCGGTAAACTACCCCTTTCCCTTAACCGATCTTCACAAACACCAATAGTTATTGAGAACTCTACAATACAGGGCTGTATGCAAAACATCATTTGATTCTGTTTGAATTTGCGGCTGTTATCGTTTGCCATAGACAAATATCGGTATGGAGAACCATACATGACTTCCATATTCTAAGATTTATATTTAAAATCATTTTCAGCCAAACAGCCAGGCTGTGTCTTACCTGCCTTTTTATTGCTGTATTAAATGAAAAATATTATATTACATTAAAATGAAAAAATTATAATTTTATTGCCTGGCAACAAAATTATTTTATTTTTAACTATTACCATTGTTTCAAAAAGTTTAAATAAATTTTCAAGTACTTTACTCTTGTTAAAACGTAAAAGGTTGCAGGTAAACTACCCCTTCCCCTTAACCGATCTTCACCAAAATCGAAAGTCATTGAGACCTCTACAATTCAGGGACGTATGCAAAAAATTACTTGATTCTGTTTGAATTTGCGGCTGTTATCGTTTGCCATAGAAAATACGCTTGATAAAAAAACGTTGCAGGTAAACTACCCCTTCCCCTTAACCGATCTTCACCAAAAACAATAGGTCTTGAGTACTCTACAAATCAGGACTGTATGCAAAACATTATTTGATTCTGTTTGAATTTGCGGCTGTTATCGTTTGCCATAGAAAATACCCTTGTTAAAAAAACGTTGCAGGTAAACTACCCCTTTCCCTCAGCCGATCTTCACCAAAAACAATAGGTCTTGAGTACTCTACAAATCAGGGCTGTATGCAAAACATTATTTGATTCTGTTTGAATTTGCGGCTGTTATCGTTTGCCATAGAAAATACCCTTGTTAAAAAAACGTTGCAGGTAAACTACCCCTTTCCCTCAACCGAACTTCACCAAAAACAATTGGTCTTGAGAACTCTACAATTTAGGGCTGTATGCAAATAATCTTTTGATTCTGTTTGAATTTGCGGCTGTTATCGTTTGCCATAGGAAATACCCTTGTTAAAACATAAAACGTTACAGGTAAACTACCCCTTTCCCTTAACCGATCTTCACCAAAATCAACAGATCTTGAGAACTCTACAATTCAGGGCTGTATGCGAAACATTATTTGATTCTGTTTGAATTTGCGGCTGTTATCGTTTGCCAAACAAACAAAATTACCCTTGCTAAAAAAAAACCGTTGCAGGTAAACTACCCCTTTCCCTCAACCGATCTTCACCAAAAACAATAGGTCGCGAGTACTCTGCAAATCAGGGCTGCATGCAAAAAATTATTTGATTCTGTTTGAATTTGCGGCAGTTATCGTTTGCCATAGAAAAAAAATCTACAGACAGACACACAGACAGACACACAGACAGACACACAGACAGACACACAGACAGACAGACAGACAGACACACACACAGACACTTTTCGGAAAACGACTTTTTTCATGTTTTGAGTGTAGTAGAATCAGAATCTGCAATAATCTCGAACACGATTTTTTTTGCCATCACCATACTTCCATTCCTTAAGGAATATGGAAGTAATATCGGTATGGAGAACCATACATGACTTCCATATTCTAAGATTTATATTTAAAATCATTTTCAGCCAAACAGCCAGGCTGTGTCTTACCTGCCTTTTTATTGCTGTATTAAATGAAAAATATTATATTACATTAAAATGAAAAAATTATAATTTTATTGCCTGGCAACAAAATTATTTTATTTTTAACAATTACCATTGTTTCAAAAAGTTTAAATAAATTTTCAAGTACTTTACTCTTGTTAAAACGTAAAAGGTTGCAGGTAAACTACCCCTTCCCCTTAACCGATCTTCACCAAAATCGAAAGTCATTGAGACCTCTACAATTCAGGGACGTATGCAAAAAATTACTTGATTCTGTTTGAATTTGCGGCTGTTATCGTTTGCCATAGAAAATACGCTTGATAAAAAAACGTTGCAGGTAAACTACCCCTTCCCCTTAACCGATCTTCACCAAAAACAATAGGTCTTGAGAACTCTACAATTTAGGGCTGTATGCAAATAATCTTTTGATTCTGTTTGAATTTGCGGCTGTTATCGTTTGCCAAACAAACAAAATTACCCTTGCTAAAAAAAAAACCGTTGTAGGTAAACTACCCCTTTCCCTCAACCGATCTTCACCAAAAACAATAGGTCGCGAGTACTCTGCAAATCAGGGCTGCATGCAAAAAATTATTTGATTCTGTTTGAATTTGCGGCTGTTATCGTTTGCCATAGAAAATACCCTTGTTAAAAAAACGTTGCAGGTAAACTACCCCTTTCCCTCAACCGATCTTCACCAAAAACAACAGGTCTTGAGAACTCTACAATTTAGGGCTGTATGCAAATAATATTTTGATTCTGTTTGAATTTGCGGCTGTTATCGTTTGCCATAGGAAATACCCTTGTTAAAACATAAAACGTTACAGGTAAACTACCCCTTTCCCTTAACCGATCTTCACCAAAAACAATAGATCTTGAGTACTCTACAAATCAGGGCTGTATGCAAAAAATTATTTGATTCTGTTTGAATTTGCGGCTGTTATCGTTTGCCATAGAAAATACCCTTGTTAAAAAAACGTTGCAGGTAAACTACCCCTTTCCCTCAACCGATCTTCACCAAAAACAACAGGTCTTGAGAACTCTACAATTTAGGGCTGTATGCAAATAATCTTTTGATTCTGTTTGAATTTGCGGCTGTTATCGTTTGCCATAGGAAATACCCTTGTTAAAACATAAAACGTTACAGGTAAACTACCCCTTTCCCTTAACCGATCTTCACCAAAAACAATAGGTCTTGAGTACTCTACAAATCAGGGCTGTATGCAAAACATTATTTGATTCTGTTTGAATTTGCGGCTGTTATCGTTTGCCATAGAAAATACCCTTGTTAAAAAAACGTTGCAGGTAAACTACCCCTTTCCATCAACCGAACTTCACCAAAAACAATAGGTCTTGAGAACTCTACAATTTAGGGCTGTATGCAAATAATCTTTTGATTTTGTTTGAATTTGCGGCTGTTATCGTTTGCCATAGGAAATACCCTTGTTAAAACATAAAACGTTACAGGTAAACTACCCCTTTCCCTTAACCGATCTTCACCAAAATCAACAGATCTTGAGAACTCTACAATTCAGGGCTGTATGCGTAACATTATTTGATTCTGTTTGAATTTGCGGCTGTTATCGTTTGCCAAACAAACAAAATTACCCTTGCTAAAAAAAAACCGTTGTAGGTAAACTACCCCTTTCCCTCAACCGATCTTCACCAAAAACAATAGGTCGCGAGTACTCTGCAAATCAGGGCTGCATGCAAAAAATTATTTGATTCTGTTCGAATTTGCGGCAGTTATCGTTTGCCATAGAAAAAAAATCTACAGATAGACAGACAGACAGACAGACAGATAGACAGACAGACAGACAGACAGACAGACAGACACACAGACACTTTTCGGAAAACGACTTTTTTTCATGTTTTGAGTGTAGTAGAATCAGAATCTGCAATAATCTCGAACACGATTTTTTTTGCCATCACCATACTTCCATTCCTCAAGGAATATGGAAGTAAAAAATCTGAGGAGCCAATCAGAGTTGGGCCTACCTGTCACTCTGCTGAATTTGGTGGAAAGCCCTGTCACTGTCGTCACAGTATCAGCCTTGACAGGGTCCTCTTTTTCTGCAAAATGGGAGAGGCTTGAGATGGAGTGAGTGACATGGTCCCCACCTCAATGAAGAACCCATTGTTTTATAAAAATATATTTAAATTTTGAAAATTGAAAATTCTTTTCTTGTTGTAAATATTTATATTTTATAATCAAAATGACTTTATTTTTGTTACCTGGCAACAAAATTATTTTATTTTCAACAATTACCATTGTTTCAAAAAGTTTAAATAAATTTTCAAGTACTTTACTCTTGTTAAAACGTAAAAGGTTGCTGGTAAACTACCCCTTCCCCTTAACCGATCTTCACCAAAATCTAAAGGCCTTGAGTCCTCTACAATTCACTGACGTATGCAAAAAATTATTTGATTCTGTTTGAATTTGCGGCAGTTATCGTTTGCCATAGAAAATACGCTTGATAAAAAACGTTGCAGGTAAACTACCCCTTCCCCTTAACCGATCTTCACCAAAAACAATAGGTCTTGAGTACTCTACAAATCAGGGCTGTATGCAGAAAATTATTTGATTCTGTTTGAATTTGCGGCTGTTATCGTTTGCCATAGAAAATACCCTTGTTAAAAAAACGTTGTAGGTAAACTACCCCTTTCCCTTAACCGATCTTCACCAAAAACAATAGGTCTTGAGAACTCTACAATTTAGGGCTGTATGCAAATAATCTTTTGATTCTGTTTGCATTTGCGGCTGTTATCGTTTGCCATAGGAAATACTCTTGTTAAAACATAAAACGTTACAGGTAAACTACCCCTTTCCCTTAACCGATCTTCACCAAAAACAATAGGTCTTGAGAACTCTACAATTCAGGGCTGTATGCGAAGCATTATTTGATTCTGTTTGAATTTGCGGCTGTTATCGTTTGCCAAAAAAAAAAAATTTCCCTTGATAAAAAAAAACCGTTGCAGATAAACTACCCCTTTCCCTCAACCGATCTTCACCAAAAACAATAGGTCGTGAGTACTCTACAAACCAGGGCTGTATGCAAAAAATTATTTGATTCTGTTTGAATTTGCGGCAGTTATCGTTTGCCATAGAAAAAAAATCTACAGACAGACACACAGACAGACAGACAGACACACAGACAGACACACACACAGACACTTTTCGGAAAACGACTTTTTTTCATGTTTTGAGTGTAGTAGAATCAGAATCTGCAATAATCTCGAACACGATTTTTTTTGCCATCACCATACTTCCATTCCTTAAGGAATATGGAAGTAAAATTACCCTTGATAAAAAACCGTTGCTGGTAAACTACCCCTTTTCCTTAACCGATCTTCACCAAAAACGATAGGTCTTGAGAACTCTACAATTCAGGGCTGTATGCAAAATATTATATGATTCTGTTTGAATTTGCGGCTGTTATCGTTTGCCATACAAAATACCCTTTATAAAACAAAACACGTGGCAGGTAAACTACCCCTTCCCCTTAAACGATCTTCACCAAAAACAATAGGTCTTTAGAGCTCAAGACACCAGGGCTGTATGCAAAAACTTATTTGATTCTGTTTGAATTTGCGGCTCTTATCGTTTGCCATAGAAAATACCCTTTTAAAACGTAAAACGTTGCCGGTAAACTACCCCTTTCCCTTAACCGATCTTCACCAAAACAATAAGTCTTGAGAACTCTACAATTCAGGGCCGTATGCAAAACATTATTTGATTATATTTGAATTTGCGGCTGTTATCGTTTGCCATAGAAAATACCCTTGTTAAAACATAAAACGTTGCTGGTAAACTACCCCTTTCCCTTAACCGATCTTTACCAAAAACACCAGATCTTGAGAACTCTACAATTCAGGGCTGTATACGAAACATTATTTGATTCTGTTTGAATTTACGGCTGTTATCGTTTGCCAAACAAACAAAATTACCCTTGATAAAAAAAAAACCGTTGCTGGTAAACTACCCCTTTCCCTCAACCGATCTTCACCAAAAACAATAGGTCGCGAGTACTCTACAAATCAGGGCTGTATGCAAAAAATTATTTGATTCTGTTTGAATTTGCGGCTGTTATCGTTTGCCATAGAAAAAAAATCCACACACACACACACACTTTTCGAAAAACGACTTTTTTCATGTTTTGAGTGTAGTACAATCAGAATCTGCAATAATCTCGAACACGATTTTTTTTGCCATCACCATACTTCCATTTCCTTAAGGAACATGGAAGTAAAAATGAGACAGATTTCGTTGTGAATAAGAATAATGGAATTCTAAATGTTTTGACAAAGATCAATGAGTTAAACCTTTTAATAAAGAAGCAGTTCTAATTAGATAGAGCCTATAAGAGTTTCATACCATAAAGTTTCTTTCACTGCTTTATCAGGTATTTCACGTCGAATATGAGTAACGTGACAGTGAGAATTTCTTATTAGAAACTAATACGTTAATACATTCTGTCTGAGGCTTTCACGGCCGCGGCTTCAATGTTATGAGAACTTCGGCTGTAAGGGCGTGGTCCACGGTTGTTTCAGCCTTAACCACAGGTCAGTGGTGACTGACTACGAAACCTTTGTCAGCCGTCTGGACTGAAGATGGCCGTCGAAGGCACGACCGCAACCAACACCATGGAACACGGCCTTACAGCCCGGCAAGCCGAAGTTCTCATAATACGTTAATAGTTGTGACGATTGAAGTGATTTACAAAATACTTAATGAAGTGTAAAAACAGGATATTTGTAGCATTAAATTCATACATTTATTATTGTATTTGAAACGATATGCCCTGTAAGGAAAACATTGCCATTATTAAGGAACGCCCGTGTATATGAGTACACACACACACACACTTTTTATATATATTTGAACGTCATGTTCCTTGTGCGTGTGTTTTGATCGTATCTCTAATAAAACATTTACATACCCAACCAGCTCATGGTATTTAAGTTTGAGTTACGTCCAAACGCTACTTCACCTGTAAAATGAATATTTCTGAGAGGAAAGAGTATTATGAAATGACATAATTACTATAAATATGAAAAAAGATAAAATTGTTTTAAAAACAATAAACTAAATTTTGAAGAATGCTGTTTCTTAAGTATAAGTGTGCATGTAGGCTTACATCATATTCGAGATGCATGTGAACAATCTGTGTGGATCATTTTCATGACTATTAAAAATTAGATTCACTATTACGAACACCATATTAACATACAATAAAAATGAAATTTACTTTACATTGTGTGACTGAGTTTTCTCACAAATACTCAGAATAGAACAGTTTGAAATTCATCCGTACGGGTACACGCATAGAAATATTGTAAACCCCTAATGTTCCCACTCTGAGTTTAAACTTCATGTAAAATTTCTGTTTCCATTCTTTTTTAAAAGTTTATACTTTAAATATTTACACATTTTACATCAGCTATTTACAGTTTTACATATAAAAAATTATTGCGCAATGTTACGTCTTTGTTCTTTCTTCTCTTTTTATTACAAATGATTCAGATCATCGCCACCTGATGGCGTTGATGACTTTTTGCCACTGTGTCCTCCAGAAAGTTGCGTGCGTGTATGCTCCAGCCTCTCCAGATGTACCGATGTAGCATTCTGGTGACGCGTTATCAAGCCGCGATGAACTGCACTGACATTGCAACTGAGAGAAAGATCTGCCAAAGTTTGGGTGTATAAGTCTGGCTTTCCATTCGTGCCAAAGATTGACTAGACCGTTTCACTCCTGACCTGGGTTATTAAACAGACTTGGCGTCACTTTCAACAATGTAGCAATAATTATTCGTGTACCACACAAACGCGCGCGTTTTCGCTGTAGTTACAAGACGATTTACAGAAACGCTCACGTAAAAATTCAATTGTAGAGTCTATTTAAAATGTTTTCCATGCTTCATTTTTTCGTTACTTTAACTTTGTTAGTTTAAAAGTTCGTTAAATGTCTTTAAATCTCGTGGTATAAAATATTAATGAAGTAATTAGGTTTTTAATTTACTGGCGTTCAAAACCCAGATCTGACGATCTTGGCTGCGACGTATTCCGTTCTCGTGCGTTCTTGTCGTTCCCGAGAGGAACCGGTATGCTCTCCACCGCTCCAGCCTCCGTCTTAGGTTAAATAGGTACAAACAATTGTGGAAGACCTCACACAGCCGTGGTTGCCCTGGAGTCTTCACAGCCAGTAGCGTACGTAGGCTATTTGGTACCCGGTGCGGAACTCAGATTTGTCACCTGCCCATAATGATACCCCCTCTCCAAACGGCCAAACATTATCATTTAAATGGTAGGTACTCAAATTTGAGTAAGCTAATAACGGAATATAATGCCTTCATTTTAAACATAAATTTAGCTTTTCTTTTAACAATGCAAGTGCAATATTTAATAATACAGTAACTACAAAAACACAATATTAACTTTTGTGGTAGTCTATGTCGTGGTAGCCTATACATATTTTCTTACATATTAAACTTTACTAGCACAAGTCATTACAGATACTGAAACTACAATTCAAACTACGCTAAAATTGTTATCAGGATCAAAAAAGCTGTAGAAAACTTACGCATAACGTATAATTATTAATGGTAAAAGGTATGTAACACTTTCACCAAAATAGCCACTATTTATGAAAATGTGCATATTTCTAAAGTTATTGAATTTAACTCCGTTCAATTGCTTTAGTGGCATGGTCCTAACATCTTCTTCTGCTTTAAATTTTATGTCGATTGACTTAGTATGTCGGGGGAGTCTATGACGGTCAACTGCAGGGGTGGCAACTAACTGGCAAATCATTGTCACACATCTGTCACATCACAAAGAAGATGCGCAACACGCAACATCTCTCATCGTTGCGTTGGTTCACAATGTAGTTCAATGTAGGTGCTATTGTTTTCGGTTACTTTGTCAAGTTATAGCTTCTACGTAATACATATATTATATTTATAAATATCTAGTATTATAAGAAAATTTAAAAGAATAAAAATCAATATTTTTTTCTAAATTGAGAAAAAAATTCCTATTTGAAAAAGGCACCCAGTGCGAACCGCACCTACCGCACCACCATAGGTACGCCTTCTTGATTCGATGTCCATATCGGAAGTTTACACTGCGTTTCAGAAAAGTGAATACTGCAATCTGATTGGCTCTAATAAGGCATCTGCAATTTTAAATCAAAAGTTCTCAAAGTGTCTACTAACGTACAAACTACGTAATAAATATCCAATTTGAATGGTGCACATTCGTTACTACCTGACTAGAATTACGAATTATATCGACTGGAATCCATAATGCGTATTTATAATATTTTACATTATTAAAATTTAAATCACTTTTCTACATTTTTCTCATTTAGTTGCACACTGAAATACCTTAATAGCATGTCAACTTAATGGGTAAAATGTTATTGCTCTCAAACACGTAATATTATCGATACTCGCGCGCACGCACACTCATACACACACATTCACTATGTCACTCATACGCACACTTCTTTCATTAACAAAACACTATACATTATAAACGTTTTAATACTACGTTAAATCTAAGTAATAAGTCCTTAATCATATCACATTTCCGTAAAAGATAACTATGTTTTTGTCTATAGTAAGTCAGATATGTTTTGTTACCAATTTGTTGAAATGTTTGTTACACACACACACACGCATTGTAACGATATAAATTTGCATATTCACTGATAATTTTTTTTGAACATATAAACATAATGGGGTGATAGAAATTGTTGTAAATAGTTTTAAATAATGGAAACAGGAAGGGACAGGTATGAACAATAATTGACGACGTGCAACCGAGAGGGTGACGAGCTCTGTGTGCGTGCGCGTGCGCGTGCGCGTGTTCTTCTGCCCCCACACCTGTTTTCCAACTGTGTGGAAATATTCCAACTGTGAACTCTAGTTAGGACGTGAATAAATACGAATAATTAAATATTTGTAATAATTCGATTATTTAAACATATGCGAACCGAGCAGTGCCTTTAGAGAAACAGAGTAAAGAGGCGTATATAGACACAATATGGGTGCAAATTACACAAGAATAACTGAACTATGTAATTACAAATTATTACTCAGGTAATTAAAAATCAGGAACTCTGCCAACTGTGTTGTTTAACACTCCCGGTCCCAAGCCCGGGGCCTCATCTCGCAAGTGATGACGAAGGGGGAGGGGGAGGAGTAACATCTCGTAAAAAAACGTGGGTCCATCTGGCTCCGGATGATAGCACCCTGGAAAGGGCCCTAGCCAGGGTTATGGTGAAGACCTCAACGGCGGATGCGGCAGAGTAGGGGGCCTACGGTATGGGGCAAAAGGCGGAAGAGGCAACCCATTCTCCCTGGGGTAAATAGAGAGAATCGCTGCCTTGCGATAAAGAGGGATCTTCAAAGGCTAAGGGAGTAAACTCTGACAGAAAATCAGGGTAGACCAAGCTTTAAGCTGTAGTGAAAGCAGCTGGTCTAGAGGACGGAAAACCTGAATAAAAATGACCCGGCCCTCCATGTTGGAGGTTGGGCGAAGGGCCAATAACCCCTCCCCGTAAAACCAATATGTTCAGAAACCAATAATCATGGCTCGTAATATGGGTGGGATTAAACGGCAACGACTAAGGCACAAGAAACTGGACTATGCGATAGGAACTTGGAACGTTAGATCATTGATGAAAACAGGAGCAGTGAAAGATCTACTACTGCAGAGAACGGCATATAATATGACACAGCAGCGGTTCAAGAAACGAGGTGGACTGCCCAACAAATATGGGATGCCAAAGACTATACTATCTTCAGGAGTGCAAGGCAAAAACAAAAAGAAGGAGGAGTGGCATTCATAATTAAGAAAACACTGAAATCCGGCATATTAGGGTTTGAACCTGTTAACAATAGAATGTGTATAATAAGAATAAAGACAGTATTCTTTAATATAGCCATAATCAACATCTATGCACCGACGGAAGAGAAGGATGATGAAACGAAAGATTCATTCTATGAAGAACTGGAACAAAGTATATGACAAGTTCTCGTCAAATGATATAAAGATTATAGTTGGAGATGCTAACGCGAAAGTAAGTAGGGAAGAAATATACAAAGGAACAATTGGGAATCAAAGCTTGCATCAAGAATCCAACGACAATGGCCTACGGCTTACTGACTTTGCAGGAAGCAAGAATATGCGAATAAGCTCTACATTCTTCCCACATACATAAAGAGACTTAGAAGTCACCTGACCAGAGAATCATCAATCAATTAGATCATGTGTTAATAGAGAACAGATTATCAAGGAAACAGTGCATCAAGTATTACGGATGTAAGATCCTTCCGGGATGCATGTTGTGGGTCAGATCATTCTAGTTAAAGCGATCTTTAGATCGCGGATAAAGAAAACACCAAGAGGTTCAAATACTAAAAACAATACCCTTGACATAAACAAGCTTCGGGACCCAGAGGTAAAGAAAGTATACCAAAAGGAAATAGCTAAGAAATTAAATATTGGGGAACCACAAATAACAGATACAGATGGAAATAGAATCGAGGAACATGGGCGGAAAATAAAGACCAAAATAATAGAAACGGCCAAGGAAGTTCTGGGAGAGAGATCAAAGAGAGAAAGGAATCTCTGGTTCGATGAGGAATGCAGTGAATACATTAAAACACGAAATGATTTATATAAACGATATTTCAGCAGACAAACTAGACAGAGAAGGCAGGGATATGAAGAATTAAAAAGGAAAGTTAATAAAGTCTGCCAAAAAAAGAAAAGTACTGCCTTAGTGGAGGAAATCAATAGAATTCAACAGGAATTCACAGATGATACCAAATCGGCCTACCAGAAAATCAATAATATTAAAGACGGCTTTATAGCCAGCACGAATCTTTGTTATGATGAAGAAGGTAATATAATAGGAGATGAATTAAAAATAAAACACAGATGAAAGGAAGTCTTTGATAAACTGCTAAATCCAAAGGTATTAAGTAGCCTACAAGGAAGGAAAATGAAAATCACAAATAAATGACGATCATGTGGAAGATCCCAGTCTGCAGGCAGTGGAAGATATTATACAACATTTAAAGAATTTTAAAGCCCCAGGAGTTGACTCAATCTGAAACGAACTAATAATATACGGCGGCATAGAAGGAGAGATGCATAAATTGATTAAAGAAATATGGAAGGAGGAATACATGTCTGGAAAATGGAACATTAACTTAATAGTACCTAGTCATAAAAAAGGGAATAAGTTAGACTGCAGAAATTATAGAGGCAGCTCAATGTTGTGTACAGGTTATAAAATACTCACCCGAATACTGCAGCAGAGACTGGAACCATATGTTCAAGGAATATTGGGGGAATACTAAGGTGGCTTCCGAAGTAGAAGATCCACTATAGACCAAATCTTCACAGTCAAAATACTGATGGAGAAGATGTGGGAAAACAATCTGGACCTAACACGAATCTTCGTAGATTTTAGGCAAGCGTATGACAGCATAGATAGGAATAAACGTTTTGAAATTATGCTGTACTTTCAATTACCCATTAAATTAGTACAACTGATAAGATTGACAATGATACAGACAACAGCCAAAGTCAAATTGCAAACGGATACGACAGATCCTTTTAATGTCACGAGAGGGTTAAAACAGGGCAATGGGCTGGCACCGACACTGTTCAACTTAACACTCAAATATGTGATCAGAAAATTGTCAATTGATAGGAATTCAACGCTAGAACATAAAATGGTCCAGATCGTAGGATATGCAGATGATATTAATATTATGGCAAGATCGCAAGAAAGGGCAAAAGAACTTTCCAGGAACTCAAAGGTAAAGGAGAAGAGATAGGATTACAAGTTAATACAGATAAAACAAAGGCTATGATCACCACTTGAAGGAAAACCAGGAAACCTGAACAGTTTGAAATCGAACCATTAAACCTGGAAATAGTTAAAGCTGTGTAAAGACAATGATCTGACCACCACCATCCCACTGCATAGATTGCAATGGGCAGGATAGAAGGCAACCGAATACCTAGGAAGGATATTATATTGGTCAAATCGAGGGTAGAAGGGCTGTCGGAAGACCAAAGAAACGCAGTGGCGAGGGATGCTGATACTTTACTTAAAATAAAACAATGGACATTGATCGCCCAGGACAAGGAAAAATGGGGGCGGATGATTATGGAGGCTAAGGTTCGAGGAGAAGAAGAAGAAGAAGAAGAAGAAGAAGAAGAAGAAGAAGAAGAAGAAGAAGAAGAAGAAGAAGAAGAAGAATTAAAACTCAGGAAGCTTATGCAACTACTGGTTTGCACATCAAAGTTGTTATTAGTACAAACAAAGAGGTAAAAGTGATTTGTGTAAAACCGTTGCTTATGAGTAAATAAGTCTGGAAGGGCATCCAGCAAAATCAGACCTGTCGACTTACACTATACTATAAATACGAGGGACAATTTCAATCCAGGGAGAGAGACTCTAGTAATAACGACAGGGTGACTGTGTTACAACAGCATCAAAGAACCAAATCTTTATCATCAACATGTGAGCAACACACAGACGCAAATCGATAAGTTCATCAAGGTAACACAACGGTGAAAACAAGTGAAATATGAACAATTATTATTTTAAAGACAACAACTAAATTGAATCATGGTATCAATAAAGGAAAAGTAAATACAAAATTGCACATAGTGTAGATACAAAAATTTTAAAAGTTAGTGTAATTAAAGTTTGTAATTTTAATTTTTGTTTTCTAATAAATTTTTTATAAAATTAAAATGGATGCATATAAACTAATATTTCTTCAACTAAAGTAAATATTATTTTTTATTAAAATACTACAAGTAAACTTGTAATTTTTAAGTAATAAAGTTTCAAATATTGTAAATATATTTAAAGTTGTAAATATGACTTGCAATATTTAAATTAATTATATGAATTCAATATTTATGTCAGGTATCTCAAACATTTTCTTATGTCTGTGTTCACATATGCGTTTTATGATTGTTGTTTGTAATTAAGTATGTGTGATTTATAATATGTAATATATTCTATACGTTGTAACAGGGGAGTAGCCAGGGGGCAGAGGGAGGCAGCTGCCCCCTAGAGTTAAAGAAAGATAAATACAAAATGACATAAAAATAGAACGTAATAATGTTTATGCCAAATAATTTAACATATAGGCTAAGTGTGACGATTTTAAAATAGGAAATGTAAAATGAGAGAAATTAAATTTTTAATCGCACATTTAAACTAATTTTAAATCCCTTAATTAACTTAAAAATAATGTTTAATAAAGAGATTATATAGACAAAAGGAATGCGAGTGTAAAGTAAAGAAACCCTTTAATAATTTACCATGCATCGACATGCGAATACCGGAATCAACTTGCATACCGGCCCATAAACTAAAAATTTTCGTAAATTTTAAATTAAATAAATAATAAAACAACTACATAGTAGTATACTATAATTAATTCTGAAGTAAAGCGTAGCTTTGGATAATTATAATGTCAAACCTTAATCCCGTAAATATCAAATAAATGTGAAACTACTTTTATGATGAAGAGTAAACTACGCGAGGTTACAATTCTGCCCCTAAACGCTGCCCACTTGAAATGGAGCGGTCAACCCGTAAGCTGCGCACAGCAGTAATGTGGAACGTTAAAAATAGTTTGTTTCCTAAAGTGATTAATCCGTCAGTTAAGACATAGAGGCATTCTTTATACTATTAAACAATGTGTTGCGTTAATATAGTTGAACCGCGATTCATATAAATATGTTGTAAACGAGTAAGAAAGAATAATGAAAATTTAGCGCCTATGAAATCTCTACAAAAATCTTAAAATATAAAACTTATGTAATTAAAACTGTGGTAAGACCATAAAGTGAAGTGCAACAAATAAACAATCATGTGAAGTGGATACAGGTGAATAAAACTTTTGTGTTAATCATTCAAATCAACGAGCTATTACTACCCGTTAGCCAAGAGCAGAGAACCAGGACCCACAATGATCTAAAAGACTTCAGGACTACACCATCCCCGGATACGAAGATAACGAGAGATACCTGACCTACATCAAAGATGCTGCAACCGAGGACCGAGGACTGGAATAACGAGGAGCTGGAGGATATCACAGGTGACACGGAGGCATGCCTTCCGTGGTTATGAAATACTAAATATTATATCCAACAAAAGACAATTAAATTAACAACATTAAGACATTTTAAGTACTGACAGTAATTGTATTCTTATTCTTAGTAAAAGAGTTATAGCTCTAAACTGTAAAGCCTTATTGTTTAAAAAAGGAAATAAGTCCATTCGTCTAATGGCACCACTTCATGATAATATATACTATGTGACCTTTATTAATATACCTTTTCAAGTCCCGGATCCGTGGAAAAGTTAAACAGATGTACATCTATATTTTGAGGGCCCTTGTAATTGAACAAAAAATAAAATCATTTTGTAAACTATTGAAACACAAATGTTGATAACCATAAGTAAAGATGCTAATATCAGTAAATAATAAAGAAATGTCATGGTCAAACAAAGATGAGTGAATAAGTCTACATACCCCTGCCAATTTTCCTTAATTCTCGAGATCCTATATAATATTTGTTTATTTTCAGTTATTGTTGATTTTGTTAAGAATATGGCAGCCTGTTTAATTGACCTGAGCCAATTAACCAGGTTCCCGATGTTATAACGAAGAGACGTTATAAAATGCGCCACCTTGCTGGTTTCTGCTTTGTTTTGTTGTAATGTGCCAAAAAGTAAAATACGTTACTCTGCGTTTGTCAGTTAATATTTTGTAGAATTATTCACTCTGTCAGGTTAACTACCATGTTAATTTAAAATACGCAAAGGAAAGAATTGAAGTAAGTAAAATCAAAATTAGTATAGAATGTTTTATAATCATTATGCGGCGTAATAATATAATATAATAACAATGATATATAGGTTAAGGTATTTAAATATAATATAAAAAAAGTATTTAAATGTAATAAGCCCATGTCTGTGCCTGTCTAAAATTTCAGTCACCAACGTGTCGGTTTGACCACAATCTCTGACCGGTAAATTTCCTGTTCTCGCCTGTACGGAACTGTCCTTGCCACCCTCTGCCGCGTTGAGTTAGACATTACCCCGCCTCCTCTATTGTTTATTGTTATAACAAGTGTGTGTCGTCTTGTGCCTAGTAACCATGTATCTCCCCTTTGTTGAAAGTAAGTCGACATCTGTGTGAGATTTCTCTTTCTCTGAGATTTAACTCTCGCACGACCAATGTAAATTTTACTGCAAATTAAAATTGTTTATTTGTGTAGTCAAGAAAGAGTAGTAGAGGATTTAGTGTTAGTAGCATAAGTACTTATAGTGGTTAATATATAAAAAAAAAAAAAAAAAAAAAATGGCTTTATTTAACCCCGATCTATTATTAAAAGATGAATTGTGCTACGAAGCTATGTTACGCGGTTTACCTCACGCGAATGTAACAGTCTCTGAATTGCGCAAATCGTTACGCGAAAGTAGATCAGATACACCCACGCAGTTAGGTAGATTAAGCGAACTCGATTATGAGAGTGAAAGAGAAACGTGTTATGCGAAGTATAGGGAATTGACGTTATTATCTCAAACCATTCACGATTAAAAATCACCTGCAGTAATATTGCGGATCACGCAAAGAATCGAACATTTAACCCGCCGAATGAAGAATTTATTGAACTGGCCCAACGTCACTGTAATCCCTCCCGATGTGCAAAAATTTGCGGATGAGGCATTACAGCAATTACCCACGATAATAAGACAATTGCGAAGAATGTCCGACTCATTTAAGATGGAGGAAATTGAGCAATCCTTACAGAAATTATATATTTCCCCAGTTCAGTCACTTACTTTAGAACACCCTCCCACCACCGCGAATCACGAATCACCCACCGTGTCGAAGATACAACCGAGTCATGTACAGCTACCAGATAGAGACGTGAATACCCTAAAGATATCGGAAGCCCCACAGCCTAGTGGTCATCAATACCGTACCAGTAAGTACGCGTTTACGACGCCTAACGCACCATCAGGTCCTTCTATAAGTATACCACATGTAAATTTTAATCTGGACCTCTACGGATAGATCACGCATCCAGTAGAAAAAATTATAACAGAAATTCCATATACGGATGGCTTAAGTATTACGAAACTGTTAAATTTCATCAAATACCAAAGATTTACAGCAACTAAATGACTGGCAAATCCTGCAAGTCCTCCTACCCAAATGTAAACCACCATTAAAGGATCGTGTACTGGAATCATTAAACTCGACTCTTCCAGTAGAAGAACTTCATACCAACATAATAAAACATTTTATTCCCACAGGAATTTATGAGGAACTCAAAAGAAACACCGTACTTCGTGTACAAGGAGCCCATGAGAGACTGGCCCACTATATTGCAGACATCAGAGAGTCTTCTCGACTACTGCTAGTCAACTGGAGTGAGAAACAATTGGTCGATACCATTTTAGTAGGATTATCTCCGGAAGAAAGATCTCGATTAGCATTAATAAATAGGCCCAACACTTTCGCAGATCTAGAACAATGCAGTATTCACTCGTCAAATGTATGGTACGCGGATCAGAACAGACATGCATTGCTATCTACTGCACCACGTAGAAATGAAACGCAAGCCCTAGTGACAGATGCAAGAACACAGAGCAAAAGAAGACCATTTAGTAGACCTACCAATTTTCACACCCATGGTAAACCTAATGAACCTCAACCTCGACAGGAAACAAGTGATACCCCTCGTAAAGAAAATGTGTGTTATAACTGCGGGAAATTTGGACACATCAGTAGAAACTGTAAAAGGAAACAGTATTATCAGAAAACCACTTATCCAAAAAACATGTAAGGCAGGGAGATCCGAAATCCTGTGCCTTCCGCAGCATCGTGAAAACAGGTAAACCCCTAAAAGACAACAAATTAAAAAATATAACAAAAGAAAATTAGACCCCTATGTTAAAAAGTTCATTGATAAATGTAATGCCATTAATAAATGTGACTTCAGTAAGTGTCAGTTACCATATATACAAGTAGACCTCGGTGTTACATCCCCTCTCGGATTAATCGATTCCGGATCAACCCAAAGCTTAATTAGTCAACAGCTAGCCGATAAATTATTTGAACACAACCTAGTTAAACGCAGTCAATCGGTGAATATTAAATGCCTACAGCTAATAAACAAAATTTAATGATAAAACTCATCATTACGTCTAAACTAAAAATTAAAAATCTAACTTGGTATTTTCCAATGTTGGTCTGCGACGAGTTAGGTCCCGACTTAATATTGGGAGCTGACTTTATCAGTAAAACAGGAATAATTCTTGACATTCACGGTAAGAAGTATTATTTTGGATTCGATCGTTCACAAAAATATAGTTTTGATGGTAATATAAATAACAAAGAAAGTACTGGAACAGCTTCTACACATCTAGAACACCACGAGTCTGAATTAGCTCATCTGGAAAGTAAAGATAGACTGAAAATGCAGACACTAATAAAAGAGTTTTCCACCGTCCTCACTCCAAAGTTAGGACTAACGAACCTGAAAGAGTACAAAATCAATTTGAGCGACAATAAAGTAATACGCCTACCCCCATACAAGTTATCACCGCCAAAAATGGAAGTAATGAGGAATCAAATCAACAAATTATTAGAACAAAGAGTCATCGAACCCTCTACTTCACCTTACTCATCACCCGCGTTTTTAGTACCAAAAGGTCAAGACAAACATAGACTAGTTGTGGACTACAGACAACTAAATAAACGGATAGAATTCGAGTCTATACCACTTCCCGACATCCACAGTGCTTTTCATTATTTCACGAAAGCGAAAGTTTTTACCATCATGGATCTAAATCAAGCATTTCATCAAATACTCCTTTCGGAAGAATCAAAACGTCTAACCGCATTTGCCGTCCCTTTCAACCTGTACCAATTTACGAGAGTACCCTTCGGAATATCCCAAGGTAGTTCTGTATGTAGCCGATTATTAGAGAAATTATTCCATGATATAAAATTTAAATATGTGTATCACTACCTAGATGACATCGTTATCTACAGCGAATCAATGGACCAACATCTTAAACATCTACGTAAAGTACTATCCCGATTAGAGAAAGCCGGACTAACTGTAAATCCTAGTAAGGTAAGTTTTGCTGTCACACAATTTTCATTTTTAGGTCACATAGTAAAGGCCAACGGAAAGGTAAGCATAGACCCCGAGCGAACCCGTGCGATCAGAGAATTTTTACCACCGCGGGATGCGAAAGGAATAGCCCGATTTTTGGGAATGATAAATTATTTCCACAAGTATATCCCTCATCTAGCCGAAATTGCAGCACCGCTGAATGCTTTAAGAAAGAAGGGAGATAAATTTGAGTGGAGTCTGCAACACCACGCTGCATTCGAAAAACTAAAAGAAAGCACTGTATCACCCCCAGTATTACAATTAGCCGATTTTACAAAACCGTTCGTAGTGCAAACAGACAGTTCAAGTGTAGCCCTAGGTGCAGTAATATATCAGGAAGTAGATATGTCTAGACTACTTATTAGTTACGCTTCACGTACTCTGACTGACCAAGAAAAAAAATACTCCGCATACGAATTAGAATGTTTAGCTATCGTTTTCGCCTTTGAGAAGTTCAAACCTTTAGAACATAAAGAGTTCCTGTTGGAAACGGATAATCAAGTATTATCTTGGTTATTAAATCACCCTAAACAGTTAGGTCGTATTGGAAGATGGGTATTAAGGTTGAATTGTTACAAATTTAAAGTACAACATATTAGAGGTACCCAAAATGTAGTTGCCGATACACTGTCACGTATGTTCCAGCCTTCTAGTAAAACATCTGAAAGCAAGGAGAGTAGAGAATCGCCGATTATCAATACTTTGATTACCGAATTTCCTCTTGCATTTACGGACATAGCTCAGTATCAACAACAAGACCCCTTTTTAAGACCAATTATAGAACAACTAGATCAAGGAAATAAGTCAGAAAAATACATATTGAGTAAGAGAGTATTATGTTATAGAATAGCAAACGGAAAATATTTACGAATAATTGCCCCTGAAATTATTAAACCTATGCTGATGGAATACTACCATTCTTCTACCATTGGAGCACATATGGGAATAAATAAAACAATACATCGAATCCGTAAAGAATATCACTGGGATAATATGAACAGTAAGATTGCTAGTTTCGTAAAAAGGTGTAAGTTGTGTACTCAGCAAGCCAGCTAGAAACAGCCAAATAAGTCAATTAATCTCTGAAATTCCAACTACCCCATTCTCGAAAATTTATTTAGACTTTTCAGGACCCTACCCTCGTTCTAAATCAGGAAATACCATGCTACTCATTTGTGTAGATTCTTTCACCAAATTTGTCTGGATGTATCCCATGCGGCGAGCGTTAGCTTCGACCACCGTAAATATATTGCAGGATAGATTATTTAAAGATTTCGGTACACCCGTACATCTAGCGTCAGATAACGGACCCCAGTTTAAGTCAAAGGAATTCAAGAACATGTGTTTCAAACTAGGGATAGACCACATAACCACTACAGATTATCGTCCGCAAGGTAATATAGCTGAAAGGTATTTGCGAAACCTAAAATCTGCTTTATTAGCCTACCATGCAAACGACCATACGTCTTGGGACCAGAACCTATCCTGGATACAATTTGCCTTCAATTCTGCCTATCATGAAGGACACAAGTCTACGCCATTTGAATTATTGTATAAATACAGACTTAACCACCCATTATCCACTAAGTGGAAAATACATGAGTTACTACCCCACGAGATTAAGGATAAAAATATTAAAAAAATCTGGAATGAAGCTCGCGCTAATTTAAGAACAAACTTAAAGAAATCGCGAAGATATCACGAGCGGATTAATAATAAAAATGTAGTAAAGTACCAAATTGGTGACTTAGTAATGTATAAAACACACCCGACGAGTAGTGCAATCGATAAGACCACCTCCAAGCTATCATACCGATGGTGTGGTCCTTACCAAATTCACAAATACTTAACTCCAGTAACAGTAGCCCTGTACGAACCCTCTACTCAAAAATATGTACGAAGAACACATATTTCGCAGATAAAGTATTATCACGAAAAAGGAAATGGTAGAGTGCAAGCAAACTAAATGTATAAAAAAGGTATACCTGCTAAAGAGTACTTGAGTAACCACTTGATTACCTAATCGTATAAATAGTGATGAGGCCTGATCAACCTTGGATCCTATTCAGCGAAAGTAGAGAAAAGTGAGAAGTCAGCTGACATCGAATATAAATAATAATTAAGTAATAAATTACTTAAAGAGTAATTCTATAACAAGAGTAACTCACAACAACAACAAAAAACCGGTAGTAGTCGTAAGTAGTAGTCTTAAGAAGAATTTAGTAGGTTTTCAATATATTTTATAAAGTGTGAATTTTATGTAGTCTAAGAATTAGTTTGTAAGGCGTTGTATATGTTGATAATAGGAAGAAGTAAGTAGAGAGTGACTCATGCACCTCATAAATTTAAAAAGAGAAACGAGTGAGAGAAATTTCACACAGTAATGCCAAGCATACCCCCAGTACTTTACTGACCTAATAACCCATCGAAAACATATCTGTTTCCCCACCCGGTGTCTTATTTAAGCGGGGGAGAATGTGACGATTTTAAAATAGGAAATGTAAAACGAGAGAAATTAACTTTTTAATCGCACATTTAAACTAATTTTAAATCCCTTAATTAACTTAAAAATAATGTTTAATAAAGAGATTATATAGACAAAAGGAATGCGAGTGTAAAGTAAAGAAACCCTTTAATAATTTACCATGCATCGACATGCGAATACCGGAATCAACTTGCATACCGGCCCATAAACTAAACTAAAAATTTTCGTAAATTTTAAATTAAATAAATAATAAAACAACTACATAGTAGTATACTATAATTAATTCTGAAGTAAAGCGTAGCTTTGGATAATTATAATGTCAAACCTTAATCCCGTAAATATCAAATAAATGTGGAACTACTTTTATGATGAAGAGTAAACTACGCGAGGTTACAATTCTGCCCCTAAACGCTGCCCACTTGAAATGGAGCGGTCAACCCGTAAGCTGCGCACAGCAGTAATGTGGAACGTTAAAAATAGTTTGTTTCCTAAAGTGATTAATCCGTCAGTTAAGACATAGAGGCATTCTTTATACTATTAAACAATGTGTTGCGTTAATATAGTTGAACCGCGATTCATATAAATATGTTGTAAACGAGTAAGAAAGAATAATGAAAATTTAGCGCCTATGACATCTCTACAAAAATCTTAAAATATAAAACTTATGTAATTAAAACTGTGGTAAGACCATAAAGTGAAGTGCAACAAATAAACAATCATGTGAAGTGGATACAGGTGAATAAAACTTTTGTGTTAATCATTCAAATCAACGAGCTATTACTACCCGTTAGCCAAGAGCAGAGAACCAGGACCCACAATGATCTAAAAGACTTCAGGACTACACCATCCCCGGATACGAAGATAACGAGAGATACCTGACCTACATCAAAGATGCTGCAACCGAGGACCGAGGACTGGAATAACGAGGAGCTGGAGGATATCACAGGTGACACGGAGGCATGCCTTCCGTGGTTATGAAATACTAAATATTATATCCAACAAAAGACAATTAAATTAACAACATTAAGACATTTTAAGTACTGACAGTAATTGTATTCTTATTCTTAGTAAAAGAGTTATAGCTCTAAACTGTAAAGCCTTATTGTTTAAAAAGGGAAATAAGTCCATTCGTCTAATGGCACCACTTCATGATAATATATACTATGTGACCTTTATTAATATACCTTTTCAAGTCCCGGATCCGTGGGAAAGTTAAAGAGATGTACATCTATATTTTGAGGACCCTTGTAATTGAACAAAACATAAAATCATTTTGTAAACTATTGAAACACAAATGTTGATAACCATAAGTAAAGATGCTAATATCAGTAAATAATAAAGAGATGTCATGGTCAAACAAAGATGAGTGAATAAGTCTACAAACCCCTGCCAATTTTCCTTAATTCTCGAGATCCTATATAATATTTTTTTATTTTCAATTATTGTTGATTTTGTTAAGAATATGGCAGCCTGTTTAATTGACCTGAGCCAATTAACCAGGTTCCCGATGTTATAACGAAGAGACGTTATATAAGGTAAATTAATAATAGAGTTTTTGAGATACTACAGCTACAAAGCATTTCTTGGGTTTCCGCCGATATGGTACCCCATATGTATGAGTAGTCATAGCATGTATGACTACTCTTACATGCTGCCTCCCCCCCCCCCCAAAGCTCGGTGGCTGGCTACGCTTATACGCTGTAAACAGCTTCCTTAAAAAGGGAACATTTAAATTTATATTTCTTTTTAATATTTAATATTAAAAAAAATTACTATATCAATGATTTTCTTTTCCACAAATATAGTAAGGTTTGTTGTGCGACAGTAATGCTGAACGTAACGAACACACAAATACCGCGACGTAGCCTGTAATTAATGCGCTACAGTTGGGTTCAATAGATCTATTACCACTGAAAATTCATTACTTAATTGTAATGTTGCAATTGTTGTTAATGTTGTAATTGTTGTTGTATATATAATATCAGGAACATGGTAGAGTTTGCATTCCCTTTTTCGAAGAATCAAGTCATTAATGTACTAGTCAAGAGGTATTCAATTTACTTGGGTAACGATTCTGGGTATACTTCTAATACGTACACCCACCGACAGCAATGTTTCGTCGTCTAAGACGGCTAACACTATGTAATACAGGAGCGACGAATAAACATTACTGTTTATGAATGTACGACATCGCGCCCGAAATATGTCAGGTGAATACATTTGACGTGTACTGATAAGTAACATTAACATTAATAATAATAATTATGTAATAAGTACAGGAGGCGTATATTATTTATATGTAATAAGTCTAATCATAAAAGTATGAAGTATTTTTATAATATTTTGCACAGTACAAAGCAATAATAATCATCTGAAATGTTGTTTTCTAAGAAATATGAGGACAATTAGAACACTCTTAAGTTGACACTGACTTAGGAGTCGGTCTGCTTGCTTACAAAGAGAGGAAAAATATTCTTAACTATTCGCAGTGGAATTTCACGTACTTACAGTTCAATTTACGTTCATTATTTGATGTGGAGCTTAGAATATATTTTTTCCAGTCTCCGTTTTATTATTGTTACGCAGATTAAATACTAATTCCAAGCATTGCTTATATTTAAAGTTAATGGCTAAATTCTAATTTTTTCATTACTGTCATTTTACGTATTTGCACCTCGTTGCATAGTCCAGGATAGGAATCCAACAGCTTCTAATGGGAGTGTAATCTTCCCATTAGTTTTTATTGTTCGTTATTATAGAAATTCGCACAAAGTTAGTTCTAAGTTTAAAACATAAATATGTACTTCTTATGCATTATGCGAAGTGTTTACATATGTGTTCACGAGCGCGTGGGTGTATACGTTAACAAATTAATCTCAAATATTAACTAATTTTTAACTGATTATCACTTATTAATTTACGATGCTTGGATTACACAGGATATTAAGCTATGCAAGTGAAAGAAAATTATACGGTTGTCTGGAATAATCTAATTTACAAATCATATTTTCATTCTAAAATGTATTATAATCATTTACAAGTGACTTAACGTTTGTTCACAGCGGTTCACTGGTAGTAATGTCTGTGTCACGAGCAGACATTGTAGTTATTGTTATTTGCAGCTTCGTTGAACAACGCCGTGTTTTGGAGATTCTAAGAATGTGAATTTCTGTGATTCGTTTTAGCTGCGTGTACTGTAACAGCGTATACAGCTGTGTGACTGCCACAAAATTACATCATTTGTCAACATTAATCATAGAGAACAGTAACTACTATGTGGCAGGACTCCCGTACTCTTACTTGCTGCCCCTATCGTTTTCCTTGTTGCATTTAACAGATTTTAATTTTGGACACATATAGATCTCCAAACAAAAACACGTATTCTTAAAAACGTCCAAGCAAATTTACTTTCATTGTTTATTTAAATTGTTCTGACAAAATATGCTACCGAGTTCTGTCAGTTTGCCATACTTCGACCTCTAATTATTCTATTTTTCTGAACATAAAATATAAAAAGGTATTTCCCATAGTTAAGACTATGGGCTATGAACAAACTAATTTTATGAATGTTGTTTACGCTTGTAAAATATTTTAGCCGTATGTGGAGTGCTGATATACGAGATATATATTGCAACAATACATATATTTGCATATTTACCCAGGGAAGTATTTTTGTAAATAATTAGTGTAAGGAGAATATGACGAATAGTTTTACATATTTTGTATGTGAAAGAACAAGCGTGTGCATGCGACACCCTGTCCTTTGCGTACACCTGCCCGACGGAATTCTTTACAAGTGTAATTCATCGTTTGTGTGTCTGTGTGTGTACGCCAGTTTCGACAGTCATTGTACTACGTATGAACTGTTGGTTTTTATTACTAAATCAGGTACTGAAAGGATTAAAATAAATTAATAAATATGTTTTTTACCTGTTACCAAAGACATATCACAATTCTTAAAACACCATTAGAATAAGGACATTTAAACGCGTATTGTGATGCAAAATTATTGCAGAAAAGTGCAATAATAAAGACATCATACCACAATTAACTAGTAATTAACGAGTGTGTTATATGTAAATGACGAGTGAGTGAAAAATTATGAAGACAATGCAACCATTCTGCTAAAGATGGGTTTTGGTTATCGCGAAAACAGACTAAAAAGTGATCAGTAAAAAAAGGACGCTACACAGGAATTGACAAAATTTAACATGTCAAAAACAATATCTGACATGTCAGTTTGCCGTATACTATAAATACCTCCGGAAATTTTGGACGAGAATCAGACTCAAGGTATCTTCATACGGGGACACTATGTCCGTTTGCTAATCGTCAGACTCAAGAAAGTTTCGTACGCCGTCACTATGTCCGTCTACTGATCGATTTGAACAACATCATCATTACCATCATCTGCAATACACCACGAATGATGGAGGAACACAGAACCACCATCAACAACAGGCTACAAAATACCGAGGAAGTGTCAGCACCATCATCATCATCGTCATTGTCATCATTCAGGAGACGCGCGCGCGCGCACACGCACACGCGTGCGCACACATACATACGCAACGGTAATTTCAATAATACGCAGGTGACAAATGAACATAAAGTCATAAAGAACAGAATTAGAGGTAAAGTAATGTAAAGATTTAAATGTAAATAATGTAAATATTCAGAGTTAAAAAACGTAAGTGTAAGTTGGTGTTAAAAATAATAATTTTATTCTGTTTAATTTTAGAAATTGGGTGTGTCATTATAAATCATAAATGTTCTTAAAGTAAATATTATTTTTTATTAAAATAATAAGACCAGCCATTCAATTTTTATTTGAATTGAATAATATTAACAGTTAATATTATTGTTATAAACGAGTTGCTACGAGTTCAAATTTTAATAATGATTCAAAGTCAGGCACCCAAACAATATAAACGAATTTTATAAATTTTCATCATAATATGTTTAGATATTTAAGACTATAGGTTATTAATGTGTGCTAAATAGCAAAGATATGTTATGTTTTCAGAGTGTAACCTTATAAAAGAGAATATTTTGAATTTTCTAGTTTCAAATTTTAATAATCAGTTAATTTTCTTTGGAATATTCAATATTTAATAAAACGTTGAATGATTCTTTTATTACATTTTAATTAATTATTTCATGTCATCAACGTCTCACTACTCTTTTTAAAAATAGTTTATTGTGCAACCACATATACTTAACGCAACGAACACACACACACACAAACATCCTACGACCTAGCCGGTGTTTAACACTATATATTTGCGTTGGATACATGGACTGAAGTGTATTCATTTTATAATACTTGTAACGTTGCTATATATATATATATATATATATATATATATATATATATTGTAGCATGACAGATAATCCACTAAATAACGATGACGATATGATCATAATAATATATCAATTACAATAAATATAAAGAAAAATTCAAATGAAAACATATAAATATCAAAATAAAATACCACCATGAATGGAAAAAGGTAATAATAAAGAACCACAATGCAACAAAATTGTATAAAGAAATATAAACCCTAAAAAACTAAAATAAAATAAGAATAATACCCAGGTAGGATAGGAGTAGGTAAGGAAGATACCCCGAACAGACCAACGGACATGATAAAATCATATGACCTTGAAGAAACCAAGAAGAAAGAATCTTCAAAAAACAAAATTTTAAGGATGGAAGGACTACGAGATGTACCAAAGGGAAACCTATTCAAAAAGAATATCACAAACCCCTAAAAAGAAATAAAAGGTCACAAAGAAAGTATAACACCCCCAAAACCTGATATTATATGTAAAATAGTTATAAACAAAGTGTTTAACGTTGTGAGTAGAAGTGCACCCACTAAAGTTATTGTGTAATGAAATAAACAAATCTTCATAATCCCTTATAACTAAGATTTTGGTCTTGAAATATTGTAAAACTCAATTAGAGATAAGACCCAAAATATAAGTGAACCAGTGCAAGTTATTTCAATATATTAAATAAACTTCAAGTAAAAGTGTAACTGATACTTCAACTAAGTATATATGTACCATAAAACAACTTTAATGTTTTCTATGACTACAGAAATAAAATATTATTATGAAAACATTACTAATGTTTCTAAGCAGGTGGTGATTAAATAAAGTGACAGGGGATAAAAATGTAATACCCAAAATAGAAACAGATAAGACTGCAACCATAATTTTAAGAAATAAATAAAAAATAAATGGCTTGTTATGTATATATTTGAGCCCATGAACTCCATAATTCAATGTGGTGAATAGAATAAGATTTTGTTATATTTATAAAAATGTTCAATATGTTTAGCAGTGTTAATCCTTACTAAAATGTTTAAGTATGAATGCGATACTCTTTTTAAAATGTTTATAATATGTTATTAATAGTAGTTAAAAAACTAAAATGTCTGACTTTGAAGACCATATTATTAATTTAAAATTTTGTTTAGATTATGAGTAGGAATACAATACTGCATGTTTTATTTGTTAATTAAGTAAATTTTAAATAATGTTGTATTAAAATAAGAAAGTCAGAAGGGGTATAGAAACAGTATTATTAAAAAACATTATATGTAAAACCAGAAAATCTAGGCCAAATAGGAAATTCCAACAACATTATAATTGATTAATTAAGTTAAATAAACCAAGTAAACAGATGGGACTTATATAAGGTGAAACAGTCACCAAATACTATGACTAAAACTATACTTTAAAAAGATAATATAAAAGGATATATAAAATTATTGAAAATTTTGTATGTATTAACTAAAAATTTCAGAGGGGGGAGTCATAAATTCATGAATTATATTTAAAAGGATAATCAATTGATAAAATTGCAAGAAATTAAAGAAAGATAAACATTTAGGTAAATCTGAAATTTATTATAGTCATAATTATAACATATTAAAATGGCTAATATTTGGAGGAGAACAGGAAATAAAAAGTTGAGCCTACTTTTCCAAAATGAAAGGAATATAGCAATTTTCATAAAAAACTTTGTAAAGATAGATTATTGGGTATCAAATTAAGCAGAAGGAATTAAAGAAACCGATTATGTATTTACTATTTCATGAAGTTAATTAAACCGAAATATATTCTGAGTATAATGTACCTTTTTTACATGTATCGGAAACGATTAAAAATTGAAACAATACTTTTCTAATATTAACTTGGCAAGATATTTCAGAAGACGAAGGAAGTAAAACAGTTCTTAATTAACATTCGTAGAGTACGGTTGATGAAGCTCTCGCTAATAACACATATATCAGAATCATTAATGGCGTATAAAAGTAGAGTCTAGCCTACAGTAAAAAATCGAGAGTTGCGGAAAAATTTACCTTAAACCTAAATTCAGTGAACACAACAACTACAAACATTGAAATCAATTAATACTGAACTGAATACAAGTGATATAATAAGGAATTAAAACTGTACAACAATAATTATTCATAACCAAATGAACTTTACAATTTTCGACACACACATTGACAGAAGTGAATACACATAATCCAAAACATTTAATCGAAGTGAACACAGAACACTTAACCAGGACAACTCTGAATTTATTTCCAGTAAACCATAAGCAAGATTATTGAGATTATTAACTCAAACAAACTTAAAACATTTAACATAATTAACTTAACTTAAATAATAATAACTTAAACTTAAACATAAAACACTACACCATTACAAGAAATATTTACTAAATTATTAAACATTAAAACATAAAACATACAATTTTTTTTTATTTTCAAAACAAAATATTTAATTTTTTTCAAAAATTAAATAATACAATTTTCATTTGTAAACGCGTTTAGTTACAAATTGGCGAACCCAACAGTGGGGCTTAACGTTGTAAACGTAATGCCAACTGAAGGGCTTCAATTAGTGATTGAAAGGCTAATATAACTTGCCCAATTACTAATTCAAGCTTGGCAGCGGTTATACAGTTGGAGAAAGAAGCAACATGCAACGTCGTGCGACTTCAAAGAAAAGGGCGGCAGAGGCCGAAAAGGAAATTAACATGGAGGACAAGGAGGCAACACCCGTGGAAGATGTAGAAACGTTATTACCCCCAGCGGAACCGAAACAACCCGAGGTACCAACGCAAACAGGGGACGTCCATGTCCCAGACAAGGAAATAGAAAAGTCCAAGACCACAGAAGATAATAAAATGGATAAGATGATGGAAATGTTCCTACAAATGAGTAAGAATATGGATGCAATTGGAGATACAAATAAGGAAATGAGTGAGAAAATGGATCAAGAATTCAAATCCACAAAGGAAGAATTGAAGAAGGACAACCAATCCACAAAAGAAGAATTGGTTAATAAAATTGAAAACACCAATAAGAGAATTGAGGAAACCAGAAAGAAGATGGAGGAAAACAGTAAGAAGATGGAAGATGACAACCAACAATTAAGGGAAGAGTTAAGGGAGAATAGTAGGAAGATGGAAAACGACAACCAACGATTCAAGGAAAAGTTGGAGGAAAACAATAGGAAGATGGAGGAGAAAATGGATGAGAATAAGCAACGATTAAGAGAAGAATTAAGGGAAGTCAACCAGGAAAACATGAACAAGGTAGACGAGAGAATAGAGTTGGCGAAGGAAGAGTTGAGTAGGAAAATAAACGACAATAAGAAATCTATAAATAAAAAATTAGAAGAAGAGACCATAATAATAAACCAACAAATCAGGGAAGTTGACGAAAGATGTCGCCAAACTGAGTGTGAAGTACAGGAAGTCAAGGAAGTAGTAAATACCAAAATTACCAAGATCGAAGAACACCATAAGAAAAAATTGGAAGAAAACCGAAAGGAAGCACAGGAGGAGTTGAGTAAGGTACGTAACCAAGTTACGGAAAGGTGCGATGGAATGGAAGTAGCAATGACGAATATCACCGGTCAAGTGCGGCAGAGCCAGGAAGAGATGGAGGTAATCCGAAATCGACCAAATAACTTCACGAATATCCCCATAAATGAGAATAGGGAATGGCTAAACTTTCGCCAATACAAAAGGAAGCCAATGGAGTTCTTGGCCAGAATAGAAGAGTACATTGCCAAACATAGGGGCAACAGATGGATCAACAACAGGGAACTATTGGACGAATCATTCCGTGAAATGACGGGCAATTGGTGGATGGCTAGCCGGAGCGAGATAGATGATTACCAACAGTTCAAAAACTTATTTAAGGCAAAATACTGGTCGGAGACCACCCAGAATTTAATACGTGACAACATATGTCACGGCCGATATAAACCACACATAGGTAACTCGATGACTGCATACTTCCTCGGAAAAGTATGTATGGCAAAGCATTTAGAACCAGCCATACCCGAAGAATGCCTCATCAATAAATTGGCGTACCATTACGATGAGGAAGTAATCCGAGCAAGGAGAGGCAGCTAAATCAAAACAATACAGGCAATGACGGAACTTCTGGAAAACTATGAAAATGAAGAATATTATAGACAGAGCCGAAGGAGGAATGATCGGCCGGAACCAAGGAACCATCAATACACCAATAACGGCAATAACAATAACAACAATGGCTATCAAGGAAACCGAGCCAATCCCCAATATAACACCAACAACAACAATCATAATAATAATAATAATAATAACAACGTTCCGGGTAACCAAAATAACTTTAGAACTAATAACGGTTACCAAGGTAATAGGAATCCATATTACCAAAATTCCAATGTTAATAGTCAGAGAAACCCCAACCCTAATAATACAGAACGGTATTATAATAATAATCGCGGGTATCCATCAAACCAAAACAATGGTAACAATAGGTTTTCCCGACCAAGGGTAAATTTCATACGAGCTGAAGACGGTCGCCAACGAAGATACTACCATCAGCGGCGGAACAGCTTCCATGAATACGAGGATCGGCGGAGGAGCCAAGAACGTGACGATACGAGGGATAGCCGGCCTAGACGAAGTACCAGTCTAGACGATACAGAACGGCAAACAAACCGAGAACAACCGTTGGATCATCGCACAGAGCGGCAGGGACCCACTCAAGGTATCCCGACTGATGCATCAATCAGTGCGAACAATATACATAACGATATCGAGAATTTAAACGGGAGGAGGCAGTAATAAATGAGCATGCCCCTTTACTGCTCCTATCTCCTGGGTATCAAAACGAGTTACAAAGAGCAACTAACACCAATAAAATAACAATAATAGGTTGCAATTATTTGAAAAATATTCGACATGAACTATTGGAGGAGGTTGACACTGGCCTCAATAGTGTAAGAAACGAGATCATATATATCAATGCGGAAGTAGAAGGAATCCCCGCAAAATTAATGATCGATACTGGTTCAAATGTGTCTATAATTAGTACAACAGAGTTGGAGAGAATCCAAAGGGAATGTGGTAAGGTATTGCCAACATTGCCGATAAATAATATTGTTTTAATAAGTGCTACCGGCCGCCAAAACAAAACGATCAGAAGACAATTTTCCATGAACGTGATTAGTTGTGGTATAGAAATTGACATGATATTCTTAATTGCGACCGGATTGCCTTTTAACATACTAGTGGGGTGCGATGTGCTCAGACGAAACTCCGCTATAATCGATTTACGCACGGAAAAAATATCAATGTGTGCAGACGGACTCACCTGGACGGCTGACTTGATAGGTAGCGAAACAGTAATTCCCAGCGATATCCACCAACAAATCCGAAAAATAAATTATATCAACAATACTTCTTTATTTAAACCAATCATATACGATAACTCTGACGAGGATTTATGGTCCCAGAAGATCCAGGAAATCAGGGATTTCCGGGGCGGAATCACTAAGGAAAGGTTGCCAATACACGAAGCGAATCAATTAATAAACATCTGTGAACGATACCGCTCAGTATTTTCCGACGAACACGGTAAGGTAAAAAATTACCAATGTACTCTGCAATTTAGAGATACAGTGGATTTTAACCGGAAGTCGTATCCCATCGCGCATTCACGAAAGGAAGCTGTAAGAGCTGAAATAAATAAAATGATTAACCGTGACATTATAGAGAGTAGCCAATCCCCATACACCAGTCCTATCGTGGCTATTCCTAAGAAAAACGGACAAGTCCGGCTTTGCCTAGATGCGCGAGAAATAAATAAGATGGTCGTCAATGACAGGACCTCGCCCGGTGAGATAGAAGAGATCTTAAAACGTTTCCACGGTACCAAGTACTTTAGTACCTGGGACACGGTGTGCGGCTACTGGCAGGTGGAATTACACCCACAAAGTCGCCAGTATCTGGCATTCATATTCGAGGGGCGTAATTATCAATTTAAGAGACTGCCCTTCGGACTCGTAAATTCGGTCGCCATCTTTGTGGCCTGCATGGACCAGATACTTGGCCAGGAAGCACTACAATTTACCACCGTGTATGTAGATGATTTGCTTATTACCTCAGAAACATGGGAGGAACACTGCTACCTTGTGGAACACGTACTGAAGAAGTTGGCTGCGAATAACATCACGCTTAAACTGAAAAAATCTCAATTCATTGCTAAGGAAGTTCCATTCTTGAGTTTTAACTTGAATGACCAAGGTATCTCACCGTCGGCAGAAAAGGTAGAAGCGATCCAGAAATTTCCTGCGCCAAGGAATAGAAGGCAGTTACAGTCATTCCTGGGACTCTGTAATTATTACCCCAAGTTCCAGGAACAATATTCTGAATTGACCGCAAGATTTCAACCACAACTGTCATCTAAAAATAAATGGATCTGGGGTCGAGAGCAGAACGAGACCTTACAACTCATTAAAGACAAATTTTTGGAAAACATAAGACTTCGCCACCCTGATTTTAAAAAACCTTTTTTCCTAAATTGCGATGCCAGCGACATCAGCCTTGGAACGACGCTATATCAAGAAGATGAGGAGGGCGAACATCTAGTGATTAGCTTCGCGAGTAGATCATTAAACCAGTGCGAAAAGAACTACAAAGTCACTGAGAAGGAGCTGTTGAGTGTAGTATTCGCGTGTGGAAAATTCCGCACATACATCTTAGGTTACCCCGTTACCGTCCGGACAGACCATAAATCCATATCGTTCCTGAGGAGGTGCAAATTGAGTCACGGAAGGCTGACCAGGTGAATACTTGCCCTTCAAGAATACAATCTAAAGTGGGAGTACATCCCAGGAAAAAAGAATGTCGTTGCAGATGTATTATCACGAGTTGATGTGGAAAAGGAAACATTCGAGGGAGAGAAGAAAGTGTACTAAAAATCTACCACATTATTAGCACCAGAGCCGATCTAGCCACCTTATTAACAAACCTGAGCACCCACCAACAAGCGGACCCAAAATTGAGAAATATAAAAACTCGATTAGAAGAAGGGGACGATACTATCGCTCAATATTATCAGTTGAATAACGAAATATTATTCATTAAACCATCCTTAAGGTAGGAGACCTGGAAGGTAATTATTCCAACCCATATTGAAAAGGAGATAATAATTAATTACCATATACGATATGGGCATATGGGCGCCTTAAAGGTGATTAAGGCTTTGGAGGAGAGCTGCCACATAAAAAACGTAAACCGGAAGGTCCGGATGTATATCAGATGTTGCCGTATCTGCCAACTCGTCAAATCAAATAATGAGAAGAAGGAAGGCATGATGATTCCTATCACATCCCAGGCAAAATTGGAGAAGGTATGGACATCTGCGGACCATTTCCCCGTAGTGGCGGTCGTCACCGATATAAGTACCTGATAATCGTAATGGACCATTACACTAAGTTCGTTAAACTATACCCAGCAAATCGGGCAACTACAAATAAAATTCTGGAAATATTAATAGACCAGTATTTCCCAAACATCGGGAAACCAGTTTCGATCATCACGGATCATGGAACCCAGTTTAAGGGGAAAAAATGGCGGGATACCCTACTATCTATGGGTGTTCGTACATACAAAACATCGGTATACCACCCGAGCAGTAATCCGGCGGAGAGGGTGTTACGAGAAGTGGGGAGGATATTAAGAACCTATTGTCACCATCAACAGAGAAGGTGGCAAGACTATCTAGAAGCCACAGAAGAATTTCTCAACTTGGCATACCACCCAGCCATAGGAGTTACCCCATACTCCGCCATGTACGAGAAACCACCCCCACGAGAGATCGAAGAAATACTAGAGTTCCCGAGAAATAATGCTTCTACGTTTGACAAGATAAAATTTTACAACAAGGTGGCCGAAGACCAGGAGAAACGGCGAAACAAGTATCAAAAGAATAGTGGTAAAATCATAACATACAGAAGTGGAGAAAAAATATTGAAGAATCGGGAATTACCCAGCACATTGGAAGGAATAACAAGGAAGTTGTTACTACTATACACTGGACCATATGTAATCTCCAAAATAAAAAACAATAATACTTATGAAATAAAGGAGATGGGTTCTGACAGAATCAAAGGTGTATATAACCAGGCTTCCATGAAAAAATATTATGAGGAATAAAATTTAAACAAAAGGAATGTAGAATAAAACGGTCACCAAAATTCAAATATATTGTAATATCAAATTACAACAAACAATTTATGAAAAATATTATGCCAATAAAGAAAAGGAATTTTGTGAAAAAATCGACAAAATTCAAAAATATAGTAAGCACAACTTACTGACAATCGTTTATGAAAAAACATTATGGTAAATAAAAGAAAGAGAATTTTGAATATAAAACAACACAAAAATTCTAAAGGATATAGTAAGAACACCTTACAACCAAAATAATTTATGAAAAATATTATGGAAAACAGAAAGAAAAGGAATTGTGAAATATATTCACCAAAATTCAAATATATTGTAATATCAATTTACAACAAACAATTTATGAAAAAGATTATGCCAATAAAGAAAAGGAATTTTGTGAAAAAATATTCACAAAAATTCAAAAATATAGTAAGCACACCTTAAAAACCAATTATTTATAAAAAACTTTATGGAATTAAAAAGAAAAGGAATTTTAGAATATAAAAATCAACTAAATTTAAAAAGATAGTAAGCACAGCTTACTGACAATCATTTATGAAAAAAAAATTAGGTAAACAAAAGAAAGAGAATTTTGAATTTAAAACAACACAAAAATTCTAAAGGATATAGTAAGAACACCTTACAACCAAAATAATTTAGGAAAAATATTATGGAAAATAGAAAAAAAAATTGTGAAATATATTCACAAAATTTAAAAATATAGTAAGCACATCTTACAACCAAAATATTTATGATATATATGTAATTCTGAATTCTTCCAGCTGCCACGGGTTCACTTCTGGTTGTTGTTTATGTTTTTTCAAAAGCAATATCGGGCTGGCGATCCGTTCCTTCACACAAATTTCTTATTGATTTCACCGCTGAGTGTGGTTTTCTAGGACGACTGCAACACTGATGTCTCCTCGGAATGCTTAATTATCTTTTATGGCCACTTAAACTCTTCTTCAGTCCAGGATTTCCCTCTTCTATCGTCGTTCTATTAAGGATATTTTTATATTTCTCTTAATATTATTTATTTATTAAATATTATAATCAAAACTCTGGTATCACAAATTAAACTCCTTTACTTTATTTTCTTTTACCTATTACATTAAACTTGTTGATGTACAAATGTTATTTTATGAATTTAGACTCTTCATGCTGTTACTATTAGATATAAAATTAGACTCTTCATGTTACTCTTATTGAAAATAAAATTCGACAAATAAACATTTACTTCATCACTATACAATACAATGTTTTAACAATTTACAAAATTGCCACTTTGATAATTCCCTAATTTCTTTACATCTGTTTATCATATACCTATTAAAACATATATCATTTTTCTATTTCTTATTAAACATCTTTATTTTACCTCTAATATTCGTAATTCTAGTTGTTATTTATTAAATTCTAATTTTATTACTCTTTACTCTTATTATAACATTCATTCCAATTTCATATATTCTTTTCAGAACATATAACTGAATATTGTTTTATATCATATAGGAATCGACCTCTATGTTGACTGGGTGAGTCGATAGTCCCAATGTTTTTTGTTTACATTTTAAAACATATGTTACGTTCAATACAAAATCTGCATCTTTTCTCTTTTAAAATTTATTACCTCACTATTATGTACTGTGTGCATTTTAACAGCAATACCTTCCCTTATCTCATAATTTCAGATACAATTTTAGATGAAATTTTGAAATAACCAACATAGTCTAATCTTAATATTTAAACATCTGATTACTTAGTTATTTGTACCTCACTAAATTCTTTTAACAAATTGTTTTTTTCTTTTTATTAATATTACAAATATGTTTCATCATCATCATGAATCACGATATCTTAAACACTTATCTATGACTTAAAACAACATTAATTAAACCAACTGGTTTTACATCAAAACAATGAATAAAAAATAACAATTGTGCCTAATTTTATGGCTAAAAAACTCAAAAACATGACTAAAACATTATCTTTCTTTTGAACATCACCTTCCCAATCCTGGTTATAAATTTCCTGTATTCTTTATTTCAGAATTCCTACTCCTTTATTTCTTATCTGACTTATACGGGCGAAACTGATTAATATTGTAGGTTCCTTTAATTTTTCCATCCTGGTATTTTATTACTACCGTATTGTTATCATTCACTGTATTAATTATGAATGGGCCTACATAACATAAAAATAACTTTTTCATCAACTTTTCCTTACTGCTGGGAAGTTGTCTATTACGAACCAGTACTAACTCTCCTATATGATAATCTATTTGTTTATACCTCTTCTTGTATTGTCGTCTGGCTCTTTCCTCTGCCTTCACTTTAATCCGACTCTCCATAATAACTTGTATGTCCGTCTGTGGTTGAGTGAACCATGTAAAATCAACTAAACTTTCGATAATTCTGGGTGGGCGTTTCTTATACATTGCCTCATATGGTGTCACACCGGTACTATCATGATTTGCTAAATTTATAAACTCCTCTGCTTTACTAACATATTCACTCCATCTATTATGTTGATCATGGCAATATGTGCGGAATAAACGACCCACTTCTTTGAGCATTCTTTCGGCCGGGTTACTATTGGGATGGTATACCGATGTTTTATACGTCCGAATTTTTATGGTTCTCATAGCATTCTGCCACTTGACACCTTTAAATTGTGTTCCATGATCAGATATAATACTATGAGGCAACCCTACCTCCTTTATAAACTTTTCTTTAATTATTTTAACTATAGTGTAAGTATTGGCCTTAGTGATGTGATATAATTTTGTGAATCTAGTAAAACTGTCCATGATAATCAATACGTACTTGCTACGTCTCCTACCACTAGTTAGGAATGGTCCATAAATGTCAATAAAAACTTGTTCTAGCGATCTCAATGCTTGATTATTTATCCACCTTCCCTCATATCTGACATTGGCTAACTTGACTTTTTGACAAATATCACATGTTTCTATGGATCGAATTACTTTCTTTTCTAATTTATTCATGTAAAAGTGTTCCTTGAGTGCTGACACTACTTTCTTCTGGCCTTGGTGTCCATATCTCTCATGATAATCAACAATTAATTTATTACATACCTCTTCCGGCACTAAAATTTTCCAATCAGTATTTCTTTTGTCGGTGTTCCTAAACATCATTCCTTCATGAATCATATAATGTGATGTAGTGTTGGAAGTGCTTTCCATCCTTTTCCTCAACTTTTGTATTCTAATATCGGTTGGCTGTAATTTCTTTATTTCTTCCACGATGAGTTTTAATTCTCTTTTATTCCTAAAGCATGCCAAAATTTTACGTGCTTCTTTGGCCATTATTTCTTCTTGATCACCTACTCTGGATAATATATCAGCTACTATATTTTTATTGCCTGGCAAGTACTCCCATTTTATATGATACTCTTGTAACTGGAGCATCCATCTTGTGAGCCTTCCATGTGACATCTTACAGTTTTTAAAAAAGGTTATTGCTTGATGATCGGTTCGTACTACTACCTCACTGTTTAATAAGTATGTTCGGAATTTAGTTATTGCAAAAACCACACTCAATGTCTCTTTTTCAGTTATTGTATAATTAAATTCTGCTTTAGTTAGTGTACGGCTTGCAAAAGCTATTACCTTTGGTTCTCCCTTGTCATTTTCTTGATATAACACCGATCCCAAACTTACTCCACTGGCATCACAATTTAAATAAAAAACTTTACTAAAATCTGGGTGACTTAACATGACGCACTGTAAAAATCTCTGTTTCACTTCATTGAATACTTCCTCATCCTTTTCGGTCCACTTCCATTTATTCTTCTTACAAATTAAATGTTGATAATGATGTGTTAGGTCGGAGTAATTACTTTGGAAATTTCTGTAATAATTACAAAGACCTAAGAAACTTTGTAATTGTTTTACATTTTTTGGACATGGGAAATTCTGTATTGATTGTACTTTATCAGGATCCGCCGAGATGCCGGTATCCGAAACTATAAACCCTAAAAACTTAATCTTGCTGGCTATGAATGTTGACTTGTCTAATTTTAGCGTAATTCCATGTTCTTCCAATCTGGTAAGTACCTTATCAATTCGATGACAGTGTTCTTCCCAACTGCTTGATGCAATTACCAAATCATCGACATATACTGTAGGAAATTCCAAAATCTCCTTACCCAATACTTCATCAAGACATTTTATAAATATAGCCGCACTATTGACCAGACCAAAAGGTAATCTTTTAAATTGATAATGCCTACCGTTTACTATGAAACTCACATATTTTCTGCTTTCTGGATGCAATTCTACTTGCCAATATCCACATACAGCATCCCAACTACTAAAAAATTGTACGTTATTAAAACGTTTCAGAATTTCTCCTATGTTCTCGGGCGACGTCTTATCAGCAATTATCATCTGATTAATTTGACGTGCATCTAAACACAATCTTAATGACTTATCTTTTTTGGGAATTACTACTAATGGGCTAGTGTGTTCTGACTGACTTAGTTCAATGATGTCTTCACGAAGCATTTTGTCGATTTCTTCCTGTACTTGCTCTCTTAATTTGTATGGTATGGGATATGATCTTTTGTTAAATGTCACATTTTCTCTTAGTGGTAACTTACATTGCACTCCTATTATTTTGCCAGGTTCATTTGAAAATACTTTATAATGTTTCAAATAAATTTCCATTAACTGATCTATTTGCTCTTTGTTTAGTTGATTATTATGATTACAGAATTGTCTGATTTCTTGCATTTTCTCCTCCCACATTGGATTATTTATTGTTAACTGCTGTAGTGACTTTCTATTGATTGGTCTATCCTTACATGAGTATTCAAATTTATCACTTAATTTGGCTGAATTGACCATTTTCCTTACCTCTTCATTTCTATTTATAATTTTTATAGGTATTTTTTGTTTATCGTATGTAAATACCACCCGATTAGTTTCTAAATCAATAATAGTTTCATACTTTCGCAAGTTATCGCATCCGACTAATATTTCCGTTTCTATATTTTGATATACTACAAATATTATTGGTATCACCCTTCCATTGAATTGTACATTCATCATTATTTGTTTGCGAGCAGTTCGATTGGCTAGTCCTGTTACACACACTATAGTAATTTTGCTCACAGGTAATTCATAGATTCTATTAGCCTTTCCTTCGGATGACGTGATTCCCTTTTCCATTTCCTTTAATTCATGGTATTTAGTCATACTCATCAATGATATTTCGGCACCAGTATCAATAATAAAATTTTGATTGGTTTTCCCATATTGACCGGTAATAGACACTACATCACTTTCAATTATATTTTTATTGATTCTCTCGTTGTCCATAAAATCCTGACCTAAACTGGTTATCCAAGACAGTGATCGGCTATTTGACTGTGTTGACCACTGCACTCACTCACAGTCTTCTCTAGTTTTCCTGATTTTCATTTATGGTTACTCTCTCCTCTCTCCTTCCTTCCTGTTGACTATTTTCTGACTGGGAAAGGGAACTATGTTGCTCTCTATTTCTTAACTGTTCATAGTTGTTGTTCACCTCACTCTGTCTCTCCTCACTGCGAGAATATCCATTTCGACCAGTCTCCCTCGGGTAACGACTATTGTAGATTCGGGAATCAATTCCGGCGTATAAAATTTGCTCGATAGTTATTTGAAGCGTGGTTGCCCCTATAATTATTATTGTAATTATTATTATTATCATATCTCCGGTCATTCCGGTTATCGTTTCTGTAGTAATTTCTTCCACCTTCCCTATCTTGGTATCTTGGAACATTTCTTTGGTCGTTCCTTTCTACTATTTGATTCCTATCACGGTTTTGTTCTTCCGGATATCTATTAGGGTAGCTGTCTCTTCTCACATTCCCTTGTTTAGCGCGATCGTCATAATTCATTTTCCTCTCATAATCAGTGAGTAATAAGGTCATCGCTTCTATAGTATTGGCTTGACTGGCAAATTGTGCTAAGCTTACCGTTTCAGGAAAATGATGACTCAAAGCTTCCACCACATATCTGTCATCCATGGGTGGATCTAAATATCTTGCCCTGCAAACATGCGATAAGAAATACGAGGTTGGTGTTTGTCCTATACTTGGATTGTACCTACCATATACTACGGTCTCCCGCACCCTTGTCTGTATGGATCGCGTCCAATATTTATTTTTATAGCTGTCCATAAATTCCTGGTAGCTATTCAAGGTGTTTCTAACAGCATCCCACCAATAATCATTCATTTCATGGAACCCTTGATCTAACATTACCTTAATTCTCTCCCATCTATTTTCCTTGGTACTATTCAAATATTCCTTCATTCTATTTAAATACTCCATAGGATTTTTTATATATCCTTTCATATGTGGCACCTCATGACTAATATTCTTGTCTTCTCGTATAACACATGTTTGATTACCATTTTGTTCTATTTCATTGACCCTTACTGCTAATTGTCCCATGGTATCCTCTATTTTGGTATTATTGCTGTCCAGCTGTTGTCCCATGGATTGAATATTGCTCGTTACCTCCTGTTTGTGTTTTACCAATTCTCTCGTCATCTGTTCCATGACTTCTTGTTTATTTTCTCCTAATTTCTCTTCCACTTCAATAATATTATTTATTACCTCTCCACGTAATTGAGTTAAATTTTCATCAGTTTTCTCAACTTTCTGGTTAGTTTCTGTAATTCTATTCCTTATTTCTGTTTTATACTCATCTAACTGTTGTTTCAATTCCTCTTTATTTTTCTCACTCTCTTCCTTCAATTGTCCTTTTAATTCCTCCTTATCTTCCCTCATTTGTTTCTTGAGTTCTTCAATATTTTGTTTTAATAAGTTTTCATTATCTAATTTCATTTGTTTATTATCCTCTTTCATTTCCTGTTTGTTCTTATCATACTATTCGTTTGTTTGTTTATTATTTTCTTCTATTCTTCCGAATTGCTCCATCATAATCCTCATCATTTCCTGTAAATTTGCATCCATTGGTTGGTTTAGTTTCTTTGGTTGGTCCCCTTGGGCATCCCTTACTTTATTTCAATTTCAGTTTCTTCCTCTTCAGCACTATTACTCCTTAATTCATATTGTTGCCCTGGTTTGTTAGCCATTTCACAATCTTTAACTTAATTTAATTACAAGGAAACAAATTTTTTATGCTAATTAAATTTAACAAAATTGTGTTATTTGGTGCTGGTTTAAAGAAAATCTTTGCTTTCACGTATGGGCGCCATTATTTGTACTGTTATTTTTTATAAGTCTTGTAATTATTTAATAGTATAATATAATTAAGAAATGTACCTACTGTTATTATGTTTTTTTTAATCAGTACATGAAAAGAAACTCTTTCTCTCAGGGTTAAAGATTATTAAGCTGTTTGATCGTATTTACGATTGTATATAATAATTTCTTTTCTTTAAACCAAACCAAATTCAGTTAGTATGTAGTATTTTGAGAATTAACCATGTAAAAAATAAATACCAGACTAATGTAACTTGACTGATTCTGAATTCTTCCAGCTTCCACGGGTTCACTTCTGGTTGTTGTTTATGTTTTTTCAAAAGCAATATCAGGCTTGGCGATCCGTTCCTTCACACAAATTTCTTATTGATTTCACCGCTGAGTGTGGTTTTCTAGGACGACTGCAACACTGATGTCTCCTCGGAATGCTTAATTATCTTTTATGGCCACTTAAACTCTTCTTCAGTCCAGGATTTCCCTATTCTATCGTCGTTCTATTAAGGATATTTTTGTATTTCTCTTAATATTATTTATTTATTAAATATTATAATCAAAACTCTGGTATCACAAATTAAACTCCTTTACTTTATTTTCTTTTACCTATTACATTAAACTTGTTGATGTACAAATGTTATTTTATGAATTTAGACTCTTCATGCTGTTACTATTAGATATAAAATTAGACTCTTCATGTTACTCTTATTGAAAATAAAATTCGACTAATAAACATTTCCTTCATCACTATACAATACAATGTTTTAACAATTTACAAAATTGCCACTTTGATAATTCCCTAATTTCTTTACATCTGTTTATCATATACCTATTAAAAAATGTATCATTTTTCTATTTCTTATTAAACATCTTTAGTTCACCTCTAATATTCGTAATTCTAGTTGTTATTTATTAAATTATAATGTTATTACTCTTTACTCTTATTATAACATTCATTCCAATTTCATATATTCTTTTCAGAACATATAACTGAATATTGTTTTATATCATATGGGAATCGACCTCTATGTTGACTGGGTGAGTCGATAGTCCCAATGTTTTTTGTTTACATTTTAAAACATATGTTACGTTCAATACAAAATCTGCATCCTTTCTCTTTTAAAATTTATTACCTCCCTATTTCGTACTGTGTGCATTTTAACAGCAGTACAATATGCAGACAGTAGACGACTCAGGTGGTGTACTCAAGCCTGTCCTTACTGCTTACAGCAATCCAAAATAATTATTTTAGCAAAGAGAAAACAAACGCTACCTAAGAGAATGTGAAGGTAATACACTCTCTCGCGGAACAGAACATGAGAGTGTATCCTCTTCACTTCATTTACACTCTCAACTGACGAAATCACGAGAAAATAACCTGGATTCTGGTCGACAAATATGACACATTTGAGTTTAACATAGCACACACAGAATACTGCCAACGGAGAGAAAAAAACCTATAATCATGGCGAATGTTGCCTATCGAATGAAGTAAACCAGAAGAACTCTAGAGTGGAGGTTTTGCGGTAAACCACGTGCGATTGTTATACTGGGAGCGAACTTAATTACACAGACCTGAAGAAGGAAAACACAATTAAACACTGTTACCCCTTGTCTGAAATGGCTATTGTATTCGTTACAACCCGATGCTATTAAAGATCTATGTTATTAAAACATAATACGCTTTAAAAACTCAAATTCTTCAAGATTCGTTTAATTGAAAAATTAAGTGAACTTAATTACATTGAACTAAAAAATAAAAATAACTTTCTACCGACTTTTGTGGAAAAATAAATAAGAGTCTTCAGTGTTTTTAAACTATGAAAATGTACTGAAGCAAGTAAGGACTATATTACTTCTGTAGTTATAAAGAAGTAGGTGTATTAATACAAAAGAATTACTACGAGTTAGGTTTTTCTAAAGGAGTAGTTTTAAAATATTACGGTATTCTTAATGTAGCATATCGTCAAAAGAAATATGTAATTAAATGTTTTTTTCTCATCCACTGATTTTAGAGTTCCGAAAAAATATGTTACATATGTTGATGTATGAGAGATAAATCGCATGGGATGAACACTACGAAAACAGTCAGTTCTTACAGTTGTTCTTTCAGTTTTCTTGAATTTGACGTTAACTTAATGAAAAATTTGGAATAACATTGCGATCTCCGGTCAATGTTTATTGCTTTTGTGCAATTTAATTTAGTGATCGTTTCTAGTGGTTTGAAACCTAAAGACGGAAATGACTTATGTTTTTCTGAAATTATCATAAGGCTGTACAAATTTACAGAATGTTTAACTTAACAAAAGCCGAAATTTAACAGTCATACGTTACAGTGGACACGGTATTGCAATAAACCGATTAGTTAACGAGTATTGTTTGTACAAAGGTGGATTGAAGCAGCTTCTGTCGTGGACTGCGGAGGCTTTACCAGTCGCAGTGACCACGAATGCCTCGAAGCAGTGAAGGATGTAATTGCTACTAATTGGAAGCAGCTGGTTGTAAAGAAGGCAATACTTGCTTTGCTGTCCTACTGGCGCCGCATTCTTTTGGCACTTCATCGTTTTTATGATTCCCTTATTTCTGTCAGATACTGAAAGTAAGTCTATTCATCTCGATTTACTTTCAGCAGAGGGATGTAGATACTGAAACATAAGCAAACAGTTATCTACATTGTTCAAGTCTGATGCAGAAGTATCAAGACAACCTCAGTTACAAGGCTTACGTGTAAGCTACGGTATTTTAAAAAAGGTAATATTGTTATAAGTTATTATACACTCTTTGAAATATTTATGGTAGGCCCTATTGCAATTTATTATATAAATATATTATACATCACGGTGTAATTACATTGCACACCATACATTACAGTACGTATTTATGTTTTTAACTATAAATTTATGATACTTTTATATTACAAAATTAAAATTCTGATATGTAATAATAAAACTTGTTTCGTATTGAGGAGATGTACTCCTGATTTTGTTAATTAGTTCAGTCGTTGAATTTAAATTAAAGTCATTTTAGTGTGTTTCGTTGTTATGTTTGCTACAGGATAGTCAAGTTTATGGACTTGAAGATGCGTTTATATTTGCCAGTGACAAATAGCGTTGGAAAATAAAAACACGTTTTGCTGTACTCGATGGCAATCTGAACCGAAATAAACAAAATTATTTATAAATATGTCGACTAATACATAAGTACAAAGACATTATGATAATATTATTAGTAACCAATTAACTATAATTATAATATATTAGTAAGCAAATATTATTTTACCTTCGTCACAAATCCTGGCTACCAATAAATATCATTTGAACACTCCAAATCTGGTTTCACTCGTTGAAGAGTAAAAGCACCTAATAAAATTAAAAAAATATTTTTAGCTATCCAGATGGAAAGGGTGAAGTTAATTGAATGTCACTGAAGAAATCGCTTGATTGGATGCTTATTCGTATAATCACATACTTGTTATTCAAAATATGTAGTCATAAATCAAACCATCAGTTATATTTATATGGTATAAATTGATACACAGTCTGCTATTACGCTGTAAAGACGGTTAGGAAACATAAAGATTAGTTTTCTTGGGCACGCATAAGGATCTACAATCTTTCAAGGGAACTCGAACAAGGGAAAACACTGTAAATACTGTATGATGTTGTACAAAAAGGAAAGCACGCCCAAAAATACTCGTCAAAAAATTAAGGAAAAATGAAGTTGCAGATAGTATAAAGTATGAATATATCTGAGGCCAAAAGACAAATGGTGCCTTGAACATACTTTAACTACTTAGGTGTAATTTAGGATTAATGTCATAAATGCTTATTTGGAAATGTCTACTCGGTCTGTGAGCTTTTTATAAAAATTTAAATAACCCGTATCGTAAGCTTAGCTTTGTACATTATTCTTACTGTTAATTTTTTCCAATCTATTTAGTTGTACAGACTGCACGTATTTATGATTGGATATAGCAAATTAGAAGAATCTTGATTGAAATAATTCAAAAGGTGTTTATTGATATTCTTCAAATAAAAAAATAATGTTAACTTGTTAATAAAGTAACATAATAAAAATTTTCATCTGACTCATAAAACATAAAAAAATTTTCATCTGAAAAAAGACTAAGATATTTGTATCAAACTCGTAATTAATCACTGTTTAAATACACTTGTCATGGAGTCCGCATGCCAACACAACCGAACCTTTCTGGCTTAGTACACGTTTCAAACCCCCTGACTGTCAACCATTTGGATTACTTAACATACTTATTATTATTTTTTTACAGGTAAGGAAATGGAATTCACTTGAGTGAGTGAAATCAAAACTAACGTACTATAGAGATGATTAAATGACTGGAACGCAGGGAATGCGTTTACACAGTAGGTTAGGTGATTTATATGCTTCACTATGCACAATGATTATCATTGGAATTTAATCGATTCTTCAACATAAATTCAGTACTCTCGTCTCGGCAACATTCATTGTTATTCTCATTGCACTAGTTGTGCAATAGATAGCTCGTCCTGTGTACTGGAACTGCTCTGTTTCACTTCCTTTCAACGGTAAAGAAATCATTTCAACGCGCACATATATTCTCTCAGTGACCGGTCAGTAATGAAGCCGACTGCAGTATTTATTTGCATTACTCTCAAGTAATTTGATTTTCACTAGAATTATTCTCACTTTCCAGACATTAGCAAAGAACTTCCGTCTTCGTCTGTATTTCAATCTCACAACTACAACGACAATGTACGTACTTTAGTTTACGATTGCTGACTAAATGTCGTTTAACAATGGTCTTGCTCTTGCCCTTGCTTGGATGTAAACAAAAATCTTTAGTTATGAAACTTCTGAATTAACTTGACGTCACTAACTACGGGTTCGGTCACCTGTTTCGGGGACTTCCACTCAAATTCATATTTTACACGACTTTTTATCTCTTATGAGAACTGTGTAACCTAATTTTTCTTTTACATTAAGCAAAATAATACGGAATACATAAATTTTGGTCTGTTTAGGCCTATATACCATCATATATTACATGTTGTTTACTGATTTTTTCTTTTTTTTTTTACTCGAATAATGAGTATATAATCCCATAAATATAAGCAGCAATATTATTTCATGATTTCAGTAACTGTGATGTCAAACTTGCCAGAATGTAGAGCCGCTGGGCCACTGACTACGATAACTCCGACGTTTGAGGTCTATCTTTCCACTGTTAAATTTGCTATTCTGTATTTGCAACAAACACGTTTTCTCATGTACCCCTAATTCAAACATTTTTTTCCCAGCTTTGTACTACTTTAGCAGAAATACAAGAATTTTTGCAATGTGTTTACTGATAACAATTTAAACATTTTTCGTAACACAGTACTTCAAAAAGACTCATTAAAGAAAAATGGTTTTAATGATGCAGAAAAAATTATGTTTTCCATTGATTGATTAGGATATTGACTTTTACCATGTAGTAATTTTTCCTAAAGTACTGGACTGGATAGACCTCAAATACTAGATTTCATTTCAGCCATTACAGTTGACAGTAGATGTATATGTTTAGTATGGTCATAATTTTTGTTGTTGGCCACAGCTTTTTGGTATTTGTTCATCAACTCCTTTTGAGCAATGGCGGTGGCTGCGATGCTTATTAATTAAATGGAAAAAACTCAGCCTACACAGATTTTTTTCATGTCTTGTAGATTTCCTGGGGTACTTTTGATTGCCAGTCCACAAAATTTTTGAGTAGCTAAAATGTCATTTATCAAACAACCTTTGTCTCCCAAGGCTTTACTTTCTATTTCGAATGTACCTTCCACTCGAATGTGTGAAGTGGGCTCCAATGTGTTTCTGTACATGCACAATTCACATTCAGTTTGAATGATTGGACTGTCATCTCATAAAGTCTGCTCTGAGAAATCACATATACCCTAGTACCATACCCGCGGATAATCACATATACCCTAGTACCATACCCGCCGATAAATAAGTAGAATACCACCTAAAATAAAAGATTGAAATTTTTAAAATTTAATTTAGTTAATCCAGCAATCTAGATATTGGATTGCTCAATATCAAATGTCATACGCTGAAAATCAAACACGCGCGCGCGCACGCGCACACAAACAAGTTGTCTCTTCTGTACGGTAGTTGCACATACTCTTATAATTTTTCCTTCCTTTCACCAAAATGTATAAGACATCTCATTTTCAGTAAGAAGAAATGAACAAGTAGTTATACTCTGTAACGTATTGTACGAACTATGTGTCTCGTTATTGTATAGCTTTAAGGTATACAACGTGTCAGCCTTACGGAACATTATACAATTACTTATTGTTTTTATATCTTAATAATAATAAAACTTTTTACAAGAAAATATTTTTTTAATTATTTTGTAAATTTAATTAAATTAAATTATAATTACACTTCATTAAATTATAAGTACAGTAGGCCTATTCATCAAATCGTGTATTTCTCTAATATTTGCTAAACTGATTATTTTTAGTGTTACAGATTATTTATTTAATGAAATTTAAATTTCTGATACTATATTTTATTGGTTAACGATTGGTTAATGTTTTCCACAGATTTCATTTTTGTTGTCTTTACATATTAAGAAATCTGAACTCGGACACTAGATTTCTTAAAACTTTCCTTGTTTCTCTTTATTCTTACTTATTCTGTTCCTATGCGTAATCCTGACTTGCTATTTCAGCGACGTCTATCTACTAAGTATACAATCTACTAGGTGGAAAATATAGTATAATAATAAATCGGTATATGAACTACTTGTGTGGTGTCTTCTGGTGAAAGCCAGATGAATTTGTATGCCGGTCTTGATGTCAGTAATGTATAAGGTTTCTCTTCTTAGCAAAATTTACAAGGTTTGTTCATTTCTCGTTATTTTATATAAAAAGAACGAACACTCCGAACAATATTTTATCATCAACAACCACTTTTCACTTGTAATTAATGTCATATAGCAGCCGAGTAAGTTTGTTTTGTGCTATTTAAGTGAAAAGAGCAAAGACGGATTGTTGCCGCTAACCAAGCTAATGTATGAGAAGGATCAAATTCTAGAAAACTTTATATAGTCAGTTACTACACCGCTACCAAAGAAAATATGATCGAATCTCTGTGGTACCTTAAGTTCATTAATTAATGCATCGAATCTGTGGTAACAAGTTTGTACTATTGGATACTATATAAGAAAACGTGTGGCTGCTGATTCAACTTAAGAGCCACTGTTAATAATGTTTGTGGACTTACAGTCCGCTTCCGCCATTGTTTTTCTTCAATAAAGATTTAAGTTTTCCGAAAAAGATTATTCTAGAACCACGGATTTTCACTTTGATTGCAAGGAAAATGGTCAAGGCGTAGAAATAAGATAGACTGGTGTGATTGAAGTGGAGGCCCAGATAAGAAAGAGCTGAGACAAAACATAATCTCCGCTATTGCGAAGGACATACTGAGTAAATCCTTGTCTAGGAAGACGATTTTTGAGATGAAATAATCCGCATGTTCAGGTTTGGAGATGACCTACGAGTAGCTGGCTGAAAATAAGAGGGGGGTACAGGACGCTTTGCTTATTACAGAAAGGAAACTATCTGAGTTCACAGGGACATGAACAGAAGGAAGTCATGACTGATAATAACTGCAGATATCACAGCGAAAATAAATATTTAATGAACAGCCAAAGTCCACCGACATACTCCGATCATATTCGGAAGTTCACCGAAGACGTTAAATCTAGGTCGCACAATAACCATGGCTGTGTTATTAGTGAGTATGGATAATGGAAGATTACTGCAGGAAGGGGAAGAAAGTGATTCCTGGATCAAATGGTTGCGGAAATGTGTTTGTGCAGACACGACAGAGGTTCCAAACATATGTCGATCATTAGAAAACGACCAAATATGGTCACCTACAATTTAATGAATTGAGGTCGTAGGAAATGACCACAAACTCTAGTTATTTCTTTACATTTTTTTAATTAGCCTCATTACAGTTACTACTATCACAAAAATAATCATCCGTTGAGTTTTCCAGCGAGGTGTAAAACCCTAATCCAGTTTACTTCAGAAGCATATTTGGCTTAGGCCTATAACTGAAAACCACCAGTTGTAAATCACATCTCTTACAACAGAACGCTGGTTGACTTTATGTCTATTGTACATTGTATATTAATCTCACGAAATGATAATTCGCATCAATAATTAAATGATTCAATTATACCTTCAATAATTCAGTTGTTCCCTTCAAATTTGGTCCAGCGAATGGAATCTTTTTATAACCTCTTCTTTTGAGTTATAACGGAGGGAACCCAAAATAATTGGTTCTGCCAATTATTTCAGGCTGCCTTATTCGAGACGAGCTGAAATTTAAATTCAGAACAACACACAGTAAGACATACAAGGAATCAGGGAAGGTGAAACTGTTGATTTATATACTCAGTATATGTGTGTAACAAGAAGACTGGCTTTATTAAACATTTGAATTATAACATTTACTCCAAAGAACAGATCCCATGACGTTATTAATTAAATTATTAAAATTAAGTGAAATGGTTTTTTTAGAATATGGGATCACAACAAATTTATCTAGCTATACCCCCGGATCCGGGTAACCATTGGTATTTAGTCTCTAATCTTTTAATTATATTTAATTCAAAATTTTATCTTGCAAGACTTTTACCTTTTGCTTTATATATATATATTCCATTAGAAGAATGGTATTAATAACACTACGTTACGTTAATATCTAAACTGTTACAATTGAATGATATTGAATAGTTACAATTAAATCCTCAAATTTAAGTTTTTATATTCTTATAAAATCAATCGTCTCTGAAAGTCTCTTAAATAGAGTATTGTGTTACAAAAAATATTATCATTATTCCTCGATAGACGTGCTATCGAGTCACCTCTATTTTTTGGATGTAGTAATCGCCTCCATGTGGTTCCGTCTTGGGAGTCCTAAAACGTCGTCCTCGTCTTGGTCTGGTCTCTGTTGTTCATGGCTTAATACGTCTGCAGGATAGGTAGAGTCTTCTACACAGATACTCGTTGATTCTCAGATGTCTCGAACTGCATCATCGGTAGGGTATACTAGAGTTCTCATTTAGATGGTCCATGACCACAGGTCAGATGTTGAAAAGATTCGTCCATCGGTGAAGATTGCAGTCATCGTTTTTTCTTTATTAACACTCGTCGTTTGTAGTTACATCTTTCTTCTTGTTACAAAGTTTTTGGAATTTTCTTTTTGTTAACGTTACATGTTACACTTTTTGTAACAGTTAGTAAAATACCAAATAATAATTAATTAATCCACACTAACAACAAATTGCATAACTTTTGAACAGAGCATTTTGCTCGTGCGTCTGCACAGCTGGGATTCGTCATCGCAAGAGAGCGATTTTTCGTCCGCTACCCTTGTACATGACAAGAGAGAGTGGGGTGTTTATTCCGCGAGCATATATAGTTTCTGAAACTTTTTTATTTATACAGACTATCGCTAGATAAAAAATACATCATTTAAATTAATTGTTTTAGTTACTATCTGTGTCTACAGATACTTTAATTATTAACATTAGTTTACTCTATTATTTTTAATTACAGTAGACTCGGAAAACATGTCGAGTCCGGTATCAACAGGTAGGCGCTTGATAGCAAGCAAAGGGTTAAATACGAACATAATAATTATTTACAATATGCCTTTTCTTTATGGATACTTTGCCCTTATTAATTACTTCTTCCATTCACACTTAGTACCTACATTATTATTATTGTGAGATTTAAATGGTCAATCGTACGCAACCTTAATTAATTCAATTTATTTTTTTTCTGTAAATGTCACAATTTAAATCGTCACATACTCCGCCTCCTTACCAACACAGACTCCTAAAATTTTGGTCAGCTATGTACCGAGAGTATGCTTAGGGAGTTCCATATGAAATTACTTATTATTATTATTGTTAATTATTATTCTCTTTTATTATTATTATTGCACGGTTTATTTGTTTTAAATTCTCTTTAAATGATCTAGTTCTCATTTAAATGTTCCTCCTCCGTGAAATTCCCTTTTTCTCACTAAATACAGTACTTACTCATAATACTAATTTCCCTAATTTCAGCAACTCACAATATCGTGGCCCGACTGACATCAGCTTACTCTAACTCTACACGTTAGCTTTCAGCATTCAAAAAATGATCTCTTGGCTCATCATTATCCTTTTCAGTCGGCGCCGTTGTGACTCGTTACTTAACATGTATAATCACTTCTGGATTATATATCATAAACTTATTTCTAATGTAATCTAAAGAGGATCCCATACTCCACTTTAGATCACTGTTTTGAGAGAAGCGGAATTTCACGAAGATACTTTTCATTTAACTCTTTAACAATTACTAGACAACTTTGCGGAAGGGGAGACACTTTACACAATGCATTGTAATCCACTCGCGGTGGCATTCATTGTTTAGGGAGAGCAACCTTTAATACAATTGAGAGGGTGGCTGCTTAATACAATACTGAACACGCTTCCTTTTCTCTACCTTGCCACAACTGGGGTGTTTACACTACGCAACGTAACTTTTATTATTATTATTCACTTTTCTCTTATTTACTGCGATACGATTTACTACTACTTATTTACACGTTACACAAATTTGTTTAACTTAAGATTTATTTAGCCAATTATTACTATTTACGCAATTATTAATCACTTATTATTACTTTGGGGTTTTAAAAACACTTACCTCGAATTATTTCCTACACACTTTAATACACAGTAAACATTTATTAACAGAGATTATTTTTAAACCTTTGGCATTAAATTCTATTTAAACGATCAGCTCTTGGTACTCATTTTCTTTTCTTCTGTGACCTTCCCTTTATCTTGTTTCTTAAAATCTATCTTAATTTTATTTCTACTACTAATTTACATAACCTCACAACATCATGGCCCGACTGATTACATTTTGCATACTCTAACTCTAGTAGTTAGTTTTCTGCTACTTTCTTTAACTCTAGTAAAGAACTTTCTTTAGTGCGGCGCCATTGTGACTGTGTTACGTTCCTTATATCTATTTCGCTTATTTATACTTAAGATAATCTAAAGTTGATCCCATACTCAACCTTAGATTATTTCTAATTCTAGTTACTTTACTGAGATAAGCGGAATGTCACGAAGGGGAATCTTTATTCACTACTAAACAATCAATTGTCACACACTAAACAAGAGGGGACAAACACTTTACTTTCAACGATCAGCTGTTACGCTGGAATGTAGGTCAGACTAGTTTTAAACAATGGCCTCGTTTATGAGTACAAAGGGCAGAAGTCAACTCGAGGGTGGATATTTCTCTATTGTTCCATTTAACAATAGCTGGCGGCTAGGGACTTATTTTCAAGCAGGACACAACTTATTTATTATTATTCACACATATTATTCATTTCTTTTTACTTATTTCACTAATACACTTTTATAATTATAAGTCTACTAACGTGTTACAATAATTTACGATATTATTAAACTTTTTATTTTAAATGACTTATTATTTATTATTATTACTTTGGTCTGATTTAAGAGACAGTTTCTTTTTATTTCGAACTCGTTTATTTACTTAGGGAAACATCATTCCATTAAATTAATTAGTACACTTGTTTTATTTAATTCGATTTAATTTTCAACAAAGGGGGAGATACATGTTTACTAGGCACAAGACGACACACAGGAAAGGACACGCTTCTTATAACAATAGAGCTATCACAGAGGGTGACGTGATTGTTTCATTCCGCGATGGCGGAGGCTCACAATGACAAAATACACACTAACAGGAACAGACAAGAATTCAACCGGTCTGGTATTGTTTACAAACAGACGTGTTGTAGACTGAACTTTTGACAAGCTCCTACATGTTTTGTTTACATGTGATTATATGTTAATCTTACTTTACACATATTATGTTTACTAATAAAATTATCTATACTATAATATTCATTATTATTTTTATCTTATTTAAATTTCTGACACATATTAAAATACACGAGTAAATAAATCAACAGCTTATGAATAGGGACACAATTACTGTTTAACAACACAAGTCACAAATTGTTTTTTTTTTTTTTTTTTTTTTTTTTTTTTTAGTAGCAAAATTTAAACAAATTAGCAGAGTGGCGCATCTTATAACCTCTTCTTTTGAGTTATAACGGAGGGAACCCAAAATAATTGGTTCTGCCAATTATTTCAGGCTGCCTTATTCGAGACGAGCTGAAATTTAAATTCAGAACAACACACAGTAAGACATACAAGGAATCAGGGAAGGTGAAACTGTTGATTTATATACTCAGTATATGTGTGTAACAAGAAGACTGGCTTTATTAAACATTTGAATTATAACATTTACTCCAAAGAACAGATCCCATGACGTTATTAATTAAATTATTAAAATTAAGTGAAATGGTTTTTTTAGAATATGGGATCACAACAAATTTATCTAGCTATACCCCCGGATCCGGGTAACCATTGGTATTTAGTCTCTAATCTTTTAATTATATTTAATTCAAAATTTTATCTTGCAAGACTTTTACCTTTTGCTTTATATATATATATTCCATTAGAAGAATGGTATTAATAACACTACGTTACGTTAATATCTAAACTGTTACAATTGAATGATATTGAATAGTTACAATTAAATCCTCAAATTTAAGTTTTTATATTCTTATAAAATCAATCGTCTCTGAAAGTCTCTTAAATAGAGTATTGTGTTACAAAAAATATTATCATTATTCCTCGATAGACGTGCTATCGAGTCACCTCTATTTTTTGGATGTAGTAATCGCCTCCATGTGGTTCCGTCTTGGGAGTCCTAAAACGTCGTCCTCGTCTTGGTCTGGTCTCTGTTGTTCATGGCTTAATACGTCTGCAGGATAGGTAGAGTCTTCTACACAGATACTCGTTGATTCTCAGATGTCTCGAACTGCATCATCGGTAGGGTATACTAGAGTTCTCATTTAGATGGTCCATGACCACAGGTCAGATGTTGAAAAGATTCGTCCATCGGTGAAGATTGCAGTCATCGTTTTTTCTTTATTAACACTCGTCGTTTGTAGTTACATCTTTCTTCTTGTTACAAAGTTTTTGGAATTTTCTTTTTGTTAACGTTACATGTTACACTTTTTGTAACAGTTAGTAAAATACCAAATAATAATTAATTAATCCACACTAACAACAAATTGCATAACTTTTGAACAGAGCATTTTGCTCGTGCGTCTGCACAGCTGGGATTCGTCATCGCAAGAGAGCGATTTTTCGTCCGCTACCCTTGTACATGACAAGAGAGAGTGGGGTGTTTATTCCGCGAGCATATATAGTTTCTGAAACTTTTTTATTTATACAGACTATTGCTAGATAAAAAATACATCATTTAAATTAATTGTTTTAGTTACTATCTGTGTCTACAGATACTTTAATTATTAACATTAGTTTACTCTATTATTTTTAATTACAGTAGACTCGGAAAACATGTCGAGTCCGGTATCAACAGGTAGGCGCTTGATAGCAAGCAAAGGGTTAAATACGAACATAATAATTATTTACAATATGCCTTTTCTTTATGGATACTTTGCCCTTATTAATTACTTCTTCCATTCACACTTAGTACCTACATTATTATTATTGTGAGATTTAAATGGTCAATCGTACGCAACCTTAATTAATTCAATTTTTTTTTTTTTTCTGTAAATGTCAATTTAAATCGTCACATACTCCGCCTCCTTACCAACACAGACTCCTAAAATGTTGGTCAGCTATGTACCGAGAGTATGCTTAGGGAGTTCCATATGAAATTACTTATTATTATTATTGTTAATTATTATTCTCTTTTATTATTATTATTGCACGGTTTATTTGTTTTAAATTCTCTTTAAATGATCTAGTTCTCATTTAAATGTTCCTCCTCCGTGAAATTCCCTTTTTCTCACTAAATACAGTACTTACTCATAATACTAATTTCCCTAATTTCAGCAACTCACAATATCGTGGCCCGACTGACATCAGCTTACTCTAACTCTACACGTTAGCTTTCAGCATTCAAAAAATGATCTCTTGGCTCATCATTATCCTTTTCAGTCGGCGCCGTTGTGACTCGTTACTTAACATGTATAATCACTTCTGGATTATATATCATAAACTTATTTCTAATGTAATCTAAAGAGGATCCCATACTCCACTTTAGATCACTGTTTTGAGAGAAGCGGAATTTCACGAAGATACTTTTCATTTAACTCTTTAACAATTACTAGACAACTTTGCGGAAGGGGAGACACTTTACACAATGCATTGTAATCCACTCGCGGTGGCATTCATTGTTTAGGGAGAGCAACCTTTAATACAATTGAGAGGGTGGCTGCTTAATACAATACTGAACACGCTTCCTTTTCTCTACCTTGCCACAACTGGGGTGTTTACACTACGCAACGTAACTTTTATTATTATTATTCACTTTTCTCTTATTTACTGCGATACGATTTACTACTACTTATTTACACGTTACACAAATTTGTTTAACTTAAGATTTATTTAGCCAATTATTACTATTTAAGCAATTATTAATCACTTATTATTACTTTGGGGTTTTAAAAACACTTACCTCGAATTATTTCCTACACACTTTAATACACAGTAAACATTTATTAACAGAGATTATTTTTAAACCTTTGGCATTAAATTCTATTTAAACGATCAGCTCTTGGTACTCATTTTCTTTTCTTCTGTGACCTTCCCTTTATCTTGTTTCTTAAAATCTATCTTAATTTTATTTCTACTACTAATTTACATAACCTCACAACATCATGGCCCGACTGATTACATTTTGCATACTCTAACTCTAGTAGTTAGTTTTCTGCTACTTTCTTTAACTCTAGTAAAGAACTTTCTTTAGTGCGGCGCCATTGTGACTGTGTTACGTTCCTTATATCTATTTCGCTTATTTATACTTAAGATAATCTAAAGTTGATCCCATACTCAACCTTAGATTATTTCTAATTCTAGTTACTTTACTGAGATAAGCGGAATGTCACGAAGGGGAATCTTTATTCACTACTAAACAATCAATTGTCACACACTAAACAAGAGGGGACAAACACTTTACTTTCAACGATCAGCTGTTACGCTGGAATGTAGGTCAGACTAGTTTTAAACAATGGCCTCGTTTATGAGTACAAAGGGCAGAAGTCAACTCGAGGGTGGATATTTCTCTATTGTTCCATTTAACAATAGCTGGCGGCTAGGGACTTATTTTCAAGCAGGACACAACTTATTTATTATTATTCACACATATTATTCATTTCTTTTTACTTATTTCACTAATACACTTTTATAATTATAAGTCTACTAACGTGTTACAATAATTTACGATATTATTAAACTTTTTATTTTAAATGACTTATTATTTATTATTATTACTTTGGTCTGATTTAAGAGACAGTTTCTTTTTATTTCGAACTCGTTTATTTACTTAGGGAAACATCATTCCATTAAATTAATTAGTACACTTGTTTTATTTAATTCGATTTAATTTTCAACAAAGGGGGAGATACATGTTTACTAGGCACAAGACGACACACAGGAAAGGACACGCTTCTTATAACAATAGAGCTATCACAGAGGGTGACGTGATTGTTTCATTCCGCGATGGCGGAGGCTCACAATGACAAAATACACACTAACAGGAACAGACAAGAATTCAACCGGTCTGGTATTGTTTACAAACAGACGTGTTGTAGACTGAACTTTTGACAAGCTCCTACATGCTTTGTTTACATGTGATTATATGTTAATCTTACTTTACACATATTATGTTTACTAATAAAATTATCTATACTATAATATTCATTATTATTTTTATCTTATTTAAATTTCTGACACATATTAAAATACACGAGTAAATAAATCAACAGCTTATGAATAGGGACACAATTACTGTTTAACAACACAAGTCACAAATTGTTTTTTTTTTTTTTTTTTTTTTTTTTTTTTTTTAGTAGCAAAATTTAAACAAATTAGCAGAGTGGCGCATCTTATAACCTCTTCTTTTGAGTTATAACGGAGGGAACCCAAAATAATTGGTTCTGCCAATTATTTCAGGCTGCCTTATTCGAGACGAGCTGAAATTTAAATTCAGAACAACACACAGTAAGACATACAAGGAATCAGGGAAGGTGAAACTGTTGATTTATATACTCAGTATATGTGTGTAACAAGAAGACTGGCTTTATTAAACATTTGAATTATAACATTTACTCCAAAGAACAGATCCCATGACGTTATTAATTAAATTATTAAAATTAAGTGAAATGGTTTTTTTAGAATATGGGATCACAACAAATTTATCTAGCTATACCCCCGGATCCGGGTAACCATTGGTATTTAGTCTCTAATCTTTTAATTATATTTAATTCAAAATTTTATCTTGCAAGACTTTTACCTTTTGCTTTATATATATATATTCCATTAGAAGAATGGTATTAATAACACTACGTTACGTTAATATCTAAACTGTTACAATTGAATGATATTGAATAGTTACAATTAAATCCTCAAATTTAAGTTTTTATATTCTTATAAAATCAATCGTCTCTGAAAGTCTCTTAAATAGAGTATTGTGTTACAAAAAATATTATCATTATTCCTCGATAGACGTGCTATCGAGTCACCTCTATTTTTTGGATGTAGTAATCGCCTCCATGTGGTTCCGTCTTGGGAGTCCTAAAACGTCGTCCTCGTCTTGGTCTGGTCTCTGTTGTTCATGGCTTAATACGTCTGCAGGATAGGTAGAGTCTTCTACACAGATACTCGTTGATTCTCAGATGTCTCGAACTGCATCATCGGTAGGGTATACTAGAGTTCTCATTTAGATGGTCCATGACCACAGGTCAGATGTTGAAAAGATTCGTCCATCGGTGAAGATTGCAGTCATCGTTTTTTCTTTATTAACACTCGTCGTTTGTAGTTACATCTTTCTTCTTGTTACAAAGTTTTTGGAATTTTCTTTTTGTTAACGTTACATGTTACACTTTTTGTAACAGTTAGTAAAATACCAAATAATAATTAATTAATCCACACTAACAACAAATTGCATAACTTTTGAACAGAGCATTTTGCTCGTGCGTCTGCACAGCTGGGATTCGTCATCGCAAGAGAGCGATTTTTCGTCCGCTACCCTTGTACATGACAAGAGAGAGTGGGGTGTTTATTCCGCGAGCATATATAGTTTCTGAAACTTTTTTATTTATACAGACTATCGCTAGATAAAAAATACATCATTTAAATTAATTGTTTTAGTTACTATCTGTGTCTACAGATACTTTAATTATTAACATTAGTTTACTCTATTATTTTTAATTACAGTAGACTCGGAAAACATGTCGAGTCCGGTATCAACAGGTAGGCGCTTGATAGCAAGCAAAGGGTTAAATACGAACATAATAATTATTTACAATATGCCTTTTCTTTATGGATACTTTGCCCTTATTAATTACTTCTTCCATTCACACTTAGTACCTACATTATTATTATTGTGAGATTTAAATGGTCAATCGTACGCAACCTTAATTAATTCAATTTTTTTTTTTCTGTAAATGTCACAATTTAAATCGTCACATTTTCTTGATATTAAGAATCTGAATTTTAAATCTTAAATAATGTTATCACAATAAATATTAAGCACATAATTTATTTACCAAGTATGCTTATTATTTCTGTAGCATGTTCTTAGTTTATTAAACCGTCATCATATAGCCTATTTGTTTTGTTGTTATACAGAATTGGCCAGATTCTGTATTCCTTAGTTTAGTGGCGTCAGTCAATTAGTATATGATGAAAGGCTCGGTCATGAACTAGAATTTTAAAACATTTTCTGACGTCGTTTTGACAAAATAATTGTTGTCATCAGTCATTATCAGGTTCCGTATACAGGCGATATAGAAACAGTGTACATATCGTGAGTGCTTTTGTGTGAATTTTATGTGTATGTTACATAATTATTACACATATATTGTTATTCTTACATATTCTTACAATTCAAGGTATGTGTATGAATTACTTCTGAATTGTTTCTGTTACAGGGCCTGGCAACAATGGGTCAGAATATCGACACAAATGTTTTAAATTTGAAATGACGTAAAGAATTTGAACTTTCTCATTAACCGTTCCAATTATAAAGTATTCGTATAGCGCTCGATTATCACATATTACACACACACACACACACACACACACACACACACACACACACACACACACACACACACACACACACACACACACACACACACACACACACACACACACACACACACACACACAATATATGTACTTATTTATAAATATCAATGTGTAATCGACAAGTAAAATAAATAAATTTGAATGAAAATTAAAATTTCAAATCAGATACAGATAAAAATGCTCCGAGTAGTAGAACTAGAAAGCACAAGAAGTGGAAGGCCGTCAACCCGTGAGTACAGTGACAGTGGTGTGTGTGTGTGTGTGTGTGTGTGTGTGTGTGTGTGTGTGTGTGTGTGTGTGTGTGTGTGTGTGTGTGTGTGTGTGTGTGTGTGGAGTACAAGTGCGCAGAACGGTGTAAACTCGCCCTGAATACCAATGCTTCAATCTTTATTCCGAATCGCTAAAGAAACGCTGATAGATAGACTTCACTAACATTTTACCGTTTCTGCTTAAGCGCACACTACACATTTTCATAAGTACGAAATTGAAAATCTCTGGGTTTGTTCTAATTTACTTACGCGTGTTTTGATTAGTGTATAAAACTGAGTTATGCGTCTCACAGAATTACGGATTCTCTACACGTCATTTGTCTTTTATTCAAGATACAAAACAGATTAGGCCTACAGTGGAACGAAATTACCTTTTACTGTATAATTGACTAGTCAAAGGCAGATGATGCAGCAAAAGAATAATTTTATGTGATTTGATGTAAATGTGCAAACATGAGGGGAGCGGCAGCGTGGTTTGGGCGTGAACAGTCACGGATGTGGCCCAGTGGCCCACGACCCGCTCGCTGTTCATGACCACCTGGGAAAGTGAATCGGCTTCCGTGAAATCGTTCACTCCAACTCTATAAAATAACGTTTATTAAACTGGAAAACATTTCATCCGCACAAGGGTATTAGTAATAACGCGTTTCTTAAATACGTTTTATAACGAAAACCATATAAATCGTGATTCTGCAATTCAGTGCACCGTTAATGTATTCAAATAAATATGGTGTTTCATAATAACGGAATACACGGCCACGTCTAGTATACGACATTTGAAGAACGTGTGAGAATGAGGTGTTCATGACACCGAAAGTTTTGCAGACAAGCTCGAAGTTTACTGTTCAACAAAATACATACAAATTAAATATATTTCCAAATATCTCTATGATTTTACATCTTTTTTTAGTCGTGGCAACCTCTTAAGATTAGTGATCACGGCTAACCAATGCGTATGGGAAGATGAAGTATTAGTGTGTGAAATAGGGAGGCGGTTTTCCGACGGTAGTAAAAGCATCTCAAGTAACTTTTCAGAATAATGATAAATGATAAAATATTAATATTTTTTGTTACAATGTCACTACAGGAACTGGTGAATGGTCATAGCCGTTTTGTTAATCGCCCCCTTCTTAAAATTCATGTAGGCCTACCCTGCCAAACATAGGCCTATGTAGGGAAAATATTTATATGTATAATATAATTTTACTTCGATTTATATAGTATATACAAGAGGACTTACGTACTATTGTATACACAATATTTTTAAGACCTAAGTGCTGTATAAAATATACAAGTATTGTTTTTAAAATATGTTTAGGACAATATAGTTCGTTATTATTATTTGAATTAATATTTCGTCTAATTCTTATTACTGTTAACTACTTTCTGAATTTGGACGTTTTTCTAAGAGTTGGCTGTAGATGAAAGTGCTATTGTGGTTTTTCACGTTACAAAACTGATTAAATATTCTAATAAGGTGACTGCCAATAAAATATCTGATTTAAAACAAGAGTGACACGCCATTGTACTGAGGCAACCATTTATATAAGAATACTTTAAACTATTAGATGATATGGTTAAAAAACTGTCTTAAAAAAGCTGTAACTTTCTTAAAAAATTAATTTATTTATAGTTGCTAATATCAAGTAATATTTGGCCCAGTCTGAAATTCAGTATGTGTAAATATTAAAATTTGTAGGTGGTGGAACGATTTGGTGGTTGAAGTTGTTATATACCTAATTTTAATGATTATTTTAGAAATGTTTGGAAGTAAAAGACAGTTAATAAAGAATAAAACTATTATTTTGTTAAAATTTTTATCACTATTGTTATCATCATAATTTTTGTTTAATTTTATGGATACATGTTAAACTGAAGGTATAACTTGCCACTTTCATAGTTTACAGTTACTGTTGTTTATATTTATTCACATTTTTACCATTAAGTGCACAGGTTTTGACAAACTGTGTGTGTAATAATTTCAAGTTTCAATTTCTGTTCAAACTACCAGGAAATCTCCAGCAAGAAAATAAGTTGCGTTATACAAGATTACTTTTTCAACAGCTATAATTATGCCTATTACATTTTAGTTAATATCAGATAACTGGACTTAACATATCATTGATTTTGTTTGTTGAAGGATACTCGATTGTTTAGTGCAGGGAAGTCTAAATAAAAACTATTGTTTTTTATTTAAAAAATTAATGTTTTTGAAATTATACAACTGTATTTATGTATCAGTTACAAATATTTACGACACATTTAACTTATGGCACCAAAAAAATTGTTAGGATTTTAAACACGAACAAGCGGAATTGTTTCAACTTGATCGTTTTCCACAAGAGGAATTTCACTTATATAAAAAGGTAAGTTTATATGTGGTAAGTTACTCAGATTCTTAATTTTTGTTGTGAATATTCAACAATTTTCATATTTCCATATATTGAATCAGTTGACCCGATCTAAGGAATGTATAAATCTGCAAAATGTTTGACTGAGGAAGTAAAACTAACGATAGTTTTTATGTAGTAAAGTGAAGTCTTTTATAATTAAATGACTTACAATAAACGTCTACAAACTTCAACAGTCTACATTGAGATATGTTAGTACCGTACTTTAACTAATCCGTTTACAGTTTAATACTTCATGTTAACAGTTAAAGAAGCGTATAGATATTCCGTATTCTCCTTTCGCAGCCAATTAGATTAACTTTTGTCGGCCCAACGGTTTAGCACTATAGCACATTTAGCAAAAAGACTTTCGCAACAAGAAGCACTAGCGAAATATGCCCAGTGATTCGTTCCGACTCGGCTGTCCGAGATTTTCTTACACTTCGTCTACCTCCAGATTTATAGTTCACTGCTAGTTGTGACAGGTACTGTTCTTTAAGTCATCAAATTTGGGAATACCCATTGTTATAATATTAATTTATTTTTTCTCTACTACGTATTTAAACATGCGCGCGCACTATACAAATCAGACAATTGTTTGCCGATATCAGTATTTCTAACGCGGTTGTACCCCTATGAAACCTTCATGTGAGTTGCACGTTTTTCCTCAGTTCCCACTGTTTCACAACTGGGATGGACATTGTTTACTTACAATTGGAGTTGCGTTTCACTTCCACTGCAATGCTTATCTAAACCTCATGTCACACGTCTTACAAAATGTTATCACCTCATCTCCTACGTCACTATCAAATTCGTGTAGGTACTACGTATTAAACAAATTATAACTAACTCTTATACACACTCATTTCCAATGCAGACCTTAGATCTGACCATCTCTTCGGTTTTAAAGCCACTATTTTAGTCAGGTTTTCATAAAAATCACTCTTGTCAGAAGCTGTCAGTTGCTATACGACTAGAAATATTCAATCTCGATGTCGGCGTCGAGTCTCGATTGTTAAAATTTCATATTAGGTTTAGCCAAGAAACTGAGGACGTGTTCGGTTTCTGGTGGTGCAAAGATTGCTTGATTGTACACAAATAGTTGTTTTGTAAGTATAAAATCGTCATTCTATAGGCTAGAAAGAAAAAGTGGCAAGTAACATTCTTATCTTCCTCCTTAAAATACACGAGCTCGCACGTGTGTGTGTGTACGCCCGTGCGTGTGTTTAGATCCTATATTGATGGGATAACCTATCAAAACAACGAATTATAGTGATGTGCCTATGTACGTTTTTCTGCTTTATTCCGATGTTTCAGAAACTCATTACCAAGCTTGTTTCTGATGGCTTTATCTAAAGCCTCCGTGTAATCTTCAAAGCCTGTGTTGTTTCCAGATTATACGGGTGTTACTTTCTGAAACATTCGCACCTTTTCGAAATCCATTTTTCAGCAACTACTTGCATACTTTTAGTTACTGTTTATGCGTTTAATCGTCACAATTCAGTCAACTATTTTCTCTGTAGTTGATTGTTTTTTTTAATATGCTTTTGGAGAAAGGATTTTTTTAATTTGGCTTGCTTTGGCTATTAACATTTTGAAGTTTGTTATTGTGTACTAATTCAATGGAAAATTAATTTATTTATAAATAAACTTCATTCGGTGAAGAAGGAAGATCTAAAACAATTTTTGCAAGATGGTCAAAATATTACAAACATGCTCCTGAGATACGTAGACAAGTTGGTCCAGAATCGAAAAGGAAATGTTTCTTTGATTAAGTTGTGTTATGGGTTATAATCGTCTCAGTTCATGAGGTGTGAAGCTCAAAAAAGCTAATCGCGTTTATATATAGTGTTTTGCAAGTTGTAACTTTGCAATTTTTTATATAGTGGTTTCCAAACATTTTTGTTTGGAAATGTTTCTGAAACTTTCAGTTGCTTGAAAGTTTTAAAATTTCTTATTCTTATTGTTCATATACATGTCACAATACAGTACTTATATGCAATTGTATTATCAAAGATTGTAGATTAAAATCTATAGTATTTTTTATTTATTTATTTAAAGCTTACTTAAGTATTCAATTTATTAATTTATCAGAAATTTATTCGAACCACGTTAATTTACAACATAGCATTAAACTATAGTTTTCACATAATATTTTACAATCAAAACGAATTATTTCGAATTTCCAAAAATGAATACTGGCTTCCAAACATGAATACTTCTCTTTGCAACCATGTAATTATAAATTAGCAGTGAAGTTAAAAGTATCTATCGTTACTTTTTTAATGCATACAGTACATGCTAGTGAGAGAGTGCGCAGAAAACGACAGTAACAGGACGTAGGATTCTGTTGTGTTATTGTGTAACAGGTAGGTTAATGAGCGGCTAATAGTCGGTTCACCATTCTCTTGTTGCAATATGATATCCATACTTTAATGGAATGCCTTTGGAACAACCGAGAGCCACGCCCTCGCGGAACTCCTACGAACGTATCGTTGGGATTCAGCCTTGGACTAAACATTTCCTACCAATCTGCATATATTTGAAGCTCTATAATTTGTATGAATTACATCTTAATATATATGCGTTACCAATGGTATTAAAAAATTATCTCCAGAAACGTGAATCTTATTTTAATAAGCTTTAATTTTTATTAAACAGTACCAGCAACAAAACGATAGAAACAAGAACGATTTATTGTGGTTTATCGATCTTCATAAAATTGGAAATCGTTACACAGTTCGTGTACGTACAGACCTGATACAACAATAAAGTTAGTTCCGACACTAAGAGTTAACATTAATGCATTTACATTATACTGTATTTTCATGTAACATTAGTTTTAATAAATTGAAACTTCTATTACAGCTGTAGCTTCTCTGCAGTGTTAATATTATTTACTCTGTAATACTGTTATTTTCTGTATTAGTAATATTAATGTGTGTGATGTTGATAATACGTGTAATGATAGATTAATGCATACGTGTGGTTTACTTACTTCGGAACTGTAACAGCCATAAACAACTGGTATTTCTTTTTTCTGTTTCTCTTTCTGTTTGCTGCCATGACAAAACACATGCACACACAATAGACTGTACTACAACAACATTATTTACATTCATGTAATAAAATATTCATATTTTTAAATCGATTTGGGATTTGTGATTACATTGTCCTTCTGTACGCCTGTATTAGATAATGGTGTTTCCCAGCCAAAGTATTGCTACGCAAGGGAAGTGTGTTTTTGCTAAATGCCATTTCATTGTTTACAACTAGGAACGTTGGTCGGCATAACTTATTTATGCCATAAATTGCAGTGAAATACTTTTTATAGTTGAGATACTACAAACATAAATAAATCAATATTGCTCAATACACAGTATATACATGTTATAATATAAATTATTGCAGCCGTAATAATATTAATTGAAAACTGGTTTCCATGAGAACGCGACATGCCTCGTCATAAACAAGTGAGTAAACAGAAAGCGATCTGGTCTGAGCGCGAACGCTCTCCTGCCATTTGTCTCATTGCGCTTTACATTTTTATTTTAAAACTAATATATATTTTACTTACCTGATCAATCAAATGTACGAAGGACTACTTTAATAGTGAATAATACGTAAAGATGCGTTATACACAATTCCTGTACGCGGAAGGCCCACTGGCCAGAAGCAGCAAAGCTATCGGCTACACTGGTACAACAGTTACTATCATTATTATCAGACGGTGTAACAATTATAATGATATAAAATTTGTGATAGTGGTGGTAGTAATTCTTGTGTATTAGCTAAATAAATAACTTTCCTTTGTAGCGATGTAGTAGCGGCAGCAATACGAGTAAGTATTAACTAAAGCAGCGCACCGAGTTCTTAGTTTTAACTCCACCGTCTGTCTATGTGTCTATCTGACTGTCTGTCTTTTTGAGTGTATGTCTTACGATAGCTTTTGAATGCATCAATCAATTTTCATACAACTTGACGTACGTGTCCATAATTTTGCCCCACAGACCTATTGTTTTTGAGATTCATCCCCTTAAAAATAAGGGGCGGTAAGAAACAATGCGAGAGGTAAGAAAATTACAAATATCCACGTGAGGTATGAAATGAAAAAAATTTAACCAAAATCTGAATAAAGTGTTCACGTTCGGAATTTAAAAAATTTTGAAACGTTAGGGCCCAAAATTTTGTTGAAATCACAAAAATCTATATGGGGTATTTAGTTGAACAGAATAGTATTCAGGTCTGAAAATTTGAAAAAATAAAAAAAATACCAATGGCGAGTAAAGTCGACAATCCTATATGGAAGTTCACAACAACCGATGGTCGCTACGGCATCGCGTAATCGTCCTTCAGCGGCTTACAGAGATGTGGTAAATGTTTGCTTTTTACAGACCAAAGGAAATTATAACCCAAATCCGAATGTAATGTTTATTCCGAAATTTTTTTAATCTCAGGGGCACCACAGACTGCAAATGCAAGTCAATGTTTCAATAAAATTGTAAATTACATAAGCGGTATCAAGTTATGAGGAATTTAATACAAACAGCAACTCGATGGCTTTAATAGTTATACACAACTCAGTTGTACATGGTTATAATAGTTATACACATCTCTCAACACTCCTTGCAAATTTTGGACCGCCTTCAAAAATGTTGTAAGTTCTGTTTTCAAAACAATTTACATATTGTTATGATATACAGATAAATATATTTGCGAAGTTTAATAGATACTTCTATTTCAATAACTCCTATATACTTATGGAAACATTCATCAACGTAAAAGCTGCGACTGAAATGTTTGTTATTTAGGCATTATGATTATAAATGTAACTAATAAACTAATGCAGGAGATTCGAATTTTTGTGTGTCAGCGTTTGAATTGTTATTTTACTAAAAAAAATAGTAGAGGAATCGGGGTTTTCTTAATTTTTCTGATAACTGAATATTATTATTAGATGGATATTAAAATTCATCTAATAATAAATATATTTCGTTATTTATAATGCTCTCCCATCCGTATTTATAAATATTTTCTTACTTTGGATGTTCTACCTGTATGTATACACTGTTTACTTTGAAAGTTTCATTATAGAAAGAATAAGGAGAAAAACAAAACGCAGGATAGACGGTCTACAGAAGATTATCAGGCAATTTATTAATCAATTAAAAAGTAAATAAAAAGTAAAAGTATTGAAAAAGTATCAAACAATTCATGAAAAAGTAAATGTTTACATCTTTAGGATTGATACGTCGAAAAAAGTAGCTAATGTAAATAATTAAATTTCGGAAACTCAACATATTGGCCTATATGGGCATTTTAATACAAGTTACTCCACTGGCAGTGCAACCGTTTGTAGGTTGGATAGTTAGGTTCATTCTAATGGTAGTACAGTAATAGAATAGCAGTGGTACTAACACATAGTATCTACATCATACCGTAATATCAGGATTTTAACAGTTAAGTAACTATCTTGAAACAAGACGACCAGCATAAGGTATGGTAAGTGTATGTTTTATCGTCTAAGGTACTTTGCACTTACAATGTATACTTTTGATAGCATACTAACACACACTTGATAGTATACTGTCAAGTATACAGTAGTACTGCACGGTCATTTGACTAAAGATTTGCAGGTGGAAAATTTTACAAATTAATTAACGTATTAAAAATAAACATTCAACAAATATGTTTTAATTAACGGAGAAGTATTTTCTGGAAATAAAATCACATTACTTTATGTAGGCTTAAATAAAATAAAGTTGGCGTGGCTGGGTTGTAGTATGCAGAAGTATGCAGTCAGATAATGTCGGCTCGGAGAGCAGATGTATCTCAACAGATTGTAGGCAGAATTGTGTGGAGAATTCACAATTGGGATTTAGTTTGTTTACGTATTTCGACCACGATGCGACGGAAATATGAGGCACTAACGACTACGACAATGATTTACCCGTGGAACTGTACATAACGGTCGGTGACTACTCCGTTACTGTACCTGTACCATACGCCATCTCTATTGACAGCTTATTAAAAATAATGAATACATGCGACGTCTGTATGCAGAATGAGTACAAATATTTATAGAGAAACATCACCGGGCAAACAATAGTAACTCGTATATGACGTAATTAGGTCGCGAGAGACGTTGCCTCATAAATATGGACATTGCTTCCTACATATTGTCTCTTATACGTAACTGTAACAAAGCTTGAAAAAAAACTTCTTACACTCACAAACACTAGAAGTGTACAATTAACCGTTTTCTTGACATTATGAATAAACTAATGTTCACAATATTTCATGTCGATAAAGTACTGCTAATTTGTATTCGTACAAACGCATACAGTAATGAACAAAATACAGATTGTTATAACATTAATTTCTATGCAAGTAACAATACTTAAATGACATAGTGTGACTAATCCATCCCATATATGATTACTTACTATATTATTATATTTATTAAAGTTATCACATTATTATTACATATTGTACTATTACATACGATGTTTGTTTAGTTACCTATATTGGGACTTTAAATGAACTGAATCCAATGCTCTAATAAATGGTTACTTGAACCTTATGTAGATAGAAATGTATATCGGAAACAAAAGACAGACAGGTCTTATTAGCGTTTTTACTTTTTTACTCACTGTATAGATTAACTGAGAAACCAAAGACTTGTTTTGTAATAGTAGACACGGTAGTAGTTTCGCTTGAAGTTTTAAAAATCCTTAGATGTTTAATTGGATTTTCTTTCTTATAAGGTTTCTTGAAAAACACAAAGACAATTATATCTACTGCAAAGAATTTGATTTAAAAGGTAACAAATAAATTGTAACTATCAAAAAATTCCAAAATGGTGGTAGAAAATTCCCATGAAATTTTAAAACAAGAAGACGTTCATCTGGAATACACAATTTTAATATAACAAATTTCCAAACATTGTTTACAAAAAGTTTGGAATAGACTTAAAACTTAATATAACACAAATAGAAAAGCAACTAAAGTGATTGCAGAAATTGTAAAACTAAGAAATATAAACAGAAAATAGAGCAACTTTACAGACTCTTATACAATACTAACAAACAACTGTAAGTAATTACTCCGCACAGGAACCTTTGGGAAGAACGGTTTCCGATTTACTTCTACTAAATCTTTAAATTCCAATTCCAATTCCAAAAAATATACCAATTCTTTAAATCTTTGTTTTTTTTTCGTATATTTCTTGACGTTTTAATATTTGGTGAGAAAGTCTGTTAATTTCCTCTTACTGTTATTACAATAACATCTTACTCTTTAGATGAGTTCCAGGAAGATTATTTGGAGTGTAATGTATAATGGATTCTACGGTGTCATTGTATATCATTTACAACAGATTAACAGTATACATTAATAATATTGGTATTATGGGAGGCGGTAGACAAACCTGCAAACATCTTCATTTTTAAAATTGAAAACACCATTTTAAATTACTTATTTTACATTTAATATCATTAAATTATCTTGATTATAATGTGTCTTGTTGAGGACAAATTGATGATTAGTCCCACAACAATTTTTATGATTTCGTTAATCGACTTCTCAAATTTTTGACCCTGTTCTTTTTTGTCTTATCGTATGATGAATCCAATATATTTGTAAGCATTGTGTAGTTAATAAGAATTATTAACCAGGTAGTAGTTTATTTACAGTTAAAAGTTTAATTAATTAATTAGTTAAATTAATTATACTGTAGATACTATCAAAAACTGTTTCCCGTATCTAAGTGACAAACCTTAATAAAGTTTTCTTTTCGCTTTTCTCCTACGTTCTCAAAATTGAAATTGTCAAAATTTTAAAGTATGGATTAGTTTTATATTTAAAACTGTACGGTTACCGCCTTCTTCAAAATTTTTATACCTTTTAAAATTAACATAAAGACTTAACATAAAGAGAATAAGTATTAATTTAGACTTTTTCAAGTGTCCCTATAGTTATTAATTTATTAATAAATCTATAGTTATTAATGTAGTTATTACTATATTATTATTATTATAGTTATAGATCTTAGTTATAGTTATAGTTACTAATATAGTTATTATCTATAGTTATTAATTTGAAGTATAATACGCAATATCTTTATTAATTTTCCTTATGTAAAGAATTTGTACGTACTTCCCATTCATCCACTCTTTCAGCTTATTTAAAATATTAAAATGCGATAGTATGACTAGTCAAAAATATTATGATTGAAATTATGTAATTTTCGTAAAATTCTTTTTTTTTATCACAGGATTAAATTGTTTTCAAGATTCCTTAAAATTTTAAGCGATATTAAACAAACTAATTATTCTCGTTCCCATTTCTTTCCAGTTAATGATGTTAACGATGGTAGCAGACAAATTTACGTTAAACGTTTAGAAATCATCAATATTATTCTGTTCTATAAAGATGATATCTTAGTATTCATCATATTTAGTAAGTATATTTGTGAAGTAAATATTATATTAAACATTTTTATTTGGAATTCTCTAAGCTATTCATTCCGAAGCAATTTTACAATCTAAAATTTAAATTAAAAGTTTGAGTAAAGAATTAATTTTAAGTAAATAAATATTTAATTTGAATTCTTTTGAAAAATATTTTTGAATTAAATCATTTTGAATTAAATCATTAATTAACAACGCTGTCTGTCACGTAGCATTAATCTCTGTTTCGGCAACTTTTACGTACTTGTATATCGTGTGCTGACAAAATAAATCTACGTTTCTTTGTGACTATTATTCGTCTAGCGGAAAGCCGTTTTCGTTTTCTTTGTTATCTGCTCTTTTGTGAATAATCTTAACGTTTTCACATTTCACCTAGCTAAACGTAATTTTGTTATTTTGTCTGATATGTCTAATTCGTTGCTTGTCGTTAAACGAAAGAATGAAATTCTTGACTTAATTACAAGCTCATTTACAGCGATTTATTTTCTGAAGTAGATTTGTTTCATAAACTACAAGTTACCACATAAAATTTCATAACACATAATAATGGAAAATATTACGACAAATTTAAAGAAAAATTTAACTGTGATGAGAATATGTTTTGTTGTACCGTAACGAGTCACTAGAAATCTCTAACAAAATGTATGAAAAAAGTGTTTTGTATAAAAAATTCCTATATGCACGGTAAGTCGCTATCAGAACGTTTGCAATGTACGCCAAGTTAACGTGTGCTTGTAAATGAATTTTTTTCCTTTCCTAATACTATTCTCCGTGCTATAAATTAACACTTAATGAACAAGTGTTCCCAAAATCCAGTCGTGTTAGCATTAGAGAAGACTGTCTCGTCTAGATATGGATCATAAGATTATAAAATCCCGGTACGTCAAAAGGAACAGTTTAAATTCGTCAAAAGTACGAATTTTAAAACAGTTATTTAATCTGAACAAAACTGAAAGAACAACAATAACATTATTTAACTTATAAACTTTTTTCCAGTAATCAAAACTTAATTCCTTTAAATTTCCCTTTACAAAATGTTGTTTCACACTTTTGAGCCTAAGAAAGAACGTTATAGTTACATTATGAAGTAGTTTTTCTGGCAAGTAAGTTTATACCAAGGTTTTGAGTCCATTCATTGCACTTTTCACTTAAAAACCTCCTTACAGTAACGCTAGAAAATGCCACGTCTGTACTGATTGTGCTGATCCATACACACACATACACTCACACACACGTATATACATGCATATACAATATTATAGACAGAGGCAGGGAGGGAAAGTCAACTGAATTCTATATGAAGTTGAATAGTGTGTGGTTTAATAGGACGGAAGACACGACAAGAATGAGGGGAGAGGGTGGGATGTTATAGGATGCGTCCTAAAGGGCGCATTCAACTGTCACAAGGCTAGTTACAGAGTGCATGTTACAACTTACCGCATTGATGAACAAATATACGTCATTAGCTACTGGCTTGCGTCGCAATAATATTCCAATATCTGATCTCGCTTTCTACATGGCATTTCTGTCTCTGCCAGCGACGCCGTGCAATATTTTGTCCACGTCGTTAGAACGCTTTGCGGTTACATACAAAGAAGTTTTTTATCTTTTACTACTTTGTACATTCGCTGTATTTGAAAAGTTTGAATATAAGTGGTCGAGTACCTACTGTGTCATTTCCGCACCAAATTATAAGACACGAAAGAGACCTGTTGGTTTATTTTTCAACGTATCGGCAGTCGCATGACCCACACACGCACTAGACACCGAAACGATGCATTTCAATAACGAAACACTAATATTGTTCGCATTATTACAGGGACTGTAGTCCTGAGTCCGTAGTGACTGGCAACAAGAAAATTTTAATTGTGTTGTGTGAATGGGGACAGCTGCCAATTACTCGATTCGATTTACGTATTATAAGTAACATTACTGAGAGGATAATTCATCTTTAGGATAGAAACACTCAAATATACAGTCATGAGCAACTGAATAAGTTACATACATAATAAATTTTATCAAATCCAATATCGGAAAACACAAAATTATTAATTAACTTAGAATTATTTAAGAGAGTGTCACCATAATAAAGCTTTCACGTGTACCCACTGTTGCAGTGACACGACATGGTAACAGAACGTGAGTCTTTGCAATGGAGAGGCATTGTATTTGTACAAATTAGCAGACACGAGTTCTGAACCGCAATTATATACAGTATTAATATAGTTTATTTTCATTAAGTTATCATATGTTTACCTATTTTCTTCATGTATCGTTTAGGAGGCTTTTATAATGTTTATAATATATTGAAAACAATTGAAATACAACGTATGTGAGGCGACCGTACCAGCAAGAATTCAACAAGTGGAGAAACAAGACATATGTAGTAAACTTGTATATAATTGGCTTGCCATATCACACAAGTGATTTATGTGTGGTGACTGGAAGGGTGGACTGGAATCAAGAGGTCAACTGTAACACTCAACTATTGAGTTCGCACGTTTAAGTAACTGCACGTGGCAACTTTAACAAAACGGTGCAAATGCAACATCCCTGATTGTGTTAGAAGGCTTTATAATTTTGGTTGTTAACATTGCAATTAAAAATAATTTTTGTGTTACATCGATAGGTTTGTGCAGATCCAGGATTCGCAGGTTGAAATACACCGAAGTTAAAAATGCAATCATTTTCATTATTTCAACGCAACTTCAACCTTAAAAATATAATAGTATTGTTTTGATTATACAAATAATGTTTTAGTGGATGGTTAGTGAGGATCGGTCAATAATACAAATTTTAGCTATTTTGCGTCGACGTTTCGACAATATTTATTGTCATCTTCAGGACAATTGTTGGTGACAATAAATATTGTCGAAACGTCGACGCAAAATAGCTACAATTTGTATTATTGACCGATCCTCACTAACCATCCACTAAAACATTCATTGATTGACGGTCACTAAAAATTTAAGGGTATGCAAATAATATAAATACTTTTCGTATTATGTCATTCATGCTCATGCTTATAAGGGAACTCTTGTGGAGCAGCCGAGAGTTCATGTCCATGTTTACATGGAGCAGCTAAATAAAAAAATCACGGTGTTAAGCAAAGACTACACAGTCTGAAGAATATTTGCGTTTTTGAGAATATGATTTTCATTTTGTTCTGAAACTACGCAACGTAATAGGAGAAACGTCTACTCTCATATTTGATACAGTATTTTATTTTTCATGGAATGCATGTTTTGTGCGACTAAACTCACGTGTCTAAAGAATAGCTTTGAAAGACGAAAAGTCATACAGGCCCGTTTTCTGCATTCAAGCCTAATTTTTAAATTCACAAAATTATTATATAATAGGTACGTTAATTGTTACGCAACACAGTTTTAACTAATTAAACAGGCAGTGATTTACAGTGATCATCTAATTATTGTTACCAAAGAGGCTGACAGGGAGCTTTCTGATAGCTAATTGCCGGATATCCTCAAGACAAACGTTTATTATAAAAAAACACTTGTGCTGAGACGTGGGAAAAGTGAGTGCATAATGCTACCGTTTAATTAGTAAGTGGAACATAGTGCGGAGCAGACTTGTTTCCTGTGGATGTTACAGAATTCATTTTATTAATTTGAACATTTTAAAATCTTCAAATTTATTTGTACATTTCTCACAAAATATAATCGCCTTAATCAAGCGCAAGTAATTGTATTTGTAAACTGTAATTGGAACATGTTATAATAAGTATACTTTGGATAATAAGAAAGTTGATAAGTAGGTAATAAAAATAAAAAATGTTGTTTAGTTTAAAATTCTAACTTCATAAATTTCCTTAATCGTTTCACCCAACTCATTCTCTCTGTTAACACATCTCATCCCCCCCCCCCATACAGTTAAAACACATTCTTACTGTTCTACTTAGGCCTTTTATTTACATTTTAGGCTTATATTTTTCAATTAAAAAGTCAACTAACATCAAATTGCACGTTAAAAGTATGCACATATTATAATATAATTTTTGCATCTGCCTCCCACATATGAAAACAAGCAACGCGTTCGGCATCGAAAAATTTAATCGGGACAGGTTTTGACAAACGTACTTGTTTTGAGGGTCAGTAGAACTGGGCCTGACGGATTCGAACACCTAATTAGCGGAATTCCGGATTAATAAGAAGCTATTTGTAACATACCAATTTTTTATTAAACGTTATAAATAAAATATTTTATATAAATTGGATTTAACGTAAATGTATTTCACAGTATTTTAAAATAAAAATTGAAGAAAGTAAAAGAATATTATAAACAAGCAAAATACCATATGTTACAGTTTGTGGAATGTTTGAAAAACTATTGCTGAAATGTTCAATTGCTGATAGAACGTTGAAACAACGGACATCTTTACTACCGTTGGCATTCAATTCAATATCCATATTCACTTTCTTTCATGGCGGAATATATTCCACTGTAAAAGTTTATGTAAGATCAAGTTTTCTGAAAACATTTTAAATATTTATTTTGCGCCATCGTTTCAGTGGCACTGTAACTATCTGACGTATAAAAACTGTAGAAGCATAGTAAACATGCGTGAACAAAAATTACGAACATGTTGGTAGAGGTCAGTTTTCTCACTGCTGGGTGGCTGCAAGATTATCAGCAAACCCCAACCATTCCAACTACTTTAAATAATTACGGCAACGAATAGGATGAAAATACAGACTTTGATAGAAACTAGCCCTTTGATGCTGACTTTTGTGACGTGTACGTTACTAGACATCTTGCTTACGTAATTAAAACAATAAGTTATTCAGGAACCAACAATAAATCGGTCATATTTATAGGCCTAATTTGTACCACATTTGTTTGTGATAATTAATTTTCACGGCACAAAATCAAGTAAGAATTATACGGATTAATGTCTGTTTCTCCAATATCAGTTTAACTGTCTGATATTCTAGTTAATGATGATTCTGTAGAATGTTTTCACGAATATGATTCCATAAGGAGTATACGGCGGTAATGATAACGTGCATACACTGGCGTGAGCGTAATCGTGTATACATACTTGTTGTTTATCTGTCTACCCGTTCTTCTGATTGTCGACAAAAAAAGAATTCACGGAAAATCAATCTGAATTAAAGACTCGACACGTATTTAGGATTAAGGCAATATGTCTGGAGAAATATAAACCTGCTTTTTTTAAATTAAATCCAAATGTAAAATTACAATACAAAATTATAAAACTTAAATTGCTCCTGTAAATAGTTTTTCCATAGTAGTACCCAAAACTAGTCTAGAAAAATATCTTTAAAATAATTAAATTTTATAATAATTTTGTTACGATAAGTTTCCTTTAAAAAGTTTACAAATTTTCTTCTGTAGGAATGAAGGGAGCACCATCTTAAGTAATAGTCAAGTTTGACTCAACCCCAAAGTAACAAAATGTTTGTCCATAGTAAGTAGAGTGCCGTCTTCAACATAATAATTTAGAAGGTGTCTTATTAAATGTTATTCTTCAATTTGTGACAATATTTAACATGTCGTTGTTACCTTCTCTTTGCCAGGGTTAGTCTTCGCTAGGTGTTAGACCGCTGTCTATTGTCGATATTTCATCAATCAGACGTTTCGATTACATCTTCAGCAGCTTTCTTCAGTGGTTATCTTGTTTTTGCCAGCGGTACTACCAATGCCATTGTAGTTGACAAGGTTAAGACTGACACTGAAAAAGACTGTCACAGATGGCCAAAACGCCTAACTCAAGAGACACCAAATAGAAAACGAAAAGAAGATTTACACTGGAAGTGGAAAACTAAGAACAAAGTGTTAAATGTTACTACACATTGGTAAAAATATGTTTAGTAGTATGATTCAAGAAAACCCTATTTAAATTATGTACTTCGAAACGATTTTGAAGAATTACGTACTATTTGGTTTGACTTCTTGTTTTTCATTGTCCTTACAAATTCTTTTAAGTAGCTCATAAACGCAGAATAACATATAATTAGTACCTAAAAATTATTATTTTCCATTTGTAAAATGATTCTAAGACATTTCGTCACTGCCTGTGCGATAAAAAAGTTTTTATTGCTAATAAATTTTCAATATATTTTATTACAGACACTGGTAACATTAAAACTTAGAATCGCATTAGATACAATTTATAACTGAAGTTACATTCAATTAAATACAAAACTGAGTACGTCAACGAAATTGACTAATAATACCTTTGTTCATTTTGAAGTTCACGTTATTTAAAACACAGAATAACTGGATGTATATTGTATCCAGATTTTGTCGTCCGTGTCACCCACGGGAGTATCTGCCGTACTGTAAACTGTGTAAACTGTAAATTACTGATGATTTTTTTTGGAAAAGGATTTTTGAAAAAACATCTTTTTCGACATGGAGTGAAACTCGTTTCTGATTTTTACTGATAATCGGGATTACTGCTTGTCTTTGATTGGATTGTATTTTTATGTCGTTTGCTATACTTTCAGGTCTTTCTAAATGAAAACGATACTGGATTGATTATCACTTATAGATTAAAATCGATTTAAAAATGTACGGAAGTAATTACTAGGAATTTAACAGACTTCTTAGACGCGGTTGTCGATCTAGTCACTCTCGTTCTCTGGAGACTTTAATGAACGGTTAGAACAAAATCTAACGACCTTATTTTCATTGTCTACAAGTCTACAACACAATAATTTTTTTTTCTTCGCAGGATAACGTTATGGAATGAAAAGAATTTAACAGATTATGTATCTTTAGGAAGCGATTTAATAAAAGGTATACATATTATTATTATTATACATAGACACTAATATGTGAGCATCACTGCCAGGAATTATGTAACGATAATTATTTCAATTACTAGTGTAATCGTATTATTACTATTACGGGTTTTAATAACAATTAGAATGATTAATTATTTCTAAGTAGTGGTAATACCATTAACAGCAGCAGCTATAACCTACTGGTAGTAAGCATGTTTCATACGGGTGCTCTACTGCAAACATCCTAACACCAGATTATTACATAGGCCTACTTAATTAATTATGAAGTAGGTAAAATGAATTACGTGTGATACGTACAATATCAAAATGTATGTTAGAAAATAGAAAAGAATGTTTTTCTGAAATGAGATCTATAAAAAAATTTACCAAGTACTTAGTAAAATCATTTAAACTAACAACAAAATATTGTTAAATTATACAAATATGGACGAATGGACGGTCACGTACGCCTACACGCGTACACACACACACACATTTATACGTACGTCCGTACACACGCATTCTATTCGAATGCTTTCTAATGCTGTACCAAAATATTTGATAGTAGCAGTAGTAGTAGTAGTAGTAGTAGTAGTAGTAGTAGTAGTAGTAGTAGTAGTAGTAGTGGTGTGAGCAGTATAGTTGTAGTAGTAAGATTTAATTAACATTTTGAAAACGTAATTTCCGTTTTAAAAGAAAAGTAAAGCAAAGCGTGATGACATTTACATTTGACAAAACGTCCATGCGTATAAAACAGAGCTGAAGGCTAGTTATTATACAGTAACCTAGTTATTGGTAGGTTTCGCTTATTATAACGAGGGAGTCGCACAATTGTATATGACAACTGTCACACAATAGAAAGTAGCCCATACGAGTTCCCGGCCGCCTCACGTTCTCATTGCTGTGTGCTGTGTGCTGTGTGCGCTTCTCAGCAATGCCGGCTGGCTTTACAATGTGAAAATGCAAATTGTGTATTCGCAAAGTAGTGTTCTATTTAACATGCTTACTTATAAGTAGAAAGTAATTTTCTTGTGCATTATTAACTTACAATTAAAAAACACAAAACCTTTACTTAATGTTAAAATACGCTTTCAGGCTTCGTAGTTTTGACGAAAATAATTTGTAAAAAAAAAATTGCAGATATACATGGAATGCGATAAAAGTAATAAAGTTAAGAAAACAAAATTTCAGTAATGTAAAAATAAAAATCTAATGTAAGAAAAAAATTTGAGAAAACCAGCTGCCTAACGAACGTTATAGCTAATTGGCTAAATTGGCACCAAATGCCTAAATTGTAAGAAGATAACCTTACTTTCAAAAGGTTTTTTGAACAAAAAATTATTTGACACAGTTCCACTTAAGATTTTTTAAATTAAAACCATTTTTAGTTTTAATAAACGTATAATATAAATACAAATAAAATAATTTATAATAGAAGGATTTTAAAAATATTACAAATCATTAACTCTAGCAATTTATGAGTGAGCTAAAGCTATCTGTGCATATTTGGAAGCATGTCCAATGGACACAACTCCTACATACAGAAATGAACAAAATCTTCGTGGTTCGTGACTTTGTATAGAGTGGCTTCGTGGTTTTGTGTCTTCAAAATTAACATGTCTTCATTGGAAATATAAGGAGGTTCCCATGGAGGCATGGAATGTACAATACTAAAGAACAGTGTGGTTCAACTGACAGCCCGTGGGCCACACCCGGCTCACGTAGGCATTTAAATATGCTTACAAAAATTTAAAAGATTTCCTTAAAAGGCGTGGTATAAAGTTATATTCTATGTATGGAGCATATATTTCCTACTCAGAATATAAACTAAATAGAGAAAATACGTTATTATAGCAGTTACTGAAGTTATTACTACGATTAGCCATTACAAAAATGGCAATAAATGTTCCGTCTTTAATAAACTAGAATACTTGTCAGTGCTGTCATTAAAATGTATTCATGTAAGAACAACTATTGAAACACAACTCTAAATTTTGGTCCTCGCAAAAACTCGCTTTTCCCGCACTCTTTGTACACACAAGTTGTGTAAAGTCAGTGTGAAAGGTTTGAGGTTTGTCTTTAAAGTAGTTTAGCTCGGGCCTATAAGAAAACATGTCATTTAAAATTAATTTACTAGCCTAATTCAAAGTTTGTTTAGTATTTTATGAAGTAGATGTAATTAAATAGTTATTAAATTAGAAATTTAATACATAGTTAACATATGCTATATATATACATAGGCTATATAGTTTATTAAACTTTAATTACAAATTAAATATAATTAGATCCTACATCTACGCATGGATTTTGACTGACCCCGGCCAACAAACATATTTCAAAACTACGATTTGTTTCTCTAGTTGAAAATAACTGGACCACACTGATGTAGAGGAAAGTTTTAGTTTGTTAACAAAACATATACCGTATATCATTGCAAAGAAACACTTCAAATCTTACAGAAAAGTGTTGAACAAGGAATGTATTCGTTTTAGCTACCGTAGAACAAAGGACTACTGATACCGTCATGTATCTTCTTCTTCAGCCATAGTGAATGTACTTAATATTTATAACTTATGTTTAGAAGATTTCCTTACCTCTGTAAACCCAGGATTACTTCCGTTAGTGATAGCAATATATTACAATGGTTACATAAGTACAGACAGCGCAGATTACTACAGGGGTTGTCAGGAGGTAGTGTGCCGCCCTCGAGAAGAACGATATGAGAAGTAAATGACCTTCTATCTGTTTGCTGTTTAAACAAGACGAAGGTACGTCCAATTACTTTTTACATAGACACATTTAAATTTAAATTGTATGTAAAGTGTTTGTATTAGAATAAATAAACTGTTTTTGTTTCTAAATTTAGCGTGAATTATTTAATTTTGTAAATTCATATACACTTATGAAAAATTGGAACGTAGTAAAACAGTCCAATTTATGTACGTGTTTAATGATGTGCATAAATATATGCGTAGCTACATGCACGTGTTTATTTTCTGTTATGTTTTCGTAGGAATAGGATTAAAAAAAGCATACAAAAGTTGGGTAAGTATAGAATGACCCAGGAATGCATCCTGGCAAGTACGACGTTGGACAGCCTGGGTTCGACTATTGCTGACGGCTGTTACTGGGGTTACAACTGACGATTTTTGACGGTATTCGATCAGTAAGTTTAGCGCTTTTTATTCTCCACTGTACACAATCAGTCCATTTAGTTTATCTATCTTGCGGACAATGTCACTCTGCCTCATGTTTAACATAGCTCTCTGAAGTAAATACGTGTAGATTAACGCCTTTTATACATCTCCCCTCACAGTATGTCTTGTAACACAAGCCTATTAGTCAGTGCTTATTTGGCGTTTTTTATTTTCATTGTTCAGTATTTGCTATGAAGGTTGAGATTAATTTTTTCATTAAAAACTTTACTGTCTAAAGAGTTTAAGTGTACAGACATGTTTGTTTGTTTTGTTGAAGTATGTGTCTATCCAGGATGCACAGATAATCGTATACGACTAGTATTCATTGTATTTCCTTCTTCACGATTCTATATAGAAAGAAAAATAAATACTTTCAAGAACTATGTTAAAGAGCCAGTATAATGAAGAGACATTTTGCTGAAGGTGAAAAAGAGGAAACTCAAGATTTTGACTAATCGTATAGTCTACGTGTTTACGAAATTTATGCTATTAAAGTTTGAACAATATTATGAAGAACGAATTTTATTAGGAAACGAGTTTACAAGTTTATTTTTTGGCGCTGATCCACATAGTAAAACATGGTTGATATTTTTAACATCATCGTATACTCTTAAAAGACAATTGTGACAAGAAATTACACTTAGCAGAGTGTTATTCTGTAAACGAAATAATTAATTGATTAATTAATACATATAAATTCTGTAGCCTAGACATTTTTGCCAAAGCAAAAAAAAAATAATAATTAAATTCTTTGTAGGCACAGTGCAACTTCTTGGTTGATTGTATAATCGGGATCAGATATTATCCAGGTCTGTAAGAACAGAAATAACGAGATGATGGTTTTGGGGAAGGTTCTGACAGAAAAATACGAAAGTAGAATCTCAACGGAGCAGAATCTTTAGAACTGAAAATGAACGGTGGGTTTGCAAGAATGTCTGGTATAATTCTATAACAGAATGAATTTGTGTACGGTATCCGTATTTTGCAATAAACAACTACATCTATTCCATGGCACAACCGAATATTGCCCTGCTCTACCAGTCTTTCAGTTTATGAAATCTAATAATTTATATTGTAATGTGATGTTTCCTTCTACATAAAGAATTTACCCTAACCTAAATAATTATCTTATCATAATAATGAAGAACAGAATAATAAATAAGTAAAGAACCTGTATAATGTAAAATATGTGTTAAATAGTCAATTTAAGATAAAAGTAAATCAAATGATAAGACCAAAATACCAAATATGATTATATGGAATTTAGTAATAAATAACTCTAGTAAACTGCATAAGTAATGTTGTCAAAAATGGATGAATGCATATGCAGCAGAACTTGAATGGTTTACCAATCAGGAAAATTTATAAATTAGGTAAAATTTGAAGTAAAAGAAATAAAGGGTCAGAGAATAATCATACCTAAGTGTGAATCAAGTCACTAAAACCATTCGTAGAATGATTAGTATAAAATAAGTGAATAATAACAGTTTTAATTGTATTTAAAAGTGTAATGATGTAAGTTAGGTTATGCACCATATGTCCGTGTTAAAGCAAGGCAAAGAAATAAAGAAGGAAGTAAGATAAATTGTTTCATGATAAAAAGTATGAACAACAAACAGAATAATAAATAAGACAAGTATAATTAACTATTGATGTTTAGAAACTAAGTAATAATGTAAATAGTAAGAAACTGATGAGACAGAAGCCTACAGGTACTGGATAGGAAACATTTTAACAATTTATGTGAATAAAACCTGTTCAATCATATAGTATAGATTATAAAATAATGTACGTTAGTAGAGTAAGAAAGTAATAATGAGAAATGTCAAGAATTGACCAGACATAATGTAAATGATAAGTTGTGAGCTTTGACAAACCCTTCATACAGCTAATGTGGAAGTTTATAATGGACAGTACAAGGAAAAAAGCTTGTAGCGAAGTATAAAAAATATTGTAAAAGTTCAAGTAGATCATAAGTGATAATTAAGAATTGTTACTTTGTAGTAGAATTAAGTAATTTTAGCTCAAAGGAATTAAGGTACCAATGAGCATGGACATGTGTAGGCCTAGATGGCAATACTAGGTTTTTATAATAAATGGATGTTTATAATTATTATTACTATTATTAAACCATATAATGTTAAAGTAAAACCAGGTCTACAACTAAGAATTAAATGAGGGAACAGAAAAATTAATATTTTATAGAGAATACTAGACTAAATCAATCTGTGAATATTGTTATTTTATTATTACTGAACAGAACCATGCCTTGAAAGGTCTCAAAATGATCAGCATAAAAAATGCTGACTAATGGTAGTAAAATATTTTTAATTGTTAGTAGCATAAGGAAGTTATGTCAGTTTTAAGATTTTGTAATATATTTGATCAAAAAAGGGACGCTTAACTCGGCGTCTGTTGATTAACATCAACCAGAAAACGAAAATTTTAGTAATGAAAAATGGAATATTTAATAATTCAACCAATCAGAATCGTTCAATTGTCAGGTGAATTTACCCATAACGCACCACAAACGAGTCAGTCTTCCAACGGTCATCATGCAGTAAAGAACACCTCCTCTGTAACGCTTAAAACATAATTAATCTCCAACCCAAAGTGTGAATATTTTCAAACCGAGTGAGGTTAGATGAATGTAAACAAACGACATCTAACATTCGAACGTGAACGTAACCTTAAAGTGAATCGCAAGTGTTGTGTATTGTGTTTTAATAATTGAAGGACAATAGAGTGAATAATTAAATAAAGTGAATTATAAAGAGAATATAAAGGAAATGAAAGTATGTTTATTTTGAGAATTTATAAGAAACTTAATAATTAATGATCACAATCCCTTAGTAACTTGTAATAGACACTTGTTAACTTATGTTTATATTATCACAGTATATAAACACAAACACTATTAATATTATTTCATGGTTAACAATTGTATTTCATTATTACGTATATTCAAAGTTTCACTAAATAACTTAGCCAAACTAGGTTAACAACAACAACGGACACTGTCCGAATTACGAACTGTTCGTCACTTTAGATTTTAAGTTATTGGTTTATCATATCATATACAGGTGTATAATTGATTATTGTAATGTTTTGTTCTTCAAAAACGACATTTTTTTGTTAATTGTTGTAGTCCAAAGAACTCATAAGGGTTATATGTCCAAAACGTAAACATAGCCTGCATCTCTGAGATGACGAAAACTCATGCTACCAACTATTGAGCTATCAATGTAACAAGCCTGGTTAACTAATTGGTATTACGAAAAATATTATTTCATTTTTATATCAAAGAAAAAGAATTAAAATCAAATAAGAAAATAAAAAAATATGGAAGAAAAATACTAGTGTATGAGTCATCATTTTTATAATTGATGCACTATATTTTCGCATTATTATAGTAGTTTATTATAATGTATTATTATTATTATTAGTTTTATTATCTCATATTATAGTAACGATATTTTCGCACTACACAATTATTAGAGGTTACTTCAACTCAAGAAGGTTAAGTTGGCAGTATTTATTTTGGAACAAACCGTGCTATTTAAATAATCCAACCAGGTCAGTGAACTCTAATAGAAAAGAGAAATTAAAATAAGAAATTAATAAAACAATTAACCCAAACCAATAACATTTCCATTAATAATAAATATTATTTGTAATCATTGGATATTACAAATTGGCGCCCATTTATTGAACTATTCTAGTGAAAAAATATCAGCTTAATAACCCACCGTAGTAAGGTTATATTTCTTCCTGATACAGCAAACCAAACATTACCACTTTATTCAATTACATATTTCTATAATTACTATAGAAATTCTATAAAAATATAACACTAATTGTACAGACAAAAGCGTGTGTTACATAATTGGCACCAACAACGAGGGGCTGTAAATAAACAAAAATTAAAGTAACGAAGAGTAGGGTGTTACAATATTTACATGACGTTCCTGCTTAATATCCCCATACTTTTCTTCCCAGCAAGTTTTAGGAGGAAAGAATATACAGACCTTTAATATTTAGTAAGTTGGAACTTTTATGTGTGTTACTTTTTAAAATTTCTTAGTGCAAAATCGACAATACACGAAAATCCGCACTTCACTAGTTATTTAGGACTTACACAAAATTTGGCTATGGCAACAAAAACATTACTGACAGAAACAAAACTAAACTAGTTGGAAGATGTACTGAGGCTGTAATGAGTGCTAAGAGTGAAACACAACGAACGCATATAACGATATCTGTGTTGATTCAGAGACATAGATTCGGAACTTTACATCTTAATTTCAAAGTTTAAAACAACCCGCCTGGGACATGTATAGCAAACAGCAGATTCATAAAACAGACATAAGACACATGGACTACGTAAGAGAGAGTGATTCGCTAGTAAGATTCGCTTAGACTGGAGTACAGAACTACTACGTATAGAATTTGTTTTTCATTAGTAAAATATCGGTATGGAGAACCATACATGACTTCCATGTTCTAAGATTTATATTTAAAATCATATTCGAAATGAAATATTTCCATAGAAACTACTTCTTTCTACTTATTGCTTCAGCCTTAACCACAGTAATGTGGTCACTAACGTATACCACCTCACGTTTTCGCACTCGATTTTCACTGATGATGGCAGTCGATGGCACTGCCGAAAAGTCTGGTTTTGCAGAAAACATTAGACTACGGCTAAACAGCCCGGGAAGGAATTTTAACAAAGAACTACTTCTTTGTTGCCGATAACGTAGTACACATATAAAAAATTCTCCCCTCCCCTTCAACTATAATTTTCATTAATAGAAAATTACCCCCACCCCGTTCACCTAACCTCTTCATTTATAGATATTTCATCTACCTTCTACAGTGGATTATTATGAGCTTCTTATCAGGAAACTTTATTTATCACAATTAAGTACTTTACTCATGTTAAAACATAAAACGTTGCAGGTAAACTACTCCTTTCTCTTAACCGATATTCACCAAAATCAATAGTCCTTCAGTCCTCTACAATTCAGGGATGCATGCAAAAAAATATTTGATTCTGTTTGAATGTGCGGCAGTTATCGTTCGTCATGAAAACATTTCTCTTGTTACAACATAAAATGTTGCTGGTAAACTACCCGTTTCCCTTAACCGATCTTCACCAGAATCAACAGACCTTGAGATCACTACAAATCAGGAACGTATACAAACAATTATTTGATTCTCTATGAATTTACGGCAGTTATCTTTCGTCATACAAAAAAATTACCCTTGTTAAAACATAAAATGTTGCTGGTAAGCTACCCCTATCCCTTAACCGATCTTCAACAAAATCAACAGACCTTGAGTTCTCTATAATTCAAAAAGGTATGCAAAAATGTAGTTGATTCTGTTTGAATTTACGGCAGTTATCGTTCGTCATATAAAAAATTACCCTTGTTAAAACATAAACGTTGCAGTTAAACTACCCCTTTCCCTTAACCGATGTTCACCAAAAACAATAAGTCTTGAGACCTGTATTATTCAGGGCTGTGTGCGAAACATTATTTGATTCTGTTGAATTTGCGGTTGTTATCGTTTGCCATAGAAAAAAAATTATCCTTGATAAAAAAAACGTTGCAGGTAAACTACCCCTTTCCCTTAACCGATCTTCACCAAAAACAATAGGTCTTGAGACCTCTATAATTGAGGGCTGTATGCGAAACATTATTTTATTCTCTTTGAATTTACGGCAGTTATCGTTCCTCATAGAAATACCCTTGTTAAAACATAAACGTTGCAGTTAAACTACCCCTTTCCCTTAACCGATCTTTACCAAAAACAATAGGTCTTGAGACCTCTATAATTCAGGGCTGTGTGCGAAACATTATTTGATTCTGTTTGAATTTGCGGCTGTTATCGTTTGCCATAGAAAAAAATTACCTTTGATAAAAAAAAGGTTGCTGGTAAACTACCCCTTTCCCTTAACCGATCTTCACCAAAAACAATAGGTCTTGAGTACTCTACAAATCAGGGCTGTATGCAAAACATTATTTGATTCTGTTCGAATTTGCGGCTGTTATCGTTTGCCACAAAAAAAATCTACAGGCACACAGATAGACAGACAGACACACACACACACACTTTTCGAAAAATGACTTTTTCATGTTTTGAGTGTAGTACAATCAGAATCTGCAATAATCTCGAACACGATTTTTTTGCTATCACCATACTTCCATTTCCTTAAGGAACATGGAAGTAAAAACATACAAAGGCAATCATAAAAACCTGAGTATCGTTGCATTTGCATACCATATACGATTTACAGAATCGCATTTTATAGTATGTCCTTCGCAAACGAACATGTGCACTTCTTATGTATTTTACAAATTGTTTGATTCATCATAGTGACATATCAAGCAAACCTAAATACGCACATTGCTTGGAACGTGGAACGGAAACCATCAATTTCTGCTAAACGCGTATATCTCTGAAGATAATAATCAGATACCCTATCTGGAAATGACAATGACAAAAAGAAAAGAAATTAGTTTATCAATTTAACACCTGTAAGCCTTAACATTTCTAATTTTATTTTGCGTAATCGTCATTCTCCTGGGTTCAGGTCTTCTTCTTCTGCTAGTCCCTCTGTTGCACAGCACTCTTCTAATATCCTAATATCGTTTCCCCACTTACTTTGGGACTTCCTACCTTTTCCTTTTTACTTCTTGATTATGGTAATCTGTCATCGGCCATATATGTCGAATGTGTCCATGCAATTTTATCAAATACGGTACACTACTACATCATAAAATACACTTCAAGAGCGTAGGTAGAGAGACTTTTTTGTGGCGGAGGGTGTTGAACCACCCGAAATTTTTCAGTCAGCTAAAAAACTATAATATTGTATCCTTTTAGTTTCTTTCTAATGTTGTACTAAATATATAAGAACCTATATAAGAACCAATAATGTTTTGTGTATGTATATAATTTTACTAATAAGCCTAATACTAATAATATCATCAAATAATAATAATAATATAGTCTATAGTAATAACATTAATAATTTTATGTATCTAGAGAAATGTTAGGAAATGCTGACCACTTAAGAAATGCTTGTATTTACCCCCCCCCCCCCAAATGAACTTTTACGTATTTTCATGCTAAATTTATATAATTATGATACTTTTTACGACTTTTAAAAGTAACGTGGATTTAGTAACCTGTAGCTGTATTAGTCCTACATACATCTCTTTCTGTATGACACATGCACACTTGTTGGTTAATTCCTGGTTTAATTTCCAGAATTTAAAAAATTGAATTCCTATTCAATTATAATACAACAAAAATTAAATATAATTATCTTAGGTTCTATCTGAACAAAAGTTTAAAAGAAGGTAAAGAGGAGTTAACCGTTTAACCTTACACATGTGGTTTATATGTAGTTAGCGTATTGCATGCTAGGTAAATGTGGTAATGGCTCCATGTGAAGCCTGTACTTATTTTTTGCAACCGATTCCACGTGAAGGAATATGTAGCCCTACTCTTTTCCGCATCAGTCGTATAGATTACAGATGTTTTCTGGTTAGGCAGTCTTTTTGCGAATGCAATCCCACGATGTTGTGGGAGCCTCAAGGCGATGAGTGAACATTGCGCGACTGAGCAAACGTTAGACAGACGACTAGTGTTCTATCGTTTATTTGATACATTACACTTTACCTCCCTACCCACCAGTTTCATTATCGGTTATTCGAAATCGATTGTTGAACCGTTTCATCGAAACTGCAAATAAGAACAGAGGAAGGATGTTCGGTAGATGGAATGGCATAAACCATTTATTGAATGATAATGGCATTTAAATTTTAGGAAATACGCTATGTTGTGTTATGTAATTTGTTTAGGTTAGGAAAAGGGTTTAGGTTACATTCATTTGTATTCACGAATTCAGGTACGGTGCTTATTGTATGCGAAGTTTGTTTATATAGGTCCATATTATCCTGTGAGGGGTTAGGCACGTTGTTTTTGTTTTATTTATTTTAGGTAGGAGATTTTTTTTTTAACTGAATCAAATCAGCTTTCGGAATCTTCCCCTAGAACATCTGAATCTTGTTGCATGGTTTTATTTTGAGATATGCCATCCACCAAACACAGTCCTTCCGTTTTATCCTGCAAACTATTAGTTCGGCCACGCTGCCATTTGTTGGAATTAATGCAGCGAAGTGTAAGAATATTGTTGACTAAACGAATAATTGATGTTGAAACTTAGTCATGTTGTGATGGTAGATAAAACACTGGTTGCAGTTAGGAAAAGCGGTTTGGGTTCCAGTCACTTGTATCTACGTGTCCGACTCGGGTGAGTTTCTTACGGTTGTTGGCAGGTGTTTTCCTGCACGTGGTTAGGTAACGTGGTTTCATTTTGTTTATTTACTTTCGAGTGAAAGATTTTTTCAAAAAATACACCAAATCTATCTTTTCTAACTTTTTGCGAATTAGTGTGGACAAGTGGCCAGTGCGAATTGAATATCGAATGGATCGGATAGATATCTAGCGCTGAATGATAGATATTGGAGGGTGGATGGAATACTATGCACACTTATCATCTGAATTCATAACTTGAAATGTCAAAAATGTCAAAAATGTCAAAAAAACTTGTACTTCTCAATGTACAGCCCAGATTCAATAATGATTTGCTAATTCTGTTTAGTTTTCTTTTGTTTATCTTGTGATGTTGAAGGTTTATTAGTGATGTTTCTTTTACTTTTCAGAGTTTCGTATGGTAGATCCAAAGAGTCGACGGGAGCGTGTTCGCTTTTAGTAAAAATTAACGCATTTGCTAAAATCATAAAATAGTCAGTAGTACCAAAAATATTTTACAAATAATTTTTGTTCCAAAACCATTACGAAAGAACTGTTCAACTCACAATCATGAAATAAAATTATTTCCTATTAAACTACATAATGTGGAATCGAAGTAGAGATTTTCAGAATCATGGTTGCTATGTTTTGGTTCTCCAAATTTTGTCTATTACCATATCTCGTATGATACATTTTTTTAAAGAGATTTTGAAAACTAAACATTTAGGTGAAAAATTCGTTCGTTTTTCTTTCCGTCTCAAAATGGCAGTGAAAAATGTTAAAAATGTAGTGATTTGCAGTTTCGCCTTTGTTTATCGTGGATAATTGACGCAAAATGGGAAATGTTCAAAATAAAAAAAACCGTTCTACTTAAGGAATTTGGAACTCTTTTATCTGATTTACTTTTAAATAATGTTTTTATTTTAAAACATTTTCATGGGATTTAAGTTACTCTTTAAACCTCGTTTATTGACAATGTTTTAGGTAATTGCACTGTTAGGTAGGATGATGGTAGCGCACCTCTACAAAAATAATTGATTCGCCGGTAGAGTTTCATATTTACAAGTCTCTTCAGAACATTATGATACCTCGCAAATGTGAAATTTTCTATTTGTAATGAAGTGACATTTTCTTACAAGAAACAGCACTTGTAAAAACACTGACTTGGAGTCAACGTAGGTTATCAGAGAAGCCCTGGGCACCTCACATTTGGTGCAGTAGGTATTCAGCTGCGTTGAAATCTTCATTGGTTGCTGAATTTAAAAGATGGCAGGAGTGGTTTGGCTATCACAATGATTTGGCGGGAGCCGATAAATCATATTGATTACTGTTATCTCTGTATGATTACTACTCTTCAGCACGGAATGACAATAAAATCAAATGTACTATCCGAACATTTTATCATCTATCCGTCCAGTCCTACACGAAGCGTCCATTCCTACGTCCGGTGCCAGAACTTCAGCTTCCAGACGAGTATCAACTGCAGAGTGGGAAAGAAGGGAACCTTAGCATCACAGACTCCTGATTTTGTGTCACAATCTGAGTCAGGTGAGTCACTCATTCAGATCTGGATCTTCCTTAAGGCAAAGCAGAGCCTTTAGGATCAAGGCTTAAGAAGTAGAATTTTCTATGATCTTATGTAAAAATGACTATGTACAGGAAAAGGCAAAAATCTGATAATAAGTAAAATAGTTTTAGTTCGAAATGTTAATTTGTCGCATGCTGTAATATCAGTGGCTGATGACATCGTGGTGGCTAGACGGCGAGGGGGTACCGCCATCTATCGCCCCGTCCTCCCAAATATGTCCTCCCTAGTAAAACTGAATGCGGGAACAAGAGTCTGCATGGCGAAGAGTATATCTGCAGGATCTGGTTGAGCAGCTACCATCTCAATTACTCCTTACTGAGAGACTTCTACACCCATAGTCCCACTTGGGGTTTTCATAGAACGAACAGCACTGGATTAAGAGCTGAAGATGTAGAGCTAAACAACACGCTTGTATTTTTAAGCACAAACGCGAGCACACATTTTAATGTTTGAAGTGGCACTTTCTCGGCTACTGACCTTTCGATCTAGCCCAAACCTTACCTACGTCTGTCGTGAATAGTACTCCCAGACCGTGGGAGCGACACTTTCCAGTGCTTATAGCTTATAACAACGCAAACGCCTAAAAGCGTTATACGCACGCCGAAAAGATGGCACATGGACCGTGCTGATTGGACAGGCTTTACGGCTGCAGTACCACCTAGAGATATCAGTGGATAGTGTCCAGAAGACGACGTACACAGTTTTACACCGGTTGTCACTTCAGTAGCTAAGAACCATATCCCTCGGACCGGTGGTCGTTCACATAAAACTATGGTTCCGTGGTGGAACACCGCTGTGAAAGACGCAATTAAAAGAAAACCAACGAACCTTAAAGAGGTACAAACGAGCGCCTACCGAAGACAATCCCATCACTTTTAAGCGACTTCTAGCCGCCGCTCGTGGAACAATACTCACTGCTAAAAGATTAAGCTGGGAAAACTACGTCTAGACCATAACACGGTCGACCCCAGTGAGAGAAGTATGGAAGATCAGAGCAATCGCTGGCACATCAGTATTTAAATCAATCACATGCAACCCCGATGAAATAGCTACCACCTTGGCTGCGCGGTATGCCGAGGTCAGTAGTATAGAAAGTTATCATCTCGATTTCTTCGCAAGAAAAGCTGAAGTCGAACAAAATCTTGACTTCGAAACTGAAGGGTATAGGATCTACAACAAGCTTTTCACGATGAGGGAATTACATTCAGTTATTCGCACTGCCGGCGACACTGCAATGGGACCGGACTATATTCCTTACATCATTATTCGTCAACTACCGGATGTAGCTACGGCTATATTACTGGCCGTATATTAGAACGCCGTATGGATCCAAGGGGACTACCCTAAAAGTTGGAAAGAGGCGATCTGCTCATTCTTATGAAGGCCGAAAAGGATCCCTTTAAGGCTAAAACTACCGTCTAGTATTGCTGACGTGCTGTTTAGGAAAATTATTGGAGAGGATGGTTAACCACTGCCTCACCTGGAATCTGGGAAAAACAGGCCTTCTGACGGCACACCAGTGTGGGTACTGCATTCTACTATTGATCAACTGGTATGTCTGGAGAACGTAGTTCAAAACAGCTTCATCGAAGGAAAACACATGGTTGCAGTATTCTTCGATTGAAAAAAAATGGAGTATTTTCTCACAGACAGGACTTTCCATGTTCGGGTCGGACAATCACTATCGGCACAACACGAGCTGGAAAGTGTAGTACCTCAGGGATCTCCGTTGAGTAGCATGGTTTTACTATAGCTATCAACGGGATCTTTGAAACGTCATAGAAACGTGATACAAACGTCATAGAAAACGTTGAAAAGGAATAAAAACGTCAGTTAGCAAGTACTTGTACGTTGACGATCTTGCGCTGTTATTAATAGTCGACTAAAGCCACGGCAGTGATCAAACTGAAACCCTATATACACATTGGTTGAAAATGCTAACAGTATAGGCTTTTCTTTCAACAGGAACAAAGATGACTTGTGCCCACTTTTGTAGAAGCGAGGAAGGCACTTTCTGTCAGCGCAGAATATATCCTTTCATACCTTCGCTCTCCCTGAGGAGCGTGAGGTAAAAATTGTCATCCAGGGTATTCCTTATCATACCCCCTCCGATGCTATCGTGCAGGAATTGACGTCTCTTGGCTATACGCCAACAGCTGTGTCAGTTTTGCACGCCGGCAAAGGGGGCAACAAGCATCCTGTGAATTCTTTCCTCGTTAAATTGCTTAAGTCTGGAAATTTTGAGGAGGTCTATGGCCTTTAAACACTCCTTCACCTACGGGTGACAATTAGATCATTTGACCCGCGCCCAGGCCCTGCTCAGTGTTTCAACTGTCAGGGCTTCGGGCACTCTTCCCTATTCTGTCATGCGCCCCCACGTTGCGTGCGGTGCGGCGACCCTCACCGTGGCTGTGATAAGCCTCGTGTGCCGGGTTTTTTCCCGTACTGCTGCAACTGCAAGGGCGCCCATCCGGCTAGTTACCGGGGATGTATCCACTACATAGAAGCTGAAAGACAGCAGAGATCTGCGCGCCCTGGCGCGCAGCGTCGTGTAGCTGGCCCGGTCCCTAATCGGCGAGAGGCCTTCCCCTCTCTCTCCGGTTCATCTGTCAAGGCCCCGGCAGCGACTCCTGTCGCTCCCGCGGTCTCAGTCCCGCCTGCAGGCGTCGCTCCGGCGGCGCCTGTGACGGCTCCACTATCGGCGCCTGCCGGAGCGCCCGGCCCTTCCTATGAAGCTGTCGCTGCTAAGCCATCATCGACAACCACTTCCGCCCGCAAGGGTACCAAAAAGCGCTCGCGTCACCGGACTCCCGGCCGACGACATCAGCAGGCTCGACCTGCCCAAACTCAGCAGGACTCTCCCGCCCCTGTCATCTCCCAACCTCCGCGTGAGCAGACCATAGTTCAGTCCGCTAACCCAGCGCCATCAGTAGTCCTGGCCGACGTTTCTCAGGAACGTCCGCGCGGGTCCCGGTAACTTTCTCGGGCTCCAGCGGACCCCCTGACGGCTTGGGCTACTCAACTTGTGGAAAGCATCAGGTCTACTCCTGACACCTCGACTGTGCTGATGTTAATCTTCCAATCCCTCTCTGCTCTCTTCCCTCTCCTCCCCCTCAATGGCTAGATCCCTGCGGATCGTCGCTTGGAACGCCGATGGCGTTTCCTCTCGTCGATCTGAGCTGGCGGCTTTCGTCGTGGAGTACGACGCTGATGTCGTGCTTCTCTCCGAAACCCATCTAGCCCCCTACCATCGATTCTCACTTCCTGCCTACACTTGTTATCGTCAGGATCGTCCCCTACAGCCGCGCCATCCCCCGTCTGGGGGTACGGCGATTCTAGTCCACAGGCGGATATCCCATAGGCCACTACCCCCCTCACTACTCGACTCATCGAAGGTTGTGCGGTGGCGGTGGACGCAGGCGACTCGGAGTTGCGCATTGTTTCCGCGTATCTCCGGCCTGGCCTGAGCCCGCCGCCCCCGCCTGAGGAGTGGAACGCTCTCCTCGACCACCCAATCTCGACAATTGCAGCCGGCGACTTCAACGCCAAACATCCTTCTTGGAACAGTAGGGCTACCAACGCCTACGGCAACTCACTCCGCCGGTTCGTCCTAGACGACCCGGATACGCACGTCATCGGCCCTGATGATCCTACCCACTACCACTATGCCGGTCACCGACCGGACGTTCTTGATGTAGTTGTAGTCAGGAACGTGGCCCATAGCATCCAAGTCTCGTCAGTGTCAGACCTCTCGTCTGATCACAATCCCCTGCTAATAACTGTTCGAGATGTGTCGGCTTCACCCCGACTTCCCGCTGGTCCTGCTAGGAGGGTCAGCTGGCGCTCCTATCACGACGAGCTATCTCGAAGGTTACCATCTGTCCCAGCGGACCCGATCGCCACTCGTGACGATCTGGAGCTCCGTGCCACTCATCTTCAGGAGTTGGTCCAAGGTGTCATGGATCGACGTACCTACAACGTTGAGGTGAATCGCAAATCGGCTCTTCAACCGGAAGTTATCCACGCCATCTGGCTTCGGCGCAAGCTCCGCCGCAGATGGCAACGAACCCGAGATCCCGCCGTCAAACGACGGTTTCAGGCCCAGTCTCTTTACTTCCAGCAACTTTTGCGGGACGTAAACTCTGATCAGTGGATACCCCGAACGGCATTGTTTCTTCATCGGAAGGCAAGGCTGAGGTCTTCGCCGACTGCATGGAGACTCAATTCACCGTTCATAGAGGCGTCTCGGACCCTGCCCACCCGGTAGTGGTTCGAGACTTCCTATCTGGATATTTTTCCCGCCCTCCACCTGACCCTCCCACTCTCTTCGACAGGAACGAACTAGTTTCGTCTATCTGTCGTTTGAACCGACGTCGCGCCCCTGGTCCTGATCGGATCGGGGCCGCAGCTTTGCAATATCTCCCGGCCTCGGGCGTTGAACTGGTCCTGGATCTGTTCAACTCCAGTCTGCGGCTGCAATACTTCCCCCGCCTGTGGAAAAATGCCAACATCTGTATGATTCCCAAGCCCGGCAAGCCTAGAATGCTTGCAGGCAGCTATCGTCCCATATCGTTGTTGCCAGTACTTTCAAAGGTGTTTGAGCGTCTCCTACTCGCCCACATCTGGCTGCTGCTGGATAATTTCATTCGGAGCGAACAGTTCGGGTTCCGTAGAGAGCACTCGACAACTTTACAACTCGTCCGAGTTGTCACAGCATTGTCCGACGCCGCCAACAAGAAAGAATCTACGGGCGCTGTCTTGTTGGACGTGAGTAAGGCCTTCGACAAAGTCCTTCGCTCACTCCCCCATCCCACCGTCCATTGTGCATTTCTTGCGGTCATACCTCAGTGATCGTACCTTCAGGGTTAGCGTCGAAGGGTCCTGTTCATCAGTTCGACCCGTCGCCGCTGGGGTTCCGCAGGTATCTGTCCTCGGCCCCGTTCTGTACCTAGTGTACACGAACGACCTGCCTGTTATTCCTGGAGTCACGTTATCTCTATTCGCTGACGACGCAATGTATTACTGCAGCTCCCTGTCCCCGCGATTAGCGAGTACAAAGCTGCAGCGTCAGTTGAATAACCTTCCGGACTGGCTACGGAAGTGGCGGATGATGATCAACGCGGAGAAATCCGAGGCGATCTGCTTCACCAGTAAGTCCACTTCCCGGTGCCAGCCCCTCTCCCTCGAAGGGAGGCCTATCGCCTGGCATAAGTCGGTGAAGTATTTGGGCGTTCGGCTAGACCAGCGCCTTAGCTTCAACGGCCACGTGACTGACACCCTCAACAAAGCTCGAGGCGTCCGAGCCAAAATATTTCCCATGCTCTCGTGCCGCAACCGCCTGGCTTTGCGCACTAAAGTCACCATCTATCTCTTGTTTCTCCGGTCAGTATTGACCTATGCTGCTCCCGCATGGTGGTCGCTTTTGTCGACCACTAACAAGTGTAGGTTGGAAGCTTTCCAATCCCGTACCCTCAGATCCTTGTCGGGGTCTCCATGGTTTGTGAGAAATAATGTTATTCGTGGAGGCCTTCGAGTTCCTACCCTCGCTGATTTCGTCCGGTCGCTTGCCGAAACTCTTTTTGCTTCTGCAGCGACCTCGTCCTTTCCTTACCTCCATACTATCAGCACGTCAGAACCACCTCCCGCTATACGCGTCAAACGCCCTCGGGCGATCTTAGACGACCCCCCGTAATTCTGTATGCTGTAACTTAGGTTCCCAAGCGATTCTATTTCCTTGTTACCTTCCTCTTCAATCCTTGATACCTTCCCCAAGTATGTTGGTTTGCAAACTGCTTGGCGCTGTTACCGTATGCCACAGACACGGAGGTTCCCTGCCTCGCGGGGAACGACCGGCGCTACAGGCGCCTGCATGCCGGGCCGGGCGCGTGCGGCATCTGCCGTTCGCCCCGCGACCGGCGGCAGTGTTACCATGACCCGGAACCTATATAAATATAACTGAAAAATTTCCGCCGCCTTCTCAGTTAACTGGTTGGCGTGTCCCTCCCGAATATTAGGAGACTTTCTTTTGAAAGTCCAGCACTGTTTTCTTCTGACAGCCATCGGGCACGTCCCGGAAGCTGTAATATGGCCATGGGTGCAAAGACGCCCCACTATCTAATGCAAAAACGAGGAAGGCACCCGGACCAGATAGTAACCATAAACGGTGTTCGGTTGCACTATAAGCCCGAAATAAAATTTTTGGGTTTAACTTTCGAAAGACACTGGACACTGGACGTGCGCATATCAAAGACGGCTGCTAGGTGCAAATCCTCGCTAAATGCCAATAGATGTATCTCCCATATGACCTTGGAAGCAGATATGGAAGTTTATTGCGCCTGTACACCACATTAGTGTAAAAGATTCACTGAATTTGTTCCTTGGACAATACGGGCATAGTGGATCCGTTCTTGCAATAGATAATGGCAACTATGCCGTGCGTTATACGTCCTTGATTCATCTTTTACTTTTGTTTTGTGTCCGGGTCATGCAAGTATTGCAGGTAACGAAGAAGCTAACGCTGTAGCGACACACAGCCCAGAGTTCGATGGAATTGCTATGCGACCTGAAGGCGCAAAACTAGCTGTCACAACCATCATTTTTAATGTGAAGCAGCAGATGTGGAATATACCGGCAGAACAAACTTTCTGCCGTGAAGCAGAGCGGCCGTAAATGGTAAATGGCGGGTGATCGCAGTAGTCGTGGACAAGTTTGCATTACCAGACTACCAATCAGACGCACGAATTTTTCGCCTCCTTACCTACTACAAGGACAAGAAAGACCGTATGCAATTGTGGCGGAGCATTTACAGTGAAACATAAAATTGAAAACTGTAGTCCTCTTGCTGAACTGAGACAAAGGCGCAGAGTAAAGGTAAAAAAATCTCTGAAATTAAGTTATCGATAAACAGAACTCTGTTCTTCCTAAAAGCAACCAGATTACTGTATCGGCTCTGACAAGATTGTTTTGCGTCTGTGTACGAATGTTCATTGTCATTGTTAAAATGGAATGCTGGTGAGAATCGAACATATAGTTGAGCAATACTCCTGATCGACTTCGTTAGACTAAATTTGTCAAGCCCTCAAAACGTAAAAAAAAGAAGAATTTCAAGTCAGAGTGATAGATTGTCATAGATTATATTGTAGGTATGTAATAAATATTTTACTTTTCCAATGAAATGTTGGCAACTAATACTGGCAAATTAGTGATAATAAAAAACGTATGAAAGTTGCTTTACACAAATACAGTAAATGCTAATATTTAACAAAAACCAAACATTAAAAAAAATTATATGAATGGTGTAAAGTTGCGTTATTTTAATTTAAGACTTGCGTTTCGCATGCCATTACGGCTTGGAAAATCTGTTTGTATTACCCATATTTCTTGGTATACATTAACGTAATAATAATTCTAAGGTATGCACAACTGCACTTGTTGTTAATTGCGACATCTTGGACACGGAGAATTCAGTTATTTTGCCAGTAGATAAACAATTTTAATGATAAAATAGCTTTAAAGAAATCCTATCGTTAATTAAATAGCATATTGTGTACGAGCCTGGTGAAACCGGTAGCAGGAATGCACTTGCTCGGAAGACGAACGTTTGTAACCGTGTGATTTCCCCTTTGTTCATATAGTATAAATAACATACTTTGTTTAATCATGGGAAGTGGTTTGGTATAGTAATTTGAATTTTACAATTATCTAGTACACGACTTGACCTTGCTTCAGTTTTTCAGGTGTTGGTAATTGTTTTTCTTCTTCAGATGCTAATGTCCAGTAGTTACGGCGCTTTCCTGTCTCATCTAAACTTTCTAATCCAGTATACTTCAGTCTTCTTTGTAGCATGTGTCTTGTGTATAGACGGTTATACATACACCACATGCGTTACTTATACTCCATGAACAAAGAAGAAATCACACGTTTACAAACCTTCATCTCCGAGTAGCGCATTCCTGCTTCCGATTTTTCCAAATTTCTGTTAAAACTTCTATACATAAATAGAGTATACGTAAATGCACAGATGTTAAATGGAAACAGCAAAACTTATATTTAAAAAAACCGTGCGTATGAGGTTTCAATCATATTGTGAATCGTTATTTTCCTTGAGGTAAGCTTTAAATCAGTATACTTAGTGTCTTCATTGTCCTGGCATGTTCTAGGCTGTCTTGGAGTCTTCGTTGTCCTGGCATGTTCTAGGTTGTCTTGGAGAGGTTTCGCTCTCTTCCTTTTTTCATCTCAGTGTTATACTGTTGTTATTTCACACAAGTCTACACAAGATGGTTAAGGATTTATCATTGCACTCACTTCATTGCAGTGATTAATTGTCTAAGAGTATGAAGACGTTTGAGAGTTACAGATGTTTAGGATGTTTAGTAATTAAAAATTTTGATTATTAATAAAATGTTACGTGTGCTTGTATGTCCATGAGCTGATTTCTGCTCAAGCGTTTAATAGCAACTATGTCTTCGGTTTGTTAGGTATTACTCTGGCAGTTATGAGCTGCAGTGGTAAATGCATTTTATAAACGTAGTATTAACATGATTTTTTTTGGTAAAAATGTTAATATTTTATTTGATACACTTGTACTTGATGAATTTTAAAACGTGTTATCATCCTTCTTGAAAAACTGATGGCATCAATTTACATTTGGAAGCATTACATAAATTATAAACTTACGAAATCTAAAAGTTATCAAGTTGAAACACAAAACAAAAGTAATATAAGTTTTCATATACTTAAAGTTAGTTTTCGTTTATACTGCATTTAGTTTATAATATACTGCATTGTTTTCATTATTTGTTACGGAGATCGTTATACTATGTAATGTATTTATATTCATTTATTTTACTACTTCTAATTATTTGTTATAAAATTTATATTATTTAATCATAAAATATACTTTTAATTTCGGTAGGCTTAAGCCCTACAAAAGACTAATTTTGATTTAATTCTTATATAAAATCTTGAAAACCACATTCTATAGAACAAGTATGTTAGCATTCATAGTGCTCACTATTTGGCTGTATCGCGTTTTATTTTATCTGAAATCTGCATCTGTAGTCGTCCTCGGAACTTGTTCTATACAATACGTGGTAAGATCTATACTTTTCAGTCAAACTGGTCTACAGTTTTCACTCTACATTTATTGGTTGAATTATGCCCATTGCCCATTCTTCCGACGTGCGTTCTTGTGTCCGAGTTTAGTTAGTAGGTTTCTTCTCCGTGTTTCATGAACAGCCGTTGTAAATAGTAATGTTATAATCCCATCAGGATTATGGATGGTCGGTTTTATAACTGTATAACTTGAGTCTCCAATATCAGGCTCAGCTAGTGTAGTACGCACTGTGTTATTTTCTTCATTCTTTATTCATATGAAGAATACGTATTTCCGTGTAAATACTGCCTCCATCAGTTTACTGAGTCGTCTTTTAGCAAATTCCCCTGCTTCTCTTACTTGCGGTTAATTTTAGTCGGCAGCTCTGTTTACTTACGTCTTTATTTTTTTATTTAACGTGCCGTGTACTGCTGGAGACTAGAGGCACAGTCCATAACACCGTTAAATCTTGACGAAAACGTTGGTTGATTTCAAGAAGAGGAGCAGTTGGTCTGCACTTTTCAGTTCGGAACTGCCCAACACCTCCCGCAAATCGGTAACGTCTATTTGTGTGGCGTGTAGAGGCAAGTCTACTAATATGTGGTAAACGGTGACTGGCACTTGGCATGAAGGACATGACGTGGGTGGTGAATTTCCAGAGATGTACGAGTGGTTAGTCTGATGTGGCCTATTCTCAAGCGATAGAGAATAACGTCTCTCCTGTTAAGTCGTAACAAAGAAAATCAAATATCTTTAGCTGGTTTAAAATTCGTAGTTTGTTGGTAAATGGTTGGTCTTCCCACTGTCTGTTAACTTTCGATTTAACTTTTTATCTCATTATTTGAATTAGCAGTCTCTGTAATTCTAACTTTGTCGTACTTACCTGTCAAGCTCCGGACGAGACTTTTCAGTCTCTCCACCATTATCAAGTCCTTAGGTCGTTGTTTTGGACTTGATAATGTGGAGACACTGAAGGACCTCGTCCGGGTCATGACAGGTAGCAGTTCAGCAAGTAAGCACGACAAAGTTGGATTTAACGGCTGTTTTGAAGGTACATCTGTAAGGGATCGGAACAGGAAGATTACGGACTCGAAGTAATAGTGTGTCTTCTTTGACAGCTTGAACGGCTACAATATTGCCAGGAATGCCTGAGTGGCCAGGTATCCACGCAAAACAAATATGCATGTTAGAACTTGATAATAAGTTTAAAATCTCCTTTGAAATGGGGTTTATCCTAGTCTCATGGATACTTTAAATGTAACTAAGTTGGCGAGTGAATCGGAGAATATGAGAAATTCGTTACTAATATTGCCACCCACTATGCAGGTTATTGCCTATTTAATGGCATATAACTCGGCATATACTTCTTTATCATTTTGTGGTAGGCCGCTAGAATTACATTCAGTGGTGTAGCTTTTGGGAGAAAGAGAGGTGATGGATCGGTCGACGTTCACTGTGAGAGAGCTCCATCACGGATGAAGCGGATGATGAACCAGTGAAGGAGTTCAGAGGTTCAGAGTGTTCAGAGGTCCTAAGGTAAATATCTGCACGATGTAAAAGTAATTTATCGGCATATGGGATGTCTATTCCTATTTTCGAGTAAGCAGATATGGTAGATCGGTAGCGGATTTTACATAGATGAGGGTAGTAATTGTTAGATAGTTCCGTCGATGGTTCAAAGCTATTCCGACAACTAGACAAGTAAACTTTCAACAGTAGAGGCACGAAAGGCTAGCGTTATGAGTTTTAATGCTGTGTGATTGATAGTATTCAGCTTTTAAGTTCTTGTGTGCTAGCCGAGATCCATAATGCAAGAACTTAAGAATGAACGATAGATGTTCATTAAGGAGGACCGTTCCGCTCCGTAAGAATCATGGGCGAATTCTCTGAACAAGTTTAGTCTACAGGTACATGATTTCTTTGCATATTTAATATGTGGTTAACTTTGTATCAACGATGAGTTACCAGGTACCAGGTTAGAGTTGAATCTAAGCTGACACTGGTTCCTACGACAGAAATGTACTGCTGCTGTTTTGATGGTTAAAAAGTGGAATCCATTGGATGCTGCCCACTGTTACATTTTGCCTATTGCCTTGTGTAAAACTTTCTCTCTTATGCTGCCATCAGTGCAGGGTAGAAATATGGCTAAATCATCCGCAAACAATGCTGATTCTGTCAGAGAAGATACGAAATCTACTACTCCTTCATTCCAACGTGAATAGTGTGGGGGTTAAGACAGATCCTCGTGGTAGTCCATGTTTAAGATCTTTGATGTTGGAGTACATAGATAGATAGATCTCAGATTAAAAGTGCAACTCACTAACGTTTGATATCAAAGCCGGAAGGCGTCTTTTGAAATCCCATCTGCTTAAGGTATTCAGGATTTTGTGTCTTCATACTGAATCAAAAGCTTCATCGAAATAACGAAATAAAAAAAACTTCTTCGACAATAAATAGACCTACTGCTTTTTAGTAAAGCACTCAATTATGTTATTTTGTAAAAAAAAGTTATGGTAAAGGATGGATCTGGTGCGTTGTAAGCCACACTTAACGGGAGACTGGAGCTTCCTCCTTTCCAATTTACACTGCAGCCTGCCATTAGCATTTCGCCCAAGTATTTTACACAGAACAGACGTCAATGAGTTTGGACAATTGCTGTCCAACAATGAGGAATTGTTGTTTGTTTTTAGAATAGGAACAATTGGTGTAGTTGTCTATGTTGCTGGAAAACGACTAGAGACCCATATGTCGTTATAAACTTTCAGTAGTGTGGGGCAAGAATTAATAGGGTGGGACATGTTGATTAATAACTATGTGAAAGTCATCTGGTTCCACTGCAAAAGGTCTAGTCCTCTTACTATATCGATATCTGCAATTCATGAAGAGTGATGAGTTGGTATGAGTTTGTTATACTTTTCTGTATTGTCGCTGCCAAATATATACTGGAGGCAATATAAACTGCCAATATTGTTGTCTGAGAGAGATGTAGAGATGTAAAGGAGGGTTGCCTATGATGGATGTCGTAAAAAAAAAAAATAATAATAATAATTCAGTATTCGCTGGATTCTGCGTCCCATACATATGTGACTACAGTGCCATTGAGTTGTATATTGTACGGATGAAAAAGGAAGAAACTCTTTCTATGCTCTAACTTTGCTCCACATTTGTTTAATGGAAGTGCTGCGACGTATGGTAGAAACATACGTATTCCATAGTTTTGCGAGCCAAGTACCTATCACCTTACTCATACGCATGGTGCGTAAGGACGATACCTCTATATAAGGAGGGTCATTCTTCAGCTTTTAAAACCAGTGGACCATCTTACGATGAGTGTGTAATTCGGGTGTGTAGATCCGCTCACAGGCGATCAGGTTATCAGTAAATTCTCTGACTAGGGATTCCGGACCCCCAAACATATATCAAAGGATGTTGTCGGTTCTTGAGTTTAGCGTATCTGAACCAGTCTGTCCTATTACAGTCATACCTGGAGTCCAGGATATCGTTATATTGAGTGTTCTCAGTCAGCGGGCATATTATAACAGAGAAATTATCACTTCCTGAAAGAATCGTATGTATACCACTACACGTGTAGTCGCTACATAATCGAGGAGAGTATAGCGAGAAATTGTAATGCGTAGCTTCTCTAGAATAGTTCAAGATAGTCCAATCAAAAACGTCTACTACACGCTCAATAATTCTACCCCTGGGATCAAATGTGGCTGCTGCCTCAGAGTGGATTTTGGGTGTTAAAGTCGCCGACAATTATCGATGAAGGGAGACGTGAGACCATCAAACGCACAAGTTCTTCGCGTAAAATATCGTCCGAAGGAGGCATATAGACGTGCAAATTGACCGGGGTCTTCAAATAATAGACTGGTGCGACTAAGACCTGTAAGTTCAACAAAGGAGTTGAGCAACACCTGTTGGTAATTTAGATAGGCCCTTATTGTAATTAATTAGCGCGATTTTTGAGCTGGCATATTGAACGTGATATAATATGTTGGAAGTGTAAAAGATTGACAGTAGATTAATGAGTTTCTTCTAAACAGATGACGGCAAATTTGTACTTGACGATTAACAATTTAAGCTCGTGATAGTTTATAGGAATGCCGTTACAATTCTAGGAAATGAAATTGTTTGGCAGTGGTAGTGTTAGGCCGTATTAATTGCTAGTTGAAGCCAATTAATGCTGGGTTGGGTGAAGGAGTCTGAGTCAACCTCACTTTCACTATCCCATTAATGACTGACTATGATTAGTATGATTAGGAGACAACAGTCGTTTCTTCAGTTTCGTGAATCGGACTCGATACTTGAACGTTTCGTTAGTTGTCGTCAAGTATTTTAATGATGCCTGCGATGTCTTCTGTAAATTGTAATGCAGTGCCTAGCTGGTTTTTATTTGCTTCCATTTACCATGTCCATTAGAAGAGAAAAGTTGGACAATGAGATTGGATATTTTTTGGCAGTATAGCTAGCGATTAAAGTCTTCTGTATAGGCTGCAGCAACTGCTTTGTGGTTAGAGGTTGCGTCACTTTTCATGTAGGATGTGTTTGCGTTATTTTTGCAGGAGGGGTTGGAGATTTGTACTGTAGGGAGTTTCTTTTACCGTTACAACAGTTCAACGCAGAAAACCAGGCGTCTGGAGTACATCTGTGGCTTGGATGAATCGGCTTCGATCTGGTGGAATTATCACAAATCGTGTACAGCGAGGCACCTAACTTATAACTGGAGCTATTAGTGCCGTAAGCGTCTATGGTCTCTCCAAGATTTAGTTTTAATGGTCAAGTAAACGGCAGGTCGATCGACTTGTACTTCACTGGAAAGTACAGTACTGTTTTTACGCTTTGATCAGATGAGGTCGCGTGTGTGGCAATCGAAAGAAAAGAGTTCATTCGTTCCATAATTTTCACTTTCGATATTGATTGGAAAGGATTCCGGTAACTTTATACTGTTATCATCAGATCGAATTGGTTATGATCAGAGATCCACACGCTTATAGTGAACAATGAAGAGATGGGACAAATTAATATTGTGCTGCATAAGAGCCCGTGTAATATACGTATCTGGGATACGTGGGTACATGTAAGATAAAGTTATTTTTATAGATGATTCGACTAACCTCTTAACAAAATAGAAATTTGTTGTTTATAGTTATACCTGAATGTTGTTCAATGGAGTTATCGACCATTTGTTTGGGGTTCAAGTATATGCATATCCGCTGATCTGAAATTCGAGGGGCAGCTGTAATACTCTTTGGTCCGATCAGAGAGGCTACGAATATTAAATATTCCTTAATTTCTGCCTACTCAATTGTTGGAAATGTAATAGCTTGGTCTTGGCTAGGGAATGACCTAACCACACGAGAGTACAAGGGTTTGGGAAGAGCGTTTATCCTATTTTTTCTTACTAAAGAGCTGTGTCCGTTTGTAGATATCTGGTCAACAACATGTTGTTTGATCACATCACTAGAGCGCTGATTGTTTGATCGAGATGGTGTGGCAACCGGTCTGATATAAGCGGATTTGAAGATACGCTATGCATGGTGGGCAAAGTCCGGTCATTCGCAGGTTCTGCAAATAAACGCAGAACACGTTCACTGCAAGCGACCTCACTGAATTTAATATATTTCAAGTTACACAAAACATAACACAAATTACATACCGTTCAGCCCCCGCAACCGAAGGTTGCACCACATGAAAGAGACCATCAAAAACTGAACCTATGTAGTGGCCCACTAACCTAATCTTCACAGGACTCGGTTTCTGTACAGTGTAAGCATACTGTAAATACAAAAATTAATTAATTATTCATTAATATTTTTTATAGTAGTTTCATTGAAATTTTTCCCATTTAATAAAATAAATGCACAATAATTAACGTTTGTTGAAAAGAAATAAATATTATTTTTGATTTTAAATATTACAAAATACTTTTTGCTTTTATATAATAAATAATTAAATGGTATTTTTGGTATAAAAACACACAACACACGTACATATTTATATATGTTATATGACACGTTAGGCTCTGAAGCACATGTGTTTATGTGTTGAACGTATCTCTAATACATTTTCAAACCCAACTAGGCCGTGCGATTCGAGCTTATTTGAGTTACGTTCAAACACTGCGTCACATATAAAGATTAAATATGTAGAGAGAGGAGAGTATCGTGCGGTGAAAAAATTAATATGAATTTAAAAAGATTAAAACTGCGTTTGATTAAAAAAAAATAAAAATTAAAAAAATTGATGCCCTTCTTATAAGTGAGCATGTGTTATAATCACAATATGTAATAGTCATAATTAAAAAATTTACACTTAGGTTATAAATCTCGTGTTGATATACTGTATCATAAAAATAAAATTAATTTTAATTTGGGTGCCTGACAGACATTAAGGGATTACTGACAACTAACAATTAGCAGTTTAACTAACAATTTAACACTTTAAAATTCTGGTAATAAATATTTTCCAAAGAACATCATTATAATAGCAACAATGTGCACCCAAAAAATTCAAATGTTTATCGTGTCAATTAAATGTTTATATCAAATTGCTTACTTTATATTCTTAAATAAAAATGTTATATCTTACTATTTACAATTTATACAAACTATTTACATGTTTTCCCTCTTTACTGATTCTTTATTATTGTCTCTGTTTTATTACTGTCTCTTTTTTATTTATTTAAATAATTTAGTTACTTGCCATCAGATGCTGTAGATCATTCTACTCTGGTGTGTGTGTCCATGGTAGTCCTCCTGAAAATTTCGTGCACGGGCGCGCGGTCCAGCCTCAATAACCAGCGCTGTAGGCCCGTCAGTCTTTCCTGAACAGTCATTTGCGTCGACCCAATCCATGGTGAATTCATGGTGAATTACCCCCACTTTCAAGTATAGCTAAGCATCTAGAGAGAAGAGAGGGAAGACGACGCTATAACGTTCACTGTCTCACTTCCATATTATTTCTCTCTCTGTCACACACGTTTCCGATGTTCTCGCCAGTCTTGTTGCAGCCAATGTTCACGCTATGAAACACTGCACAAAACTGTTCTGCGCATGTGCGAAGTGAATGAAAATTTTGTTAGCCTCACAACGAGGTGTTTGTCTACTGCGCATTGTGACCTGAGTGTTCAATTTACATCGTCCTGCCTCTACTCGCGAAACACATGACGCTCACTCTTGTCGATCTGATTGCAAAGAGGTGATAATGGTTTACCAGACTTGCGTTATACGGTCCTGGCATTACAAACCTGTTATGATTGATTAAACTTTCCTGTTCTTATCAACGATTGTTACAACAGGTGTAATTTTCACAACATGTAAAATCATGTACCTATATTGGCGATTTTCACCGTCTGTAGAACACTTTTTAAGCAAATACAATAACTGTTCTTGATTCCCGACATTTTTCACTTCATGAGAATGTTTTTAATTACTACGAAATTATTTGTACATTGGAGTACTTAACAAATAATTACACTTCACTTGCACCACACACTTGCCCGTGCTGTTTATAGTGTGGTGTAAACCGACAGGTTTGATTTTGCTGGATGCAATTCCAGACTTGTCAAATTTTGTTACATCCTGCATAAGCGTCGGTTTTAATAAATCTCTTTTAGTCTGTTTTTGCACTAAAAACTGCAAACCAGTAGTTGCCTATGATTCGTGACTCTTTACTCTCTCAATACGTATAAATTATTTGTTCATAGCTTATTAATTAACAAAGTAGCAAATACGTGAATATTCCGAGATTGAAACTAGGACACTTGGACCTTATACCACTGCAGTTTCAAAATGTATACACTATTCACTATATTCGCATATACAACTAGATTATGACTAGTCTTAGTCCTAGGTAATAAAAATAAACTCAACATAATAAACGCAAACGTCCTTCAAAAATTTATTGTAATGATGTACGGATCAATGAAGGTTCTAATTATTGAGGCTCGGATTATCGAAGTTCTAGGTTAATTATATTCATATTGTGTAGGTATGTCATAGTTGTTACTCTCCCTATAGGCCTATATTGCGTGCACATATTTAATGCATTATTGAGATGATGTTTTAATATGCTTAACATCAATTGTAGTTGTATTTGTTTAAATAGAAGTCTTACTGTGTATATGTCTAAGCTTCTTTTCGTATTTATACACTGTATATACGAATTTACTTAGTACACAACTACAGTGAAACCAGTAATTCCACTTATCTTAAATTTACAATTTTTTTGTTATAGTTTCACGTCGACAGTAAATATTTTAAACAAAATTTTATAGCAGTTATAAGTTAAAATGTAATGTTACTTTCTGTCAAGCAATTATTTCAAGTGACATAAAGAAAATTGCTATAATGAGCCCTGTTTATGAAGAACGACTTACGTTTTAAGTGGCTATAAAAATGCATAAAGCGCAGAGATGCTGCAAGAAGATGCGTCGGCCTCAGCGTTATGTATTCGACCAGCGTAGAGCCAGAAATATATTTGGGCGACTCGTAGCAACAGGGTAACTATCACATCACTTACAAGTTGTGGCCTGCATTATTCAGCAACTTGTTTCCAACCGGCCTTGCCAAATTTGTCAGACATGTGTCTTCACTCCCTCAACAGAGTTCTCTCCCTTTATTTAGATAACAACAATGCTGCTTTATTTGTGCATTCACTGTAATGCTCGTTCACTCAAATGAGCGGCTATTCGAAGTTACACACACAAGAATATCCACATACCAACATTCTAATAACAATATGTAAATGAATTGTCCCTGTTTATTTAATTACACTGAGTTATTATATTTATCGTGGCAACGTTTGAAGTGTTTCCCAATTGTAAGAAGAGAAAAGGTGGCTGCGTGCGGATGTTTTTCTAATTACTCAGCCTCAGCCTCGACACAAAAGTAAGAAAAATTAAGATGTTTGATGGAACATTTATTAGCTTCTGCAGCTCTGTATCATTTACAACGTATATAAATATATTACGTATTGACGAATAGTATATTTATAAACATCTACAAACATTTATAAAACATGTTCAAAACTCTTGTGAATATCACAATTATATATATAAACTAACAATTATATATGCTAAACACACACACGCACACACGCACACACACACACACACACACACACACACACACACACCACACACACACACACACACACACACAATATTAAGCAATTGTAAAAAAATAATTTCTTATTACCCGTTTAAAGTTATTTCTTCATTAAAAGTTGTGTATATTGATTTAATAAAATAACATGTTCGCCTTTTAAAATAGGATACCATTTCACACTCCTTAGCAAATTAATAGCTGGAACTCTACCCATTAATACTTCTTTAATAGTCATTCCTTGTTTCCGATGGCGCTGCAGCTCATATCGATCCCTGGCCTCCTCAATTGAAGAGATCCCTGGACCCCTTCCAGGCATCCCAGTTCAATACCTCCCTCCCAAACTCTAGTGGTTATCATTTTTCGGAAATCCGTTGCCACAGTACCCCTCCACCACACAAAGGTGTCCCGAATGTTTCATGTCCTCTGTTAAGGACCAACAACGGATCAGTAGGATACCATCGTTCGGACAAGCCTTTCATAGAGCTGAAGCTTAGTTTTCCGGTGGTCAATGGACATCGCGAGACATCGTAACAGTCATATGGGAGAACAGGGTGCGATTTCCTGCAACCAGTCACCCCAGAATCTCTTTTACCTCATCGCTATTTGCTAAAAGAGTGAAGCCTGTATAGTAGAATTCATGAATCACTTCAAAGCTCCAACCGTTCATTAGAACGGTTTGTCCCAAATTATTTCCCTGTTTCTGCTCTGACACGTAAGTTTGGTCTTATGATCATTACTTTCAAGCCCCATTATTAATTCAACCTCTACAAGCTTTCTTCTACTGAAAGTACTGCCAATTATATATAAGTCACCTGCGTATCCAGTTATTTGTTTGGATTTATTTAATATAGTAGAGTTGATCTTTCTCACAACATATTTTAATCCTAGGTTAAACAGGGACAGTACCAATCCATACCATTGCTTCAACCCCTGTATATTTGAAATTCTTTTGTTTTCTCCCAGTCTACTGACTTGGCCTTTGGTGTTATCCAGTGTTGCTTTGGTGTTTCGTGTTATCCGGTGAGTCTCACAAGCTTTGGAGGAATATTGAAGTCCGAGAGCACACAGTACAGGTTATCTCGATCTATGGAGTCGCAAGTCTTCCGGAAATCTACAAAAGCTGATATAAATCGATGCTAAATTCCGACACACTCTTAATGCTAAATACTCTTAAATAACAGATGCAGGTTAAAGGCCTCCCACTGCAAAACGAATTTCGATCGTAACTAGAAATTAGTTCTCATCATTAGTATAGTCTAAAGCAATACATACTATTCTTAAATCTAATACTTTTTCTTGGTAAGCAATAACAAATACTATTTCGTGAATTTCTTCCTTTACTTAAAATACATTACATTAGTTTTATTATGTTACATATTTACTGGTTGCTTCGCGTTATGAGGATGTGTTGAGATCATATTATTCACCTGTGAAACATTTCCTTGAAAATAATCATTGGTAGAGGTAGTTTACTACTCGTTAAATAGGAGGCATTATAAATTATCCCTATAAATAAGGAGGCATTTTCCAGGTTAATATTCCAGAATTAAAGTACTGTATATGGAGACAAAACCAAGCTCAGAGGAACGCAGAATTCTAAAGAACTGATTAACGTTACATATATATACAGCAAAAGGATGATTTTACTTTCTGCCCCCTGCTGTTATGTTGTCTTAAACATTATATATGTATAATGTTATTAAATTTTACATAAATAACATTAATAACATTTAAAAATTTAAATTAATAACGTTAATAAATCCTATTAATTTAATTTGTAAATTAAGATACTAGAAAGTTTATTTTCATTTTAGCGTAAGAATACGTCTTACAAATTGCCTTTCACTATACGAGTTTTTACTTTTAATGAAAGTTTGTAATGAACATTTATTTGAAATTTTAATGATTTGCTTCACATTTATTTCCCATGAAAACGTGCCCTCGAATGTATGTACACAGTCTTTGGTTTATAGCGAGCTTCACGTCACACACAGTGTGAACAAAACAATTTTTATACTCGTTTATTGCAGACGTCTGTTCATGTGTAAAGTATAACTAGGAAGGTAACGCCTTATTGAGGCAGTGTAGTGATATTTTCTATAATTACAGTTAGACACAGCAGAAAAGACAGGCTGTATACAAAACGACCGTTCAAGCACATACTGTATATGGCAGCGGGTGTTCTACACAGTCATAAATGTTAACTTCTCCTTTACTATAATAACTTGTGTTTGATACCTGTAACCGTCGCTACTTGATAGTTATTGCCCAATAGAAAATTGTATTATTATTAATTACTCCATTCTTATAGTAGTAGTTTATAGATTTTTTACTGTTGCAAGCCTATCTTAGCTATATTTATCAATTTATGTGTGCCTGTGAATAAGTCCATTATGTTTTTATATATGGCAAGAGCAACAAGACAAAAAGAAGAATGTAATATCTTTGGTATAAGACTTGGCAATCCCCCTTTGTAACATCTTGGGATCGTGCTTTGACACATCATCAATACCTGCTAACCTTGTAAAATTTTTCCACTTCCTTAAAAGTTATTATCAGTAGGGCCAGCTAAAAATCGCTATATCATATTATAGATCACTGTAATCGGAAATCACTTACAGGGCAATACTTATATAACTATAAAAAAAGGAATCCCAACATTTTAAAAATATCAAGACATAAGCAAGCTAAAAAAAAGCTGCAAATACACGCCACATATACACACCACCACTTTTGCACTAATTTTTTTATATTACAAATACACAAAAAAGTAAAATAAAATTTAATGATCAAAGCCTTGTAGACATAGACAGACGATGTTTTCATGATTCGATTTTAAATTGAACAACAAGATTACAATTTAACACTTAAGATTAAAAATATAATTCTTATCAAATGTTGCAGATGTCCTAATATTTATTTCTTTGCTCTACGTGCAATTGCTTGTATATAGTAGAACAATTGTAGAAATAAGCAGACAGCACAAAGTAAGAACTTTAATGAAATTAATGGTTCATCATACGGGAAAGAACGTAATTTATTATGAGACATCCACAGTAAAATATGAAGTAGATTTAAATGAATTGCATTTTACCGTTATTATGAACTATTGTTCTCTTGTAGTTAGTTCCTTCGTGCAAAATAAACAGTAATCTGATGAGGAGTTTTTACTTGAAAATCGACTGATTCTTGGACGAAACTGTAAACACACATGGAAAGAATAAATGGCTAGTCAGTTATTCCGAAATGCATCGACGAGAACCATTGTGTTTAAGGTTATTCAGGAATAATTCAGCTGCTATACGAAACTCGTTATTTTATTACTTGAACGTAAAAGACAAGCTTGTATAATTACTACCGAAGCCCACTAATAACGGTGGCCTTTGTTCGTTTTTGATTACCAATTTGTATAATATGAAACAATAAATCATTAGAAGAATACATCAGCGCTTCATTGTGAGATATTAGCGTGAAACGGACATTAGTCAAAAGTAAAGAGAGAGGCAGACAGCGAGAGAAAAGGCTAACGACCAGTCGCCTGCAAGTGGACACATTGTCATGTAAATGAATTTTCAGTGAGCACTTGAATTTGTTTACTAGAAAATATACTTGTACGGGCTCTAGAAAATAACTCACTCATGAAATTTGTGTTGAACAGACTGAAAACTCTTGTTGGATAAATCTAATAACTATTATTTTATATATTAAGTATAATTACTGGTCTACTTGTATTAAGAAACGAACACTGTGTAGTATTTTAAAGAGGAGTTGTTATGTGTGTGCCGCTTTGGCTTTGTCTATGTACCGCGGTAGGCGGGACTGTTCAGGTTAACCCAGCTCCGTCATCATCGTTAACAAGAACGCTACATGACTAGGCATCATCTTAGTTTTATTATTTTACAAATAACAACTTTCGGAATTTTGTTCGTTGTCATTACTGTTTTGTTTACTTAAATTGTAGTCGTTATGACAGTCACACAGATTATTTAAATTATTTGAAATAAGTCCTATTAAAGTTGTGAAAATGTAATTTGCGTGAATTAATGTCTGTGACCAAAATAACATTACGTTCTATATCGGCGCAAATATTTATTACCTCTAAGCTGATTTATGATTGTGAACTTGTATAATTATACCGAGTGAACTTGAAGAAAATATGTCTAAACGTTATTTTTGACTTATTATTTCAGCTACTAATTGTTTTGTATGTTCAAAATGTTTAAAATCTTCAGTAATATATCTTTCTGGGACACCTTTACGTATTCTACGAAATCAGCTCTCATTACTCTCCGAGACCCACGTGTGAACGCGGTAAGGTAACACTAAGTTTTTGTTCGTGCAGAATCCTTAGCAATGGTATTGAAATATTGTGTAGCTCTAAAGCTAATATCGTAGGCCTACTTGATCTGGAGTCACGGTCAAACAAACGTGTATTACGTTTTCTTCTGTTCGGACCGTTCTCTTGCGCCCGTTAGGGATCCATGTTTATTAAAGTTATCTCGCAAGTCGTACAACGCCTGTCGGGACGGTATACTTGTATTAAAACGATCATTCAATTTATTAATAATAGCAAAACATCACTTTCCTAAAAATATTTTAAAATTAATATCTTCCTTCTCTGGTTCACTTCGTGTGAGTAAAGTGGAACAAAGTGAACCGCCCTGAATATTCTTGAACTCAGTTTATGAAGATTATATACATTTCTATTGAAACAGTTAACAAAGTGGCATCTTGTTAAGAAAAAACTATTACTTGTGTATTACTAACATCAAAAGTAAAAATTGTTGTACTCCGGCTAAATTAATTGAGTTAATTCAGTTTAATAAATTCAAATGGCTTATTTAGCCTCTTTATCAAGTGACTTTTGTGCCACTAAAGTCAGTAAAAAAGTTTCTTTTGTGTCTGAAAAAAATGTAGTAATTAAAGAATAACGACCCCAGAGCTTTGTCCAACTTTTCATGATCGCTTAGTTTTAATTTTAAGTAAAAAAAAAGTTGGAGTAATCTAATTGTGTATCTGCAGATTAGTTTATTGTGCAGATAATTTGATTGCTGGTGCATGTAATTTCATTAACTGAACAGCTATGTAAATAGCAATTCCCATGTATACAACGAAACATAAATAGTGCGATTGATAAACGCGAGGAAACAATTCGGTGCTTTAAATTAATGATGCAGTCACTATTTTGTAATAATGATAATGATAATGATGTGTAATCTTATAATAACATTACAAGCAAAATTTATGTTAACCTATTATAACGTTCGTGTTGTTATTCATATTATAAAAATTATATTGCCAAATTCATGTTTTCTTAAATTACTCTATCATCGTAAAAGGAAATGAATTTATTTATACTTGTTCATTGTTGTGGTTTTGAGAAAATTAGAAAGTGATACCGATGAACATTTGAACAGTAAACAGATAACGTTTGCAAACAGAAATTAAAAGATATACACAATTTAGTGGTTAAGTCTAAATTTGTAAAAAGTGGTTAAACTTTTTAAATTTGTATTGCAACTTGTATTGAATGGAAAGTATAATTGCGTATTAGTGGTTGCAATACAAGTTTAATAAAAAGCAGAAATTACTCTCTTGCACACCATTATAGAAAAACTTCCAGATTAACTCCTTCAAGCTTCAGAGCTCATAATCAGATTGGAAATATGAGCTGATGATGTGCTCATATTTCCATCTGATGATGAACTGTGAAGCTTGAAAGCGCTACTCGGGAATTTTTTCTATAGTGGTGTGCAACAGTGTAATTTCTGTTTGTGATTACAAACATTAACACAACTTTATTAATTAGATACAATTTGCTTTACGAAGATGATTCTAGAATAAAATACTCAAAAAAATTTGGTGATGTGCCATTGATTACTGTAAGAGAGGGAAAGAGAAGGAGAGAGACAGGGAGAGAGAGAGAGAGGGAGGGAGGGAGAGTTTGCTATAATGCTACTGAACTAACCTGGTTCTAGTGCTAAAGCTATTGTAATTAAATGGAACAGTCACAAATTTCTTTCCTCTTTCACTACTTATAAACTCGACATCAATTTTGTATAGGCCTACAGTTACTTATGTGAAAACGGTGACGCACCTGATTAATGCGCCTCAATCAGAATACCTCATGATGAAGGAAAGTTTGTAATTCTGAAAGAGAACAAACACTATACTGAAAGTAGAGTTTAATTGTATTGACGCAACGTAAGATCACAATAAAATTTATTTACTTCACTATCATAAACTTAGAATAAACATAAAACGAAATTTCTGACAGTTTCCCTGCTACTGTAGTAATCTTAAAACTTAGCGATGTACCAGTAGTTAGTATCCGTCTTCTGTTAAGATTCCCTGCCTTACCAACTATTTCAGATAAGACAATACAAAATGTTTGGACTCTACCCGTACAACTTTATTTATTATTTTCAATATACAAATATTATTGACAAAATAGCCGTGTGTTTGTATGGTATTTTGTATGCGTAGCGTATCCACAGTTCCGTTACTCGATAATTTTTACATGCGTAGTAGCAATGAAATATCAAGAGCTTCAACTGAAATCTCAGCAGCTGCTAACCGTGAGTTTAGCGTAGGATGGAAGATTCGCCTTTCTAAATACGGAGATACCGCTTTGGAACTTACTGGAGCAGAACTGTATTTGGTTCACGGCGATTGTGTGCGCGTGTGGTTGTGCGTGCATGTTTCCACGACTGCATATAATTTATTCAGGCTTCGTGTTTGTTTTAATTGATTCATATATGCAAATGTTAATGTCAATGTTTCGCTGCACAACTCCTATGTACTCAGAATATTTATTTATTTCCCGCATGTTGTAAACCGTGTTACTGAAGGTCTTCTCAGCCTGTTCTAGGAGGAATACACCAGCCCAAGAGATTATAACTATTAGATTTAATGAAGTGGCCTTCCAGTTACCCAGCACTGTACGTACGAGTGACAACCTGTTTGCAACGACGGCTACTGCCGTGTTCTCGCCACTGCGCGACTCCTCACCACAGTACGCGCACACGCCAATGGAAACACCAGTATTGTTTGCGTTGTTATTTCTTCTTTTTTAAATTTATTAACATTAAACAGATTTTTTCGAGAAACAATACGGTTCTGCATATATGTCATACATGTTTATAAAAGACACTGGGCACGTTTTTCGTGAGTTGTCTTCTTTTAATGCTACACGGCATTTTCATCGTCGTTAATACCTCAGAAATGGATAAAATAGTTCGATGATGGTATTATTAAAACAAAAACATAAAGTCCATAAATTTATTACTTCTATAAATACTCGTACTTTAGCAGCATAAAAAATATTTTTGTAACCGTAACATTCAGTTAATAAAGGTTAATGCATCCAGTTCGTGAAGGGCTTCTATAATTCTGATGTTGCCTACCATATAGAAGTAGATTATTATGCAGATTTATAATTTCATAATTAAATATCTTTCACAAACAGTACATCTCAAGAAAGTGACTAAGTAAATACAAACACCAAAATATAACCACAAAGCAGCAGAGGCGTTTAGAAAGATCAGTTTCCTCGTTCAGAGTTTGTAAAATGCTAATTTTAAAAACTACTGTTTTTATTTTCACTCAGTAGCATTGAGATTGAACACAAATTTATTTTTAGTGTTTTCCTCAGAGTCTAATGATTTCTTTCTTTACGAAAACTGCATTTTCACATTCAGAATCATATGTATGACGTGATGGCTAAATTGATGCAACATTGCTTTGTGTTTCCTGAAAACAAAATTTGCAATCATCTATATATATAACTTGTATAATGCTCTATCAACAAGAAACAGGTTAAACTGTCAGCATATAGTTTGTTAGACGATCAGTTATAACACACAGTATAAGGAGGAAAAGCAATAGTTTTGTTCATATGCAATTTCTTTATACGGAATAGTTTTGTACTATTAACTCACAACTATTAATCCAACTCTTTCTAATTGAAATTATGTTATGCTCCTTCTTTCCCAGTCTCTTCCACTTTTCTCTGAACCGTACGTTGATGTGAACACACTACATACAAAAGTATTTTATGACAACTATTATAAACTTTAAGTAACCTCATCATATGATATAATCCTCATCAGCCGTGGGTTCTCCAACTGAGGATTTCACTTATACATATTTTACTTATATTGTTACATGCTTATATATAACAATTATCGCACAAATCAGGATCTTGAAACAGAGGAATAAATTATTGAGTGGTTTTTACCTGGATTGACTGATCTCGTTCTTACATCAATTCCATAAATTATGTATAATTACAGCCTCGATAACGATAAATGTATCAATTACAATTCTGTTTCTTCCAGTAGGCCTACCTGTTAATGTACTTGCGTCCGATACTCTGATAATATAAACAGTTAAAGTATTAGTAAGACATTTCGCTGACATTTTAAGACTGGACTTGATCCTTTTATAAATGAGCAGTATTTCCCAACCGTGGGTTTTGATTTAGCTTATTCACGATTTTTTGTAACATCCACAGTGCAGTGCTTTGTGCGTGGAGAGCTCTTCTATTTGGACTGAAATCAGTTGCGCGCTGTTGTTCTGCTGAAGAGAGGCACATAACAGAGCAAAATTATTTTTAGCCTAATTAGTGGACTAGTTTTAGGTAACAATCTCTGTGACCTTTTTTTGCAATTCGATATTATCATGGCGCTGATTATAAAATACAAAAAAGGAATTTTTAAGATTTGTTATGACTACATAAGTAGCATCAGAGGAAGTTTCAAAGCAAAATTAAATAAACTTCTTCTTTCAAATTCCAACAACTGCCTACTTCCGTGCCTAAATTTAACATACTTGTGATTAACATTTTGAGTTTAAATTATATTTAAAGATATTTTTATTGTAAAATGTTAAATATAAAATTGAGGTAAATGTCGGAACTGTAAATATTAATTTACTTAGCACTAAAAAACGGTCATTATTTTTCCACTTTCTGATTAGCATTTTTATTATAATTCCATTTAAAAATATCTTAAAGTAATTTAAATACTTGTTAGCTATTTGATATTATTGATGCATTTGAACAGTATACCTCATGATAAAGTGTTGTATTGTATTATGGTTTTAGTGAAACTCCTAACCTTAATTTTCCTATATAAACTTAGTAAAGAATATAAATGAAAGTTAGTAAATTTACATACCATCTATACCACTTTACTAACCGTGGATTCACCAACCACTTGTATGTTGGTGACAAAATAGACACATACTGTCTTGTACAATGGCTGTGGTATCTCAGAATTAACGAGAACACAAAGCGAGAGAATATTATCGTATGAGAATTGTTTTAACGCTAACACTTTGTTTCGAGAGTGCTTTGGAATATAGGCTGGGTATTGAGAGTGGGTTGGATTTTTGAAGACTGGATATAGTTGTTTGCCTTTTCTATCATAAATGAACCTATAAATATCAAAATACATTAAACATAAATGATAAATAAACATAAATATACAAAACACATCAATAAATATAAACACTCTAGCATTCTTTTGTGAGTGTATGTGTGTGTGTGTGTGTGTGCGCGCCCCCCCCTGCGCGTGTGTGCGTTTTGCAAAATTTGTACACCGTTTACAGATGACATGATTATACACTACCGGCGCAGAAGTGGTGGGTCTGTTTGATATCGCGCGTCGCCCAGGAAGTTGTATTGTTTTGCATAATAGTAAACGGTTAGGTCGATACACGAATGTATAATATAAAATAATTGCAAGATTTATTGCAACTGTAGACGTACAGTAATTCACTTATATGAGTTCAAGTCATACAATATTGGTATCGGGTGTATGCAACTTTCATGTCCAGGATATTTTATTGTTACCGTATTATGAGTTTATTTGACATTCGCCTTTTATTCTGCCGTCCAACGTTTGAAATTTTTGTCGTCCAATGATGCTCCAGTGAACGTCATCTTCCTACCTCTCAATGGCGTTCCCAGCGACGGTCGTGGTCCTACGTGTAGACAATCTGTTCTTGGCTCGCAATTCCTGTGACTCCTTCGTTTTGTACGATATTTATACGGAGAATTATTCTCCACCGTAAACTGTATTCGTTACGAATATATATAACTAACTGGAAGGAACTTATAGGGTTTTGAATTAAACTGTTCTGTATAATGCTATGGATTAGTCTTTGTATCACGGAATTTAATGTGTGAACTTTATAAAATTAGTAAGCTCCCTGAGCTGCTGCAGAACTCGCCGAGTATTTTGAATGAAATGTATTTATTATTATGAACATTTCAACGTTAGATAAGTGTTCAATTGTCAAAAATATTATCAAGACAATTACTCTACTATCTGTTTTTTAGTAAAGTAACAATTGTAAAGCAGACGGTCATACAACAATCACTAAAATTCCAAACTACTGTATTCCCTTTTGTAACTAAAATACGTAAACGACAAATAATTTAGTCCTAGCTTTTAAGTTTATGTTTCCATAAATATCTATACGCCTACTTCTACTTACTTTTTACAAATATACATAATGAGTAACAATATATAAAGTTTTTTTGCAACATCCTAGTTTTTTTGAAGGCGATTAAAATTATGCAGTGAGTGTTGAGAGATATTAACTCTGTCAAATTATTGAAGATACCGAATTTGTATTTTGAATAACATTCCTGATTAGTTGATCTCCCACATAGACTTTTACAATTTTCTGAAAATTTTTGATGCCATTTTCTGTCCGTGGTACCACTAAATTAAAAAAAGTTTCATAGTAAACGCTACATTCAGATTTTGGTTAAAATTACTTTAGATAAATAATGTATCACGCCTATATTTTTATAATTTTACAAATTTTTAAGCCTGTGTCCTGAAATTTTTAAATTTCCATAACTATACATAATATTAAGATTCTGGTTAAAATTGCCTTTAATTTTATAACCGACATGGATTTTTGCGATTTTTTTTTCAAAATTGTAACCCATATTTTGGGGGTCAATTTCAATAACATTACGATCTTTAGGTAAAAGTGTGGACAAGTATGCCAAGCTGCTAATGCATTCAAAAGTTATCGTGAGCCATACCCCAAATAGGAAGACAGACAGATGCCAAACGATCGGGTTAAAACTGAAAACTCGGTTCCCTCGTTCAACTATGCGTTACGTACTCCTAGATAATACTACATTAAAATTTATTTTAATTACCTTAGTAAATAATTACTAAAACTAATTACTTTTAATGATGCTATTGTTAGCCGCGGGTTTGGACGTGGCGAGTATTTCGGCTGTACATTACGACATCTCAGGGAGCACTGAGTTAAATTATAGGTTTACACCTACAATAGAGGGGTTTGACATGTCTGAGATTCCAAATACCTAAGTGTCAAAGCAGAAATTAATGTGCTCAACTATCACTGCAGCAGCCTCAACTTTCTCATTCAGTCGTTGGCCACGTTCGTTAATACAAAAGAATAAGAGACGCCTATTTAACTATATAATGCGTTACAATACGTATGCCCATATCGCGCGCTTTTGCTTTCATAGTTTCTGCAATCCGGTGTATTGGCATTCTACTTCTTCCAGATTTGACTCCATGGATGTTTGTTCTGTTCTATATGTTTCGACATTCTGCACAGATGTCTTCTTCATACACTACTGAAGAACAGGATGCTAACAAGTAAATATATACACGTGTGTTTTGTGTGTATGTGGTTTTCTCGCTTTATACCTCGCGTTAGAGTCGTTTGTTGGTCGTGATAAGGACTATTTTGTTGTCCTATCTTCTGGCTGTAAGCCTCCTATTTTGATGTATATTGAAGATCCTTGAATAGGTCTCGGACACACACACACACACACACACACACACACACACACACACACACACACACACACACACACACACACACACACACACACACACACACACACAAGCTTTAAGAACTTTATAAACTTGAATGTTTTATTTATTTCGTACTTGGAACGCCTCTCTGCCTTCTTTCCCCTTTCTCTGTTTGCTTCTTTCATTGTTTCTCAAACCAACATGTACCTGTGTGTGTGTGTGTGTGTGTGTGTGTGTGTGTGTGTGTGTGTGTGTGTGTACGCGCGCGCGCTCATTCTACTTTCTGGATGAACTAAATTAAAAAAGCGGTTACAACTTTTTTGTGCACACACGAAATCCCTAATTGTTCATTAATAATAACCTAACCCATCAAGTTGAAGATGCCAGCCGTGGAAAAGTTGTATATCACTGATATAAATTAGTGGATTATTCGTTGTGGATCAGTGGTTGTTCAGAGCTAACAGGGAGGAGTACAGTATACCACTACATCTGTTTTGTTCTTCTTGCTGCTCGCTTTTGTTGTTAGTGGCGTCATTGCACTTGACTACTCGTATTGTATTACACACACACACACACACACACACACACACACGTGCACACACATACAGCGTCGATACACAAATTCAAAGTGTTTATGTACGCTACAGATCGATAAACTAGTAGAAAGCCCTGCCGTTTAATACAAACAGCGACGCATCCGCGGTTTACCCTTCTAGTTATGGTCTGCAACGCATAAGAAACTGTTATGTACGCGTTGTTTAAACCATTCAGTAAACTATTAGACACGGAAACTATTCAACGCTGATCCAAGATGATTATTAATTTTATTTCGAAGTGGGAAAAGTCTTTATGTTCGGTGTACAGGACGCGTAATATTTCGGTGGCTGGACCCACAACTACTGTGGTTCACGTTCGTCGTAATTCAGTATCAACGAAATTAGCAGGATAATGTTAAACGAAACGTTGTACTTGTACCGATCTATTATTTAATTATCTCTTCATTCCCGAAATAACAATAAGTAAGGTATGGTCTTAGCATCATTTTGTCTACGAGTGTCAGGGCTTACTTTTGGTCCGGTTCAGTTGGTCATGAAATAATTAAAAACGATAATTAATTATTATGTTTTCTTTTATACTGGACTCTATGAAGTTAAAAACATTAGTGTCTTCACTTGAATCTAATAACAAAACACGTCCATTCGAAATAACTATCTGAAAAGTTTATTCTCTAGATCTTTATATAAATATATATTAACACTTTCACTGTGAACTTACTTTTAGGTTTCGATTACCCAAATGTTTCGACGTAGTATTCGTCTTTCTCAATGGGTTTTTAATCTAAAAACCCATTGAGAAAGACGAATACTACGTCGAAACGTTTGGGTAATCAAAACCTAAAAGTAAGTTCACAGTGAAAGTGTTAATATATATTTATATAAATATTAATAAGTGAATGAAGAGGATGTACCAACAAGCTAATTATAACACCGTCTAGATCTTTAGTAATCGTCTTAGTAGTTGTAGATTTAAAGTTTAGGCCGAATTTAATTTTAGAATTACTTTAATTTATTTGACTTAATTAAAAAAATGTTAATCAATGAAAAAAACACAACTATTACTATTATGTGAAGCCTAACAAATTCTTAATAGCGCTCCCCTCCCAGCGGCACGATACAATGTCGAAATGTAATCCTAACAAAAAACTACAACAAAATAAAATGTAGGGTTATGTATCCTGTGTAGTTACCAATAACTAACTTGCTGTGTCCTGTGTCCTGGGCACGTAACAGAAACGTGTCAAAGACGGTAAGCACTGAAAAATGGATTGGTTACTGTTAAGTGCAAAAGTCGTCGTTATGAACAATGACTTTATTAATTAAAATAAACATTTATTATTTTGGTACACCGCATATTTAGGTACGGCCTGAGACGCATAAGACAACTGTTACTGCATGTAGCCTACACGTTGCTTAAACCATTCAGACCACACACATAGATTTTATTGTGTAGACGATTAACGACATTCGCACACTAACATAGGTTCCATTAAAGTTATAATTATACGGCAGTTAAATTAAGAATAGTGATTAAATCATTAAACTCTGGTTAATATTATAAGACGTACAAAACTTTGCTAGCTAATATACCTACCTTAGGTCATGTACCTAATCAAGAAATTACTTTTATATTTTATTGTCGATGTAATGCACAAACTGAGTGGCTGACCAGTTTAAATCAGTTGCAGGTGTAATGAAGTTCTGAAAATAAATTCTGATTATACCTGTACTAACTGATATCTAAGTTTCATATTTAGATTCACACTAAATATTGAAATCTAAACACATAAAAGTTACCTCACATTCTTAAACAAATAATTCATATATGTGTTTTCTGTAACACAGGGATTTTTTAGACATTATAATGAAGAATTTGTAAAAGTAAAATGAATTAGAAAGATACGAAATCATAGATTTGCAAGTCTTGAAGTTTACAAAGAATGTGAAACTCAAATGGAGGTTTTAAGAATCGTAAAGGGATGAGTAGCAGTATAAGGAACTACGGATGGGAGAGATTCGATAACATCTCAATGGGTAGAAAAATTCCACAGAGAAGTTGTAAAAAATAAAACAAACAGATCTCTGTATAGAAACTGATAGGAAATATACATTACCGAATTTATGCCTGGGCTAAATTCGAAGTAAATTTAGTCTGAGAATTGTGTCAGAGGAATTCTTTGTGAAAGAACAACAGTTGTAAATACGGCGGAATGTTTCTTTACAATTTCGATACAATGCAGGAATACACCGGTTTCGTAAAGAGAATAAAATGAATGAAGATATGCGTTCAGCATCAGGAATATTATCTTTTGCATCTAGATGCCCGTAAAGCAATTCTGCGTTTTTCACTTAAACGTTTATTTACTTTATAATGACAAACACTACTTTCCGATCAGAATTGTGCACACTCTTGCCGCACGTCTGCCAAATATATGTGGGCGTTACAATTAATCCTCTCATATTAAACGATGCTTCATTTACGGGTTCTGAATAGTGCTCAGATACATATATATATATATATATATATATATATATATATATATATATATATATATATATATATATATTAATGTTATCAGTTAACGATAGATTTGAAAACTATGAAAAATGTAACGTTGTTTTATAAACTATAACTTTTACAGGCCTTACCTATCTGAAGTGAGGTCATTGTTAATTTAATTTCTTTCTAGTTAAGGTGAAAATAGAAAACAAACAACGAGCTGAAGTAATCCTATTCACACATGATATAATGGTAAGGATTCTTGGAAATAAAAGAAGATTATATATTTTCATTCCATGTAGTGTAAATCTAACTAAACGTTATTATCACTGGATTTCTTTTATATAATTTACCCGCTTATTGTCAGTACCAAAAAGAGGGTTGTTTATATGTATAGTTTCTGTACATGTATAAACGTCCACTAATAGGAAACATTGCGGGTGTAGGTTCATATATTTTCTAATAATTATAAAAATATGACGTACGTAAGTTCTGTTGTCTGATGACGGACACAAAAATGTGTATTTTAAATCTGGAATCAGTATAACTGCAGTTTATCTACTGTCCAAGTTGGGCTTAGAATTTTTCAAACTTTGGTTTCAAAATTACTCTTATCAAGAAAGAAGTGGCAGATACACGTCCATACTTTTGCTTAAAAAATATAAGAACACGATTTTCAAAAACAGCAACCCCTATAGAGTTCAGGTAAACATGTGACTTATCGGTATGGAGAACCATACATGACTTCCATGTTCTAAGATTTATATTTAAAATCATTTTCGAAATGAAATATTTCCATAGAAACTACTTCTTTCTACTTACTGCTTCAGCCTTAACCACAGTACTGTGGTCACTAACGTATACCACCTCACATTATCGCACTCGATTTTCACCGATGATGGAAGTCGATGGCACTGGCGAAACGTCTGGTTTTGCAGAAAACATTGATCTACGGCCAAACAGGCCGGGAAGGAATTTTAACAACAAACTACTACTTTGTTGCCCATAACGTAGTACATATATAAAAAAAATTATCCCCTCCCCTTCAACTATAATTTTCGTTTATAGAAAATTACCCCCACCCCGTTCAACTAGCCTCTTCATTTATAGATATTTCATCTACGTTGCTACAGTGGATTATTAAGATCTTCTTATCAGGATACTTTATTTATCAAAATTAAGTACTTTACTCTTGTTACAACAAAAAATGTTTCAGGTAAACTACCCTTTCCTCGTAACCGATCTTCACCAAAATCAATAGGCCTTGAGTCCTCTACAACGCAGGAACATATGTAAAAAATTATTTGATTCTGTTTGAATTTACGGCAGTTATCGTTCGTCATAGAAAAAAATTACCCTTGTTATCACATAAAATGTTGCAGGTAAACTACCCCTTGCTCTTAACTGATCTTCACCAAAATCAATAGACCTTCATTCCTTTATAATTCAGGAAACTACATAAAAACATATTTGCTTCTGTTTGAATTGCGGCAGTCATCGTTCGTCATAGAAAAAATTACTCTTGTTAAAACATTAAATGTTGCAGGTAAACTACCCCTTTCTCTTAACCGATCTTCACAAAAATCAATAGACCTTTAGTCCTCCACAATTCAGGGATGCATGCAAAACATTATTTGATTCTGTTTGAATTTGCGGCAGTTATCGTTCGTCATAGAAAAAATTACCGTTGTTAAAACATAAGATGTTGCCGGTAAACTACCCCTTTCCCTTAACCGATCTTCACCAAAAACAATAGGTCTACAATTCAGAGCTGTGTGCAAAAAATTATTTGATTCTGTTTGAATTTGCGGCTGTTATCGTTTGCCATAGAAAAAAAATCTACAGACAGACACACACACTGACACTTTTCGAAAATATCTGTATGGAGAACCATACATGACTTCCATGTTCTAAGATTTATATTTAAAATCATTTTCGAAATGAAATATTTCCATAGAAACTACTTCTTTCTACTTACTGCTTCAGCCTTAACCACAGTACTGTGGTCACTAACGTATACCACCTCATGTTATCGCACTCGATTTTCACTGATGTTGGAAGTCGATGGCACTGCCGAAACGCCTGGTTTTGCAGAAATCTTTGGTCTACGGCCAAACAGGACGAGAAGGAATTTTAACAACAAACTACTTCTTTGTTGCCGATAACGTAGTACATAGGCCTATATAAAAAATTATCCCCTCCCCCTTCAACTATAATTTTCATTTATAGAAAATTACCCCCACCCCGTTCTACTATAGAACCCCCCCGCCTCTTCATTTATAGATATTTCATCTACGTTTCTACAGTGGATTATTAAGATCTTCTTATCAGGATACTTTATTTATCAAAATTAAGTACTTTACTCTTGTTACAACAAAAAATGTTTCTGGTAAACTACCCTTTCTCCCTAACCGATCTTCACCAAAATCAACAGACCTTGAGTACTCTTCAACTCAGGCACATATGTAAAAAATTTTTTGATTCTGTTTGAATTTACGGCAGTTATCGTTCGTCATGAAAAAATTTATCTTTTTACAACATAAAATGTTGCTGGTAAACTACCCCTTTCCCTCAACCGATCTTCACCAAAATCAATAGGTCTAGAGTCCTCTACAATTCAGGGATGCATGCAAAACATTATTTGATTCTGTCTGAATGTGCGGCAGTTATCGTTCGTCATAGAAAAAATTACACTTGTTATCACATAAAACGTTGCAGGTAAACTACACCTTTCTCTTAACTGATCTTCACCAAATCAATAGGTCTAGAGTCCTCTACAATTCAGGGATGCATGTAAAAATTATTTGATTCTGTTTGAATTTACGGCAGTTATCGTTCTTCATGAAAAACGTTCTTTTGTTACAAAATAAAATGTTGCAGGTAAACTACCCCTTTCCCTTAACCGATCTTCAACAAAATCAACAGGTCTTCAGTCTTTTACAATTGAGGAACGTATACAAAAAAATATTTGATTCTGTTTGAATGTGCGGCAGTCATCGTTCGTCATAGAAAAAATTACCGTTGTTAAAACATAAAATGTTGCAGGTAAACTACCCTTTCCCTTAACCGATCTTCACCAAAATCAACAGACCTTGAGTACCTAAAACTTCAGGAACGTATGCAGAAAATTATTTGATTCTCTTTGAATTTGCGGCTGTTATCTTTTGCCATAGAAAAAAATTACCCTTGATTAAAAAAAAAGTTGCTGGTAAACTACCCCTTCCCCTAACCCGATCTTCAACAAAAACAATTAGTCTTGAGAACTCTACAATTCAGGACTGTATGCAAAACATTATTTAATTCTGTTTGAATTTGCGGCTGTTATCGTTTGCCATAGAAAATACCCTTGTTAAAACATAAAACGTTGCCGGTAAACTAGTCCTTCCCCTTAACTGATCTTCACCAAAGACAATAGGTCTAGAGTACTCTACAATTCAGGACTGTATGCAAAAAATTATTTGATTCTGTTTGAATTTGCGGCTGTTATCGTTTGCCATATAAAATACCCTTGTAAAAACATAAAACGTTTCAGGTAAACAACCCCTTTCCCTTAACCGATCTTCACCAAAAACAATAGGTCTTGAGAACTCTACAATTCAGGTCGAATTGGTCCGATGGTTATAGGAATTTAGGGATCAACCAATTAGTGGGGTCGAACTGGTCCGACGGTTAGCACAGGGGGTGGGGTCGAACTGGTCCGACGCTAAAATATCAAAAACCAAGGATCGAAGAAGCCTTATCGTCCGCTCATATATTATACCACTGTCCCAATAAAATGACACAGGCCAATATAGTAAATATATGTAGCGGCCTTTCGGCCTTGTCAAATAACGTATATATGTAGTGGCCTTTCGGCTTTGTCAAATAACTTATTAGTTAAGAATATTTACATTTTTTTTACATTATTTACAGTTTCAGGTCATTGTTGTTCCTGAGTGATAGGCGATTTTTGTTAAACTTTTTTATACTGGTATGAAGCACTCTTAATATACTGCAACCTCGATATTTTTTCCTTTGGGTCGGCTGATCTATAGTATTTCTGTAAAGTTTCCAAGTACTGAAGCCTTTTCTTGTACTTGCTGTTGTATATAGTTCTAGGTTTTGCTGAACTCCGGATGGCAATGTACGCATCAGTTTGTACGTTCTGTATGGCTTCAATGAAAGCATAAATGTTGGGATGGGAGTGATTAAAATGTTTTCTGAATTTTGCGTGAAAAGATTCGCAGGCATTTGTTCGGATGATATTGAGCATTCGCTCGGATGATAATGACGCTGATGCCCACATCTCTGGAGGAAACGTAGAACTGTTGTCAATGTAGTTTTCTATTAAATAGTCGACAAATGTATCAACTTTGGGAGATGAGGGTTGAGTTGGCTCAAGATCTTCCACATATGCGTCTCCTACTTCCTCATGACTCAACATAAAACTTAGCCCAAAAACCCAGTGTAACCATTTTCCAATGTCTCATGTAGAACTTTTGTACTCAGCGCTCAACCCAACTTGTTGTATCTTCCTCCACCAGGCCTGAGACAGGTGAAATCTGCACACAATTACTTCTACTGTAGGCCAAACAGATTCAACTGCATTGTGTATTGCTTTTTCGAAGTCGGCTGTTACAGTCTTAGGTTTAAAAGTTAGGTTCATTTCTTCACATTTTTTTATCAAATGCTTAAAAAGGCTTCTATAAGTTGCTTCTTTCTTGTCAGGTAAAATGCAAAAGACAAACGGTATGTAATTCCCATTCTCTACACTATGTATTGTGAAAAATTGGTAAAAGTACTTAGCTGCAAAAGTAAATGTCCCATCAATAAATATTTTATCAGCTTTTACTAGATACTCCACATTACTCTTAGGACAGAAAACGATAATATTTTCAGTGGCAATATTCAGTAACAACATATCCTCACCTTTGTTAGTCTTGATCTGTAAGCTGTCAAGAGCTTCGTGGACATCGCCAGCACATTTCGGAAGAGGAGAAAGATTTTTTCTTTTAGCATAGTTCAAGTTTCTCCTTACTCGTTCGACATCATCACGAGTGATATTGTCAGCCAAGGAATCGGGAGCGGACGCAATCTCTCTTCTTATCAATTTTGCAGGAGGTTCCAGTAATGTTTCACTTGCCTTGCGTTTCACACTGTTAGAAATGTAATGTCTACTTAGGTCGGGACATGGTTCATGGTTATGAACACCAACAGTATTTAATAAAATGTCATCCGCGTCATCTGTGAACAAATGCGACGAACACCCTTTTCTTCTAGAACATCGCCACTTTTGACCCGATTGTGTCTTGTCACCTTTTGAATATATAAATCCCTCAAAAACGACTAACTTAAAGCCCCTCTCACTTAACATGGAAAACATTGTACACTTCTACCAGTACTGTGGTCACTATCGTATACCACCTCACGTTATCGCACTCGATTTTCACTGATGATGGAAGTCGATGGCATTGCCGAAACGTCTGGTTTTGTAGAAAACATTGGACTACGGCCAAACATCCCGGGAAGGAATTTTAACAAAAACTATTTCTTTGTTGCCGATAACGTTGCACACATAATAAAAAATATGCATAAAATTAATGGCTTGTATAAGTTAATGATTGATCTCCATTAAGTAGTGCTCAAGTTTCCAAAGTTTTAATATTATGATGTCCGTAATTAAAACATCAGAGCAGGTTTAGTGTGTGTGTGAGGATACACCGTGGACAAAAATTTTCAACATTTCCTATTGAGCGTTGCTTAGAGTAAAGCTGCGAATCTACAGTGTACGTTTCACAGAACAAACACGCGGAAAATAAGGAGCGCTCCGAAGTCACTCATGGACCCTCAGCATCTTGCAGAGGGTTCATTCCCTAAAGACGAAAATTCTGTCTATGAATCGTTCCTCTGTAAACACGTGCAGTTACACTGCCCAGCGATCCACAGGAAGCAAATCGCTATCCACGCTGGACACTTTTTCGGCTTGCACGCGTTATGTTGGTATGGGTTTCGGCACTTACCATTTAAAAAGCGTGCAAATGTAAGAAAATAAACATGAGTGAGGCCAGAAATAACGCGAATTTTGTGTGTGTGTGTGTGTGTGTGTGTGTGTGTTCCCTGCCTTTTTATTGCGGTAGTCATAATAATAAAATGGAAACGTAAACATTACATAACTGAGATATGCTTGCCTGCCACGAACGATATATTATTTTATACATGTATATTAACTCATACATAATTTACATTAAAATGAAAAAATTATAATTTTATTGCCTGGCAACAAATTATTTTATTTTTAACAATTACCATTGTTTCAAAAAGTTTAAATGAATTTTCAAGTACTTTACGGTTGTTAAAACGTAAAAGGTTGCAGGTAAACTACCCCTTCCCCTTAACCGATCTTCACCAAAATCAAAAGTCCTTGAGATCTCTACAATTCAGGGCCGTATGCAAAAAATTATTTGATTTTGTTTGAATTTGCGGCTCTTATCGTTTGCCATAGAAAATACCCTTGTTAAAACATAAAACGTTGCAGGTAAACTACCCCTTTCCCTTAACCGATCTTCACCAAAAACAATAAGTCTTGAGAACTCTACAATTTAGGGCTGTATGCGAAACATTATTTGATTCTGTTTGAATTTGCGGCTGTTATCGTTTGCCATAGAAAAAAATCTACAGTAGACACACTGACAGACACACAGACAGACAGACAGACACACAGACACACACACAGACACTTTTCGAAAAACGACTTTTTTTCATGTTTTGAGTTTAGTACAATCAGAATCTGCAATAATCTGGAACACGATTTTTTTTGCCATCACCGTACTTCCATTTCCTTAAGGAACATGGAAGTAAAAAAATCGTGTTCGAGATTATTGCAGATTCTGATCGTACTACACTGAAAACATGAAAAAAAGTCATTTTTCGAAAAGTGTCTGTGTGGGTGTCTGTCTGTGTGTCTATAGATTTTCTTTCTATGGCAAACGATAACAGCCGCAAATTCAAACAAAATCAAATAATTTTTTGCATGCAGCCCTGATTTGTAGAGTACTCAAGACCTATTGTTTTTGGTGAAGATCGGTTAAGGGAAAAGGGGTAGTTTACCTGCAACGTTTTTTGTTTTAACAAGGTTATTTTCTGTGGCAAACGATAACTGCCGTAAATTCAAACAGAATCAACTACATTTTTGCATATCTTTTTGAATTAAAGAGAACTCAGAATCAAACAGAATCAAATGATTATTTGCATTGTAATATAATTTTATTACAAATTATAAATAAAATAAATATATTATATTAATGTATGTTCTAATCCCAAGATTAGTCTCCTTAAAGCCCCACTGTTGGGCTAGCCAATTTGTAATATAAATTATTACAAATATAAATAAATAAAATAGATAGTAATTATGTTGTCTGAATCTCGGTGTTGAACTCGCCGATGATACAGCTCCACTTTGGATTCACCAATTACAAAGAATAAATTAAATATAAATTATGTTTTATAATTAAGTGTGATGGATTGATAATAAAATAAAATTTGTAAGTTATGAAATTTTTACTAATACTTAGTAAAAATGTTTAATTGGTTAATTTAATTAATTAATTAATTAATTAATTAATTGTGTGTGTACTTTTCTCAGATATTTATTCTAGCACTGTAAATTATTTTTGTTTAGAAGAAAAAAATTAGTTAACATTCATCATACAAATAAATACAACTCTTGTAACTGAATAATGATGTTCATTTATTGACATTTAAAATTATGCGCCATTCAAACTGCGCATGGCCAAGGCATTGGCTGATATGTGCTCCAGTCGGTAGCGAACAAGATTAACAAAATATATTTTTTACAAGGTTAAGTAATTACGGTTCTTTTAGCGAGTCGAAATGGTCAGAGGGCAAGGAACAAGATACATTCTTACAGGTATTCTTAAACTAAATTATTACGGCTGAAATAAAACAATATTATTATTTAAATTGTCAATTATGAAAATTAATATCGAACCATTCGTCGAAATGACGTCACTCCCTTCAAGCTGGCTGTGTCTCGTGCTGGTTCGGAAATCAAGTATGGCTGCCGTCACCTCGATGTTAGCTGCTATACTGCTGGAACTGGTTGGGCTTCTCCCGCAGAAATAAATGAATATTCCCTTCTCTGCGAAGTAGTGTTGGTCCAGGAATATGGTGTAGAGTGTCCTCTCTTCTCCTGCGATGTCGTTTCGTGATAGGTTACTTGTGAAGTGTCCGGTGTTCAAATATGTGAGTAGGGGGAAAATGGGGTTCCTGACCCACAAAGGAATGCCGCCTTTCTTAAAAAACATAAAAAACAATAAAAAACAAGATCAAAGAGATGCCGCCGTTCCCGCGGTCCAAGATTTTTTCCCACGCTCTCCCCACCACCCTGGACCCGCAGTATCCGCGAATTTTCGCGAATATAATTTTTTATATGCAGCCTTTCGCGAGCCTAAATCACTTTCACTTTCTAATTTCCGCGAATATAATTTTTTATATGCCGCCTTTCGCGAGCCTAGATCACTTTCACTTTCTACTGGACCACAGCATCCGCGACTTTTCCGCTGATCTGTGTCAAGATCCGCGACTTTTTCGCGTATCTGGACCACAGCATCCGCGAATATAATTTTTTATTTTTTTATATGCCGCCTTTCGCGAGCTTAGATCACTTTCACTTTCTATCACTTGATGCATTATAGTGTATATATTAAATATATGATCAGGGTTACCAACCTTGCATGAGTTCAAATTTGTTATAATGTATATTAAATCTATATGATCAGGTTACCAACCTATGGTGGGGGGTTCCGACTTGATGCATTATAGTGTATATATTAAATATATGATCAGGGTTACCAACCTTGCATGAGTTCACATTTGTTATAATGTATATTAAATCTATATGATCAGGTTTACCAACCTATGGTGGGGGTTCCGACTTGATGCATTATAGTGTATATATTAAATATATGATTAGGGTTACCAACCTTGCATGAGTTCAAATTTGTTGTGTGTTATAATGTATATTAAATCTATATGATCAGGTTTACCAACCTATGTATGGGTTCAAACTTGATATGTGTGTGTATTATAGTGTATATTAAAATATATGATCAGGGTTACCAATCCTGCATTATTGTGTGTGTGTATAGAACAGATCTGCCAACATTTTTCTTCGGTGGGAAATTCAAACTATATTATAGTAAATTGTTGACGACGACTTCGATATCAACTCTCTCTCCCCTCCTCTCTCTTTGTCTCTAGACACAGTTGTCATCAGTTTTACATAAGCGTCGTGCTACTTATGGATTATTGTAATTAGCGATACTAAAATGTAATCACCAGGAAATATATTTATCGCCTCGTTGAAGACATGACAGTCATTGACTGCGATTTAGAAATTAATATACTGTCAAGTCTGTGTGTGGTAAAGTGTTACGCATAAAATATGAAAAAATATATAATGGGTGAGGCAAAACAAAACACATACAGCCGAGTTGCAGACGCGTATTTTGCAGATTCACCGTGACTGTTACTAGCGAACGCCCGATTTCTTGGTATGCCGTCGCTCGCGTCATCCGTATTTAAAGTTCGCTACTTCCAGTACACATCTCACACTACGTCTTACGTTTTACGTCTTACGTTTTACGTTTTACGTTTCACATCTTACGTCTTACGTCTTACGTCTTACGTCTTACGTCTTACGTTTACGTTTTACGTCTTACGTCTTACGTTTTACGTTTTACGTTTTACGTTTCACATCTTGGTTCAAACTTGATAGGTGCGTGTATTATAGTGTATATTAAAATATATATGATCAGGGTTACCAATCCTACATTATTGTGTGTATAGAACAGATCTGCCAACATTTGTTTTTCTTCGGTGAGAAATTCAAACTATATTATAGTAAATTGTTGACGACTTCGATATCAACTCTCTCTCTCCCCTCCTCTCTCTTTGTCTCTAGACACAGTTGTCGATCACGATATAAACTCTCTCTCTTTATGTCATCAGTTTTACACGTGTACACAAAACTTTTGAAAATACCTTATTTCAAGGAGATTTTTTTTTATGCGTAACACTTGAAACCTGCTGTACAAAACGCTTCACACGAAGCGTTATGTTAAGAGAGAGAGAGAGAACGCGCATGTCGTAAACAATGAAATAATAATATTTCGTCATTGTAAGATTTTAATAAAACAATTATCAGTTTAAATAATAATTTTCATGATTGTAAGATACAACCTACAAATTATTAAAATGTCTCTCTCACACACATTTCTGATTACTATACAAATAATTGCATGCATATTCGGGGTACGTTGACAGCATTGATCCGATACTGAATTAGATATAGTTATTATTCGCTAAATTAAACCAGAGGTCATTAACCTTGTGTACGACGTCCTACATTCTAATTTCACACCTGCTAGTCATTAGCAGCGCTGACAGTAATTAGGATTATAAAGTATTTACTCTAAAACGGACAACTCTACTTTCTAATTTGACACCTGTCAAGCATTAACACCGCTGACAGTAATTACTCTAAAAACGGACATGCAAGCTTTCTCCACTACCAGTGTACAATATATATACGCACAGAAAATTAGCGAAAATTTCTCATTTTGACTGCTTGTGTATGTGCTGATACATCGTGAAATCTATCTCTACATCTTTTTTAATAGTTGAAAGACTGTTTGTGTGCATTCAGTATACGCAACTTTCATCATTAAGGGTGTGTAGACAACACACACATACTAGTTTTTGGTAAGTGTACAGATTTTATTTAATTTTAATGTATGTGCAGATTTTATTTAAACGTAAAAATTATTTGTATTAAAACATTATCAAGCGCATTATTGAAACATTTGAATACGTTAATAACTGAGTATAATTTTTATTGTATGTACAGATTTTATTTAAACGTAAAAATTATTTGCATTAAAACATTATCAAGTGCATTATTTATTGAATTTAATACATGTGTGTGTACACGTGTGTGTGTGTGTACGCGTGTGTGTATGATCAAATTACAATTTCTGAAAATATATTCTTACCGTATTTTTATAGTGGCAATTTCTCATTGATCGCTGATACATCGTGAAATCTCTGCATCTTTTTTAATAGTTGAAAGACTGTTTGTACGCCTTCAGTGTAGACAACGCACATACTAGTTTTGGTAAGTTGTACAGATTTTATTTAATTTTAATTTTAATGTATGTGCAGATTTTTATTTAAACGTAAAAATTATTTGCATTATCAAGCGTGTTATTGAATTTAATACATGTGTGTGTGTATGATCAAATTATTATGTCTGTTACAAATTTTCTGAAAAATTGCTTTAAACAAACGTTTTTAATGTAACAAATTTAGAAAGTAGGTCACAGCGTATGATGACATTTATATCTCTCTCTAATTCTGTTGTGGACATACATAGCTGTAAGCAGTGACTATCTCCTTATGAATGCAGAATGTAGACTTTCCTAAAATTATTTGCATTAAAACATTATCAAACGCATTATTATTTATTGAATTTAATACATGTGTGTGTGTGTGTGTGTGTGTGTGTGTGTGTGTGTGTGTGTGTGTGTGTGTGTGTGTGTGTGATCAAATTACAATTTCTGAAAATATATTCTTACCGTATTTTTATAGTGGCAATTTCTCACCAACGTGTGCTGATACATCGTGAAATCTCTACATCTTTTTTAACAGTTGAAAGACTGTTTGTACGTCTTCAGTGTAGACAACGCACATACTAGTTTGGCTGATACTGTACGTCTTACGTGTCTTCCAGTATACACATCTTCTTTTGGTAAGTGTATAGATTTTATTTAAACGTAAAAATTATCAAGTGCATTATTTATTGAATTTAATACATGTGTGTGTGTGTGTGTGTGTGTGTGTGTGTGTGTGTGTGTGTGTGTGTACGTGTGTGTATGATCAAATTACAATTTCTGAAAATATATTCTTACCGTATTTTTGTAGTGGCAATTTCTCATTGATCGCTGATACATCGTGAAATCTCTGCATCTTTTTTAATACTAATTCTGTGTGGACATACATAGCTGTAAGCGGTGACTATCTCCTTATGAATGCGGAATGTAGACTTTCCTAAAATTATTTGCATTAAAACATTATCAAACGCATTATTGAATTTAATACATGTGTGTGTGCGCGCGTATGCGTATGATCAAATTATTATGGAGTGGGTTATACAAATAATAATAAAGTGTGTGTAATATATATATACATTTATTAAAATACATACACACAGCTCCAAGATTATATTAAACAGTTTTACAATTAAAAATACATACACACACATAGCTCCAATATTATAATGTTACAAATATGATGAAAATATATATATATATTTAAAACTAGTATTTACAAAATATTGTATAAAATAAGACTTAAACACGTCTATGTACTGTGTTGGTCAATGGCGTATATTCTACAAGCGAATCATGTAGTATCATACAGTAGGCGGTCGTCTGTGTAGGAAAATTCGTTGACGATTCAAATTCTAAACGTACATCAACTGCTGAAGACTTAAGTGCTTCGTCTTGTCTGCTACAATCGAAAACAAACAGCGGGGCTTTTGATTTGAATAATTCCGGTGTCAGTACTGCGCTGCCGTCTAAACGGTGGTAATACGAACTTTGAAAACTGGCGTACATATTGTACAATAATGCAAAACGGTCTTTCCCAATATCCAAGTTTAAATTATCGTAAGGATAATACTTGTCGTTTAGAAACAGTCTCGCATTGATCACGTTACAGTGATCGAATTCATCAGCGTGTGCTGTCAGTACATTTTTTCTTGCTGTCTGAAGATTTTTATTTAAACGTAAAATTATTTGTATTATCAAGCGTGTTATTGAATTTAATACATGTGTGTGTGTATGATCAAATTATTATGTCTGTTACAAATTTTCTGAAAATTGCTTTAACAAACTCTGTCTGTCTGTCTCTCTCTCTCTCTCTCTCTCTCTCTCTCTCTCTCTCTCTCTCTCTCTCTCTCTCTCTCTCTCTCTCTCTCTCTCTCTCTCTCTCGTTGTCAAACGTTATGTTCAAACCGTTTCTCCTCTCTGTGGTCATTACCGCGCATGTATATGATTTTAGAAAGTTTATATATATTCGACAAATATTAACTGTGTACGTACTTACAACGCCCGCTCTCTCTCTCTCTATTTATCTCTCTGTCCGTCCGTCCGTCCATCCGTCTGTCTGTCTGTCTGTCTGTCTCTCTCTCTCTCTCTCTCGTTTGTCAAACGTTATGTTCAAACCGTTTCTCCTCTCTGTGGTCATTACCGCGCATGTATATGATTTTAGAAAGTTTATATATATTCGACAAATATTAACAGTGTACGTACTTACAACGCGCGCTCTCTCTCTCTCTCTCTCTCTCTCTCTATTTATCTCTCTGTCCGTCCGTCCGTCCATCCGTCCGACTGTCTATATCTCTCTGTCTGTCTGTCCGTCTGTCTGTCTGTCTGTCTGTCTCTCTCTCTCTCTCTCTCTCTCTCTCTCTCTCCTCTCTCTCTCTCTCTCTCTCTCTCTCTCTCTCTCTCTCTCTCTCTCTCTCTCGTTGTCAACGTTATGTTCAAACCGTTTCTCCTCTCTGTGGTCATTACCGCGCATGTATATGATTTTAGAAAGTTTATATATATATTCGACAAATATTAACTGTGTACGTACTTACAACGCCCGCTCTCTCTCTCTCTCACTCATCGTCAAAACGTTGACTTCATTTTTCATTGTATTAAATAATTAACAAATATTAACTATGTGTGCGTGTGTGTTGTCAACTACTTACATGCGCGTTCTCTCTCTCTCTCTCTCTCGCTCGCAGACGTCGGAAGCAATTCCTAGTTTATAATGTAATTACCTGTGCGTGTATCTCTTTATTCGACAAGACTTAAACACGACTATGTACTGTGTTGGACAATGGCGTATATTCTACAAGCGAATCATGTAGTATCATACAGTAGGCGGTCGTCTGTGTAGGAAAATTCGTTGACGATTCAAATTCTAAACGTACATCAACTGCTGAAGACTTAAGTGCTTCGTCTTGTCTGCTACAATCGAAAACAAACAGCGGGGCTTTTGATTTGAATAATTCCGGTGTCAGTACTGGGCTGCCGTCTAAACGGTGGTAATACGAACTTTGAAAACTGACGTACATATTGTACAATAATGCAAAACGGTCTTTCCCAATATCCAAGTTTAAATTATCGTAAGGATAATACTTGTCGTTTAGAAACAGTCTCGCATTGATCACGTTACAGTGATCAAATTCATCAGCGCGTGCTGGCAGTACATTTTTCTTGCTGTCTGAAACGCTAACACAACAAAGCGTGGTTTTTCTAGCTGATTTCTTTCTATAATCAGAAAGAATATCGGTATTACCACACCTACGTTTTAACATTAAATTTCGAGTTTCATTATTTAATTTGCCGTCAGCAGGTAATTTGTAATATTCTTGAAATATAAGGAGGGCATTGGAAACATCTGAATCATTTACTAATTGCAATGACGTTTTATCTTTCGTATAAAGATATCCATATTCATATAAGTAACGTTTAACCTGATCCAATTGAAACTGTGTTGTGTTATCCGTTAAACATTTTGTCCATAATGTTAAACAAAACAAAAAATATTACAGATTTAAGTGGCGTCATGGTTTCCGATTGTACTTTACAATGACAAATACCAAACAACGTTGTTAATAATTATAAAAGAATATGTTATTATCCCTTCTCCTCAATATTTATAAAAAAGATTTTTAACAAAAATATGAATTAACAGGAATCGAACCTACATACTTACCTTCTTTACCTTCACATTTACCATTACTAGTCTAACCATTTAATCGATTAAGCTAATTCATATCTTATTAACGAACGATTACTCACGAAAGGAAAAACAGTTTACGTGTCAACGAACTCGGAATGTTTACATTTTAAGTGTGCAATGTTTACGTGTCAACAAACACCGTCTGTTTATGTTTTCGATTTTCACATTTGAAACACCTATCATAAATTTACCACCTTCGTATCGAACACCATACATACGATCTATAATCCGTTTACAGTCAGCCGATTCGCACAAACGCATATATTTGTTTGCTAATGAATCGTCACTGAAATGTAAAGTTTTAGGGTTCCATGCGCTATTGTCACTGAAATGAGAAGCGTTATGACTCTGCGTGCCACTTTCGTTTTCAGTTATTACATGTTGTGTAGGCTCTTCTTCTCCTCCTCCCCTCCTCCATTATATCACCACTTAACTTTCGTGAAATAGCTTCTAACGGTTCCAGAATCGGTCTGTAATTTTTTCTAAACGCCTCGTCGCTTTCTCTGATACCGTGTTGTAATGCATGATATTACAGCATTAAACTTTACAAAAAAAACGACATTATTAGAAGACACTAGTGAACACGTCTGTATCAAACCAGAGAGAACCAAACAATGATAGAATATTCGTCACAAAAGGACAGTAGAATGTGATAGTGGTGGTGGTGGTGGTAACGTCGATCATACACACAGACTCTGGAGAGAGGCTAAAGTTTATCGAGATGAAAACGTCGTAGACACTTTCTTCTCGTGGTTGATGAAAGACGCCGAGGATATGATGAAGGTAGTACGACATAACGTACATTGCAACATCCAGTGAGCGTTACGTGTCGTTCTCTCTGGGTACCTTGCGTTTCGTAGACTCTTTTAAATTTCTTAATCGCTCTCTGGACACACTCGTTACGTCCGTCCGTCCATCCGTCCGACTGTCTATATCTGTCTGTCTGTCTGTCTCTGTCTGTCTCTCTCTCTCTCTCTCTCTCTCTCTCTCTCTCTCTCTCTCTCTCTCTCTCTCTCGTTGTCAAACGTTATGTTCAAACCGTTTCTCCTCTCTGTGGTCATTACCGCGCATGTATATGATTTTAGAAAGTTTATATATATTCGACAAATATTAACTGTGTACGTACTTACAACGCCCGCTCTCTCTCTCTCTCTATTTATCTCTCTGTCCGTCCGTCCGTCCATCCGTCCGACTGTCTATATCTGTCTGTCTGTCTGTCTGTCTGTCTGTCTCTCTCTCTCTCTCTCTCTCTCTCTCTCTCTCTCTCTCTCTCTCTCTCTCTCTCTCTCTCTCTCTCTCTCTCTCTCTCTCTCTCCCTCTCTCTCGTTGTCAAACGTTATGTTCAAACCGTTTCTCCTCTCTGTGGTCATTACCGCGCATGTATATGATTTTAGAAAGTTTATATATATTCGACAAATATTAACTGTGTACGTACTTACAACGCCTGCTCTCTCTCTCTCTCACTCATCGTCAAAACGTTGACTTCATTTTTCATTGTATTAAATAATTAACAAATATTAACTATGTGTGCGTGTGTGTTGTCAACTACTTACATGCGCGTTCTCTCTCTCTCTTAACATAACGCTTCGTGTGAAGCGTTTTGTAGAGCAGGTTTCAACTGTGGAAGGTTTCATCGGACAAAAGGCTTGCCGCATGACAACTGGCACCAATCGTACACTCTAGTGTTTTTGGTGGTCCTAAAAAGGACCGAGTTGTGAGAACGGTGATGTTGGTAGTGCCGCGCTGAGATGTTCGGCGGCTGCGCCTGCTGTTCACGGCGTACTGCAGTCCTCCTCTTCTTCCGACACTGGTTGTAGAGTCAGCTGCCGACCCAGCGAAATCCATCGCTGACGCGGAACTTTCAAAATTTTCTGTCGGCTCAGGTTTTATTAACTAACTGGCATCGCTGATTGGCTAGCTCCGAACACGAAGTTGGTTACGTCTCAGTGGCTGCTGATGTCTGATTGGCTCGCTGTGTCCACCGCTGGTACCGGAGAGCAGATGTTCGCATACCGCTGCCATCACAATATATAACCGGTGAACTTCACAATCGTTCGTGTTGCTGAACACTACTGTGCTACAAATTGTATGTTACAAATTGATATTCTAATTTACTTTGTGAGATATAAAGCGTTTAAGATACACTAACATAATACCAGCGTTATAACAGTTTCTTTGTTTTTCAGTATTCACTCTCACGTCTGAATATTACCATGTCTGACCTACCTTCAACAGAATCCAGAACATCAGCAGGAACAGGAACATCCTCAACAAGGTAAAAATTTACCAATTGTCTCTCTCTATAATTATGTAGCAAACCAAATTTGTTTGATATGAATTAACATGTATAAGATAGTCTCTTGACGTTGTTTAGAAATTGATATGACGGAGAAAATTTTTTATGTTCTGACATAGGTTTGTCACCTTCTCCCCAATGTATTGTCTCTTGACATCGTTTAGAAATTGACATGACGGAGAAAATTTTTCATGTTCCACCATAGGTATGTCACCTTCTCTCCAATGAACTAATTCAATTCCACAACAAAAGCATTTAACTCTATCGTCTATGAATGACATACTATGTCCACAAACATCATAATTTAGCGGATAGTAGTAAAACCCGGCAAACGCTAACTCGTCGGGGCTGACAAACGTCACTTCCCAATACTTGAACGATTTTCTTCTTTCACTTTCAATGCTAAAATCAGGAGTAGCTGCCATCTTCACAGTTTGCAATAAACTAACGTATTACTAACGTGTACTATCTATTTACCACAAACATGAATTTGTGTGTGTGTGTGTGTGTGTGTATGTGTGTGTGTGTGTGTTATTCATCATTCCTATTAGCTAATACATGTGTTTCTATTGTTTCAGATATGACACGATTTTATATTGTGCGAAACAGTAGTATTAGAGGATGTCTCACAACTTTTAATTACCTGCCTGTGTACACAGAAGAAGAAGATCAAGATATAGTACCGATAATGACCGAGGTGCGACCTTTATTGTGCAAGGATATTCTGGAAGAACAAGCACGTTTACGCAGTATCAAATGGCATATTGCGTGCAGGATACGTTTCACTAAAACTATGTTAGATGGTGACAGCGGCGAAGAAAAAGTGGTAACCAAAGACGCCGTCTTCCACGGACGTTGTCGTACGTTGCTCACGGACGACAACGACGAGTTGAACTGTCTACTCGATGAATCCTACGATAAAATCATGAATAGCATATCCAATTTTACCCGTGACGGGAGCGGATGGTCGGTGGATGCTGTACTGAAGCTGGAACTAGTTGTTGGACGGTACAGGCCTCTAGCAGCGTCCTCCTACCTTCCAACCCCGCGAAAACTTGCACTCACCAAGGCAGTAGTCAACATCAATAACTCCCAAGATGAAATGTGTTTTCTATGGTCCGTACTAGCTCACATACACCATCAACAAAAGCATAAAGACCGTGTTTCAAAATACCTCTTATTCAAAAACACAATAAATATGACCGGTATCGAGTACCCTGTTTCTATAAACTCACTTTCTAAATTTGAAACACAGAATCCCAACATTTCTATAAACGTTTTCGGCTATGATATAGAAGACAATATCAGAAACGAATCAAAAAATGAGGTTTATCCGTTAAGAATTACCCCCAATAAGGACAGATTACATCATGTTAATCTTTTACTTCTGTCCGATACAAATAGCCGAAAACACTACTGTCTTATCAGTAGCATTAATAAATTGTTATCATCCCTTACAAAACACAAAGAAAAATCATTTTACTGCGACTACTGCCTGCATCGTTTCTCCACAGAACATGGTCTGTCCGATCATCTCCCCTACTGCACACCTCACGGCGAGCAGAAAACCAAAATGCCTACAGAGGAGGAGAAGTTTATGTCATTTAAAAATTACGCGCACTGTCTTAAAGTACCCTTTACCGTCTACGCCGACTTCGAGTCCCTCATCACTCCGCTTCAATCGTGTTCACCTGGTAACAACGTCCCGACGACAGTGCACGAGTTAGGTGAATTCTACTCAGTTGATAGCAACGGTGCCCGTCAGAAAATAACTTCTCCTCCTGTATCGTCCACATCATACGAAGCGATGCATATTCCGTCAGGTTTCTCCTATGCTATCGTGGATCATACACACAGACTCTGGAGAGAGGCTAAAGTTTATCGAGGTGAAAACGTTGTAGACACTTTCTTCTCGTGGTTGATGAAAGACGCCGAGGATATGATGAAGGTAGTACGACATAACGTGCAAATAATTATGTCCGATGATGACAATGTTGCATTCACTAACGCCACCGTTTGTCATTTGTGTGAGCGCCCTTTGACAGACGATGACAAGGTACGCAATCATTGTCATCTTACGGGGAAATTCTTGGGAGCAGCCCACAATAGCTGTAATCTAAGCTACAAGATGCCTCGTCATATCCCCGTCTTCTTTCACAACCTTCGTGGCTACGACTGTCACCATTTAATGCTGGGTTTAGGAAAATATAAGGACCAACACGTATCCTGCATTGCAACATCCAGTGAGCGTTACGTGTCGTTCTCCCTGGGTCCCTTGCGTTTCGTAGACTCCTTTCAATTTCTTAATCGCTCTCTGGACACACTCGTTACCAATCTGTCCACGTCCGGGAGCCAATTTCCTTTGCTCAGAGAGGAAATGCTTAGACGGGGTTTCGACGAACAGACCAATCTGCTCGTACGCAAGGGAGTATACCCTTACGAGTACGTTGACAGCATTGATCGGTTCAACGAAACAAGTCTACCCGCTCGTGAACACTTTGATAACCGGTTGTTGGAATCGGCTATTTCGGACGCAGATTACGAGCTCGCACAAAACGTGTGGAGTGCATTCAATCTGCGTACGTTTGGCGATTACCACGATTTGTATTTGTTGACAGACGTAATGCTGCTGGCCGATGTCTTTGAAAGTTTCCGAGACATGGCCTTACGCGATTACTGCTTGGACCCGTGTCATTTTTACTCGCTTCCTGGACTCGCTTGGAACGCGATGCTAAAAATGACAGGGGTCGAATTAGAGCTGTTAACAGAGATAAATCTGCATCTGTTCCTTGAGTCTGGGATCCGCGGAGGCTGCGCGATGATATCCAACCGTCACGCAGTCGCTAACAATCCTCTGATTCCAGATCAGTACGATGTATCGAAACCGACCTCCTTCATTCTGTATACAGACTGTAATAATTTATACGGTGCAGCCATGTCGCAACCACTCCCTTACGCAGACTTCCGATGGCTCGATCGTAACGAAATCGAGTCCTTGGACGTACGTAATGTGAGTGATGATTCCGACATCGGGTACATCCTCGAAGTTGACCTACACTATCCCGATACCTTACACGACCTGCATTCCGACTACCCACTTGCACCTGTGCGCCAGCGCGTAACACCCGATATCCTTTCTCCCTTTTCCAAACGTTTACACGAGAGTATATACAGATCATCGTATAACGAATCAGGGTCATCCGTAGAGAAGTTGTTAACAACTTTGGAGGACAAACAAAATTACGTTCTCCATTATCGAAATTTGAAATTGTATTTAAGTCTTGGCTTAGAGCTGAAAGCGACTCATAGGGTGTTGTGTTTTAAGCAAAGCGCTTGGTTGAAACCGTTTATCGATTTCAACACCCGCAAGAGGCAAACAGCCGTCAACAGCTTTGAAAAAGACCTTTTCAAACTGATGAACAACGCCGTATACGGTAAGTCGCTGGAGAACGTACGGAAACATATAGACTTTGAACTAGTCTCGAATGAACGACGGCTTCAAAAACTAGTTTCCACACCTAGGCTAAAACGTATGATTCGTTATACGAACGATCTGGTGGGGCTCTCACTCCGTAAAAAATCCATTGTTCTTTCCCGTCCCGTGTATGTCGGCTTCACGGTGCTTGACGTTAGCAAAACGATAATGTACGACTTTCATTATCGTTATGCTGTCGTCAAGTACGGCCGCAACGTTAAATTATTAATGACAGATACAGACAGTCTGATGTATAGCATTCAAACATCAGACTTGTATGCAGACATGAAGAAGGACCTACACGTTTTTGACACATCGGATTACCCTACGTCTCATCCTTGTTATAGCCTTAAGAACAAAAAGGTTGTCGGCCTGTTCAAGGATGAAACGTGTGGTCGTCCTATTAGAGAATTCGTGGGTCTCCGTGCGAAATGTTATTCGTTCCTTGTGGCCCACGAAGATCCCACCCAAGAGTGTCAAAAACGTGTATGTAAAGGTGTGCCTCGAGTTGCAATTAAGAGGAGTCTGCGACACGATATGTATCGCAAGTGTCTCACTGATCATTGTCAGTTTTCTACCAGTGCGCTTTGTTTACGTAGCGATCATCATACGCTGTACACGATGCGTGTAAATAAGCAAGCGTTGTCACCGTATGATGATAAGCGTTATATATTAGACAATGGTCATGATACGCTTGCATACGGTCATTATCGGATACGACAACGCATCAACATGGAGAACGACGACGACGACACCTCCCCACCTACTAAAAAAATTCGTCTCCATGTATAGTAACCCCCCTCAACACTTGTTTCTTTCGTCAGTTGACGTCTCTCGGTGCTTCAGTCCAGACGTCTGTAAACGTAAGTTCACATATTAATATCGCAACGATATTTGTATGTTTAAACATAATATATATATACATATATAGAGTTTGTAATGTGTGTGGTTTCTTTGTCTTACAGTATTATGGATAACACTGCGGTTATAATCGACTTCCAGTGCTTTTTCGACGACAACGGAAAATATATTGTGAAGGAACTGTCAATCATGGACGTTCTGAGATTTGCTGGTAGACATCGGATTTTGACACCGCCTGCTACATCCGTTACGAATCCCAAATACGTTAGGACAAACCACTGGTTAACGTCAAATTATCATAGACTTAGATGGAGCGAAGGAGAGACACCATACGACAATCTTGTTTCATTGTTAACATCACATACACGTATATATAAATATGTGTTTGTGAAGGGTTTTGAGAAAAAACGTTTTTTGCAATCAAAGATAATACACAATAATATCATCAATCTCGATGACTTTGGTTGTCCTAAAAACATACCGTATATAATTCATGGAACAGAATGTCTTAGACATTTCAATTCTTCTGACCGTTGTGCCAACTATAAGGTGCATGCTATTCGGGAATGGATGATTCATGATTTTTGCTTTAAACAAACATTTTTAATGTAACAAATTTAGAAAGTAGGTCACAGCGAATGATGACATTTATATATCTCTCTCTCATTCTGTTGTGGACATGTACATACATGCATAGCTGTAAGCAGTGACTATTTTCTTATGAAAATGGACTTTCCTAATGACATTGTTATATTTTTGGTGTCTCTAATTTCGTCTGTGGGACATGTTCATACATGCAAATGAAAGTGGGACACCGACGTTACCACCACCACCACCACCACCACCACCACCACCACCACCACCACTATCACATTCTACTGTCCTTTTGTGACGAATATTCTGTCATTGTTTGGTTCTCTCTGGTTTGATACAGACGTGTTCAGTAGTGTCTTCTAATAATGTCGTTTCTTGTAAAGTTTAATGCTGTAAGTGCTATCGAGTACAAACGATGTTCAGAATTGACAGTGAATAAAAAATATCCCATCATGGTCTTAACAAATGTGGACACAAAATATGGGAACTCTGTGCTTGCTACGGTGGAGGATGGCGACCGTCAGTATCGTGTCTATCTTCCCAAGAGGTATGCAGGTGTCTTCACGAATGAGGAGCTCAGACATATCAAACCTACAGAACTACATTTAGTGTATCGAGGGACGAGAAATCAAACAACACAAGTAGAGATTGAGTCCTAACATCGTAAGTAGCAATCGTGTTAACAAACAATTTATTGATGTGTGTGTGTGTGTGTGTGTGTGTGTGTGTGTGTGTGTGTGTGTAGTTTCAACTCACTGTACTTAACACTTTAATAATTGAATTTGTATGTACATGATAAATGTATCATTGATTCTATTTAGTTTCGTTGAATAATTGGTTCGATTAGAAATTATTTGAAAGTACATTACCTTTATGCGATAAATGTATCATTGATTCTAAGTAGTATTTACAAATTTCCAGTGAATAATATTTGGTTTGGTTTGATTAGAAATTATTTGAAAGTACATTAACTTATGAAAAATGACATATACTTGAAAAAGTTTACTTACTTAACACATTTGATTCTTTCCACTAACTGTGTGTGTGCATGTGATAATTGAATATTATCGTATCAGTGATTCTAATATCGACTGTATTGTTATGTTACAGATAAACTTCCTTGTGAACTGTATCTACAGCCGTGAAATTATTATTTTAAAATCTTACAATGTCAAAAAATTATTATTAATATTTATTTTATATAACAATGTTTGTTTGTGATATATGTATATTTAATCAATGTAAAATGTATTTTGAATAATTGTATTATAACGGTTTGTAAACTATATTTTAAGTTTGTGTACAGTGCTGTAAATATATATTTAATCATTTAAAACAATATTATTATTAATATTTTATATATAACAATGTTTGTGATATATATATATTTAATCAATAATTGTATTATAGCGGTTTGTAAACTATATATTTTATGTTTGTGTACAGTGTTGTAAATATATATATTTAATTATTTAAAACAAATTATGGTTTATTTTAATTTATTTCGTTATAAACCTTCGAATATGCATGCAATTATTTGTATAGTAATCAGAAATGTGTGAGAGAGACATTTTAATAATTTGCAGGTTGTATCTTACAATTACGAAAATTATTATACAATGTGTGTGTACACAAAACTTTTGAAAATACCTTATTTCAAGGAGATTTTTTTTTTTATGCGTAACACTTTACCACACACACACAGACTTGGCAGTATATTAATTTCTAAATCGTAGTCAATGACTGTCATGTGTCAAAAAAAAAGGACGCAACGAGGTAGGTGATAAATATATATTTCCTGGTGATTACATTTTAGTATCGCTACTTACAATAATCCATAAGTAGCACGACGCTTATGTAAAACTGATGACAACTGTGTCTAGAGACAAAGAGAGAGGAGGGGAGAGTGAGTTGATATCGAAGTCGTCAACAATTTACTATAATATAGTTTGAATTTCCCACCGAAGAAAAATGTTGGCAGATCTGTTCTATACACACAATAATGCAGGATTGGTAACCCTGATCATATATTTTAATATACACTATAATACACACACATATCAAGTTTGAACCCATACATAGGTTGGTAAACCTAATCATATAGATTTAATATACATTATAACACACAACAAATTTGAACTCATGCAAGGTTGGTAACCCTGATCATATATTTAATATATACACTATAATGCATCAAGTCGGAACCTCCCACCATAGGTTGGTAAACCTGATCATATAGATTTAATATACATTATAACAAATTTGAACTCATGCAAGGTTGGTAATCCTGATCATATATTTAATATATACACTATAATGCATCAAGTGATAGAAAGTGAAAGTGATCTAAGCTCGCGAAAGGCGGCATATAAAAAAATAAAAAATTATATTCGCGGATGCTGTGGTCCAGATACGCGAAAAAGTCGCGGATCTTGACACAGATCAGCGGAAAAGTCGCGGATGCTGTGGTCCAGTAGAAAGTGAAAGTGATCTAGGCTCGCGAAAGGCGGCATATAAAAAATTATATTCGCGGAAATTAGAAAGTGAAAGTGATTTAGGCTCGCGAAAGGCTGCATATAAAAAATTATATTCGCGAAAATTCGCGGATACTGTGGTCCAGCGGTGGTGGGGAGAGCGTGGGAAAAAATCTTGGACCGCGGGAACGGCGGCATCTCTTTGATCTTGTTTTTTACCGTTTTTTATGTTTTTTAAGAAATGCGGCATTCCTTTGTGGGTCAGGAACCCCATTTTCCCCCTACTATGTGTATTTGTGTTCTGCTAATATGGTCCAAAATCGTCTCAAAATGGCCGTTGATTTCTTGTGCTTGTGTTTGATGGTGTTATTACTGTTGTTTGGAATTAGTGAGGTGTTAAATATTAATAGTTAATGTTATTTTCATTTTTAGTTAACCTCTGTTACACTCTTCATAGTCACACTCGGTTTTACACAAAATTATTCTTTTTTCGGTATTCTGTTAGTACATTTTCAACTAGTCGTCTTCACGATTAACAATAGACTAAACTCTGAACGTCGTCGTTTTAGGGTAATTTGTGATATGTCTTTTTCCTCTTTATATTGTTCAATTATAAAAATAACTGTCTCAGACTTGGTTCATCATCTAAATATACATAATAAGTTTTCTTATTTTTTACTATATTTCAAATATTTCTTAATTTTACATAAATCTAACTACTCAGTGATATTGATTAATTAATTTTACATATTTGGATATATAGCTGGGTTTGTTTCAAGTTCATTTAAGCCCAAAAATTACAATTTTTTATAATTATTGTAGGGCTCATATTTTGTACAAATTTAGTGTTTAAATGGTTTTTAAATGTTTTTTTCTGATAATATTTCCATGGAATAATCTTAATAACTCCGTGATTATCTTTGTTGTTAATAATTTTGCTGTTAAAACACTTCAATATTGATTAATTTACTGTTTAGTCTGATTTGATTACCATCATAGGCCTAGTATTATTTGTTTCCAAAGGAAGTTAATTTTCTTTCCTTTGTCATTCCATTCGTTATTAATTGTATCTGTATTAATTATATTTTCAATTTCCGTGTTGTATGTATTGAATTATATCCCCTATTATGTAGTTTGATTCCCTGATGGATAGTTTTGGGTTTACATTACTAGTCTGTGTTTTCAAAAGTGGTGTCTTAGCTAGTCTGCTTTGTATCCTTCACATGGTTTACAGTTTTGAATAAAATTATTACATTTCTATTTCCTACTTGCCTCTCTGCCTTACAAACTTGAAAATTAAATAACATGATTTAAAAATATAACAGAATATCTTATATCTACTAACTTCTTTTTTTTTTTGTATCACTCAAACATAATAAAAACATCTTATGCCTAATAACACTTTCAGTTATCAACTGTCTCTTGTGTTCATTATAACTATTTTGGTAATATAATGAAATGAAAATAAAAACATCTTATAATTAATGACACCTTCAGTTATTAACTGTCTCTAGTGTTCACTATAATTATTTTGGTAACACTATGAAATAAAAATAAAAACATCTTATACCTATTATTTTCTTATACTACTTAATTATTTGAAACCACTTTTATTATCAAAATTGACCTCAGTCATTAGACTGTCTTTTATTTTTTTTATATAATATTTCCCTACACTGATGGTAGTCTTTTTAATAGATTTCTATTTCTTACACTACACTTCATTATAGTGTGTCACTTATTTTGTCTACACTAATGGTAGTCTTTTTAATAGACTTCTATTTCTTACACTACACTTTATTATAGTGTGTCACTTATTTTTGTATACACTAATGGTAGTCTTTTTAAATAATTTTTCACATATTATACTTATAACTAGTTTACAATTCAGTTTTCTTTGGATTGTATCTGGTAACTTGAGTTACTGGGTCTAAATATATTGGTTTTAATTTTGTTCAATGGTATGTATTCCATTATTAACATTTTTTGGAATAGCTCTTCTTATTTCTAGCTCTTTGTAGGAATCTTGACCTATTTTGTCCTTTCTTCATTATTATATTAGTAATTTCTGGTCTTGTGGTTTCTCTGCTTCTTGACCTTATACATTTCCATTATTAGTATTGTTTTCACCCTTTTATTTCCTTTTTCTTGTCTTTCCCTTTTTTACTGTTTCCCCAATCTACTGGGTATACTGCTGGTTTATTGGGTTTTTACATAGTAAGTTATTTTGATCAATGGTTTTCTTTGTTATATTTTATTCTTATTAACATTTTATTGACTTCATATACAGTTTCCTTTTGACTAACCTTTAAACAATTCATTCTTCTCACTCACTATGGACCTTTTCTTCTTTATTTATGTTGCATTAAGTTAAATGTTTAGCGTGATAATTTTGTTATGCTACAGCATATAGGCCTGAACGATAAGAGCCGCAAATTCAAACAGAATCAAATAATTTTTGCATACAGCCCTGAACTGTAGAGTACTGAAGACCTATTGTTTTTGGTGAAGATCGGTTAAGGGAAAGGAGTAGTTTACCTGGACGTTTTTTTATCAGGGGTAATTTTACTTCCATGTTCCTTAAGGAAATGGAAGTATGGTGATGGCAAAAAAAATCGTGTTCGAGATTATTGCAGATTCTGATTGTACTACACTTAAAACATGAAAAAAAGTCGTTTTTCGAAAAGAGTCTGTGTGTGTGTCTGTGTGTCTGTCTGTAGATTTGTTTTCTATGGCAAACGATAACAGCCGCAAATTCAAACAGAATCCAATAATTTTTTGCATACAGCCCTGATTTGTAGAGTACTCACGGCCTATTGTTTTTGGTGAAGATCGGTTGAGGGAAAGGGGTAGTTTACCAGCAACGGTTTTTTTATCAAGGGTAATTTTTTTTGGCAAACGATAACAGCCGCAAATTCAAACAGAATTAAATAATGTTTCGCATACAGCCCTGAATTGTAAAGTTCTCAAGATCTATTGATTTTGGTGAAGATGGGTTAAGGGAAAGGGATAGTTTACCGGCACCGTTTTTTTAACAAGGGTATTTTCTATGGCAAACGATAACAGCCGCAAATTCAAACAGAATCAAATAATTTATTGCATACAGTCCTAATTTATAGAGTACTCAAGACCTGTTGTTTTTGGTGAAGATCGGTTAAGGGAAAGGGGTAGTTTACCTGCAACCTTTTACGTTTTAACAACCGTAAAGTACTTGAAAATTCATTTAAACTATTTGAAACAATGGTAATTGTTAAAAATAAAATAATTTGTTGCCAGGCAATAAAATTATAATTTTTTCATTTTAATGTAAATTATGTATGAGTTAATATACATGTATAAAATAATATATCGTTCGTGGCAGGCAAGCATATCTCAGTTATGTAATGTTTACGTTTCCATTTTATTATTATGACTACCGCAATAAAAAGGCAGGGAACACACACACACACACACACACACACACACACACACACACACACACACACACACACACACACACACACACACACACACACACACACACACACACAATTCACGTTATTTCTGGCCTCACTCATGTTTATTTTCTTACATTTGCACGCTTTTTAAATGGTAAGTGCCGAAACCCATACCAACATAACGCGTGCAAGCCGAAAAAGTGTCCAGCGTGGATAGCGATTTGCTTCCTGTGGATCGCTGGGCAGTGTAACTGCACGTGTTTACAGAGGAACGATTCATAGACAGACTTTTCATCTTTTGGGAATTAACCCTCTGCAAGATGCTGAGGGTCCATGAGTGACTTCGGAGCACTCCTTCTTTTTCGCGTGTTTGTTCTGTGAAACATACACTGTAGATTCGCAGCTTTACTCTAAGCAACGCTCAATAGGAAATGTTGAAAATTTTTGTCCACGGTGTACACTCATACACACTAGACCTGCTCTGATGTTTTAATTACGGACATCATAATATTAAAACTTTGGAAACTTGAGCACTACTTAATGGAGATCAAACATTAACTTATACAAGCCATTAATTTTATGCAATTTTTTATATATATATATTGTACAACCTTATCGGCAACAAAGAAGTAGTTTTTGTTAAAATTCCTTCCCGGGATGTTTGGCCGTAGTCCAATGTTTTCTACAAAACCAGACGTTTCGGCAATGCCATCGACTTCCAACATCAGTGAAAATCGAGTGTGATAACGTGAGGTGGTATACGTTAGTGATCACAGTACTGTGGTTAAGGCTGAAGCAGTAAGTAGAAAGAAGTAGTTTCTATAGTAATATTTCATTTCGAAAATGATTTAAATATAAATCTTAGAACATGGAAGTCATGTATGGTTCTCCATTCCGATATTTTACTTCCATGTTCCTTAAGGAAATGGAAGTATGGTGATGGCAAAAAAAATCGTGTTCGAGATTATTGCAGATTCTGATTGTACTACACTCAAAACATGAAAAAAAGTCATTTTTCGAAAAGTGTCTGTGTGTCTGTCTGTCTGTCTGTCTCTCTGTCTGTCTGTCTATAGATTTTTTTCTATGGCAAACGATAACACCCGCAAATTCAAACACAATAAAATAATTTTTTGCATACAGCTCTCATTTGTAGTGTACTCAAGACCTATTGTTTTTGGTGAAGATCGGTTAAGGGAAAGGGGTAGTTTACCAGCAACGGTTTTTTTTTAACCAATGGTAATTTTTTCCTTTGGCAAACAATAACTGCAGCAAATTCAAACAGAATCAACTACTCTTTTGCATACAGCCCTGAATTATAGAGTTCTCAAGACCTATGGGTTTTGGTGAAGATCGGTTAAGGGAAAGTGGTAGTTTACCTGCAACATTTTATATTTTAACAAGGGTATTTTTTATGGCAAACTATAAAAGCCGCAAATGTACACAGAATCAAATACTTTTTTGCCTACGGCGATGAATGGTAGAGTTCTCACGATCTAATGTTTTTGGTGAAGATCGGGTATAGGGAAGGGGTAGTTTACCTGCAACGTTTTATGTTTTAAAAGGGTATTTTATATGGCAAACGATAAGAGTCGAAAATTCAAACGAAATCAAATAATGTTTTGCATGCAGCCCTGAATTGTAGAGTTCTCAAGACCGTTTGGTTTTGGTGAAGATCGGTTAAGGGAATAGGGTAGTTTACCTGCAACATTCTATGTTTTAACAAGAGTAATTTTTTCTATGACGAACGATAACTGACGTAAATTCAAACAGAATCAACTACTCTTTTGCATACCTTTTTAAATTATACGGAGCTCAAGGTCTGTTGATTTTATTGAAGATCGGTTAAGGTAAAGGGGTAGTTTACCTGCAACGTTTTATATTTTAACAAGGGTATTTCCTATGGCAAATGATAAGAGCCGCAAATTCAAACAGAATCAAATAATTTTTTGCATACAGCCCTGAATTGTACAGTTCTCAAGACCTGTTGTTTGTGGTGAAGATCGGTTAAGGGGAAGGGGTAGTTTACCTGCAACGTTTTATGTTTTAACAAGGGTATTTTCTATGGCAAACGATAACAGCCGCAAATTCAAACAGAATCAAATAATTTTTTGCATACAGCCCTGAATTGTAGAGTACTCAAGACCTATTGTTTTCGGAGAAGATCGGTTAAGGGAAAGGGGTAGTTTACGTGCAACGTTTTTTTATCAAGGTTAATTTTTTTCTATGGCAAACGATAACAGCCGCAAATTCAAACAGAATCAAATAATGTTTTGCATACAGCCCTAAATTGTAGAGTTCTCAAGTCCTTTTGGTGTTGGTGAAGATCGGTTAAGGGAAAGGGGTAGTTTACCTGCCACATTTTATGTTTTAACAAGGGTAATTTTTTATATGACGAACGATAACTGCCGCAAATTCAAACAGAATCGACTACGTTTTTGCATACCTCTTTGAATTAAAGAGAACTCAAGGTCTGTTGATTTTGTTGACGATCGATTAAGGGAAAGGGGTAGTTTACCAGCAACATTTTATTTTTTAAGAAGGGTAATTTTTTTTAAGAAAGATAACTGCCACAAATTCGAACAGAATCAAATAATGTTCTGCATACACCCCTGAATTGTAGAGGTCGCAAGATCTGTTGTTTTTGGTGAAGATCTGTTAAGGGAGAGGGGTAGTTTACCACCAACGTTTTATGTTTTAATAAGGGTAATTGTTTATATGACGAACGATAACTGCCGCACATTCAAACAGAATCAAATATTTTTTTGCATGCATCCCTGAATTGTAGAGGACTGAAGGTCTGTTGATTTTGGTGAAGATCGGTTAAGAGAAAGGGGTAGTTTACCTGCAACGTTTTATGTTTTAACAAGAGTAAAGTACTTAATTTTGATAAATAATGTGTCCTAATAAGAAGCTCATAATAATCCACTGTAGAAACGTAGATGAATTATCTATAAATATAGAGGTTAAGTGAACGGGGTGGGGGTAATTTTCTATTAATGAAAATTATAGTTGATTGGGGAGGGGAGAATTTTTTATATGTGTACTACGTTATCGGCAACAAAGAAGTAGTTCTTTGCTAAAATTCCTTCCCGGGTTGTTTAGCCGTAGTCCAATGTTTTCTGCAAAACCAGTCTTTTCGGCAGTGCCATCGACTGCCATCATCAGTGAAAATCGAGTGCGAAAACGTGAGGTGGTATACGTTAGTGACCACAGTACTGTGGTTAAGGCTGAAGCAATAAGTAGAAAGAAGTAGTTTCTATGGAAATATTTCATTTCGAATATGATTTTAAATATAAATCTTAGAACATGGAAGTCATGTATGGTTCTCCATACCGATATTTTTTCATGTTTTGAGGGTAGTACAATCAGAATCTGCAATTATCTCGAACACGATTTTTTTTGCCATCACCATACTTCCATTTCCTTATGGAACATGGAATTAATAACTAACAGGAGCTAACACTATAAAACGTTCTCACTGCAATCGTTATTAATTTGTGTGTGTGTGTTTTATATGCAACTCATGTATACATATAAAATTCATCAAAACGTATTTTACAAAATATTAACAGCATATTGTCCACGGTACTGTATTTACATAATCTATTTATGCTCTAACTCTAAACTTGTTGATAAGAACAGATTCATGGGACCAGTCCTCTCCATGAAGCCAATATGTTAGTTTTTAAAGTGTACTTCGAAAAATACGTTATTATTTTAAAAAAATTGTAAGTGTAATTGTACACTTTACAACAAATGATTCAAGAGTTTAAAATAATCATAAATAATTAAATTTAATATAATTATAATAAATTAACAAAGTTTATATTATTCTATATTTATATAATTATGCGCGCGCGAGTGCTTGCGTATTGTTTTCCCCCGCGAACAATTTAGGTAATACAGTGGTAATACAGAAGACAAACGCTTGAAAACAAGAATCAATTCGTCACACAAAATGACTGTATTGATGTATTTGTACAGATACGCGCACGGGCGCCTGTGCATAGCCAATCTGTGTAACAAATGTTTTCATCATTTGATTTATGTCTTATCTTGTTCTAAACAAATTAGCCTATTATTATACACAATTTCCCTTCATATTTTCTGTCTCTTATTTGAACCAACCTTCCTCTATGGCGACACCTTAAAAAGGAAGGTTACCTTTTGCGTTAAAAAGGAAGGTTGTCTCTTTAAGTTTTAAAAACTTCACGTAAAATGTTTACTACTCCCTCCTCTCTACGTCCCTTACTCTCCCCCCTCCGCTACACATACTTGTACACGGGAGATATTCCGAAATGTAATGAGAAGCATCAGCTACATTTGTGATGACACTGCACTATTAACTATCGGTAACAATGTAGAACAGCAACAAAAAACAGTCTACAGATAGCAGGTGATAATGTCACTAGATGGGCAAACAAAAGGCGTATTAGACTGAATGAGGGAAAACTTCATACTCATGTCAACTTCACTAACAGGAAAAAGGAGCACTTACCTATTTTAATCAATCATCAAACATGTTGATGCACCATGGTATGTAAGAAATGACAACTTACACAGGGATTTAAAAATTGAACTTGTCATTGAGGAAATAAAAAAGCAGGCAGTGAAGCATGGGCAACGCGTCTTGCAGCATATACACCGTGGGGTACGGCGACTGTTGGATACAACTAATGCAGCTAGAAGGCTGAGACGAACTAAACCACTTGATCTGATGGATATTAGTTAAATTGGGAGATTATAGCCAATGGGTTATATCTCTTGATTAGTGCCTTTAATTATGAAATGTAAATTACTAGATGGATAGTACTCAGTTGTAATAAAAATAAAAATGGATCAGTTCCTCAAAAAGCCATCACCTTCGACTTATTTGTAATCCGGAGCCTTTGCAGATTAAAAATATTTCATAAACATCAAAATAATGAAGTGTAAAACTTCTTGATAATGCAAGACTTGTCTGGCGACTGCAAAGTCAAAAACGTTTGAACTGGTGTAGGAAAGTGAAGTATTTTAAGAAATATCTGCACATGAACGAATTGTAAACTACAGTGAGGAGTGTGCCAATGGGAACACATTCTACACACTGCTAAAAACAGTTACAGGAATAAAATTGCTTGATAGTTTGTAACTAGTTGCAATATAAACAAGTGGACAAAAATCGCTAAGTCTCTAAGTTGGTGAGACACGACAGTGACACTGGCGTTGTTACTATTCGTCGTTGTCGGGCTATAAAGGCCGTGAGACGCCAAGTCCCCCAAAATAAAAATAAAACATCACTCTTTAGATAACAACCACATTGCATTCAGGAAAAAAATAATGCCAGACGTTCCGCCCTAACTACTTTGTAGCATCCTCGTCGGACACTGAGAGACTCAATGCATAGAAGAAACATTTGGCATCGATTTCATTAATTAAAAATAGTCGTTATCGGCAAATTGTTGTGAATGAAACTGCGTAAGAAAGAAGTAAGGTTAATACATTGAAAATAATCGATACAATTTCTCCCTTTTCGATAACTTCTTGTAGTTTAATTGCAGTGCTCATGTAAGTGTTACAAGGTACGTTCATGTGTTCGTTGCTAGTGCTTGTAGTGTTCGCGTAACGATATCAATGCCGTATTGAACATTATAAACTGAACCGGTCCATCACAAACTACTATTATGTATTATGTACTATTGTGTAGTTTTGTTAACATTATAAAGTACACTCCGTTTTAGTTTTGATTACTGCTGTATGTAGTTTTATATTTATTACCAATCCATAATAATAATAATAATAACCATTAATAATTATTTATTTCCCATAAACTCAGATTTAATATTTATAAAATAAATACTGAGATTACAAAATTTCAAAATAATTATATAAATATTAAAACCTGTTTGTACTCATTCATTAAAATTTATTTGCTATGCATGTGTTGCTGCGTGAATGTAGGCCGAGGTATGTGTGTTGCCTGTTCAACCAACAGTGCTTTATTTTTGGTCCATATAAACACTTAAAGCCGACATAGCATCGGTCCAAGGTCAGATTTTTAGTCACAATTAAACTGTCTGCTAGTGAGTTAGACCTGCTCATTAAGTGTTTAGAAAAGCAACATTTACGGCTCTGCAGCGACCAGTTTTCGCTTAATCGCACACCGCTGAATCCTCATTACGCTAAGGCCATAATGATACACTGATTTACGTACGCTTCGTCTCACTGGTCTCCGTAAGTAGAAAAGTTATAATTTTTGAGCTCTTTATACTCTTTCATTACGTGTTTTAAAACAAAACGAAATTTAAAAGAAATATTAGCAGTTGAATCGAACACTCTCAGAATTTAAAAATTATATTTACAAAACAACGCTTAAGAAAACTACGCAAATAATAAATAATTATTACCCTAGTTTTATTTAACCTACAAATTTATCTCCATCTGAAGGACAGTCTGAAATAAATGTAAAAGTCTCTTTACATAATTTATTACGTTACTTTACGTATGTTTCTTTCAAATGTTACTTTGTTTTTATCCAGTAATAACAAAAATATTATTCAAGGATATTATTTTAACAAATTACAGTGTATTTTGTGAATTCTTAGCCTTCAGAAGATTTTCGTGAAATCACAATAAGCCAGCATGATAATCCTCATTAATATATTCTCACGATGTTCTATTTATTTCTCGCCTACTCTCCCATAAATATATTAGAGGTAATATCTCTAAAAAAAATTAACCCTCTGCGTTACATAAAATGTTCCTCTTTGTTTATGTGCAGGTACTGGAGCAAACTGCATTATTGTATTGTACTATACCGTCAGGGCTGAAACTTTGAACCTTGTAGAAGACATATAAAGTTTCTACCGCTTTATAAAAGTTTAATTGTGTCCCCTAAATTCTTTATATCTTAAACGATCAACAAAATATTCTATATATGGATCTAAAGTTATTTTGTTTAACTTTTATCTTTGCCTTCAGGCATAATTAGGATTACGATTTGGGTAGTTCGAAGGTTCACTTATTTTGAAGGCTGGCCCAGGAATTTGTTACTCTTCTACTAGGCGTCTAGGATAAAAGTGTTATAGACTTCGTGTGGAATACCGTAAACTGTTACGGATACTTTCAAAGCTGATGCAAGTAACAGAAGCTCTATCAAAACAGCTATTGTCTGTATATATGTGGATAGAAATCACTATTTTGGAAGTCTAAACAAAACATTTTGCTGACACATACAAAGGACAACAATCAAAAGATCCAAAGTCATACCCAAGATGACCTATATACAACCATATTTTACGTGAAAAGGCATACGTAAGGCCGTATTTAGGTTGAAAATAAGAAAAGGCGTATATTTTATACAAAGACTGATACTTACTACTATGTACTTTACTAGATGTAATAAAAAATCTGTAAATACAATTAATAAACCAAAGAAAAGACAACGAAATAAAGATGATGCACACCGTAGCAAAACAATTTCATGTTGTAACAGATGACTCGGGCAATGTTGACAGACCGAAGATTGACATTGACATTGCAATAGCACTGACCGTAGATTGACATAGACTATTCCACGTGAAGAATAGAAATGAAAACGTTACTCAGTCCACGGTTAAAATAATAAATAGTGTTAGGAAATGCCGTAATCATGGATAAGCGTGAACGTAAAATACTATGGTGTTCTCACAGAGATAATTAAAAGAAAATCTCATTTCTGGACGGGTTTCGTTCCAAGGTTCTTGATGTAATAAAACTTTAGTATTAATTGTAGACCACAATCGTGCGTTGTCCATTACAGTTTTCAGTTGTATACGGACCTATTTGTGCGGTGAAAGGTATCCTTTTCTAATATTTAAGTTAGCTTACTGGTGATTCCAATTATGACCGGTATTCGTGACAGACCAGATTTTTGTGGGCGTTCGTGAGAGATCATGCGCGCACTTGTGAGTGTGTGTGTGAGCGCGCGCGCGCGCGCGCGTGTATTTGCGTTGAATACGCCTATGTTGGCGTTGCACTTGTACCCGTATAACCTATTACGAACTTGAGAAGTTCAGAAGCCTAGTAAATGTTTATAGATTTTATAGATGTGAAATCGAACTGTTCTTCATGACAATCGTAGTTATATCGAAGTCTGTCATATATACAACCACTGGTAACACGATTGAGCCTTCTGTTACTCGTGTCTTACGGCTGTTTCTCTTTCTATACAGTTGTCAGCCTAAAGCCGTTATCATCACATAGACACACACATGTACGCACATAATAGGATGGGCCGAAACAATTTTTTATTATTTCTTGGTCCGCTATACCGCGAAAAACTTGCCCCTAGGACAGAAAAATAAAAAAAATAAAAGAAATAAAAAGTCGGTTAACATCTTCCGATCGCGCATCACTCCCGAAATCATAAAAAGTGATCAATTTTAACAATTTTTCGTAATTAAAAAATAAACGTTTTTTCTATGTAAGTCAAACGCTGCAGCTTTAGATAAGTAAAGAATAGCACAGGGAAGATAATAAATTTAAAAATCATAGATTTTCAACATTTATTTTTTGGTGGCGTATTCCGTCTGACAAACACATTTTTAAATTGCAAATTTTATATTTTGACATACAACAGTTAATGATAAATGTTACAAGTTATGGCATTTTATTTCATAAACACGTGCTTCTAACTATACCCTATACTCACACTCGTGCCCCCCCCCACACACACACACACACACACACACACACACACAAATTTATTGACACTTTTCATTAACAATACATTCCAGTGTACGTTGTGAATGTCTAAGAGTACACTAATGTCTAAGTCATTAACGTAATCACAATATGTGCTCATTACAGTCACATCTTCGTCTTTGATAATCTTATTTTGGCCCATAATAAATAAGACCTTTTACGTATTACATAATAACGTTACTATTAAACTATTATTTTTAAATATCAACTAAATCTGTTAAAATTTTGAGAAGGGTAGTGGTAATAATTAATTATTGGAATTTGTATGCACGAAACCGCATGTGACAGTGCCTTGTCTGGACATCGCAATGCATCTTTCTTTGCCTATGCACCACATGTCTGTTTGTTACCAACTTCACTGAGATTTACTATAAATGAAAATATTATTCGCGTATGTGTGTGAGTGTGTGTTACATGGTAATCAGTGTTACTGTATTATAGTAAAACAATGAATACAGTGACAACAAGAAATTGGTTCAATACCGTGCAGTATCACAGGCACCGTGCTGTTACAGATAACACAGTAATTACATGTAGGCCTTCTGTCATGTGGGTTCATTCAGAGAACAAGCTACACGTGAGCGAAATATGCAACTAGATTAAAATTATTTTTGCGTTAAATTAAAATGATATTTTTCAAGGCACTTTAGTAAGCTTTTAGAAAAATCTTGATAATTATCACTTTGTAAATTTTATGTAATTAAAAATTGAATGAATGACTGTAGTGAACAAATACACCTTACGATTACTCTTGAAGTAGGCCTATACAAGAAGTGCATGTAACATAATAAGGTTAGTAAGGAAGTAATGTTTATATTTATTGTGCAAAAGAAATTTTGTCGTTAAAGAAACAAAAATCCAACGCAAATTTAAAATTTTGTTTTGAAACATTTTTCAGTGGAAATTTATATGGACTTGACCCTAAATTAATTTGGCAAGATACTAAAATCAGTACATTCTGAAATACGAGAAATTCTGTTCAACTGCGTGTTACTTTGATGAAATAATGAAAACAATATAAATATTATTTTCAGTGTTAATGACTGCTAGAAAATATAACAATATAATGACATAGTAAATATTTTTTTAAACCTCTGAACGAAATGATAATGTTTCCCACATTGTCACAGTACAGTGTGAGTTTTTCACATAAAAAATTATAACTTCTAATTTCTGAGAATGCCTTAAAACTTCAAAAAAACTTTGCGTGTACAGTATAGCAGAATTATAATTTTACAATAAATTCTTACATCCTTGTATCACTTTCAGTGTAATTCATAAACTTTCAACCTCCCTAAACAGTCCTACCTGATTGCTACCATTAAGTATATTTGAATTTTAACAATATATACGTATTTTTATTTAGTAAGTACACTCAAATATCCTTATTACATCAATGACTATTGGTTTAGTTAAGTTTTATGGCGTCAACTATTCTACAAACATAAACAATGAAATACAGCTTTTCTTACTTTGCCTTCAGTATCACAGCATAATGAGTATGACATGAGTGTTTTATCTGTCTCGACTAGTATGCCATCAGTCAGATATGCGACCAATAACAGATCGCCTATGTTAGCAGACCGTCTAATAGACATCGTTGATGAACCTTACCTGATTTATAGAAAAAAGTGTTTCTAAATCAAAAAATTCCGTTCACTGTTTTCGATCTACAGAAGGCTTATGATACTGTGCCTCTTTAATAACATCCTTCTTAAGGATGGGAAAAGCAGAGTGAAACAGAAGCCGGAGGAGCACTACAAGAAATTGTATTAGACGATGATGAGAAAATTGTGTACTACAATGAAAACAGATATCTAGCATTTGAAAGTACCGCAGAACGGGACTCTTAATATATAATACACAAAAAGGATAGAAGCACACTAGGAAAAGAAAACACGTCCATGATAAACGAAACTTTATGTGATAAAAAAAAATCTCCACAGCTAATACGTTTGTAAAATATAACCCCGTACTCAAATATATTGTGGCAGCGAAGTTTGACAACTGAGACAAAATACTGAAAGGATGCTACTAACTTGTAAAGTGGACTTACAGAATCAGTGGGTAAGTCTAGAATGGACATAGTGTGTAATGATTGGATACGGAAAATAATGGGGGTCAAACGCACAATAATTTATGATATAGAATCAAACAATTAGTCTAGTATGACAATGCGCAGATGTCAAACGATGGCATGCCGAAGAAAGAAATGCTACATACACCGCAGTGACGAAGGCAAAGAGAAAGAAGCTGGAGAGCTGATAGAGAGACGCAAGAGAGAGGATTACCAGAGGACCTCAGCCGAGCGGAATCGGAAGATGGTGTAGTATGTTATGAACCGATATGGTGATGACGGTCTCCGCCGACTTGAACTACTCTCAGAGAAACCGACACAATAATCATGTCCTCCTATTGCACTACAGTAGCGGTGCAACTATGGCACTCTTTGTATTATTATCGGTCTATAATTGTTAATAGTAGGTAATCAATACGTCTACAGCTCGCAAGTAGTAGGGAAATAGACGTCGCACAAAGTATTTATGTTGTGTGGCAATTCTTTAAGCAAAATCACTGCGATTTTATATTAGTTGTAAACAGAAGCAAAACACGATAAATTGATGTAAATATAAAATTTTAATTTCTTCTTGACTTTTGTAATAAATATCCAGTTTTAAACTACTATCTGATACACTTTTTTTAATTATTTGCTCAGAAATTGAAGGATGGGCCTTGTTTTCTTTATGAAAGAAACTGGAGTAATAATTTCCTGAGTAACAATATTAAGGAAATCCGTCGAAGAAGCTCCGTGGCGAGGAAGATCGGACAAGCTGCACATAACATGCGGGAGGTGTCTGACGTGTTTAATTTGATGCATTTCATTAATACTTGGGTTGGTGGTACCAGTGTAGCAGTGCTTGTCAGAACACTCATTAGGATGCAAACAAGTTTCGTTGCGTACTGTGTGTTCTTCAGACAAGTTTACCGCGTTCCTCCTCCAGTGATAAATTATAAAACAACTCTTCGTTACAAATTGTAAATGACAAGTTCAATCCCCGAAGGAAAAGCAGCCGTGAATAAAATCCACACCTGCGTGAAACTATCAATAAGAACGTCGTACATGGCGGTCTTGTGGAATGCAACGATCACTGACAAAATTAACAATAATTACTTGCTAATTATGTTATGAAAATGGTTTTACGTAATTCTAATTATGTATACTATAGTTACCAACTCAGTATAAATTCTTCCTTTCTCAGTTGTGTATATGTCCATTGTGTTAGCATCTTTACAGCGCATTGTGTGTAACTCAAAATTGTGTAGATCAATATAATAAATCAATAGAAATTAAAGTATAAATAGAAAGGATTTTTGTATTATCCTATTTTAGAAATACACGTAAAAATTTGAATCTTTTGTACGTGCAGTTTGAATACCGTCTCTGTATCGTATTATTATTTTCCAACGGCACGTTTCTTGTTAACGTTTTACGGTAGAAGAATTTTGAGCTTTCTGGATTATCACAGAATTATCCTACTTTAAGAAAAATTGCGAAATATGTTGCTTATGGATTAAGCCCTTATTTTAAAAACGTCTCTTAGTTAAACAAAAATAACTGCGTTTCTCGGCATTAGTTAATTCCAGACAGTGAATACTGTATATGAATGTAGGTTATAGTAAATAAAATCTGCTGTGCTGTGGTAATTAGTCGAGTAGACATAGGTGGTTAAAAGATGAGCAATGAAAATTGTCGTTGCTCAAAAATTGTGTGGCACATTTAAAAAAATGATAGTTTTACCGTGCAATAGGAATACAACAAAATGATATTGAAAACTTTGTATTGTTGTGACCTTAGTGGAGGTAAGGAATCTTGTTAGATTCAACGTCGAACTGTTCAGTAGTCACAATTTTTCGTCTCTAAAATGTGTCTGTATTCGCCATTCCCTTTGTGTATATACTAATTAAGGGACGCTGACTTGACAGATAACCTATTATTGTGTTCATATTTTATGAACAAAACTCCACAGGCAACGGTATTTTATCCTTATTTCGATAAATGCTCTCAACATTAAATCAAAAAAGTAATCCACACAACTATGTACAACATAGTGAACTATAGCGAAGTTTTCGAATTTCGTTATAACAAAGTGAACTATAGTGAACACAACTAAGTTTATATACTTTATAGTTAGGCCGCTTTAATGTTGTAGGCCTTTTTATAGTGTTTTTGTAAAGTTGGTTGTGCTACTTAATTAAGTTTATCTTCGAACGCTATAAAGTTAACAAAAGATCTGAAAACTCTTTTTCTAACTGCGATCTACTTTAATGATTGTAATTAAACGAAACGTTACTTAAGACTGGCAATCTGGATTGTAAAGCTGCAACTATAGATTGCTTGAGTTATGAGGATTATCAACAGCCAAAGAAGCGAGAGCAAAAACTGAAACAGACCGAAGCCGATGTTTCGTTTACTACACAAGTGTCACCAACATCTACAAATACTTATATTTGTCACCAACACACCAATACATAATCACTTTTACTGAGATAGTAAAGATCCTAGCACCTGCTGCTGTCCTGCGTGAATAGGGCACATATTATGAACAAGTAAACTGCTGTTGGATATAAATTTTAAAATGCAAACAAAAGTAATTGCGTTTTCGGCATCTGTTAATCCGGGATGGTGAATACCGTATATGGATTTGGTTTGTAGTAGAGGAAGTCTGCTGTGCTGTGGGATTAGTCGAGTAGACATAGATGGTTTGAAACGTTAATAGTGATAATTACGATTGCAAAAAATGGTAAAATTCAAAAAACGATAACAAGAAATGCAAATAAGGCTTATTATATAAACGTCCCTGTAGAATATTAATATGTATTAATAATGTACAACAGGCAATTGTAAACTTACAAGTTGAAGTTATTTATCTCGTCATACATCGTTTTTCTAAATAATATGTGATATTGTTTTTAATACTAGAATATGTATGGCAAATCTTATTTAGTTAAGTCATTCTTTACGTACGCCATATTTTCCAGCTCATGTTACAGACTGTACCCACGATACCAAAATTGTTCACGACTATTGATGAATTTACCACATAGAACACAATTATTATGTAATTTATAAGCCGCTAAAGTTATAAGTTTATTAAACGATTTAGTAAGTGACTTAATTTCCTGCTGCTATTACGTGTATATTAATGTTATTGTTATAAAAATCGATAGTAAAGACCGCAAATAACCGAGCCATTTATTGTATTGTGTTTCACATACCTGTTTCAGCAATAATTGCTGTTGACTCACGTGAGAGACATGTTCCAGTGACCATTATTGCGCTTACAATCGTGTGAGATACAGGTTCAGTGACCATTACTGCGGTCAGAATCGCATGAGAGACAAGTTCAGTAATCATTCCTGTGCTCGCAAACCCGTGAGAGTTAGGTTTCAGAGACCATTAATACGCTCGTAGAGTGAAAGACAGTTTTCACTCTCCATTACTGCACTCGGAATCGCGTGAGAGACAAGCTCCAATGATAATTTCTGCTGTTTGATTTCAACCCTTGATCACTAGCGAGTAAAATATTAGCATTTATTGTTCTGTTGTGCACTGATAGATACACTTTCTTGGATTTTAGTCTATAAACATTAAAGGGGGTGAAAATGTTAGGCCAAGATGTGGACATACAATATATTAGTAAACAATGAGTAAATTAAAAATTACTTGTAGGTGGACGATATTCATGAACATATCACGTAAATAAATATTCAGATGCATTTGCCTTACCCATTAATTTCTATATAATTATGTAAAATTTCATGTCTTTTTGTATGAATCATTGTATACAACATCGATTTAATTTACAATGCCGTAACTTTAACTACTGAAAACACACACACGCACACACACGCACACACACGCACACACACGCACACACACACACACACACACACACACACACACACACACACACACACACACACACACACACACACACACACACATATATAGTAAAGGTCAGACAGAGTAAGTTTTTTATTTTCAGTCACAAATTTTTCAGTTTCCCCACATTTTATAATCGTGAACAATTGCGCTGCGTTCGTTTATAATATCTATAAATGCACAAAGCAGTACTCAATGAGAATACGTGATGAAGACGTCATGGATGTGTTTACACCAACACGCAGACGGAGAGAGAAACGCGCCAGCAATTTTACGTCACAACGGGGGGTGTCCGTACCTATGTATGCATACATGCAGGTTTTTCAATTTAGTAGTTCGACTCGGCTGTCGTAAATAATTAATTTCAGAAAACAACGCCATGACCTGACTGCTGAATATTTTGTTTCTGCCAGGGCCGCCATGTTGGCCAGTGAAAGGCAACACTAGTCGTGAGGCCCCTCCTGGTCGTTTTCAAGAGATAAATCCAGTTCACGGATAGTGCGTATTAATAATCTGGCGAGAGGATATCATAATAACCAGTTCTGATTTATGTTGATGACAATCGCTTTATGTCAGTCACTGATACAAGTAAATCTCTGCCCTGTTAAATACTACTCATGTACATTATTATAGTGCAGTAACATCAAGAAAATGAAGAATAATCCATGTTTGCTGATATATCTTCTCACATAAATACGTAGTTCGAAGGTTATTCCTTATTCACCATGACTAATTTATAAATTACACACACAAGCGCGCGCGCAAGATTGAGAGAGAGAGAGAGAGAGAGAGAGAGAGAGAGAGAGAGAGGAGAGAGAGAGAGAACGGTCCATAGGGTAAAGACAAACGAAAACTGTTTCTTCAACTTCTGGAAACGGTTGTGTAAAACTAATGTTGTAGACAGAGTAGAAAATTTTATGAAGATGTTTTAGAAAAAACAGCAGAAGTAACTTGAAAAGAATTAGGTAGATTACGTCTAAAGAAGTGGGTAGAGAAATTAGGAAGGGAAATCAATCCCGAGGAGAAGGCAACAGAATTTATTCTTATCATGGGCCGTCAACAATTTTTATTCTTTTAAAACAGCTGCCATCAGGAGGCACACAAAAATTCCTTTTGTGAATTATGCAAAATATCTACGCACGAACCTGGATGTTAATCTAAAATGAAAACACATAGAAAACTGGTTATAGATTAAATTTATATAACTCGAGATTCTTGGCTAAACGAAAATCTCAATAATAGAGAATTTTCTTAGCCTACAAACAGGTAGTAAAACCATTTTGATAAAGTTATATATAGGCCTAGTGCACAGCTTTATGTTCAGTGTAAGCAATAATGAATACACAGGACCCAAAACATGGTGCTAAGAGCATGGCAATACTTCTCGGTACATATCAAATAAAATTCTTCGTATGAATCAAAACAATGAAATGCTTACTCAGTGAATACAGCTCAGAAACACAAAGTACGGTTACGCTATAACCTTAACGTTGAAGTAGTCCAGTTACTTGATAATAGAGATATGTGAATACCTGCTCCAGAAACATCACTGTAGCTCAGTATCACGCTAATCTTGTCACATCCTAGAACTTTTCCAATCTACAAAACTTGGCCGTTCTGCTCCGTTTTCTCATTTTTCCAATACAAGTCCTCATCACCAAATAAATTATCTGTAGGCCTACATCGTTTCTATCTAAATTCTATTTTACTTTTGGTCGATCTATAATTTATGTTCCATTTTAATCCTACCAACTAACAGACGTATTTCTTCAAGGTGTTTTCTAATTAATTTATCAGTTTTCCGGTTCCTTCCTCGACCAATATTATCTATCTCGCTGCTTTTTTAATCCAAACATTCTTCTTTTCTTGTTCATATCTGTTAAATTTATTTCTAGTTTTCTTGTCTTCCGTCTCAGAATGTTTATGTTTTCTCCTTCCTTTTGTGAATTAGATTGTTTGGTGTTATCCATGAGTGTGCTTAATCATCCTCTTTGAAAGTAATCTTTGAGATAATTATCAATGAGATAAGCATATTCACAATATTGTTACGACATTTATTGATAATTCTCCTTTCTGAGCCAAATATATTTTGTTAATTACTAAAATATTTAGGCGTTTCATTTCAATCCTTCTTAAAGATTTTTCTATCTTCTCACGTGTTATCACGGTCTCAACATTCCGAGAACCTAGCTGACAGTACTTCTTACTCTTATCAGACATCCTCCTTCTTTTCCGAACTCCATACCCGAAGTATTTCATCTACGGAATACTTATGTCTAGAGATATTAAAGAAATTGATGTATACAGTGCATGGAATATTATGAGGTTATTTAATGCATTGGAATTCGCTTATCTTCCGTATCCTAGAGAGGTGAGCGGCTAGTAGTTCATCCGCTTTTAAGCGCACTTTCCCTACAGCAAGAAGGTCTTGTTCTTTTCACAGCCATCAGTCCTCCAGCAAGGCGTGCAAAGATCTCACACTGTTTGGTTGTTACTAAAATTTTAAAACATTTCTTGCCTTTAATATAATTTTGCATAATACAAACGGATTGAAATCTATCAACATTTTTTGCCCCTTACTTACACTGGTTTTAAAAATCTGTTATCTGAATCAAAATTATGAAGTTTAATAATGGTTGAATACTTAAAAGTAGGTAAAAAGTACTAAATACTTGAAAAATCCATTCCGCATCCGTGACTCATATCCAGTTCTTATTGCTTTCTAGCCTAACTGATTTACCAAATATTGTAATTTTGCAAAATAATTTTTGCAGATTCACCCACCAAAGCCGGAATGTTAAAAAGTTACTTTGCTTAATATCTCATACCTGGCACTTTTGATCTCAAAACACTTCAAGTTAGTCTAATTTTTTCAATACCAATCCTTCACTTAACACAACAGTATCACTTAATACGCTCTATTTAGAGCAAAATACATTTTATTTAACTTGTTATATAATTTGAATTTTATTTTAAATCTTTTGTAATAAATTTGAATTTGTAAATATTTGTAATTTATTAGTGTATAGTTTTTGTTTTTTAAGTTTAAAGATTCATATTATATTTGATTGTTATTAATATTATATTATATTAGATTTATGTTATCACCTAGACCACATTGTGAACTGGAATTGTTTCTTAGCTTCTTACACTCAATTGATAGTAGATTAAATATTACATATAACCTACAAATAAATAAATATTTTAGATGAACTTTATACTGATTCTTTAAATCGTATTCCTATTAGTGTTGTCTACTGTAGCCATTCATTCTACTGTTCTTCATGTCGTCGGAGTTAACTGTTATTGCTGTCTTCGTAGACAAGTTCTACTGAATTAACTCCCATGGTGTTCAACACTTCTTACCCTACAAATTTACGGGAGTGACGTGAACTCTCTGATTGTAAGAGGTCTTTCAAACAGCCTCGCATCTTGATTCGCGAAAAGGCAACGTACAGCATTCTGTGCATGAAGACGGATAGCGGAAAGTCAACGTCAACGGACTCGAAGATTTGGCCTTAGGATTTGTGCACGGTTCTAACGAAAGTCGATTTTGCAGGAAAGTGATGTTGGTATTTTAATCCAAGTTATCTGCTTAACGGTCCAAGTGTGCTCTTAACGGACAGAACATTTTCGACTTTTCGTAGACGTCCACGAGGTATATTTCTTGTAATTGAATAATTAATTTGTAGTAAATGTTAAAAATTATAATTAATTGAAGTCGCAGAGAGCACGAAAGAGAATAAAAGAAAACTTTAGACAAACGATGTTAAAATAAAATAAGAACGCTGTAAACTTTTAGCTTGCGATTAGCTGTTTATTCGACGTATGCGTATTTGGTGGTATTTGGCGTTTTTCTAGGGGTTTAATGTCCAGGCTCATCCCTATTTATTTCTTTGGCTTGTTCCTCTTCCAATCTGATTAAAATTAATTTTCATAAAGTTTATCAATCATCACTTTTTACCGAGTGAAACAAAATTATTTATTTGCGGCTTACACTTGTTATTTAACATAAAGTTAACTGAATTTTAGAAGCTAGAAAAGAAGTCGATTTTTAGAATATTAGGAAAATATATAAAATAAGCCTACAATCGCTTTCTTGGACCAGAAAACAATAGATTTCCTACGATCAAAAGCCTTACGATCACTTTAGAGATAAAATTTTCTGACAAGAATTGCTCGTCTTTTAGAATAGGGTATACGTAAAAGATCTCCAGTACTATCTTGTTAAAAAGTGTTATCTTGTTATTTTATAGAATAGGGTATACGTAAAAGATCTCCAGTACTATCTTGTTAAAATGCAGTGGCTTTTAACAACCATATATTTAGATTTTAAAAACATTCATCTTCATACATATTCATAATTTCTGTTTGTCTTTGTAGTCATAATTTCATAATTACGAAGTGTTTACTTTCGTAATTTCTTTGTTTCTACTTTGGTTTAGTTTTACATAACTGAAAACCTAGTACAATGAGTGTAGCAAAATTGTGTATTCGAAGTTTGTAGTGTTTACTTTTAAGAAGTTCATACAATTTATTAACCTAAAGGCTTCCATTCATTGGTTTATTTATTTATTTTTGTTGTGTTACAGGCCTACGTTTTTTGTTAGGTTGATATTAGTTTTTTAAAGAAAGATATTTTAGCAAATATGAATATTAATATGAATATAAATTATGACTTAATTTTTATCTTAACAACGGCATTTGTGAAAAGATAAATTTTAAAAGAAAATTGAAAAGAATCTGTATCAGATGTATCACATTTCTAGTGTAACTCTCAAGTTGACATTGTACTCGAGCAACAATAATTATTTCTTTTTTCTTTATACTGTATAAAGTAAATAATTATTTTTCAGTGAAACTAATTTAAAAATAAAACATTATCAGTTTAAACTTCCCACATCTTGAAGGCATGATACCTATGATATTTTGTACCTTACTGGTCTGAAGACATCAATGTTCACAGTCGCAGATACCGTGATAGCAGTGATTCTTTAAGTTTTAAGTGAGCAAAATAAAAACATTTACAGCACACTAATGTATGAGCGACATGCGCCTGGTTTCTACGTGCGAATACTTCCTGCGCAAATTGGAACTCAGATCGCATCTTCGATTTCACACCTCTGTAGTAGGCACTAGTCTAACAAATCTTCAGGCAAATTCAATACAACTGTGTGGGTCAAACATGAAGAATGCAATTATGCAATTTTAGAAGCAGGATCAAGGAGTTTAAAAAAAAAAAGTTTAAAAAGTAACAAAAAAGTACTATGATTTGTATCAACTTTCAATAATTTGTAATATAAAACTTTTTTTTTTGAGGAGGAGGAGGTGAAAATGCTATTTACGTACATACGCCAAACAGCCTATTTGTCGCACACCATTTCTAGATTACCGAATAAAAACACCTCCTCATATTCCTTGAGCACTAGCCCGGGATCACATATTCAAGCTAGGCCTTGCCTTTCGCTCCTACAGCTTCCATCTGATGTATTTTTCTTTTATGTGCCTAGGTCGCGCTGCGATCTAAATCGGCCTTCATCGCTCCTAGGATGCCTCGATGCCTCCAATTCAATCCACCTTTGTGAATATAATGTGTAAATTCAATCGGACAATTTACGCAGCTGTTCGCAGGAGATTTTTTTATTTTCCCAGACATACCTGAAGGCATCGCGTTATTACATCCATTCGTCAATTTTCCAGGAGCCATAGAGGTCCAAATGTGATATAACTCGCGTCTAGATACGGCCGGAGAATATGACGTTTGAATTAAACTTAATAATTGACGCAACTCTTCGTAGGTGACGACTTCATTTGCATGCTGAGCCATAAAATGTCGCCTATCCTCTTACAGCATACGAGAAAGGTCGTTTACAACAGGGCAGTACAGACACTGGGCCGCCGTGTCGGCGCCTTAGCCATCCTATGGGGATAGGCGTGGAAATATCCGTGCTTACTCAGAAACTGTTCTGCGCCCACTCTCTCCACCAATTTCTTAATTTCTGGGATGAGCCTTGTTCCATCTACATCAAGCCTCCTGGGCCCACGACATCTGCCTTGTTTCTAGAGTGCGGATTCTCTCCTCCTGTATTGCAGTTTTCTGCCGACTTCTATTTTCCTTTAATATATTGCCTGTCGCTCCCTAGCGAGGAGAGCGACAGGAATTACTCCAGCAATAACTAGAACAGCCGGTTCGGAGACCGTACGGTATGGAGACGCACCTGTAAACGCGCCTCTTCACTGCACCTGCGCTAACCGTTTAAGGTACGTCTCTCAGGTACCCTAAGTCGCGGTCATCAACAGCCACCGCTTACAAGACTTTGGCCCGCTGAAATTAGCCATAAGTCTTCACAGGGCAGTGGCTGCCCTTGAAGCCTTGTCTGTAGTACGACGGATCTGTTCCCATAAACACAAATTACTGTTTCCCATAACCCCTACGTACTTAACGTCCGGCTGGGGAGGATAGTAGGCATCATTTTTTTTTGTGTGAACAACGTTCACTATCTTGTACAGTGCCAGCGATAGACCGTGGTTCGCCATCCAGACATTGACAGCATGCATCACCCTGTTGAGATTTAGTTGAGCGCATCTTGATAGTATAAGTGCTGGTTATTATCCTCAACAGTTCTGGCCGCCTCGAAGACCTCCTGAATTGCATTCATTGTCAACCGCCCCACTCTGAAACCATATTGTCTTGGAAAAGGTTCACGGCCTCCCAAATCGTTGGCAGCAGTCTCAACTTGTGAAGCTTCCCAAGAACCTTGCATAGTGTCCGACAAGACGATGGGGTTTCCGGATGTCCTTTATCTTTACTAATGAGAACAAGGCGCGCAGTTTTCCAAGGGGAGAAGAAAGCCCCATCTGAGAGGCATGCATTATAAATCCGCAACAGAAGGCGAGGGCTCTGTCTCACCTCCGCTTTTAGAACTTCACCGGAAATATCGTCAGGTCCCGGTGCCTTCTTATTCCCCTGGGATTTCACAGCCTGGCATAAGTTCTCTTCACTAAATAGCGGAATACCTCCCACTTCTTCAAAACCGGTTTCTGCTCTCATCGAAGGTATGGAAAAGAGAGTCTGCACAATACGGACCATGGTAACCGCATCCAAGATGCAAGGCGATCTAAGGACCCCGAGTTTGTGGGTATCAATCTTGTAGGGCAGGCTCCACGGGTCAACGATTATCTCTTTAACTAAAACACTATATCTGCGATCTTTACTCCAATAAATGGCACGTCTTAACTGGAGGCCTGTTTCTTGGAGGGCTTATGTTCAGCCGACTTCCTACGTACATACTCCCGGTTTCAGACCGCTGCGCAGCTCTCCTCAGTTAAGACATTTTCCTCGAAGCTCCGGAATCTCTGGAGTCTACCAATATACTGGTCGCTTCCCATATCGGGGCTGGCTGCAGGCGGCCATATCCTGGAAGTATCCTAACCCACTCCCAGTCAAGGTAGAAGAAATTAGTAAGAAAATAGAGACCCATAGTTCTTGAATTACTCTAATAACGTCCGGGTCGGAGAAAACAAGTGTCGGTCGAGGAAGACCGACAGAACAGTTGAAAGGAAGGAACCTTACCCAAGACAAACTGGAAAAAGTGAGGGTCCGGCTCAGGTACCCCGAGCTTGTATATGTAAACTAATAATAATTACAGTAATAATAATAATAATAATAATAATAATAAATAATAATAATTATAGTAAATAAATAATAACAACAACAACAATAACTGTAACAATTATAGGGTTAATAAAAAAACGCAGATATAGAACATTTTTTTGTATAAATGAGTAAATATTAAATTTTCTGAACTTCCTTTTCCATAAGCAAGCAAGTGTAAGTCACCACTTATGTCTACTGATACATTTAATTTACCTCTACTTAGATTATAAACTTAACCGATAGGACATAGTATACATTAGCCTACCATCTTCGCACACTACAAATAAGACAACGTTTTACAGATTCAAACATACACTTGGTCTGCGCTTGCAAAACTCCGTACTTGACATCCGTTCTGAATCGCAATGGTTGCCTCGTTTCCCCTTCAAGCCTGCTCAAAACATCACCACATTACTTAAGTCGCCCGACAGTTACCAATACTTTCCTGATTCTCATATGAAGCCATTCGCAGAACACAATTCCTCCAGTGTTTCGTCCCTGCAAGCTGATTCTGTCCAGTCGCGGGCTGTAGTGTTTGGTGGACTTTTCCACTGCTAAATACAATCAATCCTACAACGTGATCATCATTCATTTACAATACATTGTCTTTCCGTATACTTAAATGCAAACATAACATTATAAAATTATAACAAGAATAATGTTACGAATAAAGTTACTATTTACTTGCATTTACTGTATAACTACAAAATGGAATAACTTTACTCCATTCTGATTGGGTGCTCACATATGAGTTAACACCCAAAGATAATCACACCAACCTAACATTAATGCCCACATGATTTGAGACATCTTTGTTTATTATTAATTTGTATTATTAAATAATGCACACGTGAAGGTATCATCCATTTATTTCGACAAACGTTGCTTCAAAACTGTTCAAAATGTGGTACCGGTAAACTCATTGTGTATGCAGCTGTTGTATACATAGCGATACCACAACAGTTTGTTAGAAAATACAGTCCATCTACTTTAACGGTTTGGCATATTGACTGTGTATCAGAAGCATTATGTGCTTCTTCTTCCTTCTTTAGTTCTACAAGCCTGTCATTGGGTCCAATCTCCGCTATCCTGGGCTGCCGCATACGAATTTTCAACCCAAAGAGCTCTCTTGTAACACGCCTTTCAGCAGCTGATGATTTTAAATCAAATCTGTAAATAAAACGTAAGTTACCATCGTGGCAAAATGATGTACATATTTAACATCGTGGCATATTCAATATGTTTACTTAAATTTAAAACAACAGTATCTGTAAGCAAAAGAAAGGTTGAGCGGGGCCAACGTCTCGACAAAAGCATTACTCACCCGAATATTTGCGACTTTTAGTGAAACAATATAAAATAATTGATTTTACTTCCATGTTCCTTAAGAAAATGGAAGTATGGTGATGGCAAAAAAAATCGTGTTCGAGATTATTGCAGAATATGATTGTACTACACTCAAAACATGAAAAAAAGTCATTTTACGTCCATATTCCTTAAGGAATGGAAGTATGGTGATGGCAAAAAAAATCGTGTTCGAGATTATTGCAGATTCTGATTCTACTACACTCAAAACATGAAAAAAAGTCGTTTTCCGAAAAGTGTCTGTGTGTGTGTGTGTCTGTCTGTCTGTCTGTCTGTAGATTTTTTTTCTATGGCAAACGATAACTGCCGCAAATTCAAACAGAATCAAATAATTTTTTGCATACAGCCCTGATTTGCAGAGTACTCGCGACCTATTGTTATTGGTGAAGATCGGTTGAGGGAAAGGGGTAGTTTACCAGCAACGGTTTTTTTTTAGCAAGGGTAATTTTGTTTGTTTGGCAAACGATAACAGCCGCAAATTCAAACAGAATCAAATAATGTTTCGCATACAGCCCTGAATTGTAGAGTTCTCAAGATCTGTTGATTTTGGTGAAGATCGGTTAAGGTAAAGGGGTAGTTTACCTGTAACGTTTTGTTTTAACAAGGGTATTTCCTATGGCAAACGATAACAGCCGCAAATTCAAACAGAATCAAAAGATTATTTGCATACAGCCCTAAATTGTAGAGTTCTCAAGACCTATTGTTTTTGGTGAAGATCGGTTGAGGGAAAGGGGTAGTTTACCTGCAACTTTTTTTAACAAGGGTATTTTCTATGGCAAACGATAACAGCCGCAAATTCAAACAGAATCAAATAATGTTTTGCATACAGCCCTGATTTGTAGAGTACTCAAGACCTATTGTTTTTGGTGAAGATCGGTTAAGGGGAAGGGGTAGTTTACCTGCAACGTTTTTTTATCAAGCGTATTTTCTATGGCAAACGATAACAGCCGCAAATTCAAACAGAATCAAATACTTTTTTGCATACGTCCCTGAATTGTAGAGGTCTCAATGACTATCGATTTTGGTGAAGATCGGTTAAGGGGAAGGGGTAGTTTACCTGCAACCTTTTACGTTTTAACAAGAGTAAAGTACTTGAAAATTTATTTAAACTTTTTGAAACAATGGTAATTGTTAAAAATAAAATAATTTTGTTGCCAGGCAATAAAATTATAATTTTTTCATTTTAATGTAATATAATATTTTTCATTTAATACAGCAATAAAAAGGCAGGTAAGACACAGCCTGGCTGTTTGGCTGAAAATGATTTTAAATATAAATCTTAGAATATGGAAGTCATGTATGGTTCTCCATACCGATATTTCGAAAAGTGTCTGTGTGTGTGTCTGTAGATTTTTTTTTATGGCAAACGATAACAGCCGCAAATTCAAACAGAATCAAATAATTTTTTGCATACAGCCCTGATTTGTAGAGTACTCGCGACCTATCGTTTTTGGTGAAGATCGGTTGAGGGAAAGGGGTAGTTTACCAGCAACGGTTTTTTTTATCAAGGGTAATTTTGTCTGTTTGGCAAACGATAAAAGCCGCAAATTCAAACAGAATCAAATACGTTTTTGCATACAGCCCTGTTTTGTTGAGTACTAAAGACCTATTGTTTTTGGTGAAGATCGGTTAAGGGAAAGGGGTAGTTTACCTGCAACGTTTTATGTTTTAACAAGGGTATTTTTTCTGTGACGAAAGATAACTGCCGTAAATTCAAAGAGAATCACCTAATGTTTTGCATACAGCCCTGATTTGTAGAGTTCTAAAGACCTATTGTTATTGGTGAAGATCGGTTAATTGAATAGGGTAGTTTACCAGCAACGTTTTATGTTTTATCAAGGGTGTTTTCTATGGCAAACGATTACAGCCGCAAATTCAAACAGAATCAAATAATTGTTTGCATACAAGCCTGAATTGTAGAGTACCCAAGACCTGTCGTTTTTGGTGAAGATCGGTTAAGGGAAAGGGGTAGTTTACCAGCAACATTTTATGTTTTAACAAGGGTAATTTTTTATATGACGAACGATAACTGCCGTAAATTCAAACAGAATCAACTAGGTTTTTGCATACCTTTTTGAACTAAAGAGAACTCAAGGTCTGTTGATTTTGTTGAAGATCGGTTAAGGGAAGGGGTAGTTTATCAGCGACGTTTTATGTTTTAAAAAGGGTAATTTTTTTTGACGAACGATAACTGCCGAAAATTCAATGAGAATCAAATAATTTTTTGCACTCTTTCCTGAGTTGCAGAGAGCTCAAGGTCTATTGATTTTGGTGAAGATCAGTTAAGGGAAAGGGGTAGTTTACCTGCAACATTTTATGTTGTAACAAGAGAAATGTTTCCATGACGAACGATAACTGCCGCACATTCAAACAGAATCAAATATTTTTTTGCATGCTTCCCTGAATTGTAGAGGACGGAAGGTCTGTTGATCTTGGAGAAGATCGGTTAAGAGAAAGGGGTAGTTTACCAGAAACATTTTATGATTTAACAAGAGTAAAGTACTTAATTTTTATAAATAAAGTATCCCGATAAGAAGCTCATAGTAATCCACTGTAGAAACGTAGATGAAATATCTATAAATGAAGAAGTTTGGTGAACGGGGTGGGGGTAATTTTCTATTATTAAAAATTATAGTTGAAGGTGGAGGGCAGACTTTTTTATATGTGTACTACGTTATCGGCAACAAAGAAGTAGTTTTTTGTTAAAATTGCTTCCCGGGCGCTTTAGCCGTAGTTCAATGTTTTCTGCAAAACCAGACTTTTCGGCAGTGCCATCGACTGCCATCATCGGTGAAAATCGAGTGCGAAAACGTGAGGTGGTATACGTTAGTGATCACAGTACTGTGGTTAATGCTGAAGCAATAAGTAGAAAGACGTAGTTTCTATGGAAATATTTCATTTCCAATACGATTTTAAATATAAATCTTTGAACATGGAAGTCATGTATGGTTCTCCATACCGATATTTTCCTATGGCAAACGATAACAGCCGCAAATTCAAACAGAATCAAATAATTTTTTGCATACAGGCCTGATTTGTAGAGTACTCAAGACCTATTGTTTTTGGTGAAGATCGGTTTAAGGGAAAGGGGTAGTTTACCAGCAACGGTTTTTTTTTAATAAAGGGTAATTTTTTTCTATGGTAAACGATAACAGCTGCAAATTCAAACAGAATCAACTACTCTTTTGCATACAGCCAAGAATTGGAGAGTTATCAAGAACTATTGTCTTTGGTGAAGATTGGTTAAGGGAAAGGGGTAGTTTACCAGCAACGTTTTATGTTTTAACAAGGGTTTTTTTTATGGCAAACAATAACAGCCGCAAATTCAAACAGAATCAATTGATTATTTGCATACCGCCCTGATTTGTAGAGTACTCAAGACCTATTGTTTTTGGTGAAGATCGGTTAAGGAAAAGGGGTAGTTTACCTGCAACGTTTTATGTTTTAACAAGGGTAATTTTTTCTATGACGAACGATAACTGCCGCATATTCAAACAGAATCAAATAATTTTTTGCATACACCCTTAAATTGTAGAGAACTCAAGGCCTTTTGATTTTGGTGAAGATCGGTTAAGGGGAAGGGGTAGTTTACGTTTTACGTTTTAACAACAGTAAAGTACTTGAAAATTCATTTAAACTTTTTCAAACAATGGTAATTGTTAAAAATAAAATAATTTTGTTGCCAGGCAATAAAATTATAATTTTTTCATTTTAATGTAAATCATGTATGAGAGAAAATATATCGTTCGTGGCAGGCAAGCATATCTCAGTTATGTAATGTTTACGTTTCCATTTTATTATTATGACCAGCGCAATAAAAAGGCAGGGAACACACACACACACACACAAAACACACAAAATTCGCGTTATTTCTGGCCTCACTCATGTTTATTTTCTTACATTTGCACGCTTTTTAAATGGAAAGTGCCGAAACCCACACCAACATAACGCGTACAAGCCGAAAAATTGTCCAGCGTGGATAGCGATTTGCTTCCTGTGGATCGCTGGGCAGTGTAACTGCACGTGTTTACAGAGGAACGATTCATAGACAGAATTTTCGTCTTTAGGGAATGAACCCTCTGCAAGATGCTGAGGGTCCATGAGTGACTTCGGAGCGCTCCTTATTTTCCGCATGTTTGTTCTGTGAAACGTACACTGTAGATTCGCAGCTTTACTCTAAGCAACGCTCAATAGGAAATGTTGAAAATTTGTGTCCACGGTGTACCCTCATACACACTAAATCTGCTCTGATGTTTTAATTACGGACATCATAATATTAAAACTTTGGAAACTTGAGCACTACTTAATGGAGATCAAACATTAACTTATACAAGCCATTAATTTTATGCATATTTTGTGTGTGTGTGTGTGTGTGTGTGTGTGTGTGTGCGTTATCAGCAACAAAGAAGTAGTTTTTGTTAAAATTCCTTCCCGGGATGTTTGGCCGTAGTACAATGTTTTCTACAAAACCAGACGTTTCGGCAATGCCATCGAATTCCATCATCAGTGAAAATCGAGTGCGATAACGTGAGGTGGTATACGTTAGTGACCACAGTACTGTGGTTAAGGCTGAAGCAGTAAGTAGAAAGAAGTAGTTTCTATGGTAATATTTCATTTCGAAAATGATTTTAAATATAAATCTTAGAACATGGAAGTTATGTATGGTTCTCCATGCCGATATTTTCTATGGTAAACGATAATAGCCACAAATTCAAACAGAATCAAATAATGTTTTGCATACAGCCCTGAATTGTAGAGTTCCCAAGACCTGTTGGTTCTGGTGAAGATCGGTTAAGAGAATAGGGTAGTTTACCTGCAACATTTTATGTTTTAACAAGGGCAATTTTTTTTATGACGAACGATAACTGCCGTACATTAAAACAGAATCAACTACTCTTCTGCATACCTTTTTGAATTATACAGAACTCAAGGACTGTTGAGTTTGTTGAAGATCGGTTAAGGGAAAGGGGTAGTTTACCGGCAACGTTTTATGTTTTAACAAGGGTATTTTCTATGGCAAACGATAACAGCCGCAAATTCAAACAGAATCAAATAATTTTTTGCATACAGCACTGAATTGTAGAGTACTCAAGACCTATTGTTTTAGGAGAAGATCGGTTAAGGGAAAGGGGTAGTTTACGTGCAACGTTTTTTTTATCAAGGTTAATTTTTTTCTATGGCAAACGATAACAGCCGCAAATTTAAACAGAATCAAATAATGTTTTGCATACAGCCCTGTATTGTAGAGTTCTCAAGACCTATTCGTATTGGTGAAGATCGGTTAAGGGAAAAAGGTAGTTTACCTGCAACATTTATGTTTTAACAAGGGTAATTTTTTATATGACGAACGATAACTGCCGTAAATTCAAACAGAATCAACTACGTTTTTGCATACCTTTTTGAATTATAGAGAACTCAAGGTCTGTTGATTTTGTTGAAAATCGGTTAAGGGAAAGTGGTAGCTTACCAGCAACATTTTATGTTTTAACAAGGGTAATTTTTTTGTATGACGAATGATAGCTGCCGTAAATTCAAAGAGAATCAAATAATTTTTTGCATACATTCCTGATTTGTAGAGACCTCAAGGCCTGTTGATTCTGGTGAAGATCGGTTAAGGGAAAGGAGTAGTTTACCTGCAACATTTCATGTTGTAACAAGAGAAATGTTTTCATGACGAACGATAACTGCCGCACATTCAAACAGAATCAAATATTGTTTTGCATGCATCCCTGAATTGTAGAGTACTGAAGGTCTATTGATTTTGGTGAAGATCGGTTAGAAGAAAGGGGTAGTTTACCGGCAACATTTTATGTTTTAACAAGAGTAAAGTACTTAATTTTGCTATATAAAGTATCCTGATAAGAAGCTCATAATAATCCACTGTAGAAACGTAGATGAAATATCTATAAATGAAGAGGTTTGGTGAAGGGGGTGGGGGTAATTTTCTATTAATGAAAATTATAGTTGATTGGGGAGGGGAGAATTTTGTATATGTGTACAACGTTATCGGCAACAAAGAAGTAGTTCTTTGTTAAAATTCCTTCCCGGGCTGTTTAGCCGTAGTCCAATGTTTTCTGCAAAACCAGACTTCGGCAGTCCATCGAGTGCCATCATCAGTGAAAATCGAGTGCGAAAACGTGAGGTGGTATACGTTAGTGACCACAGTACTGTGGTTAATGCTGAAGCAATAAGTAGAAAGACGTAGTTTCTATGGAAATATTTCATTTCGAATATGATTTTAAATATAAATCTTAGAACATGGAAGTCATGTATGGTTCTCCATACCGATATTTTACTTAAGTAGACGAAAAATTATCAAAATTACGCCTACTGTGATTCAGACAATGTTATATCGATAACTAATCGTATAAATTACATAAGAATAATGTAGTTTCAATGTTGCATTCGCTTCAGCAGCTATGCCGAAGACAATAACAGTAACAGTAACAGTAACAAACAGTCATTCCGATTCTTCGATAAGTTTCTAATTCGTTTGAGTGAACAAATGAAATATATTTGAAGTGGAAGAATTATTTATAGAAACGCTATGGCTATAGCGTGACACATGTTGTACAATTACCAGTTGCCAGTACGTGTTGCCGTTTCTGGTGAAGCACGCAGTCACGCCTGGGAAGCTGCTATACTTCGTGTGGGGTATGTATAAGGAAGCCAATCGCAACGTAGTAAATTGGAACATTTGGTCCGTGTTCGCGGACAAGTCGATTACACAGCAACATTCTCACCTTTAACGCGTTTCATTAATTTATTCCTTTATATACAAAAAAATATTTGAATGTTATGAAAATAAACACAGTTCTCTTTTTCGAGCATGTCTAATACAAATTTGATGTGTAACAGAGTGTAAGAAAATAATTAGGGCCTAGATTAATATTACCAAGTACAACAAAACCAGTTTTTTTTTCGCTTTGTCTCCATCGGATAGCGAAAATTCTAAGTTATGTATTTCAACGTGTAACAATGGAAAGACGTATAAGTGTACATGTTAAATATGTTTGAGTGCAGGGGATATACACTGCCTGCGAAAGAAACCTACCGCCTGATCGTTGGTCCTATGGTCTCAGATTGTGACTGAAAGCCGGAGGGCGTAGAGAATCCCTTGTAAACCCGGATGTGGTGATGAATGTCCAAAGTGAAGGCCAGTGTAAAGAATATTGGTTTATCCTGAATTTTATATTAAAGTACAGGGAGTGCTACAGATACATAGGAGTAGAGATTAACAACACAAACGTGATAGACCCGGTAAATTTATGCAAAGTGAAACGTGATTCAAGAGTACAGCATGATACATTGTGTGATGTAGTTTATGAGGAATACAGTCAATTTTTTATTAAAACACGAATAATTTTATTAAGTCAAATATCCACCACTAATTAATAATCTGGGACAATTTATTATGCTCCTTATTACCTTTACCTCAGTACAGTTTTTCCAATCTTCTCTAAAATCTTCCCACTCCATTTTACGTTTCCCTTGCTCTCCCACTTTTCCCTTTTATTCTTACTTTGGCCTACGTGTGTTATCATTCGTTCTATGTAAATGACCATTACCAACTTAGCTGCCTCCTCAGTACTATATACTCCAACGTCGGATGTACTTCTAAACTATTTCTTATTTGTTCATTTCCAACTCTGTTCTTTTTAGTTATCCCTCTCATGCATCTCAGATTTTTTTATCTTCCCTTCTACTTTTCTCAGTTTTCCACGTACTATATTGTGGTCCGTATAAATATGAATTTGTGCTACGAGAAACTTGTTATTTGCTTAGGAGGAAACTGTCGCTCGACGTGAAACAGTAAGTTTCAATTGTTTTTTGTAATTCTTTTGTTGATTTGTATTTGTTTGTTATTCTGTGTCTTCTAATGTCACCCCTAAATATTCAAAGTCGTGTATCTGCTCTTAGTTCTCAGCTTATATCTATATATTTAGTTTATAAAAATTATATCTATATAGACAGCTAGATATGCTTTCATCTATTCTTCTGTCTATTTAGAGCACATATGTCTAGTTATCCGTTTTCCTCATCTACTGACATACTTTCGTTTCTCTCTTGTTTATGCTTATTCTGTTCTTCTCTGAAACATATTTACCTTTTTTCTTCTTAACATTATTAGGCCTACTATATGAACTACAAGTGCACATTCCGAAAGATCTACTCTTTCCAGACTTGAAAACCATAAACAGGATGCATTTCTTGATTATTTCATCCATATAAACACCGTGAAACATGTAGAACTTTGTCTTCCATGCTGTCTCAAACCTTCTCTTGTAAGAAATGTATCGTTATTAAAAATATTATTGTATAAATTTATATTCTCGCAGGTTTTTATGATGTAAAGACGAAACATGCCCAAGTTGTAATCAAATGTGACAAACTGATTATTGTTCCATGTTTTTTAGTGAAACAAATTTTTAATATTTCCTAACATAAATTTGAATTTTAACAATAAAATTAAACGTTAGTGTTCATATAAAACTGTTATTTAGCAATTAATAAAATTATGGCTATTGTGTTACTAATATTATTTTATTTTACATAATTAAAATTTGACATACTAATTAATAACTCTTAAATAATTTAAATAAAATAGATATTTAAAATATCAATAATAAAAATACATGCCAGCGTAATACTGTTTTACTGTTTTATTACTGTAACCCTGTTTTGGATTGTGCGAAAGGCCTTGATTAGATCAGACACTAACAGTTCTTCAGTATTAACAGTTGTTAGAGAAGAGAATGTATATTATGGAGATATAAGAATAATACGTAACCTTTATGCTGGGTCAGCCAACAACAGTTATCGTGAATGGCTACTTAAGAGGTAATGTAATGATCGTAGAAGTTATTAGCCAGGGACACGTTCTTTTTCATAAACATATATTGTTCAACTCATTAAATATGCATTATTTGAGGTAAGTGGAGATTCTACTCTTAGAATGTGATTAACAACATTATTAGCCGAGTTACCGTAGGTGTAAAGAAACTGTTTGATAAAATAATTGAAAAAGTAAATTTCTACTAATAATGGATTAACACTTAACAAAAATTATATAGGAAGGTGTTTTTAATTTTGATGATTATAATGGACTAGCTGTTACCAGCGGCTTCGTACGCGAATATTTGACTTTTAATAAGTATTTTAATTTAATTTTTATTGTCTATGTCTATATGGCATTCTGTCAGCTCGTATAACAATTTTGTAGGCCTACTCATTAGTCAAATTCTCTTCAAAGCTGTTTTCAACACTTGTACTATTTTAACTTGTCCTAAATTATTATTTTGTGCAAAAGCCTTTGGAGATTTAAAAGTACCCTTTTATAAAGCCTTCGGAGATATTTATAAAGTAACTGTTAAATCAGAAAAGCTAAATTTTTTATTTTAAGTGTTACTGTGTTAAAAGCATTGTATAACACATTAAACGTTATGTTTTCCTTAACCATGGCTTTTATTTATTTCAGCAGCAAACTACCAAAAACCGTTGTCACCTAACCTCACAAATGAAAACAACACGTATTTTTGCTTTGCATTAAGTAATAGGACAATTTACAATTAGTACACTTCTTCTTTTCCACATCGGAATCTATCGATACAATCGCATATTATATAAAACATCGAAAATGTACTGCAGGAATAGATAAATGTACAGTTCCGATGCCGCTAAATAGCTGTTGTTTAATTACTTGTTACTATGGTAATTAATTCTGGTCTCCATGGTGTTGTTGACATCTTTATTAGTAGTATTTAATATATTTCATTAATTATTCATTGCACCATCAGAAATACGTATAAACATAAATTTTATAATCGTTTAAGACAATTACAAAATATATAGACGTATCCGTATACAAAATTACAAAATATATCGATACACTCGCATATTAAAAACATTAAAAACTGCAGGAACGGATAAAGGTACTGTTCCGATGCCGCTAAATATCATTTGTTTATTTAGTTGTTACTACGGTAATTAATTCTGGTTTCCATGGTGTTGTTGACATCTTTATACGCGTCAACGAAAAGGCATAATTAAAAGGGCCTAGATCGAGTGAACGGGGCAAAATATCAAATTCTAAGTTAGACAGTGTTGTTCGCCTTGTGTCAAAGGTTACCTGTGCAAAATTTGGTGGCAAATGGTGTAACGGTGTGGATTTGTATTCAGTACCCATAAATCCTCAGGCTTTGAGTTTTATATATATAGATGAATTAACGGCAAGTGGGACTTATCACTTTTCTATCACTATTATCACTTTTTACGTAATGATTCGCAACAGATACAGGATCAAAAAAGACAGTGACAGCACCCAACAAATGATCCCAGCAATTTACTTTTTACAGAAGCTACAATTAAAGTTGCCCAATTTATATCTTTGACAGGGGTTAGTGTCAATGTGGTCATAATGAACATAAGTAGGATCTAAAGTACTAGTAAGCGTAGACGCTTTTATTTTCACCAGTCGAAGCCCATTAAGGTTGGCATTGGGGATGGGCCAGAATCAGAATAGAATTTTCAATTTATAATACGATTGATCCATAACATAGTCCACTAGATGCATTACTAATATATATCAATAGATCGCCTGCCGTTACAGATGATCTAGCAATCCTGTCAGTCAGTAGAAACAGCCATTAGACATGTGGAATTGCTGATAGAACAAGCCGAAAGAGCGGGTTTACAAATTTCTTTGGAAAAAGCAGTATAAAAAAAGTTCATGACAAACATCAAGACAATATCCAAGAAAATGAAAACTCGACATTGGTATATCTATGGAACTGACAAATTCAAGTATCTCGGAGAAGTTATTGAACAAAATGTCATAGAGAAAGAAGCCATTAGTGCACGCGTTAATAAGTTAAAAGTTGCTTAGCATTTAACCAAGGATACATATTGTAACGTGACCTACGGTAGCACAAGGTTTACAAGAATAAATAAATGAAGAAAAGATGTATAATAAAAATTATTAAATAGGAAATGATAGAACAACACCACTAACTGATTTTGACATAGACAAGGACAATGACGATGACGAGACCCAATTGATTGGAAAAGGTGATCCAGAGAAAATAGTTAAAGTCACAGTATAACAATAGCCAAGTGTTAATAAGAATCATAGATACAAAAGTACAAAATTAAGTAAGAAAATACATAGTATGTAAACAGTAGGAAATGTAAAAAGAAAATGAAATGTAAGAACAAATATACTGATAACATATAGAAAGAGTGGTAATAAGTATATTACAAAAGACAATATTATAAAATAAACTTAAATAACAATAATTAAGTAGGACAGTGGTGATAATTAATAAACCTTGATAGGACCCAGTGATAATAAATACATGAAATATAGAATACAATGTTAGAAGGTGAACAAAAAGTGATAAGTAAGTAAGAAAGACAATAATAAATAATGAACCATGATAGGACCCAGTGTTACTCAATGAACTACATAAACACACTAGGTAATAAAGTGAAGTGTAGTCAGGAATAAAGAAATAACTTGTAATAATGGCTTATAAGTAATAACTGGACCCAAATATAATAAATAAACAGTATAAATTATAAGGGACAGTTATAAGTAGTCATGGGCATAGTTTAATGAAATAAGAAAATGTTTGTGTATCTGATATAACAATGTTTGTTGGAAGCAAACCACTAATAAGTGTTTTCTATTATGTTAAGGAAGTTTTTTAGTATAGAATAAGGATGATAAGGGATCCACTGTTTTATTGTTAATGAATAAAGTTTATAAATTTATATTAACCACTGTTAAAAAATAAGGATAAAAGACTAATATGTTATGTTGAATACAGGTAAAGGAAGTTAGACACTATATTCTATAAGTGAGATTATAAGGGGATACTAGAACACATCTAATGTTCATTTTTATTATATTTTCTTTGGTTGTAATTAACCCAAATGTTATTATGTTGAATATTATGTTTAACAGAACCGTTTAGAAAATGTAAAACTTCAGATACAGGCATGGGTCTAAAAGATTTATTAAGTAATTATGTTATGTTATATGATGATTAAAAATAATCAAATGTTACGATTTAGTTTAGGTTATTACAGTAATTATGTTTAGAAGCATTTAAAATTAACAAAAAATGACGTGAACAGTTGTAATGAGTATAGGGTAGGTGAATTATGAACTCTAGGCATTAGGCCTATAACTGGTAACCAGAAATTTGTGAAATTTAAGACAAAACAATAACCATTGATAAAATATAGTATATCTGTTTAGGTTTCATAATAATAGTGTAGGACACAAAACTGGATAGAAAATAATTAGTTTAAAGGTAATTTACCAGAAGAAACTCAAAGGAAAAATATAAGAATCTGTTATAATTTGGAAAAGGGTAACCTTGTGAGGTATCAAAATAATTTGTAAACAAAAAGCAAACTAATGGTGTTATTGTATTTAAGATTACAGGTAGTATAAGGGAGTAATAATAGTTTAAAGATTTTTAATAATTTTGTATAGAAAAATGTTAGTTTTATATAACAATGTTGTAAATTATCAACCAATGGGAGTTAGTGTTTAGAAGGGAGAACCATAGTAACTAATAAATAATTTCCATTATTCCATTATTAGATCTTGATGAGTACAGACGTACTAAACCGCAAGGAGTAAAGAAAAGAATTAATTAACCAAAATTTATCAGAATTAATGATGAAAATAGTAAACTAAACTACATAAGTAACACTAACACTAAAATGAATTTAAAATTACCAGAAGAAATTAAATTATCCATGAGGAATTGCTGAGGAATCCCAAGTGATGGAATACGAACCATTGGAAGGAAGGACATATCTCAAACTCATAAATGAATGACGGAATCTTCAATAACAAGGAAGACTGATGAAAAATAAACACCTTAACCAAATAATTAAGAATCTCGAAGAATTGAATTAACAGAAACACCCAAGAAAGGACAATCAGCAGTATTCGTGAGAAATATTACCCGGATAGAAGAGACAGGGGATTGTTAAGTATATTTTAAATTACGACTCATCAGTAACACACAAGAAAACCAAGCAATAAGTGAAAATACACCTTCAACATCATTTATCAATTTTTAACAAACACTTGAACTTTCTTTTATTAAATGAACACCTCAAATTGAAGCACAATCTCAATCTAACATTGATTCCTTAAGTGAATATATTTTAAAACGTAAAATTTACTAAACTCAAATAACCTCCAAACGCTAAATCCAGTAGCTATAGTTTACCACTGTAATTATAAGTATATCACATGTTCTATGTTATTTATATGGTATTTGTAAAATTTTGTACTCTTATTAGTCCATTTAACAACATTTTCTGTAGTCACAAGAACTTCGACCTGAGATTATAAATAAACGAAAAAATCAACTCCATAACGCTAGTCTTGATACACGGCTGGACAGAATAGCCAACCGCTAATAATTAAACATGCCGGCGCAAAATAAGATATATATATTTTGGAAGAAATTGTAATAAGAAAAACCAATTGATAATTGTTAATAAACATAATAGAAGCATTTAACTGTATGTTTGATTTTATTTAACTAATCTTTAAAAATTGAGTACTCACTTATAAAAAATTAAACTTTACAATTTGGGTTTACTAAGAAGAGTTGGCCAACCAGAAGTTGAGGCAGAAATTACGAATTTGAACGTCCGAACTGGTGAGTAGACACTCTCCATTCGTAAGTATTTTAACGAGTAAGATCACGGGTGGTTAAAAATTGACGCCAACAACGTAGGGCTTATAAGACGTATTTAATTATATGGTTATAATATATAACAAGAAATCAATATTCGTTATGCCAGAGTTAGGCATTAGTAATTCGCCCAGAAGCACTTAATGCAACTGAGTGTCGGACTCAGAACAAGAAAATGATGATGGAAGAACTGGAAGTCATAGAAAAGAAAATATCAAGAAAAATCATGGGACCAATAAAAGATGGGGAACAGTACAGAAGACGCCACAATAAAGAGCTGTACACACATGATGAGAAGATCACAGACGTAATTAGGAAAAGAAGAGGTACTTTCTACGGACATATTCAAAGAATGAATCCTGACAGACTAACAAAGAAATTTTTTAAATATTTCAGAAAACGCAAAATGCCTAATACGTGGTTCAAAGAAACAGAGAAAGACATAGAAGAACTCCATTTTACTCAGCTAACAAAAAGATAATGGCGCCCTACAAAGGCTTATGCTTGCAAACAACACACTTGAGAAATCCTAGCTAGAATCAACATTTTCAGCAAACTTCAACTTAGACCTAACCGTAAAAGAATATTTTGTTCTAAAATATGCTACACAAAATAATATTAAACGGTCCTGTAAAATTTACACTCACCAAGTAGGAAGGAATCAAAGAAACGTATTTCAAAGATATTGACAATTACGAGCAAATAGGAAATTACACATACAGTAGAGTAGAAGATAAAGCAGGTGAAGCTACAATCCAACCGGACAACACAAATGTTGGGAAACCGGACCCAGAGCTGAATGGTATTCCGGACCGAATTCAGAATATACTTGACATGATCATAATTTAAACCACAAAAGATGTAAAGCATTCCAAATATTCTTTTCGCTCAGATTATATACATACATGGTCCAAGAAGTAATCACCTGATGACTTGGATATGCTACAGGTCATCAGGTGGGGTCCACTCCAGCGAGGCTCCAGGTGGTGACTTCCAGTGAGGCTCAGGATGACAAAGGTGAACCGCGAATCGACAACAAGTTTAGTTGTCATAGTACTCATTATCACCCCATTGTAAGTCCCACCATAAATAAAAAGATGCAACCAGTTTTACGTCCAATAATCAATAGATACCAAAACCGTGGAATAATCACACCTTAACATAGATGACTGTTACACTGATTAGTTCTCTTTTTTTAATTAATTATACATAACTTACTATTAAAAACTGAAAATGAATTTAAAAAGATTAAAAAAATGTATTCAAAAAGAGATGTCAGGCCTATAATGCAGGGAAATAATAACTAAATGTAGATTCTAAGACTTGTAGATAAACGGGTGAAGGTAGTATAACATTGTAGGAAAACCAGGGTTCGAAGTAGTCATCGACAGGTAATTCTGATTTGAAGAATCGACTTATTCAAGTGTTTATTGAAAACGAAAATTGATCATTATTTATTTCTTATTTACGATTGTAAAGTAATCTTCATTAGTAAAATGACTTTTGACACTTTTCTGAACTGAAGGGAGTTTATAGTCTCATTTGATAGACGATAAGTGCATGCAGTTCACAGGAAACAAAAGATTGTTGTTAAGCTAATACAGCATCAAGATCAATTACAGTAATTGAGTCAATGTGTTTGTGTATGTGTGCGCGCGATCTTGTTGTATTTGATACTTTCTCTTGTATTCGTACACAGGTTCTGATGATGACAATAAATATTGTCGAAACGTCGACACAAATAATTTAAAATTTGTATTATACTTATTTACCGATCCTCGATAAATCTTACATCGTTAAAATTTATTGATCGATGGTCACTACTAAAGTAAAGATTTAGTTAATAGCTACATTGTGTGTGTGTGTGTAAAATGTTAAATATTATAAGTTAGAACAATAAATAAAATAAAATTACCTACTTTGTTGTCTTCTTGTTAATACAGTATTTATTATGATCCCCTTAATGATGCCACGTTGTTCAAAATACAAAAAGAAACAAAAATGATAACAAAATCGTTTAGTTCGTAGTCTGTATTTATCAATAACAAATTCAGAAAAGACTAGCTTCTTACATACATAATCTTTATCACAATTTTAAATGCAGTTTGGGACAAGTTGTCAACAATATTAAAAGCACAAAAAATGGTCTCAAGGGGATCATATTTTTCATAGACAGTTTAGTGCACATCTAATAGAGAGTTTTAATAAATTATTTATATCGCTTTCGTTAATAATTATTATTATCCCATTAAAACTCATATATTACACAAAAATTAATTGTAGAAACATATACGAGAAAGAGTTTTTTAACAAAAATATAAAAGTAGAAGTTAAAATTAGTTTTAACACAAATAGTATTTATAACAACAAAAATATAAATATACATACAGTTTGTTGATTAAAGCTAATTGACTTACAATAAAATGTAATGAATGCGCAATCTAATGTACACAGTTGCAATTAAACGTTAGTTATTTCTTATGAGTTAAACGAAATAGTTAATAAAACTAGGTAGGCCCTATCTGATGTGAGTGATTTACTTTGATTGAAGCCTTTACTTTATGTAAAATTACTTTATCACACTTTCTACAATTACGAGTTAAATATGTAAAACAAAAACACACGGAGTGTGATAGATGAGATCAGCAAGTTGCAAAACCCACATACATGTTAAGACAACATTGATTTTTAAGTCTTTTGGACTATATTTGATATAAGTTCTTAAAATTGCATGAAGGTGAGAAGACAAAAATAAAAGTGCTAATAAGAAAAATTTTGAACCTAGAAAGCATTTGATTGTGTCGTATGTGCGTGTGTGTATGTGCACGGTGTAGTGTTCGTACATGCATGTTGTGTGTGATGTGCGTTACGCTGATGTCTGATTACATATAAATTTAAATTAAACGCGTAACAAGAAAGAAAATAAATGTTCAGTGGTGGTAACATTTATAGAAAACAGTACAACATCCCCGGCTGCTTCATCTCGATCTTGACTTGCATGTTTCACAGAGAAGGCGTTCAACCGGTTCGTGTCGAGTTTGTGGAATAACTGATGCTGAAATTGTTCAGGGAAGCGTGAACTGATCTTCAACGGGAGAGGTTTCTCTTAATTAGCCATGCTAAAATACAGGTTCTGTCTTACTGTAAAAAGTTTTCTAGAGTTTAGTTAAAACAACAAGTACTTACTTCAAAAAAATATAAGATAAGCTTACGTAGAAAAGTCGCTGCTTTTAGTAGACTAATGACGTCATTCTACTGAGCGTAGTTACAGTACCAACTGTCTTCACGGTTATGGATGTAAAAGTTATACAATACACACATTATTAACATTTGTCTATATTGTATTTGTTTCATCATAAAATAGTAGAATCATTTTGCTTTGTGAACAGAATCATAAAAAAAATTAATCGGTTGAAGAATATGATAATAATTTTTTGTAATTTTCCTCCCCGACGATGCGACAGAAAATTTTTCAGAACAATTTATCTGAAAACTCTACGATACTATATAAAATGCTAGAGAACATAGAAACAGCTGGAATAATTGAAATTAAATATATAAAATCATTTTTAAAATACTGAAGATAACAGGTGATTTTTAGAAACGGAAAGGTCATATAACATTTTATAACTAATAATTCATTTTTAATATTTTGTCTTGATTCAACAACTTTTGCGACAGGCGTATGGTGTGTGGAGCACACCCTGTAGCTACAAGCTTGCTTCAAACTGAATTTTACTTTTATGTTTTAAGAAATTTTATTAATATCCACACACCAAATGTAAAAATGCTTACTATTGGGGGGGGGGGAGAATACATGATTCATTATCTAGCAAACACATTATACACAGAAAAATATGAGAGAAACGCTAGATGGGATGACGAAGTTATCACGACCACTGTCACTATCTCACGCATACATTACGTGTAGATTTCGTGTCTTTGTTCGAGTAATTCAACAACAAAATATCGGTATGGAGAACCATACATGACTTCCATATTCTAAGATTTATATTTAAATCTTAATATCGCCTGCCAAGCGCGATATATTTTCTCTTATACATGATGTACATTAAAATGAAAAAATTTTAATTTTATTGCTTGGCAACAAAATTATTTTATTTTTAACAATTACCATTGTTTGAAAAAGTTTAAATAAATTTTCAAGTACTTTACTCTTGTTAAAACGTAAAAGGTTGCAGGTAAACTACCCCTTTCCCTTAACCGATCTTCACCAAAATCGAAAGTCCTTGAGACCTCTACAATTCAGGGACGTATGCAAAAAATTATTTGATTCTGTTTGAATTTGCGGCAGTTATCGTTTGCCATATAAAATACGCTTGATAAAAAAACGTTGCAGGTAAACTACCCCTTCCCCTTAACCGATCTTCACCAAAAACAATAGATCTTGAGTACTCTACAAATCAGGGCTGTATGCAAAACATCATTTGATTCTGTTTGAATTTGCGGCTGTTATCGTTTGCCATAGAAAATACCCTTGTTAAAAAAACGTTGCAGGTAAACTACCCCTTTCCCTCAACCGAACTTCACCAAAAACAATAGGTCTTGAGAACTCTACAATTTAGGGCTGTATACAAATAATCTTTTGATTCTGTTTGAATTTGCGGCTGTTATCGTTTGCCATAGGAAATACCCTTGTTAAAACATAAAACGTTACAGGTAAACTACCCCTTTCCCTTAACCGATCTTCACCAAAATCAAAAGATCTTGAGAACTCTAGAATTCAGGGCTGTATGCGAAACATTATTTGATTCTGTTTGAATTTGCGGCTGTTATCGTTTGCCAAACAAACAAAATTACCCTTGCTAAAAAAAAACCGTTGCCGGTAAACTACCCCTTTCCCTCAACCGATCTTCACCAATAACAACAGGTCGCGAGTCTCTGCAAATCAGGGCTGCATGCAAAAAATTATTTGATTCTGTTTGAATTTGCGGCAGTTATCATTTGCCATTGAAAAAAAATCTACAGACACACAGACAGATAGACAGACACACACACAGACACTTTTCGGAAAACGACTTTTTTCATGTTTTGAGTGTAGTAGAATCAGAATCTGCAATAATCTCGAACACGATTTTTTTTGCCATCACCATACTTCCATTCCTTAAGGAATATGGAAGTAACTAGCGGCGGTCGGCCTTGCGCCCGCTGCTATCCTGTCACATTATTCTTCTTTGTCGCGACAATTAATGTAGGCCTTAGGCCCAAGACTTATATATGGCCTTCTAGGCTTTCTCATTAAATTAATTCTTCAATGTAATATTTTACGACTTGTATTTACGATGCGCTCATTAGCCAATCTTATATTCAAAAGTGACACCTAACCATTTCAATGCTGTATATGTGAATAATTTTCAATAAATGTATTAACTACAGTCCACTCTCTCTTCATCATTTCTGCATCCTGGCGAATTAATTACAACAGTAAATCGACAATTCACGAACACTTCATACTTAATAAAAACAAATGTTGCAGGTAAACTACCCCTTTCCCATAACCGGTCTTCACCAAAAACAATAGGTCTTGTGTACTCTACAAATCAATGCTGTATGCAAAAAATTATTTGATTCTGTTTGAATTTGCGACTATCGTTTGCCATAAAAAAAATTACCCTTGATAAGAAAAACGTTGCAGGTAAACTATCCCTTCCCATTAACCGATCTTCACCAAAAACAACAGTTCTTGAGTACTCTACAAATCAGAGCTGTATGCAAAAAATTATTTGATTTTGTTTGAATTTGCGACTCTTATTGTTTGCAATAGAAAATACCCTTTCAAAACATAAAACGTTGCAGGTAAACTACCCCTTTCCATTAACCGATCTTCACCAAAACCAACAGTCTTGAGAACTCTATAATTCAGGGCTGTATGCAAAAGAGTAGTTGATTCTGTTTGAATTTGCGGCTTTTATCATTTGCCATAGAAAATACCCTTGTTAAAATATAAAATGTTGCAGGTAAACTACCCCTTTCCCTTAACCGATCTTCACCAAACCAACAGGTCTTGAGAACTCTATAATTCAGGGCTGTATGCAAAAGAGTAGTTGATTCTGTTTGAATTTGCGGCTGTTATCGTTTGTCATAGAAAACAATTACCCTTGATTAAAAAAAACCGTTGTAGGTAAACTACCCCTTTCCCTTAACCGATCTTCACCAAAATCAACAGGTCTTGGGTACTCTACAAATCAGGACTGTATGCAAAAAATTATTTGATTTTGTTTGAATTTGCGACTCTGATCGTTTGCCATAAAAAATACCCTTTTAAAACATAAAACGTTGCAGGTAAACTACCCCTTTCCTATAACCGATCTTCACCAAAAACAATAGGTCATGAGAACTCTACAATTCAGCACTGTATGCAAAAAAATTATTTGATTCTGTTTACATTTGCGGCTTTTATCGTTTGCCATAGAAAATACCCTTGTTAAAATATAAAATGTTGCAGGTAAACTACCCCTTTCCCTTAACCGATCTTCACCAAAACCAATAGGTCTCGAGAACGCTATAATTCAAGCCTGTATGCAAAAGAGTAGTTGATTCTGTTTGAATTTGCGGCTGTTATCGTTTGCCATAGAAAAAAATTACCCTCGATTTAAAAAAACCGTTGCTAGTAAACTACCCATTTCCCATAACCAATCTTCACCAAAAACAATAGGTCTTGAGTACTCTACAAATCAGGGCTGTATGCAAAAAATTATTTGATTCTGTTTGAATTTGCGGCTGTTATCGTTTGCCATAGAAAAAATATCGGTATGGAGAACCATACATGACTTCCATATTCTAAGATTTATATTTAAATCTTAATATCGCCTGCCAAGCGCGATATATTTTCTCTTATACATGATTTACATTAAAATGAAAAAATTTTAATTTTATTGTCTGGCAACAAAATTATTTTATTTTTAACAATACCATTGTTTGAAAAAGTTTAAATAAATTTTCAAGTACTTTACTCTTGTTAAAACGTAAAAGGTTGCAGGTAAACTACCCCTTCCCCTTAACCGATCTTCACCAAAATCGAAAGTCCTTGAGACCTCTACAATTCAGGGACGTATGCAAAAAATTATTTGATTCTGTTTGAATTTGCGGCAGTTATCGTTTGCCATAGAAAATACGCTTGATAAAAAAACGTTGCAGGTAAACTACCCCTTCCCCTTAACCGATCTTCACCAAAAACAATAGGTCTTGAGTACTCTACAAATCAGGGCTGTATGCAAAACATTATTTGATTCTGTTTGAATTTACGGCTGTTATCGTTTGCCATAGAAAATACCCTTGTTAAAAAAACGTTGCAGGTAAACTACCCCTTTCCCTTAACCGATCTTCACCAGTAACAACAGGTCTTGAGAGCTCTACAATTCTGGGCTGTATGCAAAAGAGTAGTTGATTTTGTTTGAATTTGCGGCTGTTATCGTTTGCCATAGAAATAAAAAAACGTTGCAGGTAAACTACCCCTTTCCCTCAACCGATCTTCACCAAAAACAATAGGTCTTGAGAACTCTACAATTTAGGGCTGTATGCAAATAATTGTTTGATTCTGTTTGAATTTGCGGCTGTTATCGTTTGCCATAGGTAATACCCTTGTTAAGACATACAACATTACAGGTAAACTACCCCTTTCCCTTAACCCATCTTCACCAAAAACAATAGGTCTTGAGAACTCTACAATTCAGGGCTGTATACGAAACATTATTTAATTCTGTTTGAATTTGCGGCTGTTATCGTTTGCCAAAAAAAAAAATTCCCTTGATAAAAAAAAACTGTTGCAGGTAAACTACCCCTTTCCCTCAACCGATCTTCACCAAAAACAATAGGTCGCGAGTACTCTACAAATCAGGACTGTATGCAAACAATTATTTGATTCTGTTTGAATTTGCGGCAGTTATCGTTTGCCATAGAAAAAAATCTACAGACACACACACACACACACACACACACACACACAGACACTTTTCGGAAAACGACTTTTTTCATGTTTTGAGTGTAGTAGAATCAGAATCTGCAATAATCTCGAACACGATTTTTTTTGCCATCACCATACTTCCATTCCTTAAGGAATAAGGAAGTAAAATCTACAGACACACACACAGACACTTTTTGAAAATATCGGTATGGAGAATCATACATGACTTCCATATTCTAAGATTTATATTTAAAATCATTTTCAGCCAAACAGCCAGGCTGTGTCTTACCTGCCTTTTTATTGCTGTATTAAATGAAAAATATTATATTACATTAAAATGAAAAAATTATAATTTTATTGCCTGGCAACAAAATTATTTTATTTTTAACAATTACCATTGTTTCAAAAAGTTTAAATAAATTTTCAAGTACTTTACTCTTGTTAAAACGTAAAAGGTTGCAGGTAAACTACCCCTTCCCCTTAACCGATCTTCACCAAAATCGAAAGTCATTGAGACCTCTACAATTCAGGGATGTATGCAAAAAATTATTTGATTCTGTTTCAATTTGCGGCTGTTATCGTTTGCCATAGAAAATACGCTTGATAAAAAAAGAACGTTGCAGGTAAACTACCCCTTCCCCTCAACCGATCTTCACCAAAAACAATAGGTCTTGAGTACTCTACAAATCAGGGCTGTATGCAAAACATTATTTGATTCTGTTTGAATTTGCGGCTGTTATCGTTTGCCATAGAAAATACCCTTGTTAAAAAAACGTTGCAGGTAAACTACCCCTTTTCCTTAACCGATCTTCACCAAAAACAATAGGTCTTGAGAACTCTACAAATTAGGACTGTATGCAAATAATTGTTTGATTCTGTTTTAATTTGCGGCTGTTATCGTTTGCCATAGGAAATACCCTTGTAAACATAAAACGTTACAGGTAAACTACCCCTTTCCCTCAACCGATCTTCACCAAAAACAACAGGTCTTGAGAACTCTACAATTCAGGGCTGTATACGAAACATTATTTGATTCTGTTTGAATTTGCGGCTGTTATCGTTTGCCATAGGAAATACCCTTGTTAAAACATAAAACGTTACAGGTAAACTACCCCTTTCCCTTAACCGATCTTCACCAAAATCAACAGATCTTGAGAACTCTACAATTCAGGGCTGTATGCGAAACATTATTTGATTCTGTTTGAATTTGCGGCTGTTATCGTTTGCCAAACAAACAAAATTACCCTTGCTAAAAAAAAACCGTTGCAGGTAATCTACCCCTTTCCCTCAACCGATCTTCACCAAAAACAATAGGTCGTGAGTACTCTGCAAATCAGGGCTGTATGCAAAAAATTGTTTGATTCTGTTTGAATTTGCGGCAGTTATCGTTTGCCATAGAAAAAAAATCTACAGACACACAGACACACAGACACACAGACAGACAGACAGACAGACAGACAGACAGACAGACAGACACACAGACACTTTTCGGAAAACGACTTTTTTTCATGTTTTGAGTGTAGTAGAATCAGAATCTGCAATAATCTCGAACACGATTTTTTTTGCCATCACCATACTTCCATTCCTTAAGGAATATGGAAGTAAAATGGGAAGACAACGACTGGAAATACTGTGATTAATATAATAAACAGTGATTGTTGTAGGTTTGTAGCGAACGTAGGCATAATAACATTTATAAAATGCTGCAATAAAATAGATTTAACTTCCCCTTCACAAGACAACACGGTCATAAGAATAAATAAACTTGCTGTACACACCTGTGATACATGTAGCGTTTATGCAGCTCAGGTAACGGTGCTTCGAGAAGTAATGTGCGTCGTCCAATAGTAATGTATACACAAACACAGGCTTTGTCGTTACCGTTCTGCGGCGATATTTAATGCTGACCTCATACGCAGTCGCCGATAATTGTAAGTCATTAAGCATGTAAACATTACAATGATATTATTATTATTATATGATGTAGTATAGACGTGCGGTAGTCAGTTAATTTCTTACGGTTGTTTCATCTGGCCACGTTCGTTATCAGTATGAACGCAGTATTAATACGAAGTTTCATTTAGTTACCAAAGATCAGTTTACTTATATGATTAAAGTTATCCGGGCTGTTTGGCCGTGGTCCATGGTTTATTGCCAAACCAAACGTTTCAACAGCTCCAATGGCTGCCATCATCAGTGGAATTTTAAAGAAATCCTGAACGTAGGGTGTCAGGCCCACAGTACTGTGGTAAAGGCTGACGTGAACGTGAATCAGTTTACTTACTTTATGATTTTATCAGATAATTAACAATATTGATCTTGACTAAGCAATAATTCATTATACACGCTATTTTGTGCACAAAGTAACCGATATATTCCACATACGTAATGTATTTAAAACAATATTAATTTGTCTTTAAAAATCAATTTTTTGATCCAGAAAGCTTATTGCTTTAAACTAGATTAAGTTATGGCATCAGTAAAGTAATATAAACGTAATACTTATATACTACGATACAGATCGTAGAAACAGATTTCTACAGTAGCTATTTTAATGACAAGTTGCGGAACAAGTGTGTTTGACAAGCGACGCGAAAATACTGCGAGTAGCCTACATAAAAGACTTATTTCGCAACATGTTGCGAACAAGATACGTTTTTACAAACCTCATTTAATCTTATTTAAATATTAGTAAAAGAAAATAACTATTTTTGGCCATTTGTCAACGTCACAACTGCTTGCTAGGAAGTTGTTCACAATGATGCATTTGATATTTGTTTGTGTAAAACACGTTTCAACGTGAACCTTTTAAAGAATTGTTAAGAAGATTTTCCTCAATAATGAGTAATTCAGAAAATTATGTTATTAAAAATGCTGCAATGGTTTATGTACGCTCATTCAAAAAAAAAGAAATTATATGAAAATTTATGGAACATTTTTTAGTTTTTCAGGCCAACTTACAGTAATGTCACAACAAAATTTACAATCAAAAATATTTCATTATATGACGTTCCTAGGAAACAGAGGCGTGTATAATAATAGAGGGTAGAATGCCGTGTAAGTTAGATGACAACTGATGATAGTCAAACAACTACATAAGATGGATAGCAGACCCAACGCCTTAAAGTATAACTTGGAAAACTGAAATATCGTTTTAAAAGTTTAATTTTGCTTTGGCGGGGGGGGGGGTCGACTTCATACAAAAGAAAAACAAGTTATGACTGATCAACATTACTATTTTTAAAATGGCTGAAAAACGCGTTAAACACGTTTGGATAACATCCAATAACAGTTCCAATAAAGTAAACGTTAATAACAATAAAAATACGCGTTATTGAAACATTGTTAAAAGATACGTATTGACTGAATTGATTTTCCTATATTTCATATTTCAAACGTATATTATAATGCTGTGTAATAAATCTATTTGTAGATTTAAAAATAGCTTACTACTATATTACTGTACACAGCTGACCAAAAATTAAAATACAACAATTTTATGTTCAGACAAAGCTTTTCGTCATCTCTGACATCATCAGGTCTTGAACAATGTCTGTCTCCTGTGCGTTGTAGGCTTTTATACTTTTTTACTTTTTAATGTAAAGTATAAAAGCCTACAACGCACAGGAGACAGACGTTGTTCAAGACCTGATGATGTCAGAGATGACGAAAAGCTTTGTCTGAACATAAAATTGTAGCAGTTTAGCAACTTTATAAAAGAAATAGTAAGGATAGCTGCTAATTCAAATAATACGAAGAATAAAATACAACAGTTTAAAAATTAAGAGTTTAACAAAATTCGTTAACTTTTCTACCCTCGGGGGGGTCCGGTCCCGTTCGTCCCCTCCCCGTAAATACGCCCCCTACTAGGAAAATCTGATTTTCAAGTCTTTGTTGGTATAAACAATAGGCATATTGTTGTGAACATATCTGCCACTCACATGCTGTTATTGCAGGTTTTCAACAAACTTCTCGCGTAAAGTTTCGTCTTTTCAGTGTTAATAACAACTGTGTTATTCGTAGTAAATTTGCCTTCCGCTTCATGATATTATAAACTTGGTTCTTAACTAAACTCATCTCTTAACTAAACAAACTAAATTCGGTTCTGTTTTACTATCGTATTAAACTGAAAATGCAAAACTTCCATTTAACAGTTGTTCAGTCCATCGAATAAGAGGTTGGAAGTTTCTATAAAAATGTTAGTAGTAAATACCTAATTACCATCGCAAACGAGTTTGTAGAAAATAAGCCTCGGTTAGTGTGCCTTTTCCTTTTTTAGCACAGTGAACAAGTGTTTGCATTTCTTTCAAACGCTGTACAATTAAATTTACTTTTTAATTGAAAGCTTCTTATTTGTCGTAGTTTATTTTACTATTCCTGACTAAATATATAATCAAAGAAAATTTTTGAAACGATATTTGAGTGATGACCTTTCTCTTTCCCATTTATACCTTAAGGCGTTGGGTTTGCTATCCATCTTATATGATTGTTTCACTATCATCAGCTACCATTTGTCTAACTTACACGACGTTCTATCCTCTATTATTTGCCATTGTCTTTCCAGTATATTCTGGGACGGCTCTTGGTCTTCTTCCGAAGATCAATTCGAAGGTTTTTGTTTCTGTATATCTTTAGACGTCCATACCACTGTAGTCGTTTCTTCTCTACTTCATAAATAGTTGGTATCGTTTCTAGTTCTTCTCTCACACTTCGGTTTCGTATTCTAATTTCTAACTATTTAATACACTGAAAACAAACGGACTTACTCTTAACAAACGGACATATTCTTGATAACGGACTTTCGTCTAGACGTGATTCTTCAAGTCCTTAATTGTTGATCAATTCTTTCCAAGTGTCAAGAATTTCTATAGTGGTCAAATAAGGGAGTGTGGGGTTAAATCCCCTCCCCCAAACAGAGAAATGTAGGAAAAAGGAGATGTCAAAAATTGTTGTAATGTGTCGGTAAAATTATAGTCATCTAAGTCAAATTAAATAAGTAAATAGCTAATTAGTTAAGTACGATAATTTTTATTTGCTTTACGCTATAAACTTGTTGCGAGTTCGCAGTCGCTTCGTGTAAATTCTATTAGTTGTCTAGTGGTTGAGGGTGACTCATATTTCTATCCTAGTTTTTGAAGTTATGTCATTTAGCGAGTATTAATGTTTACTCAGCCCGCAGTGTACCCGACTTGGTTTATGTCACTTACAGTGTAGCAATTTATTCCACACCAATTTAAAGAATTTAACTGTCTATATTAGATAGTTTTTTTCTTGCTATTTTAGTCTTAAAGGAATTGTTGTACACGATTTTTCGATCCGTATTTAATATTTTTTTCGTATTGTTTATTTAGGGTTTACCATTTTGAAAACAAAGTAACAATTAAAATCGTAAAAAGTGTCCGTTATTCTATATACGCGTAAACCTAAGATGGAACAAGACGTCTAGAACGCCGTTTGCAAGAGCTTCTCTACCAATTTGTGTGCCAGCGTCAACAAACTGTGCAAACAAACACGAGTTTGTGCACCCTGTAGCGCGATTTTGAAGCCCTTGGACATCTTTTATTCATTTCTGTGGCAAAACGACTTAATACCATCTGCTACAAGTAAAAATTCGTGCAAAACATTTAACACTATCAGCAACTGCCGATGATAGGAGACAATCTGTGCCAGTTATCTGGTGTCGTATATTTTAGTTATGTTGTAAGTAATATGCTATGTTATCCTTATTCCTCATGATTACGTTAAATTTTCAATGTACAACTTATGCTCCCACACTTACCTTTCTGATTACGAAAAATGAATAGCAAATAACGAGTCCTTTTTTTACATTTTTGTAGTTTCATTTACAAAAATCCAAACCCCACCTCTACCCTGCTGAGTCCCGAGGTGGATCCATGCCGTGGACAACAGGGTTTGTGGTTTTGGTGGGTGCCAGTCCCACACACCGTAGGAGCGCGGACCCTCCTGCGGCGAACATTAGTTTTCCACAGTCTCCCTCGTAAAAAAAACCCACCCCGGAATTTCCAGAAAGAAATCCTGGCTGCGTCTCTGACTTCTATATAACGTAATCATTAATTTATAAAGTTTTTTGTCCATTTATATATATATATGTATATATGTGTGTAACACCACGTCAAGTAGGCCTACGCATTCACGTCATAAAACCATTAATTACAAAATTATCTACTTTTTATAATATAGGTTTTAAAATATCGTACTACATAAATTTTATGCTACAGTGTTTTGTTTTTTATTTGATCGAAAAAACTACTCATCAGTAACTTACAGTACAGTTAGTGAAGTACAAAGACATAAAATAAATATTGTTTTGTTTCATAAGAGTTCAAACAAAAAATATCTTCGGTCAAGTAACCGGACCCTTTATTATCTAATATGTAAACGATAGTCTCACAAAAAAGAAGAAATAAATGCCCTCTGAATGAACACCTATCAATTGTTTAATAAGGTATATTAACTAAGAGAAAACGCTGTCATTTGTACGTCGTCGGGGACGACGTAGTGTGACTGATGTTGAAGTACACGAGATAAGAAACAATCTTAATGAAACGCCTTTGTATCATTCCGACATCGAATATCACCTGATACTTAAATCAGTTACATCGTTAAGGTCGGCCAGAAATGAGACTTGGGAAACTAACTGTCCACTGCAACTGTTGATGCAAAAAAATAGTCTGAACAGCGTGATAGTGTCTTCATGGATACGACGTGTCCAGCTTAACAAAGCCTTACACTTTGATTATACACTATTATGCTGAATCAGTGGTTTAACTAGGAGCTGCTGCGGAAGGAGTGGGGACGAGTCTAACTTGAAAGTTGGCTTCCTATTTTCCTCTGGACTCTGGACAAATTAGATATATAAGATCCTTCCCATATAGTTATTTATACGCTTATTTATAATCCTTATTTTAACACAACTGGCTTAGAAATAGGCCTACAATATGTGTGTTTATGGAATTTCACTGAAATGTTTAAGAGCTCTGGGTAAGTTCTCAGTAATGTTCTAAATTCTTATAATTACAAATTTACATAACTATAATTAATTCTTCACGTCCACAGACTTCAATCTAATTGTCATGAGTGTTAATTTGTAAATTCTAACAGTGTACTGTAGAGGGACACAGAGACTAAAACATATTGCAAGTAGATTGGCAGCGCTCTAAAATGAAATTTCCATTAATTGATTAAAAAATTCTTAGAATCACCTCATATACGTTTATCATTTACTTAGACTTTACGCAATGAACAGACTAAACACATCTAACAGATAAAATTAATCTGAAATATTTAAACGTTAATAATAATGTTCTTTGCTTATTGTATAGTTTCATAAAGCTATAGTAGGTCTATCTGGAATGCTATTGGTAATATAAATAAATTCTATGAACAAATTTTTTTAATACAATATAAATTAATTAAATGTTGACAGTTTTTCATAAACACACAAACCAAGAAATTCCGCTGCCTATCTCTCTGTGTGTGTGTGTGTGTGTGTGTGTGTGTGTGTGTGTGTGTGTGTGTGTGTGTGTGTGTGTGTGTGTGTGTGTGTCTTTTTTTTCACGTGCGCAGTAGAAAGCCATAGAACTTTGGACAGCGTGTCAGAATATTTGACAATGGAAGGTACTAGATAGCAATTACGATCACACAGGCCACGGAAGTAATTTTTAATTTTCCCGAACAGTGTACTCTGTTCAGTGTCTGTCTGATATATGGTATTTACTACTGTAACTAAAGTTTGTGCTACGAAAGAAATCACACCGTTTGCAGAGTTATAAAATTAGAACCGCCTGAGGAAAAACTTAAATTTTTCCAAATTAAAGCTTATTCCGTTCTGATTTTTGTGTGGAGTTATAATGTAATTGACGTAAATGTGCAGGAGTTACGAAACATTACGCAATAAGCCCATCCCTTTGTATTCTGTTTATCCGAGAGTGCAAATTCGGCCTTCTATAATGTCCGTAAGGTAGTGCATACGAAGTCGGACATTCAAACATATTAAAACTGAGTTTTCTGTATCATTCAAGGATTAGAAAAGAAATTCGAGTGGCCAGTTTCAAACAGCAAAAATATTTGCTTCTTCGGCTTTTGGTGAATGTAGGAAAACGATTTTTCATCATTATAAAAATTTTAATTATACGTAAGACTTAAAATAATATAGTAAGCGATGATTTTTTCGACAAATACGTATAAACGATTATATTTAGTATTAATAAACAAAAATTATAAAGGAATTCCTGATTTTTATAAACAAAAGGTTATATTTTATATTTATTTTCAAGAACATTTCGATCTGAACGTGCTTTTGATTATAATTACAAGATGAATACGAAGTTAAAATAATTCAGGCCACCGCTCTAGCGTCTTATTAACATCAGGTGTTCTACTTGGGATAGGAGAGAATGCTGATAACGTTAATTACAAATTACTATTTAGCACTTAACAAACAAATAATTAGTTGAATTCACTGTTACATATATTAGCTCGTTTAAATTGTTTTTAATGTTTTACTCACTTTTATTGATTTTAATCACTGTAATGATTAATTATTAATAAACGTCAATATAGATGCTTGTACCGAGCAATGGGTTACCTCAGACAGCTATTATCAAAAGGGTAGGCTATTGCTTTTCGTATACCCTTATGAATACGTACCAGCCAAATGGAAAATTTCATAATTTTAATTTATAGAAAAGCATTCATAGATTCATGTAGTTCCAAGAAGAAGAACGAGCAAGAACGTTATTACGAATCATTAAATATTTTGACTTCATGCTTTAATTAAAATTGTTTAAGTACTTAAACACTGGTAAATCGTTAAACATTTTATTACGGTAATCGTTGCACCTGTAAATGAATTATGAGTTGGAAAATCAGTTATAAACATCAAATTCAAAATTATCTTTCAATAAAGAGATAATGTGATTTATAACGCTATTAATTCAATATTTGAGGAGTATATATCTTAAAACTCTCTTGTCTTAGGGAAATTTCGCTTAAAGACCAATTACAGCTTCAAAGACCATGTACATATTTTACACCTGACTCCTTGTTTTCAAATTAAATAATTTTTAGATCCAAGAAAATATTACTTTTTATGTAATTATATAATATTTTAGCACATAATATAACAAATGAAAACATGATGATTTCGTACATTTTTCAGCAATTTTACATTTGTTTAAATATCGTTTTATCTTATAAAAATTATTAATAAAAGTTGTCAACGCTATTAATAAATTATTAAATATTATATGATTCATATGAAAACTCCAAGTATCATTTACAAATATAAACCATTTACAAAGCCATAAATTATTATCTTCTTTACTTTTTTTTCTCTATCCAGTAAACATATCCCCGAGTAATTTCCTGGCGACCGCATGAAAACCAGGTGAATTATATGAAACCTGCAAGTCTATAATATTATAAAATATAAAATAAGGTAGACTACACATAATTATATTTCAACTTTTTAATAAATGTTCTACTTGTTATTTTCTGAAACAAGCGCAAACTCCAAGCGGGAATAACAGCTTCTTCCTTGGAAATTCTACAGAGAAACAGACGAATTTGTAAATAAATGTTTATTTTACAATGTTGTGTCAACGGTTGTGCACTTATTAGAAAATTTAAACAGCCAATGTGTAAGCAGCTAAACGACAACTCTAGTAAACTAGCAGAAAGTAAAAAAAAAAATGCAACTTAAAATAAACTACAGAATACTAAAAGTTGCAAACCTGAAGTAGCATCAAATCTATTTCTCCCTAAAGTTTGAAAGTATTATTATTCTCAAAATTAATTCACTAGGTACTACTAATTCGCAGATTATATAATATTAATTTCAGTTTAGAGCAAAATAATACAGTACATTAGCCGCCTAACTTGTAAAAAATACTTTTGACAATGAAATAATTATTGCAGTGTTAGCTTAATGGTTCAACGTTATCTATGACAGTCAATAAGCTGATTTTACGTACATTAAAAGGCTAGTTTCTCGAGAAGCGAAAACATCCATACAAACTTTACTTAAGACATAAAACGTATTATAATTGCAATTCACAATATATTAAATGGCTTTTGCATTAGTGAAACCAGTTAAGTTGTTAACATCAATTAAAGCTACAATTCGAACTGCAATACTACTGAATCCCAATATTCTTCCTCTTCTTCTTTTTTTCATGGAAACTCTTGTTGAGTCTTAATGGCCAATGGGGGAAGAGAATTTTAGTTTTTTATCAGTGCTTCCAGTGATTGTGCATCGCCTTCCGTATTGATGTTAAAATGTTTAAACACGTGTCAGCAGAAACTTTTATTGCCGCCGAATCCAGTCACATTCGTGTATTCTAATGTAAAATGTGGTTCATACGTACGAAGGAAAATGAAATATTGTCAGGTCCAATTTGATCGGACCGCAGCACTGTTTGTGATTCAGCAAGAGACATAATTTCCAGGTAACAACTGACTGCAATGCATCTAAAGTCTGCTAGCATGATGCAATCAGCAGCACGAGATTTGTAACTTAGGTTTTCTCAGCAACAGATTGAAGCATCGAAATTCATTATAATTGGAAATTAATTATAATTAATCCGTTAATTAACAATTTATGTCACAAATACCCTCCACTTTTTCATATATTACAATTTAGTCGTACTATATAAAATATAGGCCTACACCTCCTCAATTATGGTTGTAAGTGGGAAACTCGCAGAATGAAATTTTAAGGAATTCGCACTAGGCGGCACTAAACCAGTCATTCTCTCTCTTTCTCTCTCTCTCTTTATAATATATATATATATATATGTATGTATTTATTTATATATTTAAAATTTATATTTACTTTACCTCAAGATGTTATTTTTCCCTTATTTGCAAAATGTTTCGGGACCCGTAGTGTTCCCATTATCAGCCTTCCTAATTTTGAATCTTGTGGAGTACCTATGTGCTGGTTGGCTGTTGTTATGGCTTCCCATTGGTTTTTAGTTTTTTTAATTGTTATTATTCTGTGTGATGGTGGTGTATATATTAGTATTCTGTGTGATGGTGGTGTATATATTAGTATTCTGTGTATTTTCGATGTTGAGTGCTTTGAAAATTGTATCATGTTTTGTATTAATTTGTATTTGTTCAGGTATTGGTTTGTTTTTTGTTTGTATATTTGTAAATTTTCCCAAATGTTCATTATGGTGCCTTCGTGTGGTATGTGTTTTATTAGTGTCATGTTGGTTATGTCTGCGAATTCGTGTCCAGTGTTTATTGCATGTGTGGCCAAATTAGATTTTTATATTTCTGGTTTTTTGTATGCGTTTAGATTTTCAAAATAACGTTTTATCAGTTGTTTTTTTGTTTGTCCTATGTAACATTTATTGCAATCTTGGCATTCAATTTTGTATATAGCCGACCATTGGTTGTTGTATTATCTTTGTTGTGTGGGTTATTTAGTTTTTGTAAATTATTTTTATTAGTTTTGTATGCTATTTTAATGTCTGTGTTTTTAAATAGTTTTGTTAGTTTTATCATTTTATTATTTTTGTATGTGAATGTGGTCCATTTTTTATTGTTGTTATTATTTATGTGTTGTTCATTTTGATTGATTATTTGATTTTATCTTCTATTTTGTTTACAGTGTTTTTGTTGTATCAATTTTCATAAGCAATTTTGTATATTATATTTCTTTCTATGTCTGTTTCCTGTTTGTTTAGGGGTATTTTGTACATTCAGTTAAATAGTGAATAGGCTGCTGCCATTTTATGTTGTGGTGGGTGGTCAGAATGGTTAGGTAGAAAGATGTTAGTGGAAGTTGGTTTTCTTTATATTGCATATTGTATGTGGTTGTTGTTCATAATCTGTAGCAAAAAGTGTTTGAACATATATATATATATATATATATATATATATATATATATATATATATATATATACATACACACGATTTTTACATAATACTGAAAATTATGTAATTTGAATTTAACTTGACAATGATCATGTTCATTCTTTACTCGTGAAATTAACTGTAAAAATAGACACAAATGCTTTAGACATTAAGAAAATTAAAAAAAAACCACAAACATTCAAATGGATTCATTATAATTAATTATGTAATATTCAATAAGTTTATTGATTTCTCCCCTGTTTTCTCACTTTTCGGCACCGGCACTAATACCTGCCACTAGGCGGCACTAGTACCGCCTAGTTTATAGCTTAAAATATGCTCTGCTTTGCAGTTTACTGGTAAATAATCAGTGCAGAATATAAAACATGCCCTGCACAATTTCGTTTCATGTGTCTTTTTTGCTAATAAACCATTATTGCATGCAAAATGACAACTAAAGTTGAAGTATAAGTAGCCAATTGAGGAAACAAACAGTACAAATAGTTACAGAAAGTAAAATGTGTGTGTGTGTGTGTGTGTGTGTGTGTGTGTGTGCGCGCGCGCGTGTGTGTGTAGGGGGATACTTGAAGACATTCATATTAACTTCCGTAAATAACAGTGTAAATAATTCTTTCGCCATCAAAGGCTTCATTTCACTTCACAAACCTTTATTAGTTAAGCTGGAAACACTGGAAACGTGGGTCAATGAGAACAGGGTTACCCACTTAAAAAATTGTAGATAACATTGCAAATACCAAGTAAACACTCATCGATCAATACTGTATTACATAGATCTCTTATAACCGTCTACTCTACCCTGACGTCATGTTTTTTGTACAGAATAATGAAAGCACATACACATTTTCCAAATTATACATATAAACTAACTGACTAAGCTGAACGGAAGTTTAATGCAGTTTTCCTCAGTTATATTATACGGTATATTTATCTTTGATAACATATAGCCTATACTTTGTAATACGTTTGTAATTCTTGACTTTGTTTATGCAGTACAGAATTTCTGGAGCTATAAATATTTTTAACAAGCGATAAATAAACTCATTTTTATAAGCGAAGCGAGTAATAATTTAGAAAGAATTCAAAGTGTTAAAGTTTTAAGTTGAAGTTATATAAAACTTCATTATATTAAATTAATCTTTTTTTATTTATTTCAAATTAAATGTCTTTAAATGACGCCGTGACAAACTTATAATTGGGAAAAATTAAATAAAAGCAAGCAAAATCATTATTCGTGAATATAGCTGCAAGTTGTTGGTGTGTAAAGATGCGCTGAGCGGCGCGTATGAGCTGCATGATCAATTCAGCAATAGCCCGAAGGCTGAAGACTCGGGGCGGAGTGACCCCAGACTACGCCTGGGGCCAAGGTAAACTGCTACTCGTCCACATACACTCACACACAAACACACACAGACTACACTCACATTCCAAAAACTAACTCTCGATATTCATTTTTCTTTCATTTTTACATTGATAAAATAAATTCAGCTTAGTTATGTTAAAACGTAAGAATGTTTTAATGAACACAAACGTTTTGTCGCGTCTTTCTTTTTCTTTACCAGACTAAACCGAATTTTTTTAAAAACATCGTCGGATGAAAACCATTGTTAGCTGGTACTAATTAAGGTGTGTCATATTTGTTATAGTCGTTCTTACTAACACTATGCTTCATATATATTAAGGCGATGATAACTAGCAATTCTGCTATTTCCCAACGTGATTCATTCCAGATCGTAAGAAGTAATATATTTTTAAAACATTTCACATAAGTAGGACGCAATACATAATATCTAATTAAAAATGTGTCATTGAAATTAAATAGAAAAATTGGATTGACTCTATGGGATAACATTCATGAAAGAAACAACAAAATCTAGTCTTTACGTAATTAGTCCTAATCACAGTTTTGCGTTTTGTGTGTGTGTGTGTGTGTGCGCGCGCGCGCTCCCGCATGTGAGGGGTTTCTTGCAATAATAATACAAAACGGCCCATAAGACACTTGGCAATATTACATTTTTAATAACTTCTAATCATTAAAGTTTTTTTGAGGTTCCCGACACAATTTTAAAACTCCATACCGACGACAGTACGACAAAATTTATTGCAATCATCAGGGCCTGTAGAACAGGCTAAAACAGAACTAATTAATACACATATAATGCATATTGTTATATATGTAATATTATAATTATATCTCACACGTAGAAGAAAATATAATTTGTGTAATAATTATTTTATTGTTTATGTAATACATACACACTCACGCACACACGTTCGCACACGCACACACATACATTCATACTAAAACACTCCTTATGTGTCCATTATATTAAACAGAAAACATATCTTAATTTACAAACACGAACAACAGGAAGAATATGCCAAGAAGCGTTAACACGATTTACTAGAATACAATGCCTATCTCGATAGTGGCACACGTATAACTCATATAAATCTAATCACACAAGTGGATGAGATTTATGAATAACGAAAATTGGAATTAGAGGTGCAGGTATTTATGTAAGAAGTGTGTGAAATAGGAATTTAAAGAATCATGAGCAACTGGGGCCTACTGGTAGGGTAAGGAAATGTACAAGATGTTACTGGACCTTCTGGTTTAGAAAGTACAAAACAGAGAAAAGGCATAATTCTCTTTACTTTATCTTTCTTTAATTTATTAAAAAATAGTTCTGAGTTTGAAGGGTATAATGTTTTTTAATAACCAAATGTTCACGTGAATGTATGTGTAAAGTCCTGTGGTACTAACTGAACCGTTCCCTCAACTATACACTCCTCCTTCCTAAGGACTCGCTGCAACTCGAACTTGCCACCGCAGACTTCCGAGTGAATGTGAGAGACTATGAGAGACTGCTAGAAGCTGCCTAAACTCCCGACTCACCAGTGCTTTTATAGATCTACCTACATGACGTCATTTTTCTAGGTAATACATTCTAGATTATTCGAGAAAATCGATCAGGTGCTGATGGACATGCACTTCTGGTTTCTAGACCTTTACAAACCACGTTTTTTCAACTGCATATGCTTACATAACTAATTACTTTGTCAGTTGAATAAATGCTATTAAAATTTATTTAATACTAACATAATTAGTTATTAATAGTTACTACAATTTGTACACTAATATAAATTAATTATAGTGTATCTGTTAATTATCGTCACTCAATTCGTTACGCACACAACACTTATTCACTTTCACATTACACTGTTTTTTTATTGTTTATAATCGTCTTAAACTGTGTTAACATGCAGTACTTATCCTAACACAATAGAATCTTATCACATTCACACCCCTTTGCACATTTAACTAAGGCTTACTGTAAATATATTCACACAGTGTGAATGTTTGTCTCATTGCATAAATTGTGTGTATGTAATATTAAAGTCCTGTAACATAAATAATTTGATAGATAAATAAATTAGTGACTTTCTTTACAAAAATATTCTTAAAAATATTCAAGCAAATAAAAAAAACATTAGTCTTAACTGTGTTTATAAGACGTAGTTTGACCTCCTACATATGAAGTCCTGTATATAAAAACGTAATATATTTACAAGATGTTATAATTAGAGTCTTTTAATACTGTTCATGAACACGAGCATTTATAATTCTTTTAAATGTCTTTAAACGTTATTTTTATACAATATCATTGAAACAAATAATTTTTCACTTCCCTGGTGTTGAATACTCAGGATGAAGCTTGATGAATCCTGGTTGATAGCCTGATTATCTCGAATGCATCATCTCCCGTTCTCCTGTGTCTGAGTTGTTTCTGGAATGCCCTCCCTCGCGCCAGACTCCTTCCTAGGTTAGCTATAATCAGCAATTGTGGATGATCTCACGCAATTGTGGTTAATCCTGTAACATTTGCAGATTATCACGAGATTGATGAGTGTAGGCATGACTTCCTAATCGAAACTGCAATTGACATCACTTTAAGAATGACTGATGCTGTACGATCTAGTTATCTCATGTAGCATTGCAGTAAATGAATATTGGAATTTGATTGGCTGTAATAAAACATCTGCAGTCTCAAACAACAATTTTTTAGAAAGTCTTCTAACATACAGACCAAGTGGTAAATCTCTAACTTCCGGCATTCTAGAGCAGTCGATATCAGGTGGATTGAATTTGAATTATATCCATTTGAATTCATAATTAGGATTTATAATAGGCTATATAATTTTGTTAAAATTTAAATTATTCTTTTACATTTCTCTTTCATTCTACACACTGAAATAGCACAGTAGCGTGTTCATCATGGGTAGAATGTTATTATTGCACGTGTTATTATAGAAACACGTGTTTCTATTGGTAGGAGCACATACGTTCACTATTTCACTGACACTTTTTTCACAAACACAACAGTTTAGTTTACATGTCTTTAACGCCTAAATACTATGTTAAGTCTTAAGTCCTTAACTTACTGACAATACGTTCGTAACCATTCACACTTTCGTCAAAGATAACTATACCCCATAATAAATTAAGTCTTTTTTATTATACATTTAACGAAATGCTTATCACATTCAAATGTGTGTGTGTGTGTGTGTGTGTGTGTGTGTGTGTGTGTGTGTGCGTGCGTGTGTGTGCGTGTGTGTGTGTGTGTGTGTGTGTGTGTGTGTGTGTGTGTGTGTGTTGGAATATGTAAGGTAGGTTGCAAGATTTTAACAACTTCAAAACAATTTCTGGAATGCCATCATTATTCATTATTTCATTTCTATATTCCGTGTGTGATTGAATTATATCGCTCTGTTTTATATTCCCTTCTGTATAAAAGTGCTTCGACAGTGAAACATCACTTACTTTATATTCCCTTCTGTGTGTCCAGATAAAAGTGCTTCGACAGTGAAACACCATTTATTTTATATTCCCTTCTGTGTGTCCAGATAAAAGTGCTTCGACAGTGAAACATCACGTACTTTATATTCCCTTTTGTATGTCCAGATAAAAGTGCTTCGACAGTGAAACATCACTTACTTTATATTCCCTTCTGTGTGTCCAGATGAAAGTGCTTCGACCGTGAAACATCACTTACTTCACTTACTTTATATTCCCTTCTGTATGTCCAGATGAAAGTGCTTCGACAGTGAAACACCACTTACTTTTATCGTCTGTATCCGTTTCAAGAAACACATATCCAGTCCAGTGCGAATAACATTATTCTGTAAATTTGAATCGGATTTGTTTGGAAACTCTTATTCTACTCTTCTTCTGATTAACCCCACTTCTGAAATTATCAGTTTTACTTGAGCATGAACTTTTATTATCAGAATCATTAAGTATACTTTTTTCTTCTCTTTACACTTTGTACTAGGTTGCTGTTGAGCTGCAGATTTAAACAAAATGAAAAGTGACTACTCAAGACAAGGCAACAAATTCTACATAGGCCAGACAGGACGTAGCTTCAAACAAAGATACATTGAACACACAAAGGCACTCCATTCCACTACAGAATCCACCTTTGCAAACCACCTCATTGAAGCAAACCACACATACAAAAATATCGACAATAACATGAACATTCTACACGTTACACGTACACACAAAAGGCCGAAAACTAGACACTCTAGAACAATTGGTAATACACAAACACACGAAAACAAATAAAAACGACATCCTAAACGAACAGAAGCAATTCAAATCACACGCATTATTCGAACATATCACACCTCTCACACACAACATCGATCTTTCGAAAATCGATTTCGTCACCAACAACAAGACATACAGTGCTACCAGCGACAACCTCTGAAGAAGCTTTTTAAAAGTGAAAACCGGTTCAGGTTGTAAGGTAAAGCTTTTACGTTTTTACCCATACAAAGTTTTGTACTCCGAGTCGTAGTGAAATAATTATATTTAGTTAAGAAACGGACACGTCATGGACAACGAAATCCAAGGACAAGGAAATGATAAACCCAACGGGAAAGAACAACCCAATGAGAAACTACTTGAATAAACGAGTTGTATGCAAGGTAACAGAGAGGGAGGAAGTAGGCCTATTATAGGTGGTCGTGTTGAAATGGAATTGGCAACAAATTTATTGATTATAGTTTTGACAAGCGGATCAATTGTATAAATAGCGTAACGGGTATTTGGTAAGTCGAGCCTGCCGGCATGCTATGCCACACACATATGACATATTTATGTTTCGAGTCGTTCATCTTTAGCAGCAATCTCATGGTGGATTTAGAGAGCGCTTTGTGAATACCAAAACACCTCACATCACTAACTTGCCCCGTCTTTGTTTTATCCCATCACTTGGGCACTTGCAACTGCATTCGTTTGAACAACATGAATTTTTCAAGTGTAACGTACAGACACTTCTGAAAGCGAGATTTATGCGGATTCCATTCATAACGAGCGGTTCTCCAACAAATAATATATTGTATGTCCTTACAGTTATTTATAATAATATGTTTGCTACGAAATTTTACCGATGCACTTATATTCTGCAAATATACTCCCACCGATTCTACAAACACAACGCGCGAGGGCATGTTCTTTCTACAAGACAAAGAACATGTAGATTGAGATTCATTTGATATGATTGTTGAAGAAAATTGTTCTCATTTAGAATCATCAAATTTAGGTAACAATCACATTTATTTTTAGTTTTTATTTAGTATTAACATATTCATACAAATTTTTATTTATAGCCTATCTTACGATAAACGATTTTCATTATTTTCGTATCAGTTTATCGGCTAGTTTATAATCCGTTTTCTACTAAGCTTCGAGCAGATAAATGTATATATTTTGGAAGTCTCATTGTCAACAGCGTCTACATTTTAGTAGAGCTACTCAGAATCCGAAGTGATTTTCTTACTATATTCAGACCACTCTTACGATGATACCACAATATGTTGGGACCTTCTACACACGGAAGAAAGAGGATGCTCAGTAGCTCGGTACAGTAGCATCTCGGTAGGGATGTCAAGTTTAATATCCTACATTATGCAACAGCAATGGAAGCGATCAAGGAAATTAAGTATTGTATTTTGAACAGAGCAGCGAGTATTTTCATCGTAAAAGTCAAAATATTTGGTCATTCCTTTATTGGAACAGTAAAGGAAGCAGTAAGAGTGTTATTAGAATCAGGCAAATATGGTTAGACACGAGGTGAATGAAAGTGTACAAAAAATGACGAGAAGATACTCGGGCATCCGGTGAACGTTGGCCAGAGGTAGCCTTTACACTTCTGTTTTAATAATACTAATTGTAGTAACACAGGCCCCTTTCAATGTTTCTTAGGAGTTGTAAGCTAATGATACTATATCTTAATGAAATACGTCTTAACGAGAGCTGTGTTAACTGTATTCTGACGTCACAGATAAACGTTTCTGATTAATGTCTGCATTTCTGGGCTTCTACATACTGACGGCCATATTTAAAATAATTAAATAATAACAATTTATTTTTAACGTTTTTTTTTTACTGTTTCGATTCAACTACACACATACCATGAACACAATTATTCCGAAATTTCCTAAGGAAATTTTCATTTTGAATGCAGTTCTGTTAATGGCTTGCACAATTTCATGAAATGAAAACTAAGTTTCATTAAATATTTTTGTGCAAATCTCGGTTCACTTATGAAAAAATCAGCTGCCATCGTACCGTAATACCATTAAGTCAGCTGTGTCAATTTATATTAAAGACCATTTATTTGATATCTGTGTTTTGGTCAAAAGTTTTCAAACACTGTTGAGATATGGAACACTGTTGACATACAGCTGTCTGAGGTATAGAAATTAATACTCATATAACACTTTCGCCTTCCACAGTCACTGTACCAAGAAACTAACTAATCAGGGTTTTTAATTTAAGGGTGGTGTTTTTTACATAACTTGTAAAAAAATAGGCTTGACAACCTTAAGGTAACAAAAATTAAGTAAAATGGCATACTGTTATGAAAACTGTCAACGACTTGTCTTTTTCCTGCTGTTATGTATACTCCGAATTGTCAGTGAAATGTTTGTCTCCAGCAGACGCACTTGTAGTCAAATACGTACATACATTGTACGACACGTAATACGATACCAATAACAATTATGTTGAAATAAGACAACAATTGTTTTCATGAGAACAATTATAATGAACATAACAAAATTATGTTAACATCCTGCCACCGTCTTCGCTCGGAGGATACCTTAATACAAGGCTGATAAGAACGTAAGGATATTTTATTGTCTAGGTAAAAATGTGAATCAACACAAATGTTAAAGCATTAAAATTGTAAAGAAAGGCTACTTAGGTTCACCGCTTACAATACAGCATCACTGTTTGGTAATAATCGTGTCTGGGTAATTATTGACTAGGCTGATGGTTGTACAAAAGAAAGAAACAAAGGGAAGCAGAGGTTAGTTAGAGAGCGTTGTGACCATCTGTTTAATTGGAGATCACGTAAAGAATCTTAGGATGGATTCGCGTAACAAATGTTTGCGCAACAACGATCGTGTCTTGTGGGAAATAGAAATGTAACAAATGGTGCTGCGCCGGCTCGATAATTACAATTACTGTGCCGTGTTGTGAAAGGGCCGGCCCTGACGAGGGTGGCTCCCACTTCTAGGATTGGCCTGTGCAACCGACCATGCCATATCACGTTCGGTCAGAGAAGCCACTTGCTAGCCAATAGAAACTTTTTCATCGTGATTAACACTTCACATTACTCTATTTATACTACGTTTTAATCTTTATCATACATCTATTCGATTATCTAGACCTCAAGAACCATTATAAAAGTCACAAATTTGCAGTAAACATAAGAAAAGTGTATTGCAGATTGAGGCCGGTGAGTGGGAAAAAATTCATTTGTAACCAAAAATCAACATAGTGAGTCTCACAGATGATATCAATTATTTAGTTTGTATTAATTTAATTTTGTAAGTTTAAAATACACTGTATTTTAATTCTACGTGCACTAATTTATTACTTAATATCGCAAATTCTACTAAATGCTCAAATACAAACAAGAGCGTAAGTACATTTTATTTCATTAGGCAGAACGAAAGAATTAAATTGGTTTCTTTCGTTACAGACATTTGTAAGCTGATAGATTACTAAACTGCCACTATGAACAAGTGTTCATTGAAAGGAAATATCTGTTATATACACCCGTTGTTCCAACGTTAGTAATAAATCGAATTAATAACTTGCCTAGTAAGTGGATTTTCCGCTTTGGTAATCGAAGCTGAAAAATATCTTGTAAACTTACAGATTCAGTTTCACTGACATTATCTTCAGAAACACTAAAGAAGATAATATTTAAACTATACTCATTTACATACTTCGTTATAATTATGAAATATTGTTTATTTTCATACTAATTTTGTATATTCACATTACTGCTTTCATATTGTGTTGTGCAGGTACAGAAATTATATCAATTTCTATGCCATGGAAACAAACGGACTACAGTTGAAAACGTAAGATTTTCTGAGAGCGTGGAAAACACAACTGCAAATGGTAAACGTGTATGCAAGTGTAAAGCTGAATCTACTACATGTAAATCTGAAAAAAAAAACAAGAGGTAAAAACATCTGAGTACGAGTATCGGTGTCAGCTGTGAAAAAAACAAACATACAAATACAGTTCGTCAGCTAATTTAAGAACATGAAGCAACGCTGTCGACTTCAAAGATTAATTGGTAAATCATGCATGAAAAGTGAAAAAATACAGAAATTATAGCTAAGTGGCATCATCTAGAGCGAGACCATTACATGACGGTCTCAGTGTTTGTTGGCACTATTTACCGGATAACTCATCGTCACAAATCAACGATACAAAGATAACCACAGAGCTGTTACAGAAACTACAGCTTGATAGCCGAATACGCATAAACAATTAATAAGAATTCAGAGCTAGGAAACGCGGTATAGAAGTTGAAAGCTTTAGCTTTAGCTTTAGGAATTGAGATCAAAGTAGACGGCTGACAGAATTTGCATATCCTGAAGCACCAGAAAATTGTAAAAAAAAACACAATTGTGTTTAGTATGATGTTAGAGATGTTGATCTTCAATAAAGTTAAAAATGGTACGAAACTAGATATATCGGATGCTCTTGATGATGTACTACAGTTCGAGGCTGCACCAACGACAAAGTGTGTTTAGTAAGAGAATGCAGCTGCACACGGAATGGAGAAGAAATAAATAAAACAGTGTCGCCACAAAGGTCGAGACCACCAATAAAAGACAAAAGGCGGAAAGCAGAAGAGCTATAGATTGCTGACACGGCCTGTCGAATGGATCGTGGAATATTCTATGTGTGCTAATACAGAATTTACTGAGAAAGATTTTGATACACTTACGGCTGAATCGGTTCACATCTGATCAGTGTGAAGATCACGTCGGTTCTAGACGTGAATGAAGCTGGCTGGTAACGTGACTGCTTTGGACATGAATAGTGAGTATTGGCATGTGAGACTTCAGTGAAAATGAAGCGGAGTTCTCGGCTGCAAATGGCCTCTTTCAGTTTAAGGTATGGAGTCTGCAATGTATCAGTGAATTTTTAAAGCCTAGTGGATCTAATCCTACGAGGGTTTGTATAATCTGATCCTTTGTTCTCTTGTATACTTGAACGATATTATTGTTATTATGTGGTCTTTTACTAAACCCTAAGAAAATTCTTGATATAAACAGAATTCGTTACGTACAGAACTTTAAAACTTGTACGCGCGCACGCGCGCACGCACACACACACACACACAAGTTTTACTGAATTTATGTCAGTCTGAAGAAGTGAATTTTATTCTAGAAGGGACTGTGCTATTATCACAGCTTGGTCTCAGAAACCGGAGGGAGTATGAATCCTGATACACAGGGACAGTGAAAAAACTTACAATTCCAAAAGCGAAACTTTGAACTACTGACGTCTCCCCAAATGTTGAAGAAACGTGCGTTTCAGTGGTCAACGAGTGAGAGTGTGGGTCAGATTTCAGAAAGTTACAAATCGCATCTTGTGGGAAACTGATTCTTTTTTTTTACCCTCACTGGTAAGATAGTTTTTTTAGTTTTGAAGTGGGTAAAAGTTTTGCGGCACAGTAAAACTCTCTTCGAATGCTGAAAACGGTTTGGGAAAGTGCAGATGTAAGATTTGTCCATTGTACCAACTTCAGTAATGAATCGAATTAATAACCTGCCTAGTAAGTGGTTTATACACTTCAGTAATCAAGGCTGAGATATATGTTGTAAAACTATTATTTCAGCTCTAGCTAGAGTTGTAGAGCTACAACTCTAATTTTCGTTCTTTTGGTAGTTTTGAGTCCACACCCGTTAAAAAGTATATAAGCTTTCCTTATTGAGTTTCCATTAGATTATTAAGTAAAATGTTAAATAAAAAATTGGTTTTCCTGTCCCGGGAATGAAACATTATAAATCTTAATACAGAAGAGTTTTAACTTATCGTTTATTAAGAAAATGAGGCAGATTTCTGGAAAAATAAATGTAAAAAATAATTTGTTAGTTCGAGTACTCGATTTCTATTATAGACTGAAAATATTTTGGAAGTACAAAGTCATAATATACTTCGAAATTACTACATAAACTACAAGAACTGTTCAATACATCTTTCAACGCTATTTAGGCTCAGATTGAAGACGTTAGAGTCTACACGGATCTTAAGATATTACTTAATTAACGAATCTGACTGTAGACTGTTTAAACTTTAGTAGTTTCAATAAAAAAAGTTAGCCGAACAGTGTACAATAATTTTAAAAACAGATTTGTCAGTGAGTAAAAAAATTATAATACAACTGTTTGTAACAGAAAGTATGTTTTTCACAATTATTAAGTCGATATCGGGAAACAAATGGTATCAAAATCAGCATGGAATGAAAATCAGAAGTCGAGGGGATCACAACAGCGCCTCTAAAGTAATATTAACCTTAATTCAAGCGGAATATTTTGTAGTGTAGACGGTTAGGTTGAACAAAGTAAGCTATCATATGGTAAACGTAAGAGTTCCGACCGCCCCCTATCGAGTTGAACATGACGCCCGTCTAGGTGCAATGTCGTGAGACCGTTAGTATCGGCCACTGCTGCCCATTCACACTATATCTTTATCAACGGCGATATCTTATCTAGCTGTCTATCAAATGTCTGTTCACTGTCGAAACAAATACGCTGTTACAACACTTATAGATACACGCTCACCTCTGTAGAAACTAATAATTGAAACATTGGTAGACGTCAGTAGTACATAAACATTGGCTTCCTACATCGTGCGCCACGGTAACCATTACTAAGACAAAATATTACAAATCGTTTATCAATTTCGTTGTTGCTCACTTGACTGACCCGTTCTGGGGGTTACATAATTAGCTTTGCTGTTCCTTTATAGCGTTGTTAATATAACAAGCAGGGACTCTGGAAGCCGTGTACTACATACAATTTCATATCGAACGAAGTACGTCGTTGTACGAGTTTCTGTTGAATAAATTTATTATTTTATAATATTGATTTTAAAAATTTACTACATTAGAAAAACACCAGTATGAACACATTTCAGATTTACATTCCTGAGTGTAACTTTCAGTTGAAAATTTCAATTAATATACTATGAATTAATATACACATACACATTCCTAATTATTATTCACAATCCTAATTACGTTCATTACCAATCAGGCAATTCATATCAACAAATAAGCTGCAAGTAGTGGCTGCATGTACCGGTAGCTTAATTAACGATCTGCCATTAGTTTTATGTCATCATACTGCTTTTTTAAAGTACAATTTAATTATAAACTAAAATACTTACACTAATTGAATTGATTTTTAACATCATAATTAAAATTCCATTCGACCAGAAGAAATACGAAATTCACATACATTACAAAGTAAAAAGGCGTAGTCATTTTCATTAAATCTCAACACGATTAAAAAAGTGGCAATTAAATGGCTATAAGTTCCAGAAAGTTATGCTTTCCAATATAATATTATACGTTACAAAAACACGTTTATAGATTCTCAATGGATTAATTAAGTTGTATTAATGTACTAAGTTATAAAAATTTGCTGAATTATAAATTACATGATATGATAAGTTAACAATATAAATGATCAAATTAAAAAGGTGGAAATAACTTGATAGTACCATCCCGTCTGTAACGAAACATTTTCGTCGAAGAATATATTTTACAATGGGTTGTGGCATTAGATTTTTGCCATTGTTTATTCCAAAATACCGACTACAATTCGAACAATTATCTTGTCTATAATCTGTGATTGTATACAGAACATAAACTGACGTAAATCATGTTTTATTCACAAATTAAAAATAAAGTTGAAAATAAAAGCCAAGAGTACATTGTATTTGCAGAGTCGCCGCTACTCACGATTGGAACAGATAAATCTTTTGTTTGAAGGGCCTACATCGCCTGGCTTCTGCACAGCAGGGTATATAACGATGGCTGCATTTTTAAAAACAAGTTGTTTTTGTGAGGTACGTGTAACATGCTATCCCACAAAGTAGTTTGTTAACAGACAAAAACTAGCCATTAAAAAATAACCTCCTGCAATAACCCCCACCTTAATATTTTTCACTGCCCATAATTTATTTTCTGATCTACATTTTACAGTAGTGATACACAGGCCTACCTATTTTATCTTTAACACGAATATTAAAGAGACGTATATTTTTTGGCATACTGTTTCTATTTTGGATACTTGTACAGAATCATAACATTCTGCACAAATAATAATAATTCTGAATATATAAATTTTAGTTTAAAAATTATTCACTGTAGTCTTTAGGAGTTCAAAAACATGTAGCGATTTCCCGAGTTCATACGTTTTACATGGTTATACGAAGCTAATTTTGTTAAAACACAAAATGTCTTTGTGTTTACTTGATTTCTTTTCCAAACTATATGAGCGTTGAGTCATCGTGTGTTTCGTACAGTGCACTCTCGCATGCACGTATAAAACAATGTATAAAGCCACTGTGGTATCCCTATGGTCTTATTTCAACTCAGTAGTTAGTACAGAGTGCACCTGTTGTGAAAGAGTAAAATATGTAAAAATGAAACGCTTCATCAATTTGCGAGAAACATGTACACATTACATAAAACATCACACGAATAACCAAACGGTTAAAAACATCAAATAGGCCTACCTCAATTATTACTGCTTATCAACTGAGAAAACAAGACGCCAATATAAGATGAAATCCTATGAACCTCATTTATGCATGAAAAATCTTCTGGATTTTTGCCATGATCCAACTTCAGTTGAACAGAACTTCCGGACTGGTTGTAGAAGTGGTGCATCGCAATCAACACATAAGTCCGAAACGATCTGCTTTACTCGTAAGTCCATTCCGCACGTCAGTGCCTCGTGGTGGAGGAGATACCCATTCAACGCACCGAATCGATGAAGCGCTTAGTCGTTCAGCTAGACAGGTGTCTGAACTTAAACGACTAAGCCTAATAATGCTCGAGACATAAGAGTCAGTCTTCCCAGTGCTCTCATAGAACAAACGGCTAGCTGTCCACGTACAGTAGTCATGTATGAGGCACCCGCTTGGTGGACACCCCTGCTCATCACCAACAAACGTAAGCCGGTAGCATTCCAAAACCGCATGGAAATGCTACCATACAAAACCGGTTCCTTTTGGGGCCCCCGTCGTATCTCAGAAATTACTCACTCTGACGGGTTCTCTGGATTACTTCCCTAGAAAATTTTATTCGATCTCTGATAACGTCTCTGTTTGCTAATGTCAGACTATCTTCCTTACAATGCACTGACCGCGATACGCTTCACACCTCCCATGGTGGTACGTGACGCTCCATCGAAGACCGTCACCGTCTTCTCAAAAATCCTCGTTTGCACTGCCCACCACTTTTTTAATCCTCCGTGATCCGTTTGCCTGGCTCATGCCAAGAACGTCCACACTGACAACTACCCCATACTTAGTTAGCACCACATATTCAATGGTGTAAGACGAACAGAAACTGTTCCAACGCCTTGGCTGCGCTGCTGTCCAGGCGCGAGCTTCCCGGAGCGCTTTCCTAGAGCCGTCCGCTTTGGGATGGGGACACACACATGCCTATGGAGCTGCGGCCGTATCCATCATCTATGCCGAACGGCTCTAAGCCGCTGCGGAGCCACGGTGCTTAGCGGGACAAGGCGTCGGGACAAGCTAGTGCAACTAGAACTTACTAGCACGCAAGTGGTACAAATGAGACCAGCAACCAAACTCCCTTGTGATGCAGACACAGGACCACGCAGTGCAAGTGGCGTTCGTCGGACTGTGATCCGGAAAACGCACACACTGCTGAGTTTGATATGAGAATGACAAATTACTTTCGTTTGATTGGGATCACTAAATAAATATAAATTATTTCCATAAATATTTGCGTTTGGTTGTAATTTCTGATTACATTAGAGTAGTAAGAATTGTCACGATTTGTAACATGCTATTAGTTACAAGTTATTAATAATAAGTAGGCTACCTGTGTCATAAACCGAAGTTGACCAATCTGAGATATTCCATAAAAATTATTTAGTACTCCTGGGCACTAGACAAATATCATTTATATGTAATTAAAAATTTGCAGAACATAATAAAATTAGAATACTTTTTTAAGCAAAAGAACTGAAAGCAAAAAAAAATAAGTTATAATATTAAAACTGGAATTGGGCAGCTCCAGAGAATTCGTTTTCTAAGTCTACACTATAATATAAATTAAGTACGAGCAGTTTTTATCAACACATCCGAGTTCTTATCCCCTTTCCGAACGCTGACTTCGGATACTGCTAGTTAATAAACAGCCGATCGAATATTATGGGCACTTCTGGGCATTTTTTTAATACCTAAATGTGTGTTGGTGTTTATTTCTTCATCATCGCACGCAAGAAATGATCTTTACTTTTAATAAATGCAGATTTGATTTTTCAAAAATACATTATCTTATTTCGTTCTTATTTTTAAATTTTATATTAAGATGTGATATCATTCTTACATGAAATCCAATAATACAAAATGGATGCGTTGAAGACAAAATAATCGTTCCTATTAAAAACTGTTTAAAATATCAAGTAACATCATTTTCGTAAATCGTGAATGTTCCGTCTTGAAAATAAAGTAAGTTCGGCTCTTAACCTATAAAAGTTCAATTTTGCAAATAGTAATGTTTTAGTCTTCCTATTATACATCACTCGTCAGAACGCATTGCCCATACAAGTGCTTTTGCCCTTACGTTTAATAAAAACCTCAATGCTTTCACTTCTGCATTGAGGTTACAACATTTCTTACAAAAACAATGAATTACCTTTAATATTATATTTTCCCACTCTCATTTTAAACAGACAATTATAAAACGGTCTCCATCCATTGCGCCAGTGGGGGAGGTACAATCCTACTTCTCAATCTCGTCACGTGTTTGTCTATAAATTAGCTCTCACCGAGCTTAGCGGTCGACGGCGTCCATATTCTCCAAATTGGATAGGTTATAAACTAGTTGTAACTACCTCACTTATTTTAAACGGGTTTTAAATTAGTGTGGAACACCTAAAATGAAATAGTAAGAATAAGATAGACTGTATCTAGTTAAGTGAATAAAAGAATTATGAAAACGACAAAATATTTTTCTTATTCCTAACATGATTATTTTAGTATAAATACCATATATGTATAAATATGGGAACAAATTTTTTTTCCGATGGCAACACGGACGACATATTCGGCAGATAGAATATCCGAACACGCAGCATCTCATCCTCCCGTTACATATGTACAGTGGATTGCGTACTCTGTGACAAGTACGCTACATACAGTAGGCCTAACACCCGACGTTCAGGATTTTTATTCCACTGATGATGGCAGCCATTGGAGCTGCCGAAACGTTTGGTTTGGTAATAAACCATGGACCACGGCCAAACAGCCCGGATAACATGAACCATACATATACTATACACTACCTTACTATACTAACTACACTAAACTAACTATACATCCATACTCCACATTATTGTGAAACAATAGGCCTACACATGTTTTAACATTAAACATTTTGAATTTTTTTGTTAATAAGTATTTTTGATACTTCAACTTTTTATCAATACACATAACATCCATACATTTTCTTTTCTCACCATAGTTTTACATTTTAATTTTTTTATTAAATTCACTCTTCGTGCATATGTTACATCTCCCGTATGAGGAACATGTACTAATACGATTTGTTTTTCCTTATAATACTGCACTTGAGACTATCACCACACCAAGTAGGCCTACTGTTTCAATAAGCCACAGCTGTTAACTCATACCTTCCAATAGTGCTATACGTATTGTAAGCATTACTATCGAGTCAGATTTCTATAATGTATCTACTATTTTAAAATTCAAAATAGAAAGTATAAAAATTAGTTTCCTAAGCGCATTCTAAATATTATACGTAAATCCATATTGCGTTCGTTGACATACACACTTCTGTCATCTCACACAGAATTTTCGTACTTAAGTGTGTGTTATCCATAGCTTCACGATACTGCCTCGTAAGTGCTATACCACTCCATACTACACAGTAAGCACACCTGACTGTGTTACTACCAGTAACCACCGTCATCTGACATTAACATTAGTCTTCATTGTTAAAGAACACACAGCTTCGTTACTCTTTTTGTTCTAAATTCAGACACCACACTAAACACCTACATTACCTGTGTAGATATGCTTTAGACCTACTGTTTATTATATTCAGCTGTGTTACCTCAGATCTTCTCGGCTACAGTGTGTTTTGAGCGAACACAAATTATCTTCATTTCATATCCTCATGGATAATGTATTACAACACTTATTTGTTTTTTCGTCCACAGATAAATTACAACAGATTAAAAATAAATAATGAACGGGTAATTGTCATTTGATCAAGAATAGACGTAATCTGTGCGTGACAGCCACAAGGCCAATCAGTGATTAGCGTCCATCTACCTTAATTATCCAAGATTGTTTTCTGTTTAAACTGCATAGTCACGTGCACGACAGTGGAACGGGTCACACGTCTGCGACAGGGCGACAGATTCGTATTCGTACTTCGTATTTACAATTATTATTATTATTAATACAATGATTATTGTACTGATTATAATATTACAATGAAATCTATTACTGTGTTTTGTATACGTCTCATGCAATTTATGACTTATTTTAAGATCTAGCAATCCGCTAACCAAATCAACAGGTATGAATTACTTTCATACCCATTTTCTCTACCACGGTTCAATTATTTCCAAACCCTACTTAAACTATTTTTCAAACCACAACATTTCTATTTCTTAAATATTGCAAAATGACCAAAACAAATCGCCAATACGTAGTGATATCGCTTAACTAAGAAGTAGTTACGAATTATTTTCTTAAACCTGTTGCTGTCCGAAAATAAGTAAATAATCTTTTAATTTAAATACGTAATATATTTATATAGGCTACAAAAAAGTTTTTTTTCAAATACTTCTACGTATTAATCAAGAAAATCAACTTTGAAGCCCAGAAACAATGCAGGGAATCAGAAATGAATGCATGGCGCTCATTCACTACAAAATCATGTCACCATCGGTTATATATTATATAAATATCGGTTATATTAATTAATATAAATTAATTCATAAAATTTACACGTACGTTTAAAACTAATTTTCTTTCCTTTTATGCAGTCCTTCCTAATGTACACAGCATATGACTGTAGTGTATAAAAACATGCTGCATATAGTACAGGTTCCAAATATGAAAATATTTCTACAATAGAGCCTTATCCGCTTGGAGCCCGGACCCCAACGCGCTCCATCTTCAGTTCAGGTAAAGACACGCAGATTCCGACGTCTATTATATTTCAGTTATGAGGGAACAAACTGCTTGTCATTCTTACAACTAAATTACTCGTTACGAGACAGCAAACCGATGGAAGCGGAACCGCTGTTGACGGAGTCGTGTGTTACTCCGTAAACACATTAATTATCCAATCTATAAATCATTCTACTAACGTCACATTCTGACCAATGACGTTTTGACTGAAGCACCACATTAAATTTGTACTCCATGTTATTGCGAAACAATAGGGCTACACTTCAGACTCTCTAGTTAATCAACGTATGAGCAAAAGTAATTACAATTAGATTCAATTATGAAACATATTCTTCCCATGTCTACACTCCAGCTCAGACACATCAAATCAACAAAGTACAAAGTAGAACAAAGTAGGCCTACAACTGAAATACCCAAATTATAAGTCTTCCCACGCCCAATCTACAAACAGTAAGAGTCCTGTAACACTCGCCATCAAGTTACATGATATACCTGACTGATATTATATTTTAACTTACAACAATTGTTACAAAAATTAACAACGTATACCGAAAAATGTGTTAGCTCTCAGGGGCGGATCCAGGTACTGTCTCGGGAGGCTGGGGGGCAGAGCTTGGCATCTTAAAATGTCTACACATCCAAGAAGGTGACAAAACCAGTGTTAGCTCTATTTTTAATTTTTAATGGAAAAAGCCCTTCAGCTATTTTTGGTTTTATTAAAAAATTTGAAAATGATAAAAAAGTAGCAAATTAAATGATCTTTGTTAAATACATAACTCAAATGTGTAATTGATAACTGACTGCATTTTCTTGGTTAAAATAGAATACTGGCTGAAAACTCACATCACTAACACTGTATGGATCAGTTAGATATTTATAATGTGTAATTATAAATATTATATTACATTATATTACAGTAATGTGTAAAACGATGTGACTGTAAACAACAATTTACACGTCACACAGAATTGTATTTTCAAAATGCAGAGATCAAAAACCAAACATCAGTCTACTTGTGTAATGCATTTAAAGTAAGGCTAAAGAAAGTTTTCGTCTGTGTTTCCCTGACGGACGTGGAGAATCGCGGGCCCTCGGTCATTCAGTAACTGTAGATCTTAAATAAGTTTTAATTTGACGCGGGGCCAACAATGGACGTTCTGCCGTATCTCGTATCTCACTGATAGTGTACATATGGTTTTAAAAAGCAATCTGGTATCAGGCAAAGTCAATGAAAGTTTGTACGCTTCTTCACGACATTTGGAAAAGTTTTCTGCTGAAAATATCCACATCTGTTTCCACATAAAGGTTCTGTTTTTAGAGCAAGAAAGCAAATTAAATCTCCTTATACAAATCAGCTCTCGCAGAACAGATACCTCATAATCTTCCGAAGATTCTGATGAATTAAATCTGCTTTTGTTTGTTTGTTTTTGAAATCTTGCTATGAGGGTAAACATTTCTCCAGGCCGAGGGAATTTCTCGGCCTAACACAGAGATAGAGCCAAGATTATCAAGCTGTTCGATTTGTTTGATGCCGTTTCTGTATTTACTAGTTTCAGTGCTGTGATCAAATGAGTTTGTCTTTTCTTTGCAGCGAGCTATTTCTTCAGATTCGGGAACAGGAAAAATGTCACTTATAAATCTGCTGAGTACGGCGCGTTTGTACTAAATCGTAGCGCAATTCATGAAGCTTTGCGACCGCCATTGATGAAGTGTGACGAGTTTTATTGTCTTGATATAAAAACTCTTTTTCCTTTGCTAAATGCAGACGTTTTGCCTTAATAGCTTCATTCGGTTGCCCAAAGCCCAAACATTATCATTATCATCATCATCATCAACAATAACATCATCGTTTTTGTCGTCGTCGTGAAAGTCATTCAATAAAATAAAACAAGACATTCAAGTAGAAGTAGGAAATAAAAACAACAATACATAAAATGTAGCGGTGATAAGACCGTAACTCACGTAAAAGGTACCATAAAAAAATCATAACTCAAAATAACATAGATCTGACAGTAAACAAACTCTAACCTTTAGTAGATTTCCAGATTTCCACATGTGTAGGAATACATATGCTTGTGGCAGTTGGTCTATTAAGGCTTTCATATAAATAACTGTGCAATATTGATTTACGTATTTAAAACCACTAAATTTATTCTCCATACATTGTAGCATGACAGATAATCCACTAAGTAATAATTATAATAGGATCATAATTACATTTAAATTAATTAACTCAAAAGAAAGTTCGAAGGAAAATAATGAATTATCAAATAAAAATAATTAAATATCAAATGAAAAGAAGTAAAAATCAAATGAAAATAATTACAAATCAAAGTGAACAACACCACCATAAAAGAAAAGTATAATTAAATTAATAAAATGCAATGATAAAGTATCAAGGAAATTAAATCAAAAGAAACTCATATAAAATCAGGAGAATACCCAGGAAGGTTAGGAGCAGGTGATAAAGAAGATACCCCGAAACCAAGAAGGAAGAGGAAGGTTAGGAGCAGGTGATAAAGAAGATACCCCGAAACCAAGAAGGAAGAGGAAGGTTAGGAGCAGGTGATAAAGAAGATACCCTGAAACCAAGAAGGAAGAGGTAGGTTAGGAGCAGATGATAAAGAAGATACCCCGAACCAACCAAAGGACATAATGAAATACTTACCTTGGAAAACCCAAGACAGAAGAAATGAAGAAAAAGAAGATGGAGGATGGGAGAACTACGAAGAATATCCATTAAAAACCGATTAATAAAAATAACAAACCCAAAACTAAATGTTAATGTCACCCAGAAAGTATAACACCCCAAAACCTCATGTAAAATAATTATAAACAAAAGTGTTTAGTAGTAAATAGAAGTGCACCAACTAAAGTTATTATGTAATAAAATAAACAAATCTTCACAGTCCCTTATAACTAAAAGTTTGGTCTTAGAATATTGTAGAACTCAAATATAAATAAGAACCAACAGTGTAAGTGTAACAGTGCAAGTGATTTCTATTTAATAAACTTCAAGTGTAAAGGTGTAACTTATATTTTAACTATGTACAATAAATAACTTTAAGTTTTATAATAAATACAGAAATAACATCTCATGAAGTATTATTATGAAAATATGTCTAATGTTCAATACGAGAGGCCACATCTTTTTATCAAAAAACACTCATAGGAATGCAAATGATAAAGAGAGCTGAGGGGAAATAATTTCTGTGACTGGGGATTAAAAAAATGTAATATACAATAAACAGAAAGGACTGTAATTAGATTAAGTTTAAAGGAAAATTTAACAATCAAATGGCTAATTATGTTCATGTTTAGAGCCTATGAACTCCACAGATCAAAGTGGTAATAAAATATAGAATTATAAGTAATATAAGAATATTTATTATGTATAACAAGTGTTCATACAGACTAAAGTGTTTCTGTATGTATACTATACTAATTGTCAAATGTTTGTTATGTAATTTTTTAGAAATAGTTAAAACCAATGTCTAACTTTAAAGACTGATAATTAATTTCAATATTGTTTTTATAAATGAGCATGAATACCATGCTACATGTTCCAATAGTTGTATAAGGAAATTTTATTTAATATTATGTTAACTTTAGACAGTCAGAAAGGGTATAGAATTAGTAATATTAAAAAACCAGTATATGTAAAACAATAGAATCTAGGCCAAAATGGAAATTCCAATAACTTTATAATTGAGCAAGAAGGTTTAATAAACCAAGCAAACTAATTAGATTTATATAAGGTGAATCCATCACCAACTAATCTAACTGATACTATACATTAAAAGAATAATATAAAAGGTTGTATTAAATTATTAAAAATTTTCAAAATGTAATACCTAACTATTTTAAAGGAGAATTAGTAAATTCATGAATTATAACTAAAAGAATGATCAAATGTTAAATTTATAAGGCATTAAGGAAAGGTAAGGATTTATATCAATCTGAAATTTATTATAATCATATTTATAACACCTAAGATGGCAAATATGTTGGACAAGAACAGGAAGCAGATTTGAGCCTGTATTTCCAAAATGAAAGAAATATAGCAATTTTGACAAAAATCTTTATAAATATGGACTATTGCATATCAAATTAAACAGAAAGAGTTAAAGAAACCAATTATGTAATTACTAGTTCACGAAAGTAACCAACAAGCAAAAAATATTCTGAATATAATGTACTTTGAAATCACATGAAGAGGAAGCGATTTATATTTAAACAATCAATTTCTAATATTAACTTGGCAAGATATTTCATGAGACGAAGGAAGTAAAACAGTTCTTAATTAACATTCAACGCGAACGGTTGTTATAAAATCGCGCTAAGAACCTATATCGAGTATATTTAATGACGTATAAGGTTATGCATTGAAAAAACGAGAGTTACCAAAATTGTCATTTTAAACTTAAAATCAGTGAGACACACCACCACAAACAGTGAGAACAATCAATACTTAACAGAATACTTGTGAAATAAACCAGTAAAACTATCACACATTAAGAATTCACGTTACAACGAAACTCATGATTTTAGCTACACACAGACAAGAGTGAAAACACCAATATACAAAACAATTAAAGCCAGTGAACGAAGAACACTTAAACAGGACACCTCAAACAACACAATAGAAATTATACACTACTCCGGAGATAATAAAACAGTTGTGAAGGTAATTTTATTATCAGAATTTCCAACCATCATTTCGCAGATTTCTTCTACAACGAGACGTGCCGCCATTTTGAACTCCCATCATGCAAAGTGTCTGCCAGCAAAGATTCGTCGCCACTTCATTGGTCTGAATATTTCAATTTTATAAACATTATATTTTATTATCAACTTTGTCACTTATTAATTATTAAGAATTCTTATGTACATGTTATACTTTCTATGCTTGTCCCTTCTCTGACTATATAATTATAACCGCTAAAAGAACCATTCTTAACATTCATATACTATAACCTGTTTTGTGAAATCGATTATCCCTGGAAAAGAGTCGAACATTATAACAATATCGATTTTCAATCGATATTTTCCAAATAAATGTTAATAAATCAAAATAATTCTATTATCTCGTTTTAAAATTATTTCACACATTAATATAATAGTGTTTATTAACTACAGAACTTACTGGAAGACGACATTTACTAAAGGAAAGTGATATACTGGAGTATAAAGAAAATCGTCAATCGATTAGTAAAGTAAGTCAATCTGATTAACTCCAGAGTCATTTACGGTCAACCATAAGTGCATATATTAACATAATAAACTCACAGAATTTTAAATTTTCAACGGAAATTCATAACAAGAATTATTTATAAATTATTCAACAACAAACAAACATAACAAATTTTTTTTTGAAAAATTTTTTTTTTAATCAAATAAAAATTTTTTTTTTGTACAGCACACAGATATTTATTTGTAACCAGTGTATACAGGTCTTGTTACAAAATTGGTGCTCACAACAGTGGGGCTTAACATAGATGAACCGCGGCTTGTTACAAATTGACGCTCACCACAGTGGAGCGTAACGTTGAATACTGCATAACGAACCTTTTATTTGTAACGGAGGAGTGTTACAATATGAAAATTAAAAATAAATAATAAATAGTAAATAATTAGTATTTAGTAATTAATAAATGGTAAATAATAAATACGAGTAATTAGTTAATAGTAAAATTCGTAATTATAAAATCGTACTACTAAGTACTGATGAATTATCAAATCATATTTTCCTCCAATTTATTTTTTCTTATTAAAATATTTAACATTAGACTCTGAACCAGTTTAATTGCTGATGTACATATATATACTTCCACTAGAGGTTAACAATGTAGCCTTCCAAAATATTAAATGTGATACTCAAATGTGATACTAATACAGATATGCAAATTGTTACAGGAAATTGTTAAATACTTATATGGCAATCAGAAGATGCAGTTTTAATATACGTGTATAAAAGATCTAACGTTGAAGAGATAATCAAAAGACGTTAGAGCAGTTCGTTCTTCAGCGGAAGTCCCTAAAGCGTATAACTGTGCATTCCTCTACCACTCGGTAATCTGCTCCACTTCCTGGTGGTAGTCAACATCAAACGCCAGTATCGTATACATGCACAATTCGTTAACTCCTGCTATGAAACAATTCTGGCATATGACTAATGGTTCTCCACAATTACAAAAGCTCATTGCACGGGCTAGATTAGGGCCTTTTTAGCAAGCACAAGAATTAGATGTGAAGTAGGGCTACACAATAATCAGAATATTACTACATTGCTAAAAAACAATAGGTAGTTTTAAATATTTATTTACGCCACTATATAAAAAGCATTCATTTTAATATTCTTATCATGCTATGATCTATATTTTAATTTAATATGATAATGTAATATTATATTTAATATTGTATAAAGTCCCGTTTTTGAAGATTCTTAAGGTTACTCTTTAACACCCAATTCGGAAAGTCTATTTATGAATTTATTCGAAACAACTTAATCACTGGAATATTAGATTATTCATACTACTGGAACATTACACAAATATATAGATACGGCAAAACGAGACGTTTCGTCGTTAGAAATCCAAACAACTCTAAATGAATGCGATGTTGACCCCGTACTGCATGTCGAAGGGAAATATAATTTACTTTACTGACCGTACACATACGGACCGTACGAAATTTCCATTTTAATCATGAAATGAACATAAAGAATTGAAGTAGATGATAAATCATGTAAAAAGGTAAAGTTCATTATTGACTTTGCCAAAAATAATTGTTACATATTAATGTTTAGACGAGAAGATTTTTTAGCTTTTTTTTATTGTCACTCACTGTTAAGTGTCCTGGAACCGGATCCCTCCTGTACCCACTGTGGGTACACACGTACCTTCTTTGGAAAACTATGGTTTATCGTATCTTGAATTTCGATAATAAGCTGAGAACCTACATCTCTTCTTGATACTATGAATTCGTCGTTTTCAAAAACATAAGACAGCGTTTTACTAAGTTAAAAACAACAATGTAGGACTTCACTAAGTGCAGGGTTTGTAAGTATAACTGTAATGATTACAAGAAAATTTATTTGGAGGGAAAATATATTTGGGCGGAATTTTGATTGAGGCTACAGGACCACAAAAGGGAATAAGGTAAGAAGACTGTCAACTCGGTTTCTACTAGGTTTTGTGGATGAAAATCTAAAACGAAAAGGAAATTAAGAAATTAAAATTAACAGTATGCAAAAAATTAACGTTATGAATAAAACAAATAAACATTAAAAATACGGATAAATTCTAAAGCCTTAATAGAACGAAATAGGAGCCTAAGAAATTTAAGAGGAAAGTGAATTTTTAAAAATGAAGAAATGAAACATTTCTATAAAAAAAGTAATCCAACTTGAAGTGTAAAGAATTTTCATACTCTCCACAACTTTTGTAGTGTGACGTGTTACTACAGTTTGCACATAAAGGATGGAAAAATATGGATAATAGTCTTATATACTCTACTGAGGAGAACTATCATGAGGTTTGATCAAAACGTTCATGCAGTTCTTGTTTATTTTTTAAATTATGCCTTCATTCATCGACACTTATACCGCCCCCTTGTAAGTTGTAAGTAGTCTCAGTCGAATGTAACACGATTAAGCCAGTCATTTTGCAGTCTTCATAATACCTTCAAGCATGCACTTTTTGGTACAGCCTTGAGCTCGCTTAGCGATTTTCATTTTATGTCTTCAACGGTCGCGAAAGGTTGTATTTTCGTGGAGGAAATTATCACTATTGCGGGGAGGAAAGATCGCGTTGGGAAAGATCTGGTGAATATGGCAGTTGCCGTGTCATCATTATGACGTTTTCTTTTCCCTAGCTTCGTAAACTTCGTAACAAGCAATGACTTGCGTCCAGGCGCATTATCGGGCTGCAATTTTCATAAATTATTCTTCCTTAAATCTAGCTGTTTTGTACGAATACCGTCATACAGATGGCGTAATGTTTGAATAGTACACTTTATTTACCACTGCGCCTAGCGATAAAATTTCGTTTAACAAAAAAATATAATCTTCATCTGACAACCACGATCTTCAACTCATTTACGGCAGCCTTTGAAGCTTGTAAACCGCTTGTTCACGCACAGCAGTCTCGCAAGAAGCCTTCTGAACACGTTCAGCAGGACAGAGCAGTTTATCTCACAGTTTACACAAAATGTAATTCATGTCCTTCAATTCATATTCTCGCATTGTAGAATAACAAAAAAATCGCCTAATACACCTAAGAACGACTTACTTAATCAGCTGTGAAATCTAAACTATGCATCAAATTGGGTTAAACTTTTAAATTTGGGATTGTCACTAACATGTGTCCCAATATCACATAAAAAAAGGTTTTTTAATCGGACACTTGTAGCGGTGGAAATTGCAAAATTGCACGAATTTTTTGATCAAACCTCGTACAAGTTGATAACTTTAGCCCTAACGCTAGTAGTAATCAGTTGCAGACAAGGTTTTGTTTCTTTACGTATCTGTAAAGCCCCTTGTACGTAAGTATATATACAAACGTTTGTTAGTAAATGTGTTGTGGGTTACTATTTGATCTAAAAATGGCGTAAACACTCGAAAGAGCTTATAGTAATCACGATACGAGATAAGATAATAAGTTCTGTTAGCTTCCATATAGTTGGCACAAATTTATTATCGGCTAACAAATTCGTTAATTTTAACTGTAAGGGCTAATGTAACTTAATTATTATTATGAAAAAACCACCGAGACAATAATCACTTCGTTCACAGTGATCTAAAACGTATACATTAAACCGCTGAATCCCAATCGCAGGTGTTATATCGAAGAGAAGACGTGAAAAGTTGTACTGTGAATGTGAATAGTTTGTTCTTCAAAAGCACAATGTTTCACTATAAAATTTACAAAATGTAAATTACGTGACAAAATTTAAACAAACGAGTAAGATGAAAAAATTAAATCAAAACTTGGCTCTTTTGATTTGAAAGCGCATAAATGAGAGATGTAGTTAAGAAACGAAATTGCTTCGTGATAGGAAGTGCACAACCCACGATTGGGAACATTGTGCAACATTATACCTTAAATTATTGTGCGAAGTAAAACTTTTTTACAGAGAAATTACATTTCCGATTAATTAACATTAGAATTACTTTTTAAATAAAAGAAACAGTAAGTAGTAAATAAGACGAGGAGAATCAGTGGCGTAACTAGGGAGAGGGACAGGGGATCAATCCCTCTCCCCCAGAGCTATTACAAAGTTTTAGTGAAATTCCATAAACACTAAATTCCAGTGAAGGCCTATTTCTAGCCAGTTGCGTGAGTTAAAATACGACTTATAAATAACTGTATAAATAATTGTACGGGAAGAATCTTATCCTAGTTCTGGGACGTGAAACATATGTTAATGTCTAACAGGTAATAACGATAAACTTCTCAGTGTAATGTGATTTATTTAGATTCTGAACCTTCAACGCTATAAGTGTGTAATAACAATTCACCATCTGTATGTGCGGATAATTATAATTAATGAATTGACACCAGAATTTCAGTTCATAGATTCCGTACTAAACAAAATCTGATAGAATTCTTTTCGGAAACAAATTTTAAACTGTTCAGGTTATATAACGTATTTATATTATGTGTTTTGGTGTACGGGCGTCTATGCGCGCGCACGCGAATGTTATCTATGAAGCATACAGGACAAGTAACTAATAAGGCAAAGAAAGACCAACAGGTTGAGCCCCACGTTACGAAATAAAATTGAGTAATTAAAGTGATTAATACGTAATTCATCATATAGGCCTACATCTGCATCTCGGGCGGTTAGTGAAAACATTTGCACGAATTATTATAACGTCTGAAAAACAACACAAAGGAGAGCACAGTAATGTAGGCGTCGTGTAAAATGTCTCGACCGCTATCGGAAGAAAGATGAAGATTGATAGAACGCTGACGACGCTGGCCGATGACGGCTGAAGACAACAATTTGATGACAGCGAACGGAAGCACGTCACAGTGAGACACTTGTCCATACAGATAGGTAGCCACAGACGATCCGACGCCACAGGGTAAGTGAAACAAGTTTGTTACTAAATAAATACGTTTGGTACTAAATACATTATAGCTTTTTTTCCTTTGTAAGAGTGACCCAAACCCTAGAAGTCTCAGCCACATAATAAGGTATCAGAAAACATTGGCACACACAACTCTACACCTTACTATTACATTTTTGTTGGCACGTTTCATCGTGTTAGTCCCTCTTACGCTACCACCATTAACTGTAACTGAATAAATTTGAAACTCATAAAGTTGAATAGTTTACCCACCACTGTATAAAAAGTCGTTGGCATGATCTATACTTTTTTCACAAAATGTAGTAAAATGTTAGTGTATTTTGTAATTTACAACAACTTTTAGATAATGTAGACTTTTCTTGCTCTTCAGAGAATGTGTTATTTTTTTTAATGTTTTTATCCAAATAACTGATGTGTTATTTATCGTTATTTATGCGTTATCCAAATTAAAAGTAAAATGCCATCGAAACCTATCTTTTCCGTTGTGGTTCCTAAAAGGTTTCCCACTTTATCTCACGTGTCAACAGAAACTTTACCCGATTCTGCAACACATGAGTATAGCTTTCATGTGTATTGGTAAAAAATGGTAATGTTAACGAACCGACGCTTTACATTATATTGATTCTTTCACACGTTCAAGTAACGCAGACCACATAAAGCATCACGTACATACAATACACGCGAATGGTTACAAACAGAAGAATAATAGTAACATGACGTTTTTACTCACTGTTGTTCTGGCAGTTGTTTTTGTTTACGTACAGTACACTAAAGTGTAACGTGTCAAATACAATACAGTTCGTGCCGTCGTCTTGCCATGCTTCATTGTGAAAAAAGAGAAGTAAAATAAAATAAAATGTTGGTTAAATAAAGTATTTCTTTCGTTTCCCTTGTTCGCTTCTGCCTACACGACTTAACCTCATTTTGCAATTTCTTTGAGATATTGTCGTGTGATGCAACATTCCATATGATTGAAATTTCCTAATACTGGTAACCAATAAAATACAATAATACAGTATTAACATTATCACGAACCTGATGTATGAAATTATGCCACTTTATTTATTACAATAATTGCCTACATAATTTTTTCATAATTGTATATACGTTTTCAAGTTTACTGTGTCTACTGTCACTGCTGCTGCTGCTGCTGCTGCTGCTACTACTACTACTACTACTACTACGACTACGACTGGTACTATTACTACTACTTTTTTTAGAGGGGGAAAATGCTTTCTGCACCGTCAGAGGAAACGTGTGTCCCCTGGAGTGTGGGACTCTCACCCACTAAAAAATGGGGTCCCTCTAATTGACCCTTATGTGCTACTGCCCGTTGGGTGCAAGTTGGGCCAGTCTTTTCTTTTCTTGTACGGCCCACTGAATAAATGCAGAAATGCAGTCTCATTCCTCCTTACCACAAAGCATAATTTCAACTACGCCCTCGGGCATGAACTTTCTGAGCTCGATCTCCAGTGCCATCCTCTCTCTTGTGAATCTGCTGTACTTGAAAAAGGTGTGAAAGGCATCTTCATGGGTAGAGACACGGTATTAGCATGCTGGGATTTGCACCTTTCCCATACTGTGGAGGTAGGCATTAATTAAAATTGCCAAAAACACTGAGAAAATGTGTCATATGGAAGTTAACCTCACCGTGTTGGCGGTCAATCCATTGCTTCAAGTTCGATATGACCCTTGCGGTCCATCTTCCTCTATCCTCCTTATTTCATCGATTTTGCCAGTGCCGGAAATTGAGTTACGTGCCTTCATGCTTTACCGCATCCCTTCCTATTACAGCTCTTCTTTCGAAGAAATGGTTTCGCTCTAAAGCCAACAGGTCTATCGGAATCACTTCCGCTATCACCAAGACCACTGGCTCTGGCACAGTCAGGTAAGAGAATGCTACTCTGAAGGCTCCTTTTCTCTGCATCGATGCCATACATTTCCTGTATTTCTCCATCTGTAGTGCACCGGCCCAGATTTCGCAATCTGGGCTCACCGCTAAGTATTTAATTGTGTTCTTTGTAAGTATAGGCGTCAGCTCACACTTGCACAGGTATGATTGTGGAGATCCGTCGCCGGGTGAGCAATTCTATTTCTGTCTTTCCAGTGGTTAGATCTAGGCCGTGTTCTTCAAGACAGGAGGTTGCTCTCCGCATTACCTGATTCAAGCTTCTTTATGCATACTCAGTGTTTCGTACTATAATCACTGCCGCGATATAATCTACGTAACTAACAGGAAAGTGTTTGGCGGCATTTCCATCCGTAAGATTCCGACGTAGAATACGTTCCACAGGTCAAGGCCCAAAATTGAGCCCTAGGCAGCTTCAGCGGTGATCTATTTCCTACGAGGTCCATCTGTCGTATCATATATTAGTACCCTGTCACTCAGTTAGCATTCCATCAACCGGAGTAGATACTGTGGGATCCGGAAGAAGTGTTTTTCTGAAGGAACACCGTCCGGCCCTGGAGATTTGTCACTCTTCATCAAGCCTGCGGTCTCCTTCAGTTCTTCATCACTAAATGACGGCACTTCATCTGCTGCAACTGGACGCAGCTCATGTGTATTTACTGGGAGTGCATCCACAATGGCACTCATACGTGGCGCATTCATGATGGGGCTGATCGACTGTGCACCAAGCTTGTGCTTGATGACCCTGTAACCCAGCATCCAAGTCATTATTCACCTCAGCCTTTACTTCCTCCCACTTTCGTCGTTTGCTGTTGATAAGTCTTTTTAAGGTCTTGTCCTGCTGCTCTGTATTTACCGTTTCTTGTTCTGCTCTGCCATTCGTTTTCCTCCTCCTGGTAACAGTCCGCTTAAGAGAAAGACACCTCCTCTTCATCATTTTGTAATAAAACAGTTTTTGCGGGAAGTAAGGGATGGAATTTTCTGACTCCACGTGTTTGACTTGCCACATTCATTTTGTGTCGTGACTTGTTAAAGGCGTAATACTTAGAATTTACTATGGCTTCTATTTTTTCTTGTCACAGATGTCTTCTTACTTGAAACATTGAATCCCTCAGATTTATGTACTTTTCAAGTATGATATACTAAGGTTCTATGAACGTTCTATCACACTTGTCACGTGTTCCTCTACTGGGTGTCCTTTTGTCGCAGTAGCTGGATCGGCAGGCTGTAGGGGCGTGTGGAAGCCTTGCAACATTAAAAGACAAAAAAATTATTATTCCTCTACCGCACAGTTTCAGAGTCTGCGGTTCTTGCAGTCGCGAGAATAATTCCCATCGATCTGCTGGCAGAGGAGCGGAAACAGGTTTACAAGAGGAAGGCCGAAGTAGGGAAAGCACAAGAGCACGGGGACGCCAGGGCACATTCTATGGCTCTGTGACAGGAAAGATGGACAAGTGACACGAAGGAAAGATAGACTACCTTGCTCGTAAAACAGCTGAGTGGACTGATCGCAAACATGGATAGGTTAATTATTTTGTAACACAATTTTCAACTGGTTACGGCCTGTTCTGTACTAACCTATATGGGGAAAGTAGACAGACCAGACCGCATTTCTGTAAACAGAAACTAGACGATGCGCACCACACGTTTTGCACACGTGATCGATGGAAAGAGCAGAGACAAACAAATAATGGAGGATGTTGTGAAACAAATCACGCCCGAAAATATCATTGGACTGATGATGCAGAGCGAATACCATTAGGATCAGGTAGCAGCCTACATAGAGAAGGTTCTAAGGCGAAAGAAGGAAGCATAAAATGAGATTTGCTAGGGTCGCTGACAAAATAGCAGAAAGCAGGTAACGTGGACCCACTGAAGGTTTAAAACAGGTGAACGTCCACATGGACGAAAAACAATTGGCACCAGCCTGAAGCACCGAGAAAGCTGAGTCCCGGGGTGAATCCACGCCATGGAAAAAGGGTTTGTGGTTTTGGTGGGTGCGAGTCCCATACACCGCAGGAGTGCAAACATTCCACAGTTTCGCTAGTAAAAAATTATGTTTACTGTTACTATTAATGTTTTTTAAATTTATTATCAGATTTGTGTTCAGTTGCTCCGTATTCACACGAATATATTCAGTATTTCATTAAAATACGTTTTACATATCGGTGAAATACATCTCAATTTCCTTCAAGTGTAAAAATTATTTTGTTCAGAAAACATCCTCTTAAAGAATTCTCAGAAAATGACAAAGCAATAGAAGTAATAAATATTTCAATTCTGCACACTTGAATTTCTAATGTATTTTACTTAAATGATTAAATCAATGTGTATTGGTTGAAATAATTAGCTTTAGACCTCTGATTACAAGCATTAAAATAATTTGCCCTAACTCGATGTGTTCCTTACAAAATGGAAATAAAATACAGGATATTTTGAAGAATCAACACACATTTTTATTAATATAACTGCAAACGTAAAGAAACTGTATTAACTCTTTTGCAAACTATATAACAAAAAACAAAAGTAAAATAATTTCTCATTGTTATTTCATTAAAATCAAATTGTCTCTTAAAAAAATAATTTTACTTTTAAGTTTACTGTTTACTTACTTGTAAAACTTACTTGTAATTTTGGAGGTCTTTGTTTCTTGTTGAGAATTCGTGATTTAGTGTTTAAAATTTCTAAATGTGAAGCTACGTTCATCAATAATTTTTCGAAATGTTAATTTACTTATACTTATTTGTCTGCTATGACAGACGCGATTAATATTATGCCCAACTACCCGGGAAACAGTAACTCATCAGCTGCAAAGATTTAGTCTAATTCAAAGTGCTTGACACAAATATTGGTACAGTGTTGTATGTGAAGGAGTGAACACTGATTGATTATGATGGCAGAGTTGTAGGCGGCCAAATCATTCGTGTACATCTATCACAAGGCACAGCCTTCTTGAACCTAACTTTCTTTGACTATAGAGCCGCTCCCTAGGTCGGCAGTGATGGATCGATTTTCTTATCGATTTGGTTAATGAATAAATGTTGTCTGAGATCGCGTGGGATGATTGTCTTAGTGCTTCTACCTCACCTCTCTATTGTCTGCTGGAAGGTGTAGGATACGTTGCAAACAATACACTAACCACTTGAATTTTTAAATTAGTTCTAATAAAGCAGATTTAAACATTAAGTTACAGTTTATTGCCGCTAATAAAAATATTAATGTATAGTAAATCAATTTAGTATAATCCAATTCGTTATGAATATTTTGGTACCAACCGACCTTACAAGTTTATTCCATACATTAATATGTGTCTTTACATTTACATCTAACAGCCACGCCTAAAATGTAATCGCACTAATCGACAACAATATCCTCTACTACTACAGATTTTTTTTATTTTATTTTGCTTGCTAGTATGCTATGTAAAGTTGATTACTGCTGTGTCTTATGTCGATTCAATTCTTTTATGTCGACTGTAATATTATAAAGGATGAAAAATTTGTACAAAGAAGAAGATTGTTCACGTTTCCTACACTGAACAATTTCTAAAGCTTTTCGTGATATTTTCACAAAATTTAGTCAGAAGAAGCGATGTATTGCGCTTATTTCGATATTTATGTATAGACAATCGTGTTTATAATTAATTACTCCTACTAATTAGTTCACTGTATTGCTTCGGAAACGCTTGTATTTCTCCATCATTGTATTCGTCAAACATTCACTTTTCATGACGGCGTTCTTTGCCTTTGCATCCATATTCTCCTGCCTTCCTTTTATAATTTAAAAAAATACTCAGTTTTATTCAATATACAAGTATTGATTAGATATTTAGATTCTGTTTATGCTGTACGGAGTGTTCACGGGTATTTATAATCTGTCTTCCTTAGCAATAATTTATATATATATATATATATATATATATATATATATATATATATATACCTTTGAAAGACGTATAAGAGATGTTCTATAATATTTAAGAAATTATAAAATACATATTTATTGCAGTATACTAAAATTAGATTCTACTTTCCATTTTGAATATTATTTTACCGTCTTATTGTCTCATAAAATCATAAATGACAAAATCATTTCAAACTGTTTTGCAACTTTTATTTATTTTACACTGCTGTTCAGAAATAAAATATTCAGGAATGTCAGCATTTTCTTACATGATAAACCTTAATGTGGAACTAACAGACCTTACGACTATGTGCACTGTAAATTAAAAAAGCTTTTATCTACTTATTGGTTGCGGGTACTGAAATAGGCTAATAAAAAATTAATTATATTACCAAACATTCTTAATTATTAGATTTTTATGCTACCAGTGGTGTTGTGTTCCTACTGTGTACAGTGTTCGCTGTGTACACACTGATGGTTCACTTTAATAATTGAAAAACCATACGTAAATAATTAATTTAACTTATTAAATAAAAAAATTATTGATTACCCACTATAACAAAAGTGATAATGATTCCGAAATACTTACAAAACATTAGTATTGATTTCATAGTAACCTAGTATAAGTGTCCTTAATTACGCCACAATATAAATTCGAATAAAAGGTGCTGTTATACTTAAATTATACCTTGCAGTAGGCTACTGGACCTCAAATTATTTTCCTAAGAACGGAGACAAGTATTCAGAAATCTTGTACTTTAAGCAATCAGTTTCTTATGATTATCTCCATCGATTTCTATATGCCATTCCTTTTCATATAAAATAAAACGTTAATTTTTCATGTCATGTCCACTCTTGTAGAGTAACTTATTAACATATTCCAATACCACTCTTATAAAATGATCTCGAGATTTGCTTACTGGATCTTATGAGACCTGAATCTTAACACAGAATCTTGAATACAGTCTTTTGAACGATACTCTTCACCTGGTTTCTTAGCGTGCTTAAATTTAAAGATCCAGTACATCTGCCATATTTTGAAAACCTCTGACAGCTGTTTATCAGGTTCTTTGAAGCAAAATAAACACGGCTCAACTTTCCCAGGAATCAGCTATAGATAGGCTTGTAAATACTGTTCACAAAATCTAATCATAACTAGTTGATCTGTGACACTATAAGCCTAAATAACTATAGGTTCAACGTTCTTTGGAACAGAGTGTTCGCTCAATAATCACCACACGCTTTTCGCTATTGATGTGGGAATTTTGTTATAATCGCACTAGATACTGTGATACAGTTAATTATTGAAGCAGGATAGAAACGAAAACTAGATGAAATAGTTAAACACTATAAGGACAAAAGGAAACAGAAAAAATCATACTGCTGGACCAAATAAGAGATACCGGTACCCTAAGAAAATTGATGAAGCAATACAAAAGGACAATCGTCATTTAGTAGAAGTTGTTCCCGAAGAGGTAGAAGTAATAGACAAAGTTATAGTAAGAGAAACGTTATAACGAAATTAGCTGAATAAAATGAAATCGTCGAAAGGGCTGCTGTTGGGCAAAAGTCACCTAAACCTAAACCAATGAGAAAGAAAGACATAAAAGACAAAATACTGACTGTAACATGGGAAACAAAGATAACGTAAAACGACATAACTGAAAACAATTTCAACAACTTCTTTTTTAGAAACATGTGAACGAAGAGATGAAAAAACTATCTCAAGAAACTCCGACCAATAACGAAACATTGTAAAAGTACCTGCAATTAAGTACAAACACTGAATTTAACTATAAATTACTAAGCAGGTAATGTCTGCGTTATCGTAAGTGCTACACTTAATCCTGTAATAATACTAAAGATTTATAGAGTCAAAATTAATCAAAGGATTGAAAAGATTGGTTAAATGAAAACTGAAAGATAAGTGAGGAATTAAAGTTTATTGAGGAATCTGTTCACAAAAGGAACGGAATAATTTAGCGCAAACGCTGGCTGAAGTGATAAATAAAAACACGACCATTCTCATTAAGTATAGGTGAAAATGTCCTTATCAGCATCACATTGAAAATTATGAATTTTAACTTTGAAAGGGTCTCACGTTTTTCGTATTTGGGCTCTCTGGAAAATGAAAATAATGATATAAATGAAGAAATAAGGAAAAGAATTTAGAATGGTAATAGATGCTCCTATGGGCTGATGAAATACTTTAAATCACAATTTGTACACCGTGAAACTAGACTATATATTAGTAAAACCGGTCATGATATACGGAAGTGAAACTTGGGTACTGACATGGGGCGACCTGTTTTGACTTGCATCTCTTGAAAGGAAAATACTTAAGAAAATGTATGGACCCATTAGGGAAGGTGGAGAGTGGAGGATAAGATACAACAGAGAGCTCTATGAGTTATATAGGTCGCCTGATATTGTGATATCAATTAGGATAGCTAGGCTGAGATGGGCAGGACATGTACAGAGAATGAGTGAGGAGGATGTTCTTAAGAGGGTTATTAAATGCACACCAGAAGGAAAGAGAGGACGTGGAAGACCTAGACTACGATGGATCGATAGAATCCTAGAAGATGTGAAAAATTGGTGGACATTGGCTAAGAATAGGGAAGTCTGGAGGAAAATCCTGAGGGATGCTAAGGCCCACGGTGGGCTGTGGAGCTACTGATGATGATGATGATAAATGAAAATGTCCTAGTTTTAGACGGTGAAGAAGAGTACAAGTGAGCAGTACGAGTAAGGCGGGTATTATTACGAAAACATACTTCGCAAATAAGAAGACGGTTTAAGTGACGGTAAAAATGACATACAAACACAAACTGTAAGCGAAGAGGAAGAACACATTGTGGCATTGAAGAGAAGGTAGCCAGAGAAAAGGTCATTGTATACAACAGAGGGACTATTAACAGAGAGATGCCCATTTATGAGTGCCTAAAGTAAAGCATAGACATCAGTGTCCATAAAACCATAAACATTGCAGATATTTGTTTGTCTTTGAGAAGAAGAATTGTTGGATCAGATGCATATGTGTTCAATAAAGTTTGTGAATGTACTCTGAAGGTCTTAGTAACCACGTAATACTGTCGTGACTCAAACTGAAACTAACCGAAATTTTAAATGTTTATAAGACATTTAATATGACAAAAAAAAAACAGTTTAGAAGGCAACCATGCTGCCAATAAGAATACTTGGAGGTCGTTCCAGTACAACAATAATTTAATAAAGATTTATGTGTAAAATTGATTACACTTAAAGTTTGCTATACAACTATGAATGCAGTGGAGCAAACTAAATTATCCAGTACCAGTGAAATATAAACACTATTCTTAACGTTCAAGATTTTAATACAACGTATTTTGTATTTGTATCTTATGGGAGAGATTTCAAATAAGTCCATCCACATATCTGCTTAGTAACTATTTGACAAAGACAGAGACACGCTTAGAGAAAACAGGGTTCCGTATTTATAAGAATGCGATACCAACAAATTATGTCCGCGTTATGCTGTGCTAAACGATCTGTACAAATGCTACATACACTAAATGGCGTTAGACAAGGAAGACTCCTGAGGCCTGTACACGATGTACGCCTGTTTGTCCTTTTACAAAGATAAACAGATCACCTGTTACTAGTAACAGTAACATCCACGGATGCAGAAAATTGCAGTTACAGTACAAAATATTTATTACTTTAATATAACATATTAGACGTTAATAATTTATCTGAGTTCTGTTCTGGATAGTAAAATTAATTTAGCTGGTACGAAAGTAATACAAATACACTGCGTTGATACTTTTCAATGACTTTTAAAAACCTATCTATATCGTTTTATTTATCGTTCTGTTTTTATTAAAAAAAAAAACAATATATAATTTAAATACAGGAATCATTATGATACAGAGGACAAACATATAAAACAAATTATTTTCCTAATTATTGATACAAATATTAAATCTTTATACATTTCTGATTATTACTGTCAAAACCTTTTAATAACAACAGAATTACATTTTTGTATTTGATCTGATTCTATTAGTTACGTTGCACTTAATTTTCATTAAAACTCTTATGTGTTTTAAAAATGATAGTAAACTGCTCTGGATGAAAGAAAAATGCAAATTTTCAATTTAATTTTCAGTTCCTGATAACTATCGTTTTGTCTAGAGCTCCTTTTACTTATTAAATGGTTGTTACGTGTATATTAATTTCTTGTTCTTCTCATATCCTGATACATACTGTGTGGAATTCTCACTAATTCGATACTCTTAGTTACATCTCTCCCCCCTTTTCATCTCCTAACATTTCACTAATTTCCGTTTTCTTCCCCAATTTCTTCCGTTCTCTGTATCCATTGTTTCCTTGCTCTGCTCTTCTTAGGGTTTGTATGTCTATCCATACGCAGTATGGTTTTGGACAGTCCACTGTGATCGAACTTGATAATAGGCCTACGTCCATACCACTCCAGCTGCTTATACGAAAGGTTATGTACCTCATTATCATCAGTTCTCATGTCTTCGTTACTGACATTATTCCCTTTATCCTTTAGCCTTTCCTGACATTTTTCTAAAATGTAAAAATGAGTCACTTCTGTCGCTATTAATTTCGGTTCCTAGCATCCTATAAAAATGCACGTTAAATACCATTTGGCAAATTAGATTAGTCTGTTCTGGGAAAAAATAAAAAAAAACATTTTTGGAGATTTAGTTTTCAATTCCTGATGACTGTCACTTCTATGTATAGCTCATTTTACTTCTCAAATCGCTGTAAATGTATAACATCTTATGCCTATGTGATAAACAATCCACGTGGCATGTACATCATAGCTGCAGCAGAGATGTTTACTAGGTCGGCTAACGACGCAATTTCGAAAGCTCTCAACTTTTTACGCCTTCTAAGGGCGGGTCAGTTATTCTTTACTTAATTTACATTAAGTTTAAATTAATGTAAACTTAAAGAACATTGCCGTGGAACAATCTCGCAACGTTGCTTATTATAAATAGCGGTGTTTGGGAAGCGGCCAGTTAGTTACGAATTTGCGATCCAGTGTGCGTTTTCGGAATTTTGTGGCTTGCGATTCGGTGCTGCGGCGGTTTTACAGATACACCTTAGTGTAAAGTCGTAACTGTGAATTATTGTGTAAGGACTCTGTATTTCGACAGTGATATTTGTTGCTGTGTGTGTGTTATACAATCGTAAACATAAAGAATTTTTGTGTACGAGTGTGTATAAGTTTTTGTTTATTTATCATTGAAGTTGTAATTAAGGAATTCTCTGGTGTTCGATTATTTTATTCCACTGTTTAAAGATACAATCCAAGTTGTCATGTAAATTAATTATGTAAATCGCTTTCATGTAATCTCTTATAATATATAACTTGAAAATCATATTATCCTTGTTTTATTATTAGTATTTACCATTAGACTAATAAATCATATTAGAAGGTATTAGTAATATAAGCTCCTGTAATACGTACAATCAGTTAACGATTCGTTTACACGGATCGTGATGTTAGGATAGTGGACTAACTCACAGACGCCGGACAAGTCGTAACAATATTTCTGTACATACCGAAAAATATAATCACATTATTTGTATTACATTAACTCTTTAGCGTTACAAAATATTCTCTGTACATATAGATAGTAACCGGCACTTTTTATAAACAGCAATGACATAACACAGTTACAATAATACCGCACTAATACAGCAATCTGATACCTACAAAACGGTTCGCAGAACGAACTGCTGTACGACGACTGGGGGTTGCGCGGCTCGCGCGAGATGCGAGACACGAGATGTGCGGTGTCCAGAGTCTCAGTTAGGACTCCTGCTGTTGGGTCAGGTGGAGTTCAATTAATATGTTTTTACTTAATGGACGGCCTGAAGCGACCCTCGATGGTGGATTATACTGTAAACGAGATCGCTTCCAAGACTCACCTAGGGTAGTTACCGAGTCCGGCGGTCAGGGGATTGCGAGTTCCACGATCAGCCCGACCATAGAATATACGGGCCAGGTGTCTCAAGGTATCCTCAAAAGAGCAGACACGTAGACCTCTTGTCAGTGCACGAGAAGAGAATCTCCGGGGGACTTTACATGAAAGCTTACGCCCCCTGTCGAGAACGCGCTGGAACGCCGATCTATGACAGCGTGCAAGGCTGTAGAGGCAGGCGCAAGGCTATGACAGAGTGTAACCACACGAGACAGGCGTAGATAATCACCGGCAACACGTACGTGTTGACTATAAACTTACCTACCCGGGGGTTCATCGCCGGATTCGAAAGATCGAGCCAGAGTCTACTATGTTGCGCCGAGGCGCGTTGGCGGATCTTCTGTGCGTTGGTTCTGTGCGGGTCTTCATGTCGGGAATCCACATGAAGCCCGAGGTACTTGACGCTTTTGGCCCATGGCAACTCGACGGGAACTACGGTAAGCGGCCGAGAGCGCTTGCGGCGTCGCGAGAATATTACCGCTGCGTTCTTAGTCCTCCAGCGTTAACGGCAACTGTCCAGTCCTCAGCCCACCCGACATACGCGTCGAGTTGGCGCTGGAGCTTGACGGCCGCAAAGTTTGCATTCGGTCCCTAGGCAAAAGCCGCGGTGTCGTCCGCAAACAGAAATAACTTTACTCCAAACACACCGAGAACAGGAGAGAGGCCTAAGGACGCTGCCATGAGCGACACGGGAGAAAACGGTCTCGGTACGGTCTCGCAGAAAGCTGCCGATCAAATGGACGTAACGATCTGGAAGAAGGGCTTCCGTGAGCTTGTAAATGACACCCTCGTGCCACATGCGGTCGAAGGCTTTGTCTACGTCTAGAAAGAAAGCAGTCGTCTCTTTGCCCTGGCAGCCGGGCTCGTTAATGCACTCCACGAGTCTCATCACCTGACGAGTGGAGGAGTGCATCTCACGAAAGCCGAACTGTTTGGGGATCAGCACGTCTAGCCTTTCTAGATGGTCGCGGATCCTACGCTGGATCAACCGCTCGAAAGGCTTAGACATCACGGACAAGAGGTTAATCGGCCTAAGTTTCTCCGCGCGAGATGAATTCTTTCTCGGCTTGGGTATCACAATCACTGTTTCCGTTTTCCATTTCGCCGCAAAGTAGGTCAGCCTGAGGAAAGCGTTGAACAGCTCCGACAGGAAGCGAGTTCCACGCTCCGGAAGGCATTGAAGTACGGAGTTGAACTGCTGTCGCGCTAACCTGGTCTTTTGTAGTGATGCAAAACAAGACTGTAATTGCTGAGAAGGATCCCGAACTGTTTACTACGTTTTTGTGTAGCGGTTTGGAGGACGAGTTTCGCGAATTGCTGTACAACGAATCATCAATAAACAACTGCTAGTGAACCACGTCGCTACAACAACAGGTTAAGTACAACTATTATCAGAAACAGTTTTAAAGAGTACATTTTTTTTAATGTTGGCTTGTGATAATGTCATAAAATACACAAACCATAAAAAATGATTAACTTATGACATTTTATTAACAAATAAATATTTTATGAAATAAAGTAGTTTTTAACAGACTTCAGCAAGCAATGGACAAATTGTATCAAGGAACAGTACGTGGAGGGAGTCACACATGACGTGTGTGGAGACGTGTGGAGACTACTCGGAAATTGTTGCTTCTATGAATGGCAACCACTTAATATTGCACTTGAATACAACATAGGTTTTACTTCATTTTGCTTCCGTTTTATGTCTGCTTACCTTAAATTTTCTACTAAGAAAGACTTGAGTTCCGCTTACATCTATTTCTTCTGTCTATCCGTCCAGCCTATTCGTAAACATAAATCTTTTTTTTAACATTAAATGGGTGAGTTAACTTGCGTCTTTGATATTTAAACATCGGATATGAAGACCCTGTTATCGTAGATATTATGTAGTGCCAAATGACTTTTGCAAAGAAGCACAAAATTATTTTTCTTGTAAATTATTTAAATCCAGATTTAAATTCATTTATATAAACATAATTTAAACTGGACAAGCCAGTGAACTAGACTAAGTGACGGAGTACGGTCATGACGGTCGGATCAGTAAATGTGTATTTAATCACACGAGCAGTTTAGCTGTGAAGCCACCCATGTTTTACTTGACTGCAAGTCATTCTTTTCTTTCTAATGCTCTTTAAATATGCTGTCAAGGAATGCTGAAACGTTGTTACTTCATTTAGTACGTTTTGATAGAAAGTTCCCTTACGTATTTTACTTAATCGTTTCACCTAAATTTTGAAAATATCATTGCAGCTAAATTTTATAATCCATTTATTCAATATGAAAATACCTATTCGTTTTAATACCGATACTTTCCACTAGAACGTCAAACCGACAGAAGAATGAAAAATTGTAGCTAAATTATACTAAACAACAGAGTTGTGTGCACAGCAGTGGAGCAATTTCAGTGATCCTCTTGTGAAATTGTGAACTAAATAAAGTGGACAGTCGTGCAGTTTGTATTCAATCATCTATTGTCCGGCATCTCACGACGGACTAGACTAGCGTTGTAGATAAGAAAATGATCACGTCTCAGCGAGATACACACGCACGAACTCCAACAACACACCTACTTACACATTACGGACAGTCCTGTTTTACGGATTAGATATTTACGTCGGTCCCGGCGGGACGTTGTCCTCAAAACGCTACTGTTCACCTAATCAAATTATTTCGTTAACCGGTCTACTTGCAGCGAGACTTGGACTCTGAACAAGCGAGCCGCTAACATAGTCAATACCTTTGAAAGGAGAATTGTGAGGAGAATATATGGACCAATCCAAGTCAATGGGATATGGAGAATGCGTCACAATGAGGAACTACTATACGAGATATAAAAAGACAATGATCTGGCCACCACCACCACGACTGTATAGATTGGAATGGACAGAACACATCATTAGGATGGAAGGTAACCGAGTACTTAGGAAGGTACTGTTTAGTCAAATCGAGGGTAGAAGGTCTGTCGGAAGACCCAAGCATCCCTGGATTGAAGCAGTGGCGAGGTATGCTAATACTTTGCTTAAAATAAAACGATGGACATCGACCGCCAACGACAGGGAAAAATGAAAAATGGAGGCTGATGATTATGAAGGCTAAGGTTCGACTCCGAACTGTGACGCCATAGAAGTAGACGATGATAATAATTGCATAAAACTATGAATTGTACAGGTACACAAGTAGGCTACGTCTGTACCTGGAAGGAATAATGTACGTAAACCTATGTACAGAAGGCTTATAGAACAGATGACTGTACTATAAGAGAGAGCAAATTAAGGGGAAAGTCTTTTTATTATTGTATCACGTGATGTGGAGACTACAATTCGTGCTTCATTTTTATGATAAATACAAGTTTGTTTAATAATCGGATGTTCTGAATATCTTTTATGTTTATTTGTTATAAAAAGAGAACTTTGTTATTTTAAAACCGTGTAAACATTTAAAAACAAAACTATTGTGTGTCCAAGCAGCCATGCGCCCTGAAAGATTAGGCGACCCTCGCACCCCCATGCGCACTCACACACGCGCGCAGCCCGGCCCACCACCCGCTAATGTTCTTTTATGAGTCACCTACTAGGCACTGGACTGCAAAACTACGAATTTTTAAATATTTATCTGTATCCAATTAATATTGTAATTTTTAAATTCTACATATTATTCCTTAAAAAATGAGTCCAAACACGGTGTCATTGTGACACTCCTAAGCAGTTTAAAGGTCATTGGGTTAGATTAAAAACTTGACTATTTGAAAGTGGTTCTTTAGACTTTATTTGAATCAGTTATAAGGTTGTAACATCGTACAAATTTACAATAACTCTATGTGTGATAAACAATGTATGCAAAATTCAAAGTCAAGTACAATAATTAAGAAACGATAACAAATTGCGTTACAATTTATATGGCAAAAATTCATTTATAATAATATCTTAAAAGGAAAGTTTAAATAAATTTATGCTTACGACATTTTACAATATACAGGTACAATAACAGTTATAGGAGGGTGGCTTCTTCAAACGTGTCAAAAACATAATATTCATCTCTACAAAATTAACGAAGCAACAAGTAAATAAATGGACGGAATTGTTTTGAATTGGTCTATTAAATTAAAAAAAAAAATTAATAACGGTAAATATTACAAAGGATGCTATGAGAAGAAAACCCCACTAACTTACTGTAAAACTGCGCATCCAACATCGTCGTCTTCAGTGTCACTATCACTTTCAGACTCGCTATCTCCAGGACACAAGTTTATAATTTAGTCTCAAACACTGAGATCGTTAAGTCCTTCACTTTTCCAATCTTCGTCCATCAGCTTCTTCACGTTTTTTACTACAAGGTTGGTGACGTCTCCACCATCTTGTGTCGATGACTCTGCCGCCACTGTTTCGGTGTCATCTTCGCAAGAGGCTTGTTCTGTCTCATTACTTTGTACTGTAATTTCGTCCTTTAGTTGAGTATTTATTCGTTTTACTGTCCCATATGAAACACCGCAAGCGTCAGACACTCTTTCCAAAACCTTTTTGACGTCTTTTAAAGGGCCTAAGTTATTTTTCTCCAAATAAAAGTATTGAATCACAGAAGCGACTATTGTTCTTGCTTGTGAATGTAAAGTTTCTTTTGACTTGCCAGAAGACATCATTAAAGAATTCAAATACACACATAAGGAACTCACTATACTTTTAAACAAGAAAATAGGACTTAATATAGAAACACAGAAATACATTATATCCCGCAATATACTGACCGACACAGAGCTCTACTAAACACTGAGCGGCAGGTAGGCCGGGCTGCACGTGTGTGTGTGCGTGTGGGTGCGAGGGTCGCTTAATCCTTCAGGGCGCATGGCTGCTTGGACACACAATATATTTATTTCCGTGTTTACTTAATAACAATTTTTAAAACTTAATACAAATTATTAATACGAGATATATTTGTCCAACTACAAGAAAGATGACTCGTGGACGATCTATGTCCAGCTTTGGATGAAGATCAGCCAACAACGTCTACAAGACCAATTCGAGCAGGAATGGCGCGTGGAAAGAATCTGTGATGTGTTCAGCCGCTGGAAGAACTATGACAACATGCAGTTTTATACCGTGGCCCATTTCTACCAGAACCCGTTTTTCACTTTTATTTTAAAATGCTATTGTTGTTCCTTCTGTAGTATTTTTACTTCCATATTCCTTAAGGAATGGAAGTATGGTGATGGCAAAAAAAATCGTGTTCGAGATTATTGCAGATTCTGATTCTGCTACACTCAAAACATGAAAAAAAGTCGTTTTCCGAAAAGTGTGTGTGTGTGTGTGTCTGTGTGTCTGTCTGTAGATTTTTTTTCTATGGCAAACGATAACTGCCGCAAATTCAAACAGAATCAAAAGATTATTTGCATACAGCCCTAAATTGTAGAGTTCTCAAGACCTATTGTTTTTGGTGAAGATCGGTTAAGGGAAAGGGGTAGTTTACCTACAACGTTTTTTTAACAAGGGTATTTTCTATGGCAAACGATAACAGCCGCAAATTCAAACAGAATCAAATAATTTTCTGCATACAGCCCTGATTTGTAGAGTACTCAAGACCTATTGTTTTTGGTGAAGATCGGTTGAGGGGAAGGGGTAGTTTACCTGCAACGTTTTTTATCAAGCGTATTTTCTATGGCAAACGATAACAGCCGCAAATTCAAACAGAATCAAATAATGTTTCGCATACAGCCCTGTATTGTAGAGTTCTCAATACCTATTGGTGTTGGTGAAGATCGGTTAAGGGAAAGGGGTAGTTTACCTGTAACGTTTTATGTTTTAACAAGGGTATTTCCTATGGCAAACGATAACAGCCGCAAATTCAAACAGAATCAAAAGATTATTTGCATACAGCCCTAAATTGTAGAGTTCTCAAGACCTATTGTTTTTGGTGAAGATCGATTAAGGGAAAGGGGTAGTTTACCTACAACGTTTTTTTAACAAGGGTATTTTCTATGGCAAACGATAACAGCCGCAAATTCAAACAGAATCAAATAATTTTCTGCATACAGCCCTGATTTGTAGAGTACTCAAGACCTATTGTTTTTGGTGAAGATCGGTTGAGGGGAAGGGGTAGTTTACCTGCAACGTTTTTTATCAAGCGTATTTTCTATGGCAAACGATAGCCGCAAATTCAAACAGAATCAAATAATATTTTGCATACGTCCCTGAATTGTAGAGGTCTCAAGGACTTTCGATTTTGGTGAAGATGGGTTAAGGGGAAGGGGTAGTTTACCTACAACCTTTTACGTTTTAACAAGAGTAAAGTACTTAAAAATTTATTTAAACTTTTTGAAACAATGGTAATTGTTAAAAATAAAATAATTTTGTTGCCAGGCAATAAAATTATAATTTTTTCATTTATGTATTTTTTTCTCAGTTATGTACTGTTTACGTTTCCATTTTATTATTATGACTACCGCAATGAAAAGGCAGGGAAGACACACACGCGCGCGCGCGCGCACACACACACACAATTCGCGTTATTTCTGGCCTCATTCATGTTTATTTTCTTACATTTGCACGGTTTTTAAATGGAAAGTGCCGAACCCATACCAACATAACAAATGCAAGCCGAAAAGTGTCCAGCGTGGATAGCGATTTGCTTCCTGTGGATCGCTGGGCAGTGTAACTGCACGTGTTTACAGAGGAACGATTCATAGACAGACTTTTCGTCTTTAGGGAATGAACCCTCTGCAAGATGCTGAGGGTCCATGAGTGACTTCGGAGCGCTCCTTCTTTTCCGCATGTTTGTTCTGTGAAACGTACACTGTAGATTCGCAGCTTTATTCTAAGCAACGCTCAATAGGAAATGTTGAAAATTTTTATCCACGGTGTACCCTCATACACACTAAACCTGCTCTGATGTTTTAATTACGGACATCATAATATTAAAACTTTGGAAACTTAAGCACTACTTAATGGAGATCAATCATTAACTTATACAAGCCATTAATTTTATGCATGTTTTTTATATATATGTGTACAACGTTATCGGCAACAAAGAAGTAGTTTTTGTTAAAATTCCTTCCCGGGATATTTGGCCGTAGTCCAATGTTTTCTACAAAACCAGACGTATCGGCAATGCCACCGACTTCCATCATCAGTGAAAATCGAGTGCGATAACGTGAGGTGGTATACGTTAGTGACCACAGTACTGTGGTTAAGGCTGAAGCAGGAAGTAGAAAGAAGTAGTTTCTATGGTAATATTTCATTTCGAAAACGATTTTAAATATAAATCTTAGAATATGGAAGTCATGTATGGTTCTCCATACCGATATTTTTTTTTTAATATCTTCAACCATGCGAAATAAGTTTGTTAAGGTTAGAAACAAGTTAGTAAAATGGCGCAATAACTTAGATCTTCGGTGCTTTCAATTTTTAAGATTTTAGTAAACATCCTAATCGAATTACTAGCAATTTACCTAACTCTAACTCCTAAGGTATGTTCAATTTCGTGACTAAAAATGTTAATAAATCAGTGTCAGGCATCAGTACAATTTTTATTGTACAAAAATTCATCAAGATGTACACGCTGTAGTATAGTGTACATGCAATGCATAGATGCACTTTTAATATAATTTTTAAATTTTACGTATTTACACTTTTTTGTGAAAATATCACTTACCGTAACCTTAGAAACGTTTCCGTTGGAACTGATACACTGGCGTAGTGTATAGGGCCTTAGGTATTCAATTATATAAGACCATGTCGAACCGTTTCCGTTAGAACTGATACACTGGCGTAGTGTATAGGGCCTTATGTATTCAATTATATAAAACCATATCGAACTGATCATATTTGAATCTGGAGTATTGTCTAAACAGATCTATAGCTCGTTTTGACGACTTTTCTATCAATATTTTTAAACACCCTTCTTCACAATTTTTGTTCTCATCTTTAAAGCCTCATCTTTTCCATTTTTAATGACGCTAGTAGTAGCAAATTATCGTCAGGTTTTGTTATCATATGATAGTAATGTTATTAACTGTAGTTTTTAGGAACAACGAACGATATATTTTTCAACAGCGACATGTACGAACGTCCGTATGAATAATTGCGTACTGAGCGTGGTCACTCCAAAACATCTGCCCTGGCAACGGCACCGAGCTATCATAGAATCGAATTTCGAAAACATACCTTTACTCTTCACAGTTTCTCAACGCCGTAGGCCTATATGTAAGCTTAGTTGCTGCACATGATTTGCAACATTACCACTAGTAGCGCTGAAGCGGATCACATATTACTGTATAGTACTTAGCTTTTATACCCAGCAATTTGTGGTGAAGGGCACGACAATCAATTTTCAGTCTGCCTAAAAGGTTAGTATTGGTTTTTAAACCAGTATATAAACCTACCCTTGTTCACATTTTTAAACTATATCCGTAATGGTTTTTATCTTAGTAGAAAATTGGAAACAAATATGTTATCCGTTTTCTTGAATTTCTGAAATTATAGCCTAATAATTTTGTGTACCCGTGTAAATAACATGAAGTATTATTATTATTATTGTTGTTGTTGTTGTTGTTGTTATTATTACTATTACGTTCATTTATCAATATGAAGTATTCTTTTTATCATTTTTTTTATAAGTAGTACGTGCCCATTGCTGTTGCGTCCTTGCATATCGTGAAAAACTTTTATATATTTCTTTTTCGGAAAGAACAAGAGAAGAAATAGAAATAAAAAGACTATGTTTATCAGTTTATTACAAAATTTCAATTCTAGATTCATTTCATTATTTTCATGAATTTAGTCTGTAAAAACCTTATCATTGTAAAATAATGCTAGAAAAATAAATTATAGGTAAGTAGTGAAAGTACAATCCTGGACGTTTCTGTGCTCGAAAGCATATCACTCTCACGACACAATTGTAGACTGTAACGTTATTTTCACAACAAACAACAGTTTATTTACAATTTAAGATGTTTGGTCACCTCATGTATCAAATTATGTTATCACTCGCGTCGAAAACAAAAAATTCCGTCATAAAACTAAAGCTTTCCAAGATTAAATCATGTTGCATAAAGTAACCAGTAACATTAGTATTTAGACAGTCGTATTTTTATTTACGCTTTGAAGTTTAGACATTAAGATTTGTATATGCCTTGTTACAAAAATAGTGTTAATATTTTCAACTGCGCTATATTCTGTCTACTAGAAGACCTAAAAAATCCTTTTTCAAGAAAGTGTTCAGCTAATATAGGCCTACTTAACTCTTATTGCAAATTTCTACTGTATCACATAGAACACAGAGATAAACATTATTAATTTTAAATTTAACAAAAAAAATATTACATTATAAACATTTCTAAGTAACAGCGTCCCGGCAATTTAATAAACAGCGTCATATTAATAAAATGGGGTCCCTGTACATGATGAGGTTATATTTTTATGGCAGTAAAAGCCGAAATTAAACGGAGAGAAAACAAAATCATAAATATTTTACTTCCACACCGGTGACCTCTTGAGTTTTTTTTAAATATTCAACTTGTAGCCGACACTGTGAGCGATTCACCATGACAGCGCTGTACTTTGTGCTCTGAAAGCGAAGAATGCACAACTTCATAACAATTTACATTTACATAAGCGTCATTCAAAATAAGGACACCTATTTAAGGGCAAGAGGGGTGAAAGTAATGTGTTGTGTCACGCCTCTTCTCAGTTTTTCTCAACAAGAGCAGAGCTGAACATTTCTCTAAACACAACTAACTATTCACATAGTACTGTAGGAATGAGTAGTCACTTATACGTCCACACATTAGAACATGAGCTGCGCATTCGTGTAGCATACATTGCATCCCACGTGAACCTACGCTTAATTAGATCAGTAAAAGTAGTACCATCCTGAATGTCTCCATAGCCACACCGTAAACCAGGTGTCGTCATATTTATTTCATTGCTTCTTGCCACCACTTTTGATTAACATAAAGACCACAAATGGCAATATTGGTAATCGTAACCATCAACATACTACGGGATCATCTCCAACCGTCATTTCATGTTTGTCAGGTTAACTTTTTCGCTAAATTCACAACAATAAATGGTTAACTCAAAATAAATTGCAGCTTACGCTTCCTCGGAATAATTTTTCAGAACAAAGAATGAATTATTGTTTGCGCCCCTAATTAGGTTTCTGTACAAGGCAAGCATTTTCAATTTTCCTGACCGCATGAGTTTCAAATCTGGTAAAATTCGTGGATACCATGATTTTTTAACAAAACACGAACGTCGCTTTCAAAGTAAATAATCTTGTATTAATAAGCGGCATTAAATTAAAATAAATATAAGTTATAACATTACATATTATGTTGTAAATACATATTTATATACAATCTGATTTATTAAAATCATAAAATCTAAATAAACAATCGAAATATTTATTTTCAGTGGAAAGGTTACTTTCCCTATGATTACCTTTTCATTTAATACAGCTGGTTGACAGACCGTGGGTTATAATAGACTCGATTCACGTTAGAGAAGGACTTATTACACGTTCAGACAGAGAGAACTAAAATATACAGATGTGTAAACTGGCAGCTCGTCGTTAGACTGATACGCCTCAGCCAACTGTGAGCCTCACATTCCTCATAAGAGCAACACAAAAAGGTTTGTGTGTAAATATACACTATTTTCCTTGTAATCATTTTAGTGATGTGTAATTTGATATACAGTATTCATAGTCGGTCGACATATTCTAGATACCTGAAAAATCTTAAAATTTAATATTTTTTTTTACAATTTATAGAAATATTTCTTTTCGATTTCAATCAGATACGAAACATAATACTATCACAAACAATAATTCTTCAAACCGGTTTTCTGATGCTACGTAAAAATTCAGAGTGTTTCGTATTAAAATAATTAATCTGACGATAAATTTTCGTGAACGTTGTTATTACTGAAACGTTGGAGTATTGTTATTAGACAATTTGTTCAGCAGCCAACATCTTTGATTACACTTTCTCCGACCCCCCCCCTCCTACTACCCGTGTGCCTTACTATAAGAGAAACTCATTTTCTTCAACCTTCAGCGTTTGTTTTATTACAAAGTCTTAACAAAAAAATACGTTTTTAATTAAAAATAGAAGGGTTTCAAATTTAGTAATTTCTAGCGAGAACCGACCATTATTCCCACTAGGTAGCCGCCCAGCATTTCGTTCATCCGTCCCTCTTCAATTTGTTTTTTACTTTTGGTTTTATTAAACGACCTCAGCCTACCTAAATTGATTACCGCTGTTAGATTCACTTCTACTAATTTCTGGTGGAAAGGCTTTGAAAAAATGATAGTGTTTTAATGTTTATATGGTAAACGATTTCTATTATTATACCCTTTCCATACCCCATTAATAGTGGTTATTTCCTATAATTCAGTTAACCTATTGTTTCAATGAATAGTATCACTTACGAACATTTCTTAAACCGAAAACCCTAACACTTAAGGCACTGCAGACTTACAGGAATTATAACATGAATAATAATAACGTTGCACGTTTTAGTACAAACAATATAATAAGTAATGACTTCCCAAATGTCTTTTTGCAACAAAGGTTGTAACATTAGGAATTATTACGAATAAAGCACCGACGTGTGGGAAGTTGTTTTGTTGGTTGGAGTACAGATCCTCTAAATATTGAGTCATTAAAGATAACGGACACTTGTTAAGAAAATTTACAGTAACTTTTAACAAGTCATACGTCCGTTAAGAATATCGTACAAACACACTATTAAGTCTTATAAAATAACAAAATATTTATAGCCAAATAAATTAAGGAACAGGAAACAATGATACAATTAAGCACAATTTTGTGCCAAATTCTACAAACAAACAAAAGTTCCACTTCGTTCCTCTTGTTCTAGTTTCATAATTTTACCGTGCTAATAAATCCAGCCAACACTGCTTAACAATAAGTAAACAGGTCTTTAAATCTGCAGTTTCATCGTAGCGTTTCCATTCAATGAAACTGGTAGTGACCAGGTCCTACAGAAAAGGACGCTATTGTTTACCAGACACGTAAACCTAAACCTGCTGTTCAGTCATCAAAGTTCTGCTATTTTCTATGTACACGTTTACGTTTTTAGCGTATAAAGGATAGCAATTGATAATACTAAATAAATATTATTCCATTACTAATAAATGGTGACAATTAAAAAGAAATGGAGAGCCGAAGAATGTGGGAAGACAATAGCAGAACGGTTGCGGGAGACAACTGGCATATGCATATGAGTGAGTCCTGAATAATGGAAAATGGTAGGCCTAATTGTATTTGGAAATAATACACCGATTATACACATTTCTGTTCATTTGTAATTTAGTTACTGCTTCGGCGATACCAAAACTGATGATAAATTACATTGATAGTCTGTTGGAAGTTAGTGTATGTTGAGCTACGCGACAGTATAATACTCTTATTAAGTAACATCATTTGAAGTTTAAAATTTTAACATGTAAAGAGGAACGCATTAGTCTGTAAAGTTCATCTGTTGTTGCTGACTCATAAATGTTAATTTTTAATAACGACGTCTGGCGGTTGACATTCATTGGTATTCTGTAGTCAACGTAGATTTGTACGCACGAACAGTCAAAGGTTAAGAACAAGACAAAATTGTGCACACGCGCACACACACACACACACAATACACAGAATGAAATATAATATTCTGCTACCATGTGAAACTCTGCTATTGTTTAGAAACGTGTCCGGCAGTTTACAAACATTTATTTATTTGTGGTTTACAACTGGCATAATCGCCTACGCTGGTCGAACCAATTAAAATCCAGTTTGACTAATTTTATTGAGCCATTAACCAAGAATGTACTCAGCCACCACGGAATATGGCTATTCTTAACCAAACTATGATGCCACTGTTGATTATTGTTAAATTGTTGTCTGCATCTAAACAAATATCAAAGGATCCTAGAGACTACAAAAATTCAAATTACTCCTTTTACTACCCATTACTAATTATCTGAGCCACACAATAACCGACATTGAAAGGAAGAAATAATCAAAAAATGTATCTACTCAAACTAAAATTATCTTACAGTAGATAACGCCCTGTGTACACAAGTCAACGATGTACTACTCGAGCATTGCATCCGGTGTTATACGCTGTCCAGGCAGTGAAGGCGGCTGGAGGGTTAGGAGACCCTTGGCTCACGCACGCACACTGGCAGGCCGCCTAACAATAGACGGGGGACGGCACTTGACCTGTGCTTCTGTCTTTTTAAATACAGTTTACTATAATAAATTAAATTTGGTTATTCTGCTTAATCTTATAGTTTTGGTCGTTCCATTTAATTCAGACTGTGATTTCATTTAAAATAAGTCCAAATACGAAGTTTGTACGACGATTTTCAAATGTTTTACTCTTATTTGTTTATTTTGAAATATTGTGATTGCTAAACTTCTGAGAATTATTTACGCGACTGTTATTAAAAAAATGTTATTATTAAAAACTAAGATTCTGATCATTTAATTTACTTTTCAACTATTTTTCTGATACACTCCCTTTGGATGCCAGAAGCCGGTTAAATGGCCCTATGGTTCATTGTTGGAACTGCTAGCGGCCGATTAAATCGGCCCGTCAAATGACACTGAGAACTGCCAGCGGCCGATCTCGCTGGCTTTTTGTATATTCATCGTAGCGGATGCATTACTTTTAGTATATTTTTATACTACACGTCAAATTAATTCTAAATAGTTAGGCTACTTTACTATTTTTATACAAGGCTTTAAACTCGAGCTCAAAATTCAACTAAGTATATACTCGGAATTTTAAAATTAACTTTCTCTCTGCGTTCAAAACTCTGATGCTTATTTTGCAGGCTTGAGACTGCCGATGGCCGCATTAAAAGTTATATACAAGTTTATCAATATTTACAAATTTACAACAATTAAAAATCAAAATTCTAATAAAATATTTACAAAATGTAGCAATTTTGTTGTTTTGCTAAATGTAGCTTGGGTTGAGTGCAACTTTATACTATAGGTGCACAACCAAAATCGTCTTCATCAGTGGTGTCGTCATATTCATCCTCATCGGAGTCATCAGGTGCTAAGTTTACAATCAGTTCCTGAACACTTGCTTCATTTAACCCCTCGTTCCTCCAGTCTTCATCAATCAACTTCTGTACATGGTCGACGTATTTAGTCCACATGTCGGAAGTAAAGTTGACAACAGATTCTCTAAATAGGTTTTCAATATCTGCCAGTTTAAAGGTTGTATTCCTTTCAAAAACAGTCGCATTCATGTCTTCATGGTAATCTCCTGTCTTCTTAGATTGGAACACAAAAGGGGGAGCGCTAATAATTAAGAGTAAATTTTTAATATATTTACATAGATACATATCACATTTCATTTTGTGTGTCTGTAAAACAATAATATATAATATTTTTATAATAAATAACATTTTTAAAAGTTCGTGCTAGTAAAAAGACAAACAATTATTTCGATAACGTATAACAACTATTATTTCATATATTGTTTATTTGAAATAAAAATATGAGGTTTGAAAATAATCTTTATATCTATATATTAAAATCTGTTACATATGTTGATTAATTTTTTCAGTATTATAACAATAAAGAGGTGGGTCGTCAATCTGCTCTTTATCGAGTATCACAATTGGTGAATCGGAAAAAAAAAATTAAAGGGAGTGTCACAGAAAAATAGTTGAAAAATAAATAAGATGATCAGTAACTTAGTTTTTAATAATCATCATTTTTAATAATAGTCGCTTAGATGGTGTTCTAAAGTTTAACAATAATTAACAATAGTTTAAAATAAACAAATAAATGTAAAACATTTGAATATCGCCATAAAAACTTCGTGTTTGGACTTATTTTAAATGAAATTACAGTCTGAATTCAATGGAACAATCAAAATTAAAAGTTTAAGCACGACAATAAAATTTAATTTATTGTAGTGGACTGTAACTAAAAAGACAGCAGCGCAGGTCAAAGGCCTGTCCCTGTCTATTGTTAGGCGGCCTGTCAGTGTGTGTGTGTGTGTGTGTGTGTGTGAGGGTCTCCTAACCCTCCAGCCGCCTTCACTGCTTGGACAGCGTATAGTAGGAACAGGCGTCCTCGCGCCTACACGTCAGGTGAAGCAGATTTTAACGTAAAATCGTTTTAATAATATTTAAAATTTTCGGGCTAACTAATGTCGTTAATAAATCACTAATATTATGAAATTTTCAAGTTGTCATCAACATTCAGGTTTTTTTTTGTTCAACTAGGCGTATTATTAAGCCTATTAAACGTAAATAGTAAAATTTGAAACTGAAAACGTTTTGGCTGTATATTAAATTTTTGTATACGAAAACGTATAAGATTTGATATTTTGGTATTTATATAAAAAACATTTTAACTACAAAATTGTAATCGGGTACAATCGCGTGCGTGTCGCGCGTGTATAGGCTACATAGAACTGAATTGTTCAGAGTGTTATGCGAATTTACGAATTTATGTATGAACATGTCTTTGTATCCTCTGACAATAAAAGTAAATTATGCTTTACAAATTACAATTCATATAAAACATATGAGCTATAGTATAAATTACATCCAACAAATAGCTAATACCTTCTCTACTCCCAATTCCATATTATCGACAAGTACATAACAGTACATACTTGTGTGTATATAATATCTTAAATCACGTATGCTTCTTTGCACACTGTCCACGTGGTGAGACAATATCATGAGTAGTCTCGATGAAATCAGGTTCTAACCTAGTACGATTACAGTTGCATTGTAAAATGAGAGCAATATTTAGTCACGGGTCTCTCCAGTTTAGACAGTTTACACAGGACAGTCTTCCTCCAATGCGACATATCCTTATTCTTAATTAGCCAGGTACTGTCGGTAATTCCCAGCATTCACAGTAACTTGTATGGAAATCATAGTAGCAGAACACCAGTCATTTTCGTTGACTTCCATAACAAAACATGTCCATTACAGGTGAAGCGATATTGTTGTAATCAAATGAGAGTGATCATATAGCAGAGGATCCTCGGTGAAACGTGAGAACCAGCTGAAAAGTTGTATTTATAGATAATTAAACGTCGTTGAGAAAGCTGTGGTTTGTGGCGTCAGCAGAAAAAGAAGAATTGATAGGTAAGATTTAAAGAACATCCGACTAGTCGTTGTCATTGATTTACAGAATTTTTTTGTAAGTATCACTTCCTGATTATAACAGATGGCTGTTTAATTATTTAGATTAAACAGCACGGTTGGCAAGCAGAGTTTAGATTCATCTACAATGCAACAGACCACTAAAATAACAATGAATATGAGTACGTAAAACCTTATTTTATGGCATTTTCGTAACGTGGCCTTAGAAAAACAACTGACAGGAAACACATATCCGCAGATTACGTCTGAATAATCTAAAACCTCGAAAGATCAAATCAAACTACATAACAGCAATAGATAACAGCTTAGACAAAACCCCTTATTAAAACAGTTCTCAGGATTTTAGAGGGTGTTTGAGGTGAATAGAATAGGTAAACAGAGGAATAAAAATTGACGGATAAGGTTTCAAACTGAAACTTGCAGACGATGTAGTGTTGATTACTGAAAATATAGTTGATGTGGAGCACCTCATTAATCAACTCAATCAAAGACACATGTGTTTGGTCTGAGAATAAATACGTAAAACTCGATTTACCAAGACCGGAAGGTGTGAAATTGTTAGTGAAATTCTGACAGCTGTGAGTAATTTCAAGTTATAACAAACAAGGAGATGGAGCGTCAGAAATAATCACCGAATTAAATCGTGATGATTAGACTGAATAGTATGAAGAACTGTAAAGTGCTCATGTGTTAAAAAAGGGACGAGTTTAACAACTATGTACTTCGTTTATTGATTTACGGATCAGAACCATGTGCGATGAACATGGGAATAATTAAAAAATCGCGGATAGTATAGTGAAGCATGTAAAGGACGATGCTAGGAATAACAAGGAGAATCAGGAGAGCTGTTGAAAGTGATACATAACCAAACTCGAATAACGGTCTAAGAAAACTAAGAAAAAAATGTGAGCAAGGCATTTGGATAGCTGATGAGTTGGCATATGGTCACAAAGCATACTACTAATACACTGGAGACCAAGAAACATTAAGGGAACCACAATGACGGCCCTTTGCAAGTTGAGAGGATGGCCTGAATTAAGAACTTTGTTATAGTGATCCGGGACAAGATTTGGTATGGAAGAAATCTACGAAGAATGTTCAAGAATCCTATACGTAAGGAGCAGAATGGTAAGTAATAGCAAAGAAATTATGATAACATTTATATAAACAAAAACTGTTTAAATTCATAATAATTACAATAATTAGTAATAATATTATTATTTATTTATTATATTATGAATTTTATTAACCTAGAGGATAATATTGCAAACAAGAACCATTCACAAAACAGCATATAGGTATTTATTATGAAAATCCTCTTATATAGGTATATAGCTAGGTATTTATTATCCTCTCATATTTTAAGGAGAGTTACTTCAGGATGTCAATTGAACAAATAGTTATATACAACGCGAACATCGTCATGAAAGGAAAATGAAAAGTGCTGAAAAATTAAGTACAAATAGTTACATACAACGCGAACACCGTCATGAAAGGAAAATGAAAAGTGCTAAAAAATTAAGTATAGAACATGGGACAAACATATCAAAGCAACATTCCAGAATTTCACAGATTAATTAAAAAGTATTTCGTACTCAATAAGTCACGAGAGAAAGGTAATTAATGAGTCATTATAAACTGTATAAAATTCGACGCTACAGAATTCAAAAACATTGTGTTCTACAAATATATTTGCAATTTATCTTTAATATTAAAATGTTAAACAATTCAAAAGTAGGTACACATAACTCGAAATTAATCAGTGACATTATATTGTTTGATATTGTGTAACTTCACTGGATAAGCCTGTGTTTCTTTGCTATTCTATTCTGTAATTATTTTGGTTTCAACGTGATAAATATCGAATTTATACGTTAATGGCGAAATAAACATACACAGACCTACGTACAGTTCAGTTCAAAAATATTACGTGAGTACAAAGTAAAAAAATAAATAAAAATAAAAATGATGCTTTTAAATTGGTTCCAGTCTGGAGTAAAATTATCGAATCGAGATGACCTGATGCGACCTTTAGCGTGATCACAAAGTGCACAGAGAACAGTAACAAAAGCTAGAAGCATACATATGATTAATTTTGACGTGCTATGTTACTTTAAGGTGATTAAAATTCACCGGGGAAAAGGATTTGTTACCGAGGCAAATTGGAGCTAGTGTCAATCATAAATTGGTTGTTGATTTGAAACAATGAATTGTTTTGTTTGCTGGCAAACCGGATAACACGCAGCTTGAAGCAAGAACTGGCCACCAGTCGTGATCGCCTGCAGGCAACGTCCCTCTGCTCCTGGCTGCGACTGCCGTTGATTCAAGGAAACAAGCGCTCCGTTCAACTAAACTCATCAAAGATTGTTCTTCATTTGATAAGTCACACGTGTTTGTTTTACCTATTAATTCGACGACCAAAATAATCAACAATATACTAATTACATTAATTAGTAATACACGATTTACAAAGTACGTTAAAGCAGTAAGATTCTATATTAATAAAATATCTGGTAACAAGCGATTCAAATGTTTTGAGAACAGCTTTTCTATGTTTTTTGTTTATTTTGTACGGTATTTTTTACGAATTTGGTATTTTACATTCATCACGATTATCAACATTTTCAATGCGTTAAATAGGGAAGAGTTGTAAAGTAACTGATCAAACATTTTTGGTTTCTATTAGACTATAACAGAGGGTGTTACAAGCTAATGTGCAATACACATTACCATGTTATGTGCTGCAATATGTACATATCGCAGTGTAACTTACAATACTCTTAAGGTTTGATATAAGAAAAGTGCGTATATTTTTCTGATAGATTCATTAGAATAAGGTCTGATTCATAATTCATAATTTTTGTATTTTATAAGTGAGCCCAAAAATTCAAGAAGCCTTATACCTAGTTTAATTCTATGGCCAAACAAAATTGACGAATAATTTCATTTCAAAATACTTCGTATGGTAATTCTGAAAAAGAAATTATTATGTCCACTTAAAAGTAATATATTAGTATATCAGTTCCAAACTACATCTGCCTTAGTATATATTAAAATAGTTGCCATTGTTTCTTCTCAGATTTTATGGAGGGCTGTCAAACAGTCTGGAATTGGGGTCGATTACCTTAATATCTATTACAATTATCAGTTCATAAACACACACACGGTGTGTGAGTTTTTTAATACATTTTAGGGGGTGTAGACTTATCTGCAAACGTGGACAATCCTACATTCTACAGTAGGCTCGCAGTAGCTGTTAATAGGTTAAATCACATTTTACGGGAAACAGAAAAATCTGATTACGAAATAATATTTATAATTTTAGATACAATTAGACCCACAATTAAATCTAAAACTATTTGGTCATCTAATCAGTACGTATCTGAAAAAATATATTATTAAATGCAATACTGCCTGCATGGACACCGTAAAGGCGGTAAGCTTTTCTTTACCGCCTACATTGGCGTACATACGGTCTTCAGATTTCTATAAAATTATATTCCTAAATGCTTCATATAATTTGAAAATTGTTTTCGTGTAGATCTGCTTTATTTTTATGACCTAAACAGATATACGATGGTCGGCGTCAAAATGCAGAATGACTCGCTCGATAAAAGAGTTGATTACGCTGTTACCTCGTACCTTATTACGTACCTTACCTCTCTTCATCAGTACTTTTCTGATGTAATCGTTCCTGCTCAAGTGTGCCAAGGTAGAATAGAACTAAAGTACGTAAAATACCCCAACTGCTTACCTATATAGATGTTGTCATTATTGGGTTTGTCACTGCCTTCCGATAGGAGCCTCGCGCAAAGCTGGACTGCATAAAAATAAAAGAAAACAAACCAAAATGTCTGGTTTGAGGAACTAGGAGGGACCTGTGCGCCAACAACAGTATGAATTTGGAAGTTACTGTTTTGAGGCAGTTAATATCGTTCACGTATTTATGAAAACTCGGAGGAAAATAATCCCAGCCGGAAACAGGGGTAGTTTACCCTTTACAATCTTGAAGAGAAAATTGTTTTATAATCACCACAACTAGGCTCATCATTTATAGGACTCTAGTCAGACCACTTACAACGAATGGGCAGGGAAATCTAGACGGTTAACAAGTCGGCGATAGATCTAGCAGATAGATTGACAGGAAAATACTCAAAGTATTATACTTTATTATGCGACATTATCAAATGATTAATATATTTGACAAATATGCAATTACGAGATGTGGACATGAAGAAAAATAGATAATTTTACCAATTTTACGTTGCTTGTTAAGATCTTAGCCTTATCGTTGTACATATAAGTTATGTATCTTTTAAAATAATTATGTTAAAGTACAGAGACTGGAATAGCCGAGTCAATTCCACAGAATGGACAAAATCAGGATTCCTTAGATGTCGCACAAAGTGATGTATCCTCGGCGGTGGTGAGATAATGTTCTAGGTGGTCTAAAGCAGATGAGGCCGAATATCATCCTTGAGTGAGGGATCGCGAAAGATACGGATGTTAACAGTGAAGAAAAAGTTACTGTAACATTTCAGTTACAATATAAATCAGAATAACAATAAATTAGATGGGACAAATTAATATTTGGTTCCCGAAAATTTGGTTGAACGTATACAACAGATTATCCTCAGCGCCCCCGTATCCTCAGACGTGTAAAAAGCCACTGAATGCGACGACCCGCTATATTACGTCGCACACTTTACGACCGCGCAGACCATCGAGTTGGTCGGTCTAAAACCCGATGTGGATATGAAGAAAAACAGACAATTGTTAAGATTTTAGACTTATCTTTAAAAGTGTGTACAGCCTATAACAGTATTCGGGTGCCTCTTACACCCATGTCTCAATCTCCAGCTCAGGTAATAATGAAGCTAGGTGATTACTCCACCAGTCACTGATGAATATTACTTCATTCTCTTCCATACTTCCCGTAATCTAAGGATGTACCAATTTCTTTCTATCCACAACACGTCGCACGAACATGTAATTTGTGTTACTTCGGTTTAATAAATGAAATATCAAACAAATAAACAAGAATCAGACTATTGTTGTAACATAATTGGCATAATTTGTAATGAAATCTAACATTACTTATAGCAAAGGAGTGCTTAGAGTACTTTTCTGTCGAATTTATGTAGTAGATCTATCGGGGACTTGTTAAACAGATCAAATATCGTTGTCCATTTTTCGTAACTGGATATCAACAAGTGTTATAATAAAAGTCTTAGAGTAAGTACTCTTGTAATAAAGGATGTCATAAACCTTTAGTTCTGCAAATGATCTCAAAGAATCCTTTTCCCGTTTATAATAGACTATAAGAAAGTTATTAGTGTAATACATTAAATTGATTGCAATTAGGGTCTACTATAGAGTAAACCGTAAGTAAATATTAACCCTAAGATCAAATTACTTTAGAATCTAAAAACTATAAAATATTTTTCTTATTGTTTATCAAGATTTTGATAATCAGAAGCAATTACAGCCATACGTGTATATTAAAAGCATCTCGACTGGCACCTCTGTCCAAGGCGCCGACCATGTCGCTAGGTGTCAGCACTATCTTCAGTTGAAAACACTTTGAACTCGTGTAAGATAATTTTAAATATTATTAGTTTAAAAAGTAATCGTGGATCTACAAAAGCACTTAACTGATACGTTTGGATTCATGAATCTGTTCATATTCATCGACTAGATTTATACAACTTATTCTTTTATAACATGACTAAAAAACAAAAAATTAATTATGGTTAAAACCTTGAATGCTAATTAATGCAATAATTTGAATTTGTTAATGCAGTAAAAACACATGTTCAGTTGAACGTACAACACATAGTGGACATAGTTGCGCGCGCGCGCGCGTGTGTGTGTGTCACGAGCTATGACATGATAGGACGTAACTACACGGGGTACATATAATGCGACCTAAAACGGTTTTACGAACTGGTATGTGAGGTGTGTTTATTGACATAAGTATTTACACACACACACACACACACACACATATATTAACAGAGAGGGAAGGACACGGAGAGTGAAAGACAGATAGATAGACACACAGAGAGATTTGCGGTGTCTAAATAAAATATCGTTTAGACTTTTAAAACTGAATAATACTCTTTTTAATAAAACCACAAAGAAATCAAACTTATCACCCATTGTAATTGAATTCACTGTCATCGTTGTGGATATCTGCTTATCAGTGTACAAACATATTCTGTACCAGTACGATATACATATAGGCTACATTACGTATAAATACTAAGTCTGCTGGGCTCCCTAAGTGCTGTTATTGTTTTAATCACCCATATACCTGTTAAAACCTATAACTACCGTATTTTCATGTGTATAACGTGCATTCATGTAGAACCCGCACCCGTATTTTATCGGATACTTTTATGCAAACATTTTTTGTGAATTAGAAGTATACGGTGACGAGAAATAGTTGAAAGGAATTGTTGGAAGTATATGGAAATTCGCAGCTGAAACGTAAAAAGAAACTGAATAAAGAACTGTTTCATTAAGAAATAATTAAAAATTGCACTTAACGAAGCTCATTTATTCAACACAAAAACATTAAATTATTACAAGTCTTTTACAATTTCGACCAACTTATAAATTAAACAATATATAAAATTTAGGGATTTCATCCCAAAAATTGTGCTCTAGTAGTTTTTCGTCAACTCAAAAACGGTAGAATACACACGAACAAGATTGGCACGGAATTCTGTATTAGCGACTTCAAAACGTTGAGCGATTCGTTTAGCTGAAACCTGTATCATTTCAAAAGACGGTAAAGCTTCGCTGTTCTTTTATAAATTCGACAAGCTGCTTTTCTGTCTCCAAAAACTTTGGTGATTACCACGAAAAGAGCCCCAACCTAGGAAAGGGCTACTAAAGCTTAGTTCATTGCCTAACAATAGATTCCGGTAGGCCTAAATAAAATTCACGTGATGTACCTAGTTCTGTTACAATTTCCTTCGTAATTTACTAAGTATCTTATTTTTTAATTTTGAGATTAAGTTTCGCCATGTACGATGTTATGCCACTCTTCGTTAATATTTAGTCTGTTTACTCACATAGCAGGAACAACGAATGACTGCAGAAATGACAAATACGAAGTATGATAACTGTACGGGGAGCTGTAACAGAGTAATGTGTAACTGTATCCACCTATATTTATAGACTTGCACTCACTTATTACATGTACACAATTCAGGATAAATTACATTATTTGTGAATAACGCGCACCCACTTTTGGGGGAGAAAATTAGAGAAAAAGTGCACGTAACACACTTGAAAATTTTTATAATTCTGTATATTTTCTACCTTCTTTTACTTACTCGTGAACAACTCAACTTATATAGAGTATTACATAAAGGATGCAAGATTTGAACAACGCGCAACTGTTGCTCTGTTAGTTTGTCGCCACTGAAAATTCCGTATTTGTCATCTGATCAATTGCTATGGCGGTTACGTGAAAAAAACAACACTACTTTCACGTGAGCTTCTGAAAAACTACTTGAACAGTGTTAACAAACGCATACAATTCACACTTGAAACAGAGGAGAACAACCAAGTGAACTTTCTTGATCTCACCATTATTAAATCCCAGGACTCCTTCAAATTTAAAATTTACAGAAAGCCCACTACCACTGACACCACAATACACGCTCATTCGTATCACCCGTGGTCCCAGAAAATGGCGGCATACAATGCATTTGTCCATAGACTTCTTACTGTACCCTTAGAGCAAGATTGCTTCATTGATGAAGTAAACACTTTAAAACACATCGCCATATCCAACGGTTATAACGCTAATATAATAGATAAACTCATCTCCAGACACAAGCGCAAATTTCAAATTCCGAACAGCGCGGTGCATAATACTGACAGATATATAGGCCTATAGATGGAGTACACATCTTTGTTGCCTAACATCATAAGAAATCAATTTGAGAAATACAATATCGCAGTTATCTTTAGGACAAAAAATAACATTGAAAATGCTCTGCGCCCCAAGATACACAGAAGCGTAGAGACACGCTCTGGCGTTTACAAAATTATGTGTGATGATTGCGACATGTTTTACATCGGCCAGACCGGGAGACGTTTTGAAGAGAGGTTCAAGGAACACCTGCCCATGAAGAATGTAAAAAACAGTAAATCGACTTACGCACAACACCTGATTGATTGTGATCACAGTTACACGGACTTCTCTGTTAATTTTAAACCCATGCACTTTAGTATAAAAGGCCGATATATAAATGCATTAGAAGAGTTTGAGATATATAAAGCTGCTTGGACACAGAAAAAGTGCCTTTTGAACGATAAGGTGTCGTTCAAATCCAACGCGCTCTTCGATACAAAACTGGCACAGACATGAGGAGTACTACCAACTTATCTCTACATTGAACTTTATACGGCTAGTGCGCGTTTACTTTCTCGACGATGCGCATCGTCCCCTCGTGCAGTATGAGTGTTTATTAAATTCAGTGTTTTTTATGTATGTGTTTTTTATGAACTGACGAACTCGACCCGAGTGATCATCACCTTGAAGATGGGAACTTGATCCTGAAACGCGTCGTGCCTAGCGACCAAAGAAAGTTGCATGAAGGAATAACAGGTATCTTAACCTATTTTAAAGATTGACTATTGCAACTTGGTGACCATACACACAATGAAGAACAACACGTTGTTATGATGAAAACATTAAAAGTATGAAGAGTGTTAGTGTGGAAACAGTTCGCAGTTGCGTTGAATTTTCGGTCGGAAAATGCACCTAAACCGTCAAAAGTTCAGAGACTGTTTAAGAAATTCGAGGAAACAGGTGCGGACACTAAATCCCCGGGCGTCCTCGAGCTAGTCGGTCTGTTGTAAACGTCGCCCAACGCGAGAGAAAGTCTTTGAAGTGAGACCGTCTCATCTCATAACAGCGACCAGAACTAGCCACAACCACAACTAGGCTCATGAAAATCTAGAGTCCGATCCACGTATACCAAGTATCTACGGTGGTCCTTTGGGCATATCCGATTTTTTTGGGGGATTTTGAGGTTTTAAAATCGCGTGTTTCTCTCAGCAAACCACAAATAAGTCCAGAGGTCGAAGCGGAGATTCGACTTGTTCGAATCCGGCGAATTAAGTCGCCAATTGTACGGAAAAGTCATCGAAAGTGGAAGAGCGCGCTAGTAAACGTCTTATATTGTGTTCTACAATTAACGGAAGTTAATACGCTTAGTAGTAAAATTAAAAAGCTGTAATCTTTTAAAATATGATGTTTTTATTAAAAATTAACTACTCGTGCATTCTTAGTGGGACACACTATACCTCTTTACGTGGAAAGTTTTACTTAATCACAAAAGTTTGCATACTCCAAACATGTTTGCATATATTCTCCGTACATTTTCATGTTTTACTTATTTTTACATATTCCAAAAGATTCTCTTCCACAGAAATTCTCACCTGTTTTTTAACAAGTCTCCAAATATTTCATTTCTTTCTGGTGCGCTGTAGTTTTTAAAACATTATTTCACCTAAATTATTTCTTCATACTAGTTTAGGACTAGTTCTCTTCTATGCTCTTCTATTTCCACCCAAACTGTAAGTATTCGAGCTGATGTTCATTATGAGCTGACTTTGTAGCAAATAAAGAATACTTGTACATAGATAAATACAGTTAGCATAATCCTTGGCCTTCAAAGTAAACAATTCAGGTTTTCGTTTTACAAGAATGTGTCTACATAGTCAGAATAAGTTCTGAGTTATAGAATGTAATTAGAAAAAAGGTAGAATAAGTTTCACATGGTTATGAAATTTCGAAAAAAGAAGCTAAGTAACGAAGTAAAATTACATTGGCACAATATAAACAAAAATGTGTAATAAATATGTTACCAAGCCTTTTACTGTGAAATAGAAAAGTTTCTGTTTTTAAACAAATGTGTCTTAACAAATTGTTGCATGAGAGAAAATTTTTGTCCGTTGAGAAACAACCACCGAATACAATTTAGAATTGGAAGTCAAATTTAATTTTAATTATTTATAAGCATGCGAGGAGCCGCTTGATCAAATTAAATATAGCTTTAAAAAGTAGGCCTACAACTGACTAATGATGTGTTAATAAACATAATATAAAAACAATCTACCTATTTATATCATTTAGAATGGATTGAAGATATAAATAATAAGTGTTTTTTAAGGCAGTGGATTTATTGTTAAATGTTGTGTACTTCAAACCAATTTGTCTTGTAACATATTATTTTAGCACTATTCATTTTATCACACGTAGCCTAGTCTAGCTTTGCATAGAAATTGAATTATGTGAATACCTTTATTACAGGTGGGGACAACTGACGTAATCTGGCGGGAAATGAAAGAAATTACTGAATAATTTTAATTGGTTTCCACTTTATAAAGAAGGACCCCCTGCGGAGGTCGTATATTACCTCCGTTGATTTTGTCTTGCCAATGTATCTTTTTGCTTAAATGATAATAAAATTACCACTTTACGGTTGGATGAGCTTTGTAATTGGTAAGCATTAGCCGTATCTTATACTGCATATAGCGTTTAAATTCCAATCGGTTATAAAATAACTTTAACTGACATATTTTAATAAGCACTTAATTTTAGATGATTAATCTAAACGCTTGAATATTAAACGGACGCCAAAGTATACTTCAACGTGGAAAGATTAATATTTTTTAAAATTCGGTATTAAAATATTTTTCTATATGATGTATGTGCACTTACCTCGTTGAGTTGCAGCCCTGTTTTTAGTTAAACACGTGACTGTAATTTTATTTAACACTCTACGTTAGAAATGCATCAGTGTTATATTATGTGCAAGAGGTGTAGGCAACATAAAATATAAAGTAGCAAGTAGTGCCTGTACGCTCTTGCACTGTACAAAACATGCCTGGAATTACCTTATTCTGAAAATAATTATAAATAAGTAATCTCTTTGCAATATGAAAGTAGATTACGGTTTTTATGATTTTACATTTTTTATCTCTATCAAATTTTCGATATATACGCGCGCGTGTGTGTGTGTGTTCAGTTTTTCGTTTCGTTTCCCATATATGCTGATATACTGAGGTCATGATACGATTTCATTTGAACCTGTCCCAGGCAGCAAAATTGCCTCAGAAAAGGAAGAACAAATAGATGATGATAAAGACGGTATTCAAAACTACTTCTTCTTAGATCGTCCCCTTTTGCCATCAAACGCCGGGTCCTTTAGCCACTTTCTAGACTCTCTACCATCTTAGACGAGGAGTTTCATTCTGATAAGGTCTTTCCCCTTGAAGTATTTTATGTGATATAAAATCATATATCGTATCTCCACAATTACTGTTAGCTTCTCAACAAACTCGACCCATTCCAATCTTCCGTCTTCCTCCAACTGGATACGCTTTCATGAGACGTTTTGGTTGCCTTTCGTTCATCCCCATTACATAATCAAACCATATCAGTGCTCTTGTCTCCACTATGGACACAACAGATTTCTAGTGGAACAAATTTCCGATGGTTATATTTCTACTTCGGTCTCTCCTAATTCTTCCAGCTGTCCGCCACAAAACTCTCATTTCACATATTCGTAATTTATGTTTGAGGGCAAAAGTTTCCTACCCCGTGGGACACATAGTGTTGTGGGTAGGAAACTGTCCTACAATCGATCTGTTTACCCACAGTAACGCTGAAACCTGATTATACAAAGTTTAGTCAAGGCCAAATAAAAAGTTCTTATTATTTTTTTAAATTTCTCGTGCTAGAAGTGTCAGATTAAAAAACTGTTTTTATGTCTTGTCGGTTTACGTCTTAGAGACAATATACCAAAAAGTTGTGTCCTGTTGGATGCATAGTTTAGATTTGACAACTAATTAAGTAACTTGTGTTTTAGTGTCTTTGTCGATTTTCGTAACATTCTACAAAAAGAGTATTTAAGAACTAGCATTAAAGTTTGTGTTAAGAGTGAGAAAAACTATTCTAACGTGGTGAAAGTATTGTAAAAGGCTTTAAGCGAGTTTGCATGCAGGACTAAGTGGATTACAAATGGCACGAAAATCGTAAAAGGCAGTCGTAAGTGAGTTGAAGATCGCGATAGTCAGATGAAGATTTTGGTTCCTGTTCCATGAATGTTCTTCATCACCAGGTGCGACAGTAAATAAAATATACTATTCGGGCTTTTTACGCGAGTTTTGTGAATCTATTTGTAGAAAACGATCAGATTTATAGATAATTAATGGAAATTTCATCCCGATAATTATGCCAGTAAGCACAACATTGCTTATTGGCAAAGAGCATCCTAATGACCCCGCAACCGTATTCGCCAGATAACCTTCGTCGCAGTATTCTTTCATCTTTCCATAAATGAAATTATCAACGAAAAGAATGTTTCGGATCTGTTGAAGACGAGTGAGTTCAAGGCTACACAAAAACCTGCAGCTGATAAATCTTTTGAAAACTGAAAACAACGTTGGGATAATCGTGTTTTATCAAACTGAAAATACTTAGAAGGGGGTAATACAATACAAAAGTAGATGAATCTGGGCATAATTTTCCAAATAAACAAAACTTACACCAATGTTTTAATCAAACCTCGTAAGATTTTCCTTCTGTTCATACGATTTATTTTCTGACCGGCCTTTTTACTTGGGGTGCTTACTGTTCCCAGACATTCAAACCTCTTAACCTGCTCCAACCGTTTACCATCACTTTTCTTTTGTCCACGCTGAACTTAATACATGTGTACCTAATGGAAGTGTCCACTCGATTACTTTTTTCTCCAATTCTTCCGTATCCTTTGCAACAGGGCAATATCATTGGCATAGAAAGAGCTTGGACATGCATTGGCCTCATTCTAAAGTTCTCTAACTAGCATTTTGTTCTTTAAGGATCTAGTCCATGAGTATTATAAAGTATAACGGTCTGGGATTTCTCCTTGCTTCATTCCTTTCTACATCGGAAACTTAGCAGATTTTTTCCTGCCATGCGGGCTAGTCGCCCGACTGTTCTGTATACATTCTTTATTCTCCTCATCAGGCATTGAGATTTTCCTGTCCTCTACAAGGTTTATCAAAACCGATATCTTGTTATCGTATCGAATACTTACTGTAGGTTTAGATAAGCAATATATTCCTTAGATAGGCTTCCTTATTCCTGCTCATAAATTCATTAACCATTTATTCATTATCTATTGAATCGTAAATATATGATTTTGTAATTAAACGTTGTTGCCATGTCTTGATTCCACTTTTATCACTATCGCTACTACAGTAAGTTAGCAAGCAGAAACTTGACAATAACGTAACTATTACAAAAACTCACAGCTAACACAATTTCAAAATATATGAAAAAACACACTACAACAGATACCGTTACACATAAACATCAAATCACCCAACACAAAACAAACATATTGTTTCAAATACATGCTACACATACTAATTAAAATACCAATGATACAAAAAGCCTTTGACCAGCAAGCAATAAACATATAAAAACACTGTGTGGCACAAAACGTTTTGTATTTATTTATTTTTCTGTATGACTTTCACTGATTTTATCGTGTTGGGCTTGAAAATGAATGATAAAAATTATTAAAACACAATACTTTTTAAAGATATGTAATTTAATCACTGTCCCGCTAAAAGTGTGACTTCCAAACACTCGATAAATGATTCACACACTAAATCAATAAAAAGCTGCGATTTTTGCATTGTATCAAAATATGTATCAGTTGGAAAAGGAATCAAAGAATATATATTATCATTTAAACGTTGTAACTACCCGTAATTGTTCCTTATCAATATCTTCTAAAGCCCCACTGTTGTGAGCGCCAATTTGTAACTACCCGTGATTATTCCCCTCTCTTGTGAGCGCTAATCTATTACCCTTCAGGACTTACAGGTTCTTTATGCCTCACCTTAGAGGTGTCAAATTACCACAAGACGGGTTTTAAATTAATTTATCCCTCTCTTTGTGTACATCCATTAGTAAACCTTGTTAATTCTATATAAATAAAAACACATGGAATAGTATCTGGTAATAATAATAATAATATGGTATTTTTATTCAAAAAAATTTCTATAGTCTATTCAGTGTAACTATTAATATAATTTATAAATCTCAGGGTCGATTCTCTTCTCTTTGTTTATATTATTTTTAGGTTCTTTTGGCTGATATAAAGGTTCAATAATTATAAAGGAAAACAAGTATAGAAAGTACATTACAATACAAACAATAATAATGATGAATAATATAAATTGAGTATTAATTATAAGAATATATATACGTTACACAATGTTATTAGTTCAGTTTGGTTTCACACAGCCTTCTGGTATCCGTGATGGAAAATTCCAATGTCAGTTTGTTTATGTTGTCCAGATGACGGAATCCACTTCTTTTGGTGTTCAAAATATGTGTATTTTCTCCGTTTCGTTGTCCGAAGCCTTATGGTGGAATATTAGGATTGAAGTCCAGTGACCTGTTGTTAAGTTGATCCAAGTGTAGTTGTTCCTTCTGGTTGTTGGATCAGTAATGTTTTAAAGGTGATTTGTTTATGATATTTCTTTATCTGCTCCAATTTTATATTCTGTTATAGTTTGATATAAGGTTTTTTTTTTACTTTCTATTATATTATTTTTTAATAATATTCATCTGTTTTGTACAAATAATTAGCTTGTTTTCAGAATTTACAGTCAACTCTCCTTCTTGGCTTATTATTTTCTAATAATCTTCTACAACATTCTTTTTCTCTCTTTTGGTTTCCAGGATACACATAAATACTCTGGTCATATCTGTTCAAATTGAGATTTAGTTGTCATAGGATATTATTTTTATATAATACATTATTTTATCTTCTACATACAAGTTGCTTTTTAGTTATTACATCATAATACTTAATACAATTTACATATTATTTTATCTGACAAAACGATGAACAATTTTAATATCAAATATTATAGTTATTTGTAATTTGACAAATATTTTTGAATAATTTATTATTTACTGAACATAATCATCTAGGCCTATGTTGACTGATTATTTTTATATTGGAAGACTCATAATCGATCCTGCTTACACTTGTTTTATATTAATTAATTTCTTTAAATATAAACAAACTGTTAATTAACAATTGTATTTTAATTACTATAATTCCCTTTAGGGCTTAACTGAATGCAGTTTTAAACCATTGTCTGTGTGATCAATTTCTATTAAACTTTAATAACTCAAACACTAATAAAGAAAAAACTAAATGTTAATGTTAGTATCATCTGGTACTATGGATTAGTAATTCATTTCATTAAATAATTGTTTATAATTACTATCCACTCACAGTTATTCTTAATTGAATCCCACTGTATCTCACATCCTCTTACCAATTATTTACACTTGTTTATATTACATTTGTAGCACATCTTAATTACATTTTACATTTACTTATAAATTTGTATTGTACTTTATATGACTTTCTAATTGATTCACTCATTATTCATTAAATTTATTATCATCATTTATTTGTTTACGGACTACTCCAAATCTAACTAGGTACTGTTTATATAGTATAGTAATCTGTCATAGTAATGTCTGTTGTAGGACTTTTGGTTTTGAAATAGGTTCACACTTTTATTTATTATTGTTTCTTCCTTCAAATTATTTTGATTTCAATTTATTTAGATAACTTGTTGTTATTGCTTGCTGATGTCTTCAACAGTTGACCTGTATGATATTATGGTATTACTATTGCTTGGTGATAAGATTGACATTTATGAAACAAATTCTTCATTATTATAGGCAAATTGAAACCTATCTTTCTTATAGATACCAATTATTTTCTTCTTTATCTCTGGAGTTTATTTGTTTGTATTGGTGGCTTTAACGAATTGTAATTCTTGATTTTTCTCTTGGTTCATTGTATATTTTATTCATATATTCCATTCTTTTATTAAAATTGATTCCATACTATTGTTAAATGATTCCCCCTATATTAATATGGTATTATGAATGAATATCGGCGTTGAGTGGCCCTTTTACGTCCAATTGCTCATCAGAACATTCACATACCTGGTACAGTGCACATTGGCTGCTGTCCATAAAATAATTCTAAAGTGGCGCCTTAGCTTTCTCACTCCATAAATAAAATAATTATAAATCTTATCATTATACACATCATTGGAATCTTTTATCTTCTGAATATTTTTTCTTATTCTACATTGCCTTCCAATAACTCCATTTATTTATTATATTCAATATTACTGTTGGTATATTTTCTTAAGTAGTTTTCTTTCTCTTTTATATAACTTCACTTCAGAGTTCAAGGATTTATTAGCCTTAATGTCATTCACCTTTGTTACTCAATACCTCTTGTAATATAGTAGTTTTAATTATCCTTATTTCTGTCTGTTTTTATACTGCAACTCTTCTTCAGCAAGTTCATTTTCTAATTAGTTTATTAAATTTCTCTTAGGTTTTTGTCATTAATATTGTGCCCAGTTATTATTATTATATTACTATATATATTATTTAAGCTTGATTTAAATAGATGCGCTTATTTCTTTTAGAATTTTGGTGTCGTTACATAATTGCCCTCCTTCAAAAGTAATTATTTCTGAACATGATCTTTGGTATGGAAGAAATAATTTCTTATGTTATGTTTCATTCTTCATAATATTTTTCCTAAAGTATGCTGTAAATTGTTCTTATATTTTTTAGAATTTGGTGGTATTTTTTATTATCAAATTCGTTTTATTATATAATAGTCGTTTCAATTAATTCATGTAAGTTGATCTCACTTAGTTTAGAATTTTGATGTTATATTCTTAATAGATTCAAAATAATTTCTTCTTTAACTCATGGTAAGATGTTCTTACTTAATTTAGAATTTTGATGTTATATTCTTAATAGATTCAAAATAATTTCTTCTTTAACTCATGGTAAGATGTTCTTACTTAATTTAGAATTTTGAGGTTTCTTCATAATACTTTTTAAATGATGCTTGGTTATGAGTACCTTTAGTTTTTTCCGTAATAGGATCCGCTAATTCATATGTTTATTATGATTGTTTTTGGCTACCATATATGGTCCTACATACAACAACAATAGTTTCTTAGTGATTCCCTCCAATGCTTTAGGTAGTTCTCTATTTCTTAGCACTACCTTATCCCCTACTTCATATTGTATTATCCTATCTTCATTTTTCTTATACTGGTTTTTACGTTTTTCAAGATTGTCTATTACTTTATTAAAAAACTTTATTTTATCGAATTCATATCTTTGTGATTCAGGAAAATTGATTAATTCTTGGATTTCTCGGGGCGGTCTTTTTTCATACATAGCGGTATATGGAGTACAGTTGATGGATGGATGATAAGCTAAATTAATGAATTCTTCGGTAGCAGACAGGTATTCTTGCCATTTTCGTTGTTGGTCGTGGCAATATGTCCTTAGTATCCTACCAACTTCTCTCAATACCCTTTCGGCTGGGTTGCTACTTGGGTGATATACCGAAGTTTTGTTTGTCTTAATTCCTAGCTCTAATAACGTATTCTTCCACCTTTTCCCACGAAATTGTGTACCATGATCTGTAATAATAGTCTGAGGTACTCCTACTTCTGGAATGTATTTGGTAGACAAGATTTCAAGGATTTTTTGAGTGGTTGCCCGGTTAATCGGATATAGTTTAATAAATTTGGTGAAATGGTCCATAATAATGATAATGTAATTATATTGGTATCTGCCTCCACTACGCGGGAACGGTCCACAAATGTCCAGAAATATCTTTTCTAATTTTTGTTTTGACGTTATTGGTATCATTGTAACTTCCTTTTTTTCATTGTTTGCTTTTACCAATTGGCAAATGTGGCATGGCTTTATGTAGTTTATAACCTTCCGGTTAATATTCTTTATGTAGCAGTTCTCCTCTAACGTTTTGACAACTTTTCTTGCCCCCACAGTAGTTCAATACCCTACTGGCGAAGCTAATAACCAAATGGTTACCCTCTTTATCTTCTTGATATAATACTGTCCTGAGGCTGATGTCACTAGCGTCACAATTTAAGAAAAACGGTTGATTGAAATCTGGATGGTGTAATATTATAGTTTCTAAAAATTTGTCTTTTATTGACTGATAAATAATGTCTTGATCTGGACCCCATTTCCACTTATTCTTAGAAGATAACTGTTCTTGGAATTTCGCTGTCAGTTCTGAGTAATGCTCTGAAACTTTCTGTAGTAATTACAGAGTCCTAAAAACGACTGTAATTGTTTTTTGTTTTTAGGCATCGGAAACCTTTGAATGGCTTCGACGTTTTCTTGCGATGGTGAAATTCCTTTGTTATTCAAGTTAAATCCTAGGAATTGTACTTCCTTTGCAATTAATTTTGATTTTTCTAATTTCAAAGTAATGTTATTATTAGATAGTTTTTGTAACACGTTTTCCACCCATTGACAGTGTTCCTCCCAATTTGATGACGTAATAAGGAGATCATCAACATACACAGTGGTGTACTGAAGCGATTTTTGTCCAAGGATCCTGTCCATACACTTGACAAAGATTGCTACCGAATTCACCAGTCCAAACGGCAACCTTTTAAATTGGTAATTACGGCCCTCAAAAATAAAAGCCATGTATTGCCGACTCTTTGGATGTAATTCCACTTGCCAGTAGCCACTCACAGTGTCCCAGCTACTGATGAACTTGGTACCATGGAATTTTTTTAAAATTTCTTCAGTTTCACCGGGTGATGTCCGGTCATTTATTTATTAATTTCGCGTGCGTCCAAACACAATCTAACTTGTCAATTCTTTTTAGTAATTGCTATTATTGGGCTTGTAAAAGGTGACTGACTTTGTTCAATTATATCGTTATCCATCATCCTTTTGATTTCATTTCTAACCGACTCTTTCAATGAATATGCTATTGGTATGATTTCTTGCAGAATTCCACCGGTTCCTTGAACTGAATTTCACATTGATAATTTTTAACCTTCCCCGGTTCTTCCGAAAACACATGCCGGTATTTCTCATATATTCTAATCAAAGTTTCTACCTGATCCCTGATTAAATGATTACTTGTTTCTTCACTCTGAAACTCCCTTATCTCTTGTAATTTTTTCATCCATAAGTCATCATTGGAAATGCTATAAATCACGTTCTTATTGATTTTATCATCTTTTATATAATTTAATTTTCTCAGTTGTTGGTGGATACCACTGGGATATTCACTATCGCTACCTGTTAATTCTGCTATCCATACCATACCTGCTGCATATAAAGATACTTTCTCCTTACTCAGATCGATAATTACTGAGTACTTTCTAAGTACGTCACATCCCATTAATAACTGGAATGGTAAACCAGTTGCTACTAAACATGTTATGTTAATTATTACACCCTTGCTTGTTACATCTAATGACACCTGTTTTCTTACGGTCTTATTTTGTCTTCCAGTAGCACCTATGAGGGTTATGTTAGTGACAGGTAATGTTGATATTATTCGTTTACATTTTCTCTGTATGTTTTCTAATTCATTATCGTTAATTAGAGACATGTTAGCGCCCGTATCAATCATAATTTTGGTTGGAACTCCTTCCACTTCAGCGTTGACATATATTATATCATGGTTGTGGCTGATGATGTTATTAGCAGTCTCCTCTAACAATTCTTCTCGAATGTTTTTTAAATAATTATTGTATATAATTGTGAATTTTGATTTGTCCGTCCCTACGTTCGGTCGTGGTTTATACCCAGTTGATTGTAGCAGCAAGGGGTCGCGAAGGTTTATTACTGCCTCCGGTCGTTTAAAGGAATGTTGTCCGTAACGTTATTTGAGAATGCTGGTAGATTTGACTGTAATTCTTGGTCTGTTCCTCGTTCTTCGTTGCGAGAATGATTCCCTGGTTCATATGTCCCTGGTCTGCGGTTGTCCCCTTGACTTCGACTTCTATATCGGTTTTCATAATGGTTACCATCTTCGTTATTGCCCCAACGATAGTCATTGTTACTAAAACTATTATTTCTACGACGCTGGTATCTTCTTGACTCATGTTCCTCTGCTCGAATATGGTTGATTCGGGGTTTGTATACGCGATTACCGTTATGATTATTATATTGATTATTCCTATTATTATTATTATTATTATTATTATTTGGATACATACTATTTCGGTTATGATTCACTTGATGGTGATTATTATTGTAGTTATTATTATTATTATTAATACTATTTAAATTATTATTATTACTATTATTATTACCATTATTGTAATTATAGTTATTCCTGTGGTTGTTATGCTGGTAATTACTCATTCCATGGTTACTATTTCTTCCTTCGTATCTATCTGTTCTCTGCCTGTTTTTCCGGTAATAATTTTCATGTTCGTAATTCTCTAGTAAGCTGGCCATGGCCTGTATAGTTTTAATTTGGTTGCCTAATCGGGCTCCAGAAATCCTCTCATCATAATGGTATGCCATTTTTGTAACCAGACATTCCTCAGGTATTTTAGGCTCCAAATGTTTAGCTAAGCACACCTTTCCTAAAAAGTATGTAGTCGGTGAAGTACCACGATAGACGTCATATCTCCCATGAGTGATATTGTCTCGTATTATATGTTGAGTTGATTCTGACCAATATTTTTCCTTAAACAATTTCTTAAATTGTGTATAGTCGGTAATTTCATTTCTTGTTGCAACCCACCAATTATCATTCATTTCTCTAAAACATTCGTCCAACATTTCTCTATTTGAGTTCCACCTTGTTATACGGTATTTATTAAAATGTTCGTCTATTCTTGCTATGAATTCCACAGGGTTATTTCGGTAACTCTTAAAATTAATTCCTTCCCGACTCTCGGTTGTATGTGTACTATTTATATTAGTTGGTCTAGTTCGCACCAGTTCTATTTCCTCTTGGTTCTGTCGGATTTGGTCATTAATCTTATTTATTGAAATGTCCATGTTGTCACATCTCTCTCCACATTGTTTCTGAACCTTTTCCAAATTTACTTGTTCCCTTTGTATTGTCTCTATTTGAACACGACTATCTTCTTTTACCTGATCTATCTTGGAACATAAATTCACTCTATTTTGTTCAGTGATTTCGTTAATTTGTTCTATTCTTTCATTTGTTTTGGCTATCTCTTGTCTCCTTTCTTCAGTGTTTCCATCCATCTTCTGTTTAATTATCTCATTAATATGCTCCATTCTCCCATAAATATTTTCTCTCAGTTCTTGGTTTTGTTCGTCTTGAGATCTTACTAATTAACCACATAATAAAATACCAAACAAAATTGATTAACTTCCACTTACCGTCAATCTGTGTTCTCGGGTCCAGGGTTGCGTCATACGAACGTTGGGATACAAGCATGATTTTCAAGGTTGTGTGAATGATTTACACAATACATTTTTTATGAAGAGAAATTATTTTACTTTAGTTTTTAGTCATTATACTTTGTATCCAATTAATTGTTATTCATTTTTCATATGTTCGCAAAACATCTATTAATTTTAACTTGAACTTTAAATGAAATTTTCTTGAAACATGTTCTTATCCATTCTACTTATACACTAATGCTTACCTTGTTTTAATTCACACATAAACACAAACATAAACAGCCCAGCTTTGCCCACTCACACATACATGCAATTTATTTTTTAAAAACCCCAGATCATTTTTAATACCCCAAAGCCCTTAAACATTTGTCGTAACCTTCCCCGCCGGCAACGTGGTTTTCGGGCGCACCCATTATCACTCTTTTAAATTTATTGTTAGTGTCCGAAAATTAGCTAGATATGTTCTCCACTGTTTAATCGACCGCGGTCACATAGTATTAACTGTTATTTCACTTTTTTCTGGTACAATATGAAATTTTGTAAAGAGCCTACTTGGCTCGGTCCGGCGCCGGAACAATCAGTTAACAAACTGGGCGAACGAATGTAGCAGGTGCCGCTAGCGTGATCTCATACTTTTGGTGGAAACCACTGCCTTTGGTTTCGTCGCAGTAGTTTCGTCCCATGCAATCCATGTAGTTGTTGGGGTGACGACAGTATACGATATTATTGAGACACTGGCTAACGTCACGAGATGGGCGGACCTTAAGTTTCATATCCGTCGACTTGTTCAAAGAGGCGAAACGGAAAATATACTTTTCACCATCTTGGCGGTTCACGACCGCGTCAGTCCGCGCGTATACCCGTGTCATACATACGGGCGCATGGTCACACACAAACAAAGTTCTTGGAAATGAGGCTGGCTGCATACCTCTGTACTGATTGCACAATGCATACGGCGTATTTCTCCTTTGTTATAAACTGTTCCATTCACCACGTGTTCTGGTCACCGTTGAGAAATGAATTTACAAATATTTTTTATAAAACCCCAAAAATGCAATAAATAAAAATACCCACAAATTTGGTCCGTTACAATACCCCCTCAATGAGAGATCTTCTGTCAAAACAGAAGAAATCTCATTGATAAAACCCCTAAGAGGACCGGTGAGGAACTGGTGCCAACAACCCCCTTTTGTTCTTACACTGCATGGGTACCCGACCCCCCTGGCTCGGCGACTATGGACGCATCTGAACGAGATCACTGGACTTCTCTGTAAGAGATCCCAACACCGAAAAATCGAACAGACACGCACCACAGCGCACCTCACCTTCTATCATGCTACCCCAAAAATCCTCAACCCCTTGGCTTAGATCATGCCAGATCCTCAACCGATATGTTTCCCCTTATATGCAAGCTGGGCTGCCTTTAGCAGAAACTGGGCTCACACACACACTTATACTATGTATTATGAACATTGAAACATTTCTGCAAAATTTCTCTAAGTTAAAATAAAAAATTGCCTCTTTTTAAAATCAAACTACAAATCCGTTACCTAAATTGAATAATTCTCTCCATTAATTTTTCTGTTATTTAAAATAAATCAATTGAACATTTCTTAAACATAAGAACATTCTTAGCCCAACATGTGATTACCTAGAGTCTAACCATACAATTCGATAAAATAATTCAATAATAATAAACACGATTAGAACACAAACAATAAAATAATCAAAGTTTAAAAATATCCATTAGCTGGCAGGCGCAAAATTAAGAAATTTTTTTTTTCAAAAAAAATATTTTCCAAAAAATTTTACAATTCAAAAAATTTTAATTTCTCAAAATATTTTCTTTTTTCCATATAGAAATCATTTAAAGTTTATTCAAATTGATTAAAAACAAAAGTTGGATTAGCTTCCATACTAAACATGCCTAGTACATGAACTCACTTATCAGCTGATCAAAACTGGGTCAAGTCAAGACCCTTGACCTACATACGTTATATACAAGTTACACCTGTGAACACACTAAACATCTGTAAAATTCTGTCTTTCAACACAAAACATAAGAAAATACAATATTTAAAATTAACAAAATATTATTATAATTAACAATTACATTGACATTTAAATTATTCAAAATAAACACTTTCTAACTTTACATTTCTAAATTCTATCAAAAATTTGTCACTGGTTTCAATTAAAAATTTTATATTCTTGTTATAAATCTCTTTCTTTATTTGACGATCTTATTCTCCATTACTGTGGGTGATTTAAATACTTATAACAATTTAATTTACCACTTGGTAGGCCTACATTTATAATCCCTACCCCTCTGACTCTAATACTCATCAACTTTTAACTAACATGACACCCATCTCTATCAAAACATCTATCCAACAATCTCTAAACCCAACTTATCATTAAACTCAATTCGCCACCTTCTCTCAATATATAAAAAAATGCTCTCTAACCCTTTGTACCTAGGATACGTGTGTTTCCCCCCCCAAAAAAAGCTCATTTCCTTAATCTGGTCCCTGGATTCTACCTAAGGCGACCCCTTCCCCCCAAATATGTCCCATCCCGTCCCAACCATTTTGTTGCGGACTCCCACATTACACTACCCCCTATTACAAAATTGCCATCCCCAAATCTCAATCTTATTACCTCACTTCAACTACAACAAAATAACATCATCATTTAATAAACATCAATATATCACTCCAAACTCTACATATATTACCCACAACTACTGTGTCAACCTCAATACTTCTCCAATTCTATAACATTAACTCACAACAACATTACATTAACTCAAAACGGTATTTTTCTCTCTACCACCATTTTAATTTTAACTTCACCTTGGACTGATCTATATGTCCCAATAAAAGCATAATCACCCCTTTTTATCTTTTATTAACTTTCACAAATTATTACTTTATTTCTCACTTTATCAAATTGCTTTTCTCATTATTTTAAAATAACACCTGTAATACATTGAAACATTACATTTAACATCGATTACCTTGAACATCTATCAACAATTTAACAGTGACATTAATGATCAGCTGACATTCCTAGCTAATTGTAAACACATTTCAAAATTGTGCAAATTACATGAAATATATTTTTATCAATCCTTACCTCTACCATCAATGTTTCCCCTTTCTCTGATTCTGGTAATTTTATGTTAACCGCCTGCCAGTCGGTTTAGTTATCTACTTAGTTTCAAAAATACCCAAATTATACAAAACATATACTTTTTATCAATCCTTATATCTACCCTACTACAATAAAATGATACATTTAAAAAATATAGAATGAACACATTATACTGAATGTCTGAGCACCTACTTATTTAAGCGGAATAAAGCACGTTTATTAGAGCAAAATTAGAGTTGGCATTTTTAATTTACAAAATTTAAATTCGTGGCTCATCTGAGCCACCTCCCATCCACACACGCTATTGTAATTTATGTAAGACTGTAGCGCCTTTTTGCTTCCACGAAGACTGCATATTTGGAGGAATTGGACACCTCCGTGTCTTTGCTTCGGCATTTACATTTTAACAATTTTGGATATCAACATATCCTTGGTATATATTGAAACACCCTTAAAACGGGTCTACCACCTGGCTATGCTGTCCCCACGCGGACAGAGTGGCAGCCGCTGTTCCATAGTTCCTGGATTCCCCTAATTTCACCCCCCATTTAATTTCTACTATAAACCAATTTCAAGTCAGCTATGGTCATGGGACTTGATTATGACCATAGCTAACCGCTAGCCAAATCCACAATTAGTGCTGGTAAGGCAGTAATCGCCCGAAAAGTCGGGGAAATCTAACTTTCATTTCAATGCCTGTTCTACATTATCACTATTATGTGCGGCACTAGTGTCTATCAGTGTACAAATTAAATTTGTACGAAAAAGGTGTGTCGCACATTGTCGCCGTGTTGGCCTCCGATGGAGGTAACACTCTCTGTTACCCCCAACCCATTTCACTATCTACTAGGGTACAGGCCACCCCAGCAATAGCACCTTACTAACTAAATAATTAAAAAATTTTATATACATTCTAACGTAACATTTTCATTACCCATTCATCCATCAACATTCAAATCGTTCATCACTTCCTACCATTGAATTTTCTTAAAATTTTCAAATTTATTATTAATAATTATTATATATCATCTTTCAGTTGTTATTAAAAAAATTTTTTTTTTATTATCCTTTTTTATTTCACAATTATTTCAAATCATTTCATTATTAAATTAAAATCCTTTCATCTGAGTTACACCTGTAAACATTTTTATTATACATGATTCGTACTATAAAATTTCTATACTTACAGTCCAATTAAAATGACATACACAAAACATATTCACTATACACCCCAATACTTGCAACTCACCTCTGAAACATTTAACACAAAGGTTAGTTTAAATCAACCAATTTATCATTTAATTACCAAATTCACCTCTTGAAATAATTTAAATTTATCATCATTTATCATTTAAATTTAATTATATCATCTTTAAATTAATTAAAATATTTAAAACATCTCAGATTATTTAATTAAACTAATTATCGAAAAATACAAGTTTCATTGCCATCACCACAATTACAATTAGCCAATTACTGTCTCCAAAATTAATGTTATTATTTATTTAAATTACAAATATTAATATTATTATTATTACAATCATCTACACACTTGTTTACTTGACATCCTACAATACACACAAATAAATTTACTAAGCATTTATTTACAAACTTCTGTCATTCACTGTTACGTGTCCAAGTCTGCCAGGTCAAAAACCATAAAACAAAAATATTTATAACTGTCCTTTATTGTTTTATAGCCTACCCTCCATCGTCATAGATTAATCTTTGTTTTATGTGGCATTTCTCAATTTTATTAACCCACATACTATTGTCTTGTGTGTTATAACCAAACAATTTCAATTTATCCGTTATCTCATAATAATCATTCACCACGTCTACGTTAAGTATTTCGGTTAAATCTCCATCAGTAAATATATTCATTATCGGGTTACTTACTTTTGTATTATCAATTAAATCATTATTACTTAGACACACTTCTAACCTTACTTTCCACTCATCATACTCTCTATTCAATTCATACAATTCTGTCTCTTTATCGACATACAATTCTCTATTTAAATCTCTCTCATCATAATACCATATCACACTCTCAAAATTACTCCAGACAGAGGGTACAAAATTACACAACAAATATAAACAACTCCAATCTTCTACTACCACGGGACTCTTGCCCTTCAAAAACAACACTTGTAAACACTCTGGTTCAGAACAAATAAGGGGAAAATTTACCCTCTGCCCCCATTCTACCACTATACCATTTTTCCGCTCTCTCTCTAACTCATAAACACACATTAACATTTCATTATCACATTCTACAACTTCATCCGTACTCTCCTCATTTATTTTCAATATATCAATCTCAGATACTACATTTTCAATTACATTACTATTCTCAATATTACATCCATTATTTTCGACATTATCATTATCATTTGTTAACTCTTTATCTAGTATTACATCTTGACACATGTCGTTATAATTTTCATTCGTATTATTCTTATTTGGATTCATTACAACTACTCCAATTTTCTCCACACTATGTTCTAATGTATTCAAACTGGTTCTTATTATTTCATTGGTATTTTTACAACGTCTATTAACTTCTTGAATCTCATATTGCAACTCATTATCCTGATTTTTTAACTCATCAATTTTATTATTTTGTACTTCTAATTTGGTGTCAAAATCATTGCTTAATTTAATTTGTTCATCTAACTTTACATCAAATTTATTGAAACTGGTACAAAGAAATTGGATCATTTTCATTATATCTTGATCCTCAGATTTTTTAATCGGGACTGGTGTCGACTGACTTTCTGTTTTATTGTCAGTGAAGCCGACTTCATCGTTATTATTTTTACTTTCTCTATTCGATTTTGGGGTCGTTTGGATCCCCGAATCATCTGTACTATTTGATTCATTCGTGTTGCTTATATTTATAGTTTTGTCGTCTTGACCTACATTCGGTGTTGAATGTACTTCAAGACTGCTCATAACAGCTGATTCATCAAATTCAGTTATTTCGCTTATAACAGTTAAGTCGGACAACACGACTTCATTCTCTGTATTTTCCATTTTTATAAATTTACTTAGTCTCTTTTTTATGACTTTATTATTGGTTGTTATATACTTATTTATTATCTGAACCAACTCTCATATCTTAACTCTTTAACTATTTTTTTTTTTTTACGCTACGTATTTTCACTTAACCTGTAAATCACGCTTGTATCTTATTTGTAGGTATGGAATTTCATTAATTTATTAAATTCGTTCCTGTCGAGGCGCCATTGAGATCTTACTAATTAACCACATAATAAAATACCAAACAAAATTGATTAACTTCCACTTACCGTCAATCTGTGTTCTCGGGTCCAGGGTTGCGTCATACGAACGTTGGGATACAAGCATGATTTTCAAGGTTGTGTGAATGATTTACACAATACATTTTTTATGAAGAGAAATTATTTTACTTTAGTTTTTAGTCATTATACTTTGTATCCAATTAATTGTTATTCATTTTTCATATGTTCGCAAAACATCTATTAATTTTAACTTGAACTTTAAATGAAATTTTCTTGAAACATGTTCTTATCCATTCTACTTATACACTAATGCTTACCTTGTTTTAATTCACACATAAACACAAACATAAACAGCCCAGCTTTGCCCACTCACACATACATGCAATTTATTTTTTAAAAACCCCAGATCATTTTTAATACCCCAAAGCCCTTAAACATTTGTCGTAACCTTCCCCGCCGGCAACGTGGTTTTCGGGCGCACCCATTATCACTCTTTTAAATTTATTGTTAGTGTCCGAAAATTAGCTAGATATGTTCTCCACTGTTTAATCGACCGCGGTCACATAGTATTAACTGTTATTTCACTTTTTTCTGGTACAATATGAAATTTTGTAAAGAGCCTACTTGGCTCGGTCCGGCGCCGGAACAATCAGTTAACAAACTGGGCGAACGAATGTAGCAGGTGCCGCTAGCGTGATCTCATACTTTTGGTGGAAACCACTGCCTTTGGTTTCGTCGCAGTAGTTTCGTCCCATGCAATCCATGTAGTTGTTGGGGTGACGACAGTATACGATATTATTGAGGCACTGGCTAACGTCACAAGATGGGCGGACCTTAAGTTTCATATCCGTCGACTTGTTCAAAGAGGCGAAACGGAAAATATACTTTTCACCATCTTGGCGGTTCACGACCGCGTCAGTCCGCGCGTATACCCGTGTCATACATACGGGCGCATGGTCACACACAAACAAAGTTCTTGGAAATGAGGCTGGCTGCATACCTCTGTACTGATTGCACAATGCATACGGCGTATTTCTCCTTTGTTATAAACTGTTCCATTCACCACGTGTTCTGGTCACCGTTGAGAAATGAATTTACAAATATTTTTTATAAAACCCCAAAAATGCAATAAATAAAAATACCCACAAATTTGGTCCGTTACAGTCTACAAATCGTCTTATATTCTTATCAACGTCTTGTCTTCATTTTTTCGTTAATTTGTTGTCCCAAACTTATTTTGATACTGTCTATTTTCTCATTCATTTGCCTATTATTTTCATTTTGTTTCTCAAAATTTTCTTCAAACCTTTCATTGATTCGTTTTAAATTCTCTGTATTGATTTGCTTTAACTCTTCCCTCGTGGATTTATTGTCATTTTTTAACTCGTCCATTTTCTCCTCCATTTTCTTACTATTCTCCTCCAACTTCTCCTCCATTTTCTTATTTGAATCTTCATGACTCTGTTTTAACTCATCCATTTTCTTATTAGAATCTTCATGACTCTGTTTTAACTCATCCATTTTCTTATTAGAATCTTCATAACTCTGTTTTAACTCATCCATTTTCTTATTTGAATCTTCATGACTCTGTTTTAAGTATTCCATAATGCTCTTCATGTCAACGCTCTCTGTGACTCTGTTCGGTTCTGTTCTGTCTCCTTGGGCCTCCCTTATTATTGCTTCCACTTCCTCAACCGATGTTGCTTCCGTGTCTTCCATACTAATCTCCTTTTCTGCTTCTGCTGCTCTTCTCTTTGATGTTGCTCGTTTATGCATTCCTGTTGTTTTATTTAACCTATATCAGCCGCCAGCTAAAATTAGGAATTGAATTTTGTTATTATTTTATTATTTATTTGCCTATTGATTCCCCAATTACAGCCTCACAGGTTGGACGCCAATTTGTAACTACACGGGTATTACTGGGTTAAGCTGGGTTGTTGGGTTCGTCAATTTGTAACTACCCGTAATTGTTCCTTATCAATATCTTCTAAAGCCCCACTGTTGTAAGCGCCAATTTGTAACTACCCGTGATTATTCCCCTCTCTTGTGAGCGCTAATCTATTACCCTTCAGGACTTACAGGTTCTTTATGCCTCACCTTAGAGGTGTCAAATTACCACAAGACGGGTTTTAAATTAATTTATCCCTCTCTTTGTGTACATCCATTAGTAAACCTTGTTAATTCTATATAAATAAAAACACATGGAATAGTATCTGGTAATAATAATAATAATATGGTATTTTTATTCAAAAAAATTTCTATAGTCTATTCAGTGTAACTATTAATATAATTTATAAATCTCAGGGTCGATTCTCTTCTCTTTGTTTATATTATTTTTAGGTTCTTTTGGCTGATATAAAGGTTCAGTAATTATAAAGGAAAACAAGTATAGAAAGTACATTACATTACAAACAATAATAATGATGAATAATATAAATTGAGTATTAATTATAAGAATATATATACGTTACACAATGTTATTAGTTCAGTTTGGTTTCACACAGCCTTCTGGTATCCGTGATGGAAAATTCCAATGTCAGTTTGTTTATGTTGTCCAGATGACGGAATCCACTTCTTTTGGTGTTCAAAATATGTGTATTTTCTCCGTTTCGTTGTCCGAAGCCTTATGGTGGAATATTAGGATTGAAGTCCAGTGACCTGTTGTTAAGTTGATCCAAGTGTAGTTGTTCCTTCTGGTTGTTGGATCAGTAATGTTTTAAAGGTGATTTGTTTATGATATTTCTTTATCTGCTCCAATTTTATATTCTGTTATAGTTTGATATAAGGTTTTTTTTTTACTTTCTATTATATTATTTTTTAATAATATTCATCTGTTTTGTATAAATAATTAGCTTGTTTTCAGAATTTACAGTCAACTCTCCTTCTTGGCTTATTATTTTCTAATAATCTTCTACAACATTCTTTTTCTCTTTTGGTTTCCTGGATACACATAAATACTCTGGTCATTGTTGTGAGTAGTACCATAAGTTATAATAAGTTATAAGAGTGGGGATACGCCATGACATATGTATAGCGGGGCATGTGAGTGAGTCACAGGGCGATCGCCGTAAGAGCAACACGCTCTCGATGTATTCACTATTGTAGCTGTATAATAAATCTTTTATTATATTTAATAACCGTGTAATTGTACATTTATTCACACATATAACATGGCGCTGCGGCTTTGAAGAACTAAAGTGCGTAAAATATATAGTGGAGTTATTCAGTTTGAATACAGTGTGTGAGTTGCGTAGTGTAATTGTGAAAATGTCTACTACTGCTGCAGGTACAGGAACGACAACGACGTTTACAACCACGTCTACGTCATTAACGGGCTTGAAACCACCAAGTTGTTTACAAAAGATAACTACTGAAGGATGGACAAAGTGGAAACAGCTTTTTGAAATATATCGTATTGCATCAGGTACTAATAAAATGGCCGATGATGTACAAGTGGCCGTATTTTTGCATTGCATAGGTGAAGAATGTGTAGACGTGTATAATACGTTGGGATTGACCGACGATGAAAAAAACAGTTACGATACAGTACTGCAGAAATTTGAAGAGCACTTTGTGCCTATCAAAAATGAGAGTGTTAGTTCGCACATGTTTTTCACGAGAAATCAGCAGCCTGGTGAGTCGTTTGATGCATATTTGACTGAATTGAAGAAATTAAGTGCGGATTGTAATTTTAGTACTTTGAGAGAGCGTTTGATAAGAGATCGCATTGTTGCCGGCATTTTAGACAAACGAGTCAAAGATAGGTTATTACGTGAGAGTGAGTTAACGTTAGTAAAAACTGTTAAAATTTGTAAAAGTGCTGAATTATCGGATCAGCATGTTAAAAAACTCGAGCCTACAAAGGAAGTTGCTAGCATAAAAAAACAGCTGAGTAGCGGCGATTCCAAGACTCATGACGGTGACGCAGGCAACAACATGAGCAGAGTTCAACAGACAAAGATGACATCATCATCATCTTCTACGACACGAGAGCCGGGTGCTTCAAGACAACAGGTGACCACATGCCAACGGTGCGGATACAATCATCGTTTTAAGAATTGTCCTGCGTTTATGAAGGACTGTATAAACTGTGGTAAGACAGGACATTTTGCAAAAATGTGTAAAAATAAGCGTTCAATAAAAGTTGTAAATGTGGCGTCTGAGGCTGAATGTGAGTATTTTGATGAATTTTTTTGTGACTGGATTAGTGTGGATGCTATCAGTGCACGAGACGAATGGATACAACATGTAAATATTTTAGATTATAAGAAAACAGTTACTTTTAAAATTGACACTGGAGCTCAATGTAATATAATACCTATTGACTTATGTAGAAAATTGAATATAACTGAATGCCTGAAATCTAATGTAATTTTGAAAAATTATAGTCAAGAAACAATGAAAACTATTGGTAAAGTAAGCTTAAATTGCAAAGTAGGCAATATTGAACAACGAGTAGAGTTTGAAATTTTTGATGGTAAAAGTGTACCTATTTTAGGTTTAAAGAGTTCCATTGATTTTAATTTGATACAAAGAGTCCAGCCCGGAGATGAAGCTATATATGTTGACATTTTAAATGCTTTTTCAGTAAACACAGCTAATGATATTATAAAGAAATACGCAGATGTTTTTAATGGTTATGGTAGAATAAAAGATTTTCAATATAAAATAGAATTAAAAGAAGGAAGTGTAGGTAAAGTAGAACCATGTAGACATGTTCCTTTTAAATTGATTAATAAATTGAAATATGAAATAAATAGAATGGAAGCTGTTGGTATTATATCGAAAATTAAAAAACCAACTGATTTTGTAAATTCAATAGTAGTTGTTGGTAAAACAGATGGGTCAATAAGAATTTGTTTGGACCCACAATATTTAAATTCTTGCATAAAAAGAGAACATATTCAGCTTCCTACAATTGATGAGATTGCAGCAAAGGTAAAAAACGTAAAATATTTTACAAAGTTGGATGCAAATAAAGCATTCTGGCAAGTTGAATTGTCAGAAGATAGTAAAGAGTTAACTACTTTTAATACTCCATTTGGGAGATATTATTTTAACAGAATGCCTTATGGTATAAGCTCTAGTCCTGAAGTATTCTATAGAGTTTTTAATCAAATTTTTGAAGATATTGAAAATGTAGGCATATATGCCGATGATATGTTAATTTGGGCTGAGACTAAAGACCAATTATTAAAAATTATGGATAAAGTTTTTAAAAGAGCCAGAGAATATGGTATTAAATTTAATGCAGATAAAAGTGCTTTTATTGTAACGAAAGTTAAATATTTAGGTCATATACTTTCCACAGATGGAATTGAAATTGATACAGAAAAAGTTGAGGCAATTGAAAAAATGCAAATACCAAAAAATAAAAGAGAATTACTAACATTCTTAGGAACAATAAATTATATATCAAAGTTTATACCAAATGCTGCACAATTAACTAGTAGTTTAAGACAACTAACAAAGAAAGATGTGCCATTTGTGTGGGTTACTGCACAGCAAACGTCATTTTTAAAGCTTAAAGAGGCGTTATGTAAACCTCCAGTTTTAACATATTTTGAGATAAATAAACCCATAACATTGAGTGTAGATGCTTCCAGTGAGGGACTTGGATGTGTATTGATACAAGATGGAAGACCAGTGGCATATGGTTCCCGGGCTTTAACAGAGACTGAAGTAATGTACAGTCAAATTGAAAAAGAGTGTTTAGCAATTGTTTCTGGTTGTCATAAATTCAATCAATATTTGTTTGGTCAAAAATTTGTCGTAGAGACTGACCATAATCCACTGATCTCGATCTTTAAAAACCCAATGAATAAAATCCCTCCAAGATTACAAAGGATGAGAATAAGTTTACATAATTTTGATTTAGATCTTAAGTATGCACCAGGTAAAAAGTTATTACTGGCTGATCATTTGAGCAGACTTTATTTGCAAACTACAGAGTCCTCTGATGAAGAAAAAATTAAAGCATATGTTATGATGGTTGAGAAAAGTCTTAGTGTATCTGATATAAGAATGAATGAATTAAAAAATGAAACTAGCAACGATAAAGAACTGCAAGAAGTTCTAAAATATGTAAAAGATGGATGGCCTGTAAACAAATCATCCGTTTCTGAAACTGTCAAACCATATTTTTCTTTCAAAGAAGAACTTTCAGAGTGTAAGGGTTTATTGTTGAAAAATACTTGTATAGTTGTACCAAAATCCATGAGAAAAGTAATGCTTGCTAAAATACATTATGCTCATTTTGGTAGTGAAAATGCAAAATGTTAGCTAGAAAAACATTGTTTTGGCCAGGCATGTCGAAGCAAATTGATGACTTGGTAAGCAATTGTGATATTTGTTGTAGTTATCAAAGGGATAATAGTAAAGAACCAATGATTGAAAAACCAATACCTAAAAATCCTTGGGAAATTGTAGCTTCTGATATTTTTTATTTACTTGGTAAAAGGTTTATAATTGTAGTAGATACGTACAGTAAATTCATTGATTTGCAACATTTAAGTGATTTAAGCGCAGAGTCTACTATACAGTCTTTAAAGGAGTTTTTTGCACAATATGGGGTACCTAAAGTTTTATATTCAGATTCAGGTACTCAATACACGAGTTTTAAATTTAAAAACTTTTCAGATCAATGGGGTTTTAAACATGTGATAACTACTCCAAAACATCACCAGTCAAATGGTTTAGCAGAGAGACATATACAGACTCTCAAACATATTTTGAAAAAAATTATTCAGGAAGGAAAGGATAAAGAAATGGCTCTATTACAATTAAGAAATGTGCCTATTGATAATAGTGGCATTACGCCAGCGGAATTAATGTATGGTAGGAAAGTAAGAAACATAATACCAAATTCAAATGAAGGCAAAGTAGAGTCAAATAAATTTAGTACTATTTTGCAAAAACATCAAAATCCTAGATCTTATAAAGTAAAAACAGAGCAAAATACTATTGTAACACGTAATCGAAAAGATCTATCCAAAGGTACACAATTTAATGAAATCCAATATAGTTTAGATATACCATTAGAAGAGCCAACGCAAAGAAAAGTTTCGAGCAATACAAATACTGTAAATAATAATGTGAATAATGCAAATAATATCTGTAATAATAATTCTATTGTTAATGTGACTGCGAATGATGCTCCGGTAATTACGACTAGATCAGGTCGTACGATAAAGAAACCAGAGTACCTAAAAGGTTATGTATGTTTAATAAATGTTATGTAATAATATTGTAATTTAATTTTGAAAAACTAGAAAAGGGGAGATGTTGTGAGTAGTACCATAAGTTATAAGAGTGGGGATACGCCATGACATATGTATAGCGGGGCATGTGAGTGAGTCACAGGGCGATCGCCATACGAGCAACACGCTCTCGATGTATTCACTATTGTAGCTGTATAATAAATCTTTTATTATATTTAATAACCGTGTAATTGTACATTTATTCACACATATAACAGTCATATCTGTTCAAATTGAGATTTAGTTGTCATAGGATATTATTTTTATATAATACATTATTTTATCTTCTACATACAAGTTGCTTTTTAGTTATTACATCATAATACTTAATACAATTTACATATTATTTTATCTGACAAAACGATGAACAATTTTAATATCAAATATTATAGTTATTTGTAATTTGACAAATATTTTTGAATAATTTATTATTTACTGAACATAATCATCTAGGCCTATGTTGACTGATTATTTTTATATTGGAAGACTCATAATCGATCCTGCTTACACTTGTTTTATATTAATTAATTTCTTTAAATATAAACAAACTGTTAATTAACAATTATATTTTAATTATTAAAATTCCCTTTAGGGCTTAACTGAATGCACAGTTTTAAACCATTGTCTGTGTGATCAATTTCTATTAAACTTTAATAACTCAAACACTAATAAAGAAAAAACTAAATGTTAATGTTAGTATCATCTGGTACTATGGATTAGTAATTCATTTCATTAAATAATTGTTTATAATTACTATCCACTCACAGTTATTCTTAATTGAATCCCACTGTATCTCACATCCTCTTACCAATTATTTACACTTGTTTATATTACATTTGTAGCACATCTTAATTACATTTTACATTTACTTATAAATTTGTATTGTACTTTATATGACTTTCTAATTGATTCACTCATTATTCATTAAATTTATTATCATCATTTATTTGTTTACGGACTACTCCAAATCTAACTAGGTACTGTTTATATAGTATAGTAATCTGTCATAGTAATGTCTGTTGTAGGACTTTTGGTTTTGAAATAGGTTCACACTTTTATTTATTATTGTTTCTTCCTTCAAATTATTTTGATTTCGATTTGTTTAGATAACTTGTTGTTATTGCTTGCTGATGTCTTCAACAGTTGGCGTGTATGATATTATGGTATTAATATTGCTTGGTGATAAGATTGACATTTATGAAACAAATTCTTCATTATTATAGGCAAATTGAAACCTATCTTTCTTATCGATACCAATTATTTTCTTCTTTATCTCTGGAGTTTATTTGTTTGTATTGGTGGCTTTAACGAATTGTAATTCTTGATTTTTCTCTTGGTTCATTGTATATTTTATTCATATATTCCATTCTTTTATTAAAATTGATTCCATACTATTGTTAAATGATTCCCCCTATATTAATATGGTATTATGAATGAATATCGGCGTTGAGTGGCCCTTTTATGTCCAATTGCTCATCCGAACATTCACATACCTGGTACAGTGCACATTGGCTGCTGTCCATAAAATAATTCTAAAGTGGCGCCTTAGCTTTCTCACTCCATAAATAAAATAATTATAAATCTTATCATTATACACATCATTGGAATCTTTTATCTTCTGAATATTTTTTCTTATTCTACACTGCCTTCCAATAACTCCATTTATTTATCATATTCAATATTACTGTTGGTATATTTTCTTAAGTAGTTTTCTTTCTCATTTATATAACTTCACTTCAGAGTTCAAGGATTTATTAGCCTTAATGTCATTCACCTTTGTTATTCAATACCTCTTGTAATATAGTAGTTTTAATTATCCTTATTTCTATCTGTTTTTATACTGCAACTATTCTTCAGCAAGTTCATTTTCTAATTAGTTTATTGAATTTCTCTTAGGTTTTTGTCATTAATATTGTGCCCCGTTATTATTATTATATTACTATATATATTATTTAAGCTTGATTTAAATAGATGCGCTTATTTCTTTTAGAATTTTGGTGTCGTTACAACGTAAATGACTCATAAGAAGCAAAAGAGTTCACTGTCATTTCCTTTCAAATGTAAGAATAATGTAAGATTTTATGTTGTGTCCAATAATCGCGACAGCTACTTTTATTAACTGACATCTAGAAATGTATACCAAAAAAGCATCGTATCTCTTTATCAGTTTTAGGTTTGATTGGCTTATCGAGAGATCACTTTATCGAGTAACAGGAATGTTCATGTCACTTGAGACCAAAAATTCATCTGTATTTTCTGGTAATTATGAGATTCTGGTAATTGTGTCCCATATTGAGCAGATGTATTACATAAGACCAGTTCACTAGAAAAATAAAAATATCGATGAAATCTTTCAGAGTCACTCGCAATACTTTCAGAGTCAGAAGGTATTCCGACATCACACACGTATTTTAGGATTTCTTCTTCAGTCAGATATTTTCTAGACATTTTTTTAGTTATCTTTTTTTAGACATGAACGAGTATCATACGGGCAGTGGTCGCACGGTGTAACCACGACAAACCACGTTACTGTCCACAAATATTTATAACTTTATCTTTTATAATTGTGTCCCATATTGAGCAGATGTATTACATAAGACCAGTTCACTAGAAAAATAAAAGAATCGATGAAATCTTTAGAAGATGTCAGGAAAATGTACTATCACACATATCCCCAGTAGTGCACATGTAAACAATCGTAACTAAACTACAGAAATAATAAATCCTTATGCAACTGCCAACACTCCAAATGGCAGCGTAATGAGCGTCTCTGGTGGTTTCAGTGTAGAACACGTCTACACCTGCTGCCCTGAACAGTACCGTTTAGAGAAATACAAGTGGTTACAGTGTGCCCCGTTACCCACAACATACAGATAATGGCCGTCTCAGATTTAATTTTCAGCATTGGTTAAATGGGCTACACTGTTGTCAGGTTTCGTGTGTGGCGATAGTGCATTTCGCGCATTGAAGGCGTTTGGAGTAGATGTTACCTGACCAACGACATCGATTTACTGCTACACGGAGCGAACATTTTTCAATGAAGGACTACAACTTTATTAGTGTTTTACTTATGATGTAAACGCTTATGTGCTAACACTTACCTGAAGTAGTATCACTCCGTTCTGTATATGAAAATAACATGACATTAATAAAAACAGATCTTCACCTATAACTAGAAGTGTGTTTATATAATTTAATGAATAAGCGGTGTAGACAGTCAATATAAAATAACAGTTAATTGACGGGGAGTGCAAGGACTAAGCACCTGTACAATGGAAAAAGTAATTACGTAAAATAATAATCCTGAACTGTAAAGTGAAAACATTTTATTCTTAAGAAAACAGAACGTAAAAAAGTAATATAAAATTTATGTTATATATTATAGTGTCTCTCTCTCTCACACGCACGCACAGGGTGTATATATCCTCACTATATATATTTGGATTTTCTGCATCAGTATAAGAAACAAAGCTCCTATACACAGAGGTTCGGAAACGTTTTATTTTCCGTCTGGCCGTCATTTTGTGTGTGTGTGTGTGTGTGTGTGTGTGTTCTTTTAAGAAACCTTTATATATCTAGAAGCGATAGAGATATCTTAATAAAACTTGGTACAAATGTTTACATTAATGTTATTTAATAAACTGAGAACTCGCGGTCCTTTTATGATCTCAAATTTCAAAGTGGCAGCCACTTTAATTGTTTGATCACTTATAGCTCTGTAAATTTTAATTTTATCAAGCTGTGATTTATCAAGTAAAATGTTAAGTGTTTTATTGTAAATAGTGTGAGATCTTGTTTGTTCAAATCTGGGAGCAAATAACCGAGTTATGACGGAAAATAGCCTACACATAAATTCTGACTACTTAAATTTTTTGGGCCGTACTTCGATTCCTTCAAAATAAGAAACGTTTTTTAAAGTTATTACTGTCTTTTAAAATTATCTCACTAATGGTAGTCTATTATAAAGTACAGGATTGTTTTATAGTGAAATTAATACCTTTCAACAAATTTAAAGGCACCTGTGTCATGAGGGTTTTCTTGTGCCCAGTAATGATTATTATGGACATTAGTAATTCCACTTCATTAAAACTTTCTTCAACAGTGGAACATGCCAGAGACAAAATAAGTGCGGTTCAATTACAATTTTGTGTAGAAAAGTAAACGAAATGCCAGTCTCTGTACATAATCCTGTACAGTCAACATTTTCAAGGCCTTGTACTCTTTGTAGATGTATGGTTTAATGGCTGGTTTTGTAAAATCGCGAATACAGTTGTGTGATCCGAATCTTCAAACATAACAATTCTCCTTGTACTCATTTCAGGGTTTTCCCCAATTCCGTTCAATTTCCTTCTTTGAACGTCTACATCTCATAATTTATAGGTAAGCTGTTTCCTGACATTATTCGGTTGTTTGTCATCGGATAACAAACAAGATGTTATTCTATTCACAATAAAAGGCATTTTATTTAAGAACATTAATTTGAAAAATTTTAAATTTACATATCTATTAGTGATAAAATTTAAATTAGCCTAATTTTAAAATTTGAGATCGTAAAATAACCTCGATTTCTTAATTTATTAAAGAACATTAATGTAAAAATCTGTACCAAATTTCATTAAGATGTCTCTATATCGCCTCTTTAGGTATAAATTTAAACAAAAAACACACAAAATAGCGGCCAAACTGAGGAAAACGAGAGTTTTTTGGACGGTTATAGGAACTTTTTCTTACATTGAAGCGTAGAATTCGAGTATGTATACATCCTTTTACGTTACGTCGTGTGTAAACACACGCGCATATAATAGTACATTAAGATAATGTAAAATATGAAATATAAAAGTAATGTTAAAAAACCCTATTTAAATCCAAATTAAAAGCTTTAGTACACATACTATCGGAACGTATACATACTACTGTACTACGAAATAAAGAACAATTTGAAAGCCACAATATTTTGTTATTGTAGATTTATATATGCTATAAAAAGAAGGTTTTAGTAATAAAAAGAAATTTTCGACAACAGGTAAAATTTTCATTAGGTATTGTTTGGTTTGCGATTCACCTCGTTGGTTAAACACAAAGAGAGCGAATAGTGAAAAGTTTTTAGTCAATGTTTTGGGCAAGAGGAATAGTTGTATCCTATGGATACGAAATCTGTATATCAAATCTGAATATAAAATTTGTATTAACATTTTTATAATTATCGGAAAAAGTCCATGAGCAAAATGAGTTATTGCGAAATAAGGTGGCGACAAAACTTGACGCCAATGGCTTGCTAGTCTTCAGACGTGTCCGGTATAGACTTTACAAATAATTGTCCGAACCACCTTAAGTTTAATATTAGAATTTGAATTGAAAATAACTTTAGACTATTCACTTCAACTTTCACGCTTGCGCTATATGTCTATCTCAAGAAATAAGAAACTTCCTCACAGACCAAAAATTTTAATACACACACTGACTGCATTAATTAATTACAGAAATAAAAAAAAATCAATAAAAATTTTACTTAATGCGCTTTGGCTATTAAAGTGTGTTTATAACAAAGGAAATTTTTCATATATGAAACGTGGTAAAAATTAACTTCAGAAATGTTATATTAGGACAGCAATCACTTGTTTGAAACGTTGCTCTTACTTGTACAAGTGAACAAATATTTATGAAATATTTTTTAATGAAGAAGGTAATTGTGTTACAGACATATAATTTATACAGAAATTTGCAGCACAGCATATAAAACATCAATAAAATTTAAAACACTTTAAAGTTTGTACTTCACATTTACTACGAATGGCAACATTGCAAAGACAGAAAAGGTGATAAGAATAGGAGAAACACGAGTGTAAGAGAGAGCGCGACAACTCGCATAAGAGTCAATGCTGAAAATAAATCTGGGACGGCCTGTAGTTACACTGTGTCTTTTATGCCCTTCAAAGTGTTATGCAGCAGAATTAAACACAGTAAAACATATTTCTCAACAAAATGGCTATAAATAGACCTTCGTTGATAACTTATTAAAGAAAATCAAAAACATACAAACCCAAAGCACCTAACAAACAAAACGCACAGCAGAACAAAACAAACAACCCTTACACGCCCTCCTATAAATCCGACTCACTAAAACATGCATCCTCCGCAAATTTAATTTCAAAGTAATATTAAAAACCTCTAACACATTCAAAAATATTTACAAACCATGATCACACACGGCAACAAATACTCACTCCCTGGTGTTTACATATTCGCTTGCAACGACTGTCCCAAGATCTGTATCAGGCAAACAGACCGGGACTTCCACATACGTTATATTGAACAAATCAGAGACAATATACATCCATATTCCAGTTTCGCCACTGATTCACAAAACATACTCATATAATTTGCGCACTTTACAGTGTGTCCCATCTTATATACGGAAAGTATCAGGTTGCGCTCCCAGTTTGCTCCATTCTCCATCACCGTACGCCACACTTCTTTGAAGATTAGCTACAAGCACTTAATTACATTCTCCTCCTAATTTAATCATTTATGAATGGTTTTTGCTAAAACACTGAAACGAATTCTGCCCATGCAGATCCCATAACAAATCAGAAAACAAGAAACGACTCTGAAGACTGCTATACCAAGGGTCAATCAGATTAAGGTAATCATGACGAATATGACTACTGATCATATCCTATAGTAAATGTAGACCTATCGTATAGACCCAATAAGCAGAGGCGTAGCTAGGGGGGGCAAAGGGGGCAGCCGCCCCGGGCGGCAAAGTGAGCATAGACTTGAAAAAATTGTTTTCAGTTTATAAAACTACAAACAACTTGTTTCTTTGATATGACTATTCCTTAAGAACTATATAGGAATATAAGATTTTATTAATGTAAAATTAAGAACTACAACAAGTTTCAAAGAGTTTATGAAGTCTTTTATTCAAGGAAAATCGAACTCTGAGTGTCGAAATATTACAATTAACAAGGAATCAACTTGCGATCATAAAATGGATGGTATTAGCGACGAGACAGTTAATAAATACAGTAAAGTTAACGACGTGAGTACTTAACTATGAAATTTGAAGTTGTGGAGGCAAATAGATTCTAATGTTTAAGACTATGCAAGGTAAATTCTAAAAAGTACGTACTTTTTACTTTTAAGTATTAGAAATATCGGTATGGAGAACCATACATGACTTCCATATTCTAAGATTTATATTTAAAATCATTTTCGAAATGAAATATTACCATAGAAACTACTTCTTTCTACTTACTGCTTCAGCCTTAACCACAGTACTGTGGTCACTAACGTATACCACCTCACGTTATCGCACTCGATTTTCACTGATGATGGAAGTCGATGGCATTGCCGAAACGTCTGGTTTTGTAGAAAACATTGGACTACGGCCAAATATCCCGGGAAGGAATTTTAACAAAAACTACTTCTTTGTTGCCGATAACGTTGTACACATATACAGTATACAAAAAATATGCATAAAATTAATGGCTTGTATAAGTTAATGATTGATCTCCATTAAGTAGTGCTCAAGTTTCCAAAGTTTTAATATTATGATGTCCGTAATTAAAACATCAGAGCAGGTTTAGTGTGAATGAGGGTACACCGTGGACAAATATTTTCAACATTTCCTATTGGGCGTTGCTTAGAGTAAAGCTGCGAATCTACAGTGTATGTTTCACAGAACAAACACGCGAAAAAGAAGGAGCGCTCCGAAGTCTCTCATGGACCCTCAGCATCTTGCAGAGGGTTCATTCCCTAAAGACGAAAAGTCTGTCTATGAATCGTTCCTTTGTAAACACGTGCAGTTACACTGCCCAGCGATCCACATGAAGCAAATTGATGTATATTTTTTCGGCTTGCACGCGTTATGCTGGTGTGGGTTTCGGCACTTTCCATTTAAAAAGCGTGCAAATGTAAGAAAATAAACATGAGTGAGGCCAGAAATAACGCGAATTTTGTGTGTGTGTGTGTGTGTGTGTGTGTGTGTTCCCTGCCTTTTTATTGCTGTAGTCATAATAATAAAATAGAAACGTAAACATTACAAAACTGAGATATGCTTAACTGCCACGAACGATATATTATTTTATACATGTATATTAACTCATATATAATTTACATTAGAATGAAAAAATTAAAATTTTATTGCCTGGCAACAAAATTATTTTATTTTTAACAATTACCATTGTTTGAAAAAGTTTAAATGAATTTTCAAGTACTTTACTGTTGTTAAAACGTGAAAGGTTGCAGGTAAACTACCCCTTCCCCTTAACCGATCTTCACCAAAATCGAAAGTCCTTGAGATCTCTACAATACAGGGACGTATGCAAAAAATTATTTGATTCTGTTTGAATTTGCGGCTGTTATCGTTTGCCGTAGAAAATACCCTTGTTAAAACATAAAACGTTGCAGGTAAACTACCCCTTTTCCTTAACCGATCTTCACCAAAAACAATAGGCCTTGAGAACTCTACAATTTAGGGCTATATGCAAATAATCTTTTGATTCTGTTTGAATTTGCGGCTGTTATCGTTATCCATAGAAAATACCCTTGTTAAAACATAAAACGTTGCAGGTAAACTACCCCTTTCCCTCAACCGATCTTCACCAAAAACAATATGTCGTGAGTACTCTACAAATCAGGGCTGTATGAAAAAATTATTTGATTCAGTTTGAATTTGCGGCTGTTATCGTTTGCCATAGAAAAAAATCTACAGACAGACACACAGACAGAAGACAAACAGACACACACACAGACACTTTTCGGAAAACGACTTTTTTCATGTTTCGAGTGTAGTACAATCAGAATCTTTAAAAGGAATAAATCCCAATTTTAGTACCAACCCAAGTGTTGTTCAATCAAATATATTGCAACTCACCGTCTGCGGCTTTTTGAAACAAAGTGAAGACGTTGTTTCAAAAAGCCGCAGACGGTGAGTTGCAATCTATTTGATTGAATCAGAATCTGCAATAATCTCGAACACGATTTTTTTTGCCATCACCATACTTCCATTTCCTTAAGGAATATGGAAGTAAAATATCGGTATGGAGAACCATACATGACTTCCATATTCTAAGATTTATATTTAAAATCATTTTCGAAATGAAATATTACCATAGAAACTACTTCTTTCTACTTACTGCTTCAGCCTTAACCACAGTACTGTGGTCACTAACGTATACCACCTCACGTTATCGCACACGATTTTCACTGATGATGGAAGTCGGTGGCATTGCCGATACGTCTGGTTTTGTAGAAAACATTGGACTACGACCAAATATCCCGGGAAGGAATTTTAACAAAAACTACTTCTTTGTTGCCGATAACGTTGTACACATATACAGTATATAAAAAATATGCATAAAATTAATGGCTTGTATAAGTTAATGATTGATCTCCATTAAGTAGTGCTCAAGTTTCCAAAGTTTTAATATTATTATGTCCGTAATTAAAACATCAGAGCAGGTTTAGTGTGAAAGAGGGTACACCGTGGACAAAAATTTTCAACATTTCCTATTGGGCGTTGCTTAGAGTAAAGCTGCGAATCTACAGTGTATGTTTCACAGAACAAACACGCGAAAAAGAAGGAGCGCTCCGAAGTCACTCATGGACCCTCAGCATCTTGCAGAGGGTTCATTCCCTAAAGACGAAAAGTCTGTCTATGAATCGTTCCTTTGTAAACACGTGCAGTTACACTGCCCAGCGATCCACATGAAGCAAATTGATGTATATTTTTTCGGCTTGCACGCGTTATGCTGGTGTGGGTTTCGGCACTTTCCATTTAAAAAGCGTGCAAATGTAAGAAAATAAACATGAGTGAGGCCAGAAATAACGCGAATTTGTGTGTGTGTGTGTGTGTGTGTGTGTGTGTGTGTGTGTGTGTGTGTGTGTGTGTGTGTGTGTGTGTGTGTGTGTGTGTGTGTGTGTGTGTGTGTGTGTGTGTGTGTGTTCCCTGCCTTTTTATTGCTGTAGTCATAATAATAAAATGGAAACGTAAACATTACATAACTGAGATATGCTTACCTGCCACGAACGATATATTATTTTATACATGTATATTAACTCATATATAATTTACATTAAAATGAAAAAATTAAAATTTTATTGCCTGGCAACAAAATTATTTTATTTTTAACAATTACCATTGTTTGAAAAAGTTTAAATGAATTTTCAAGTACTTTACTGTGTTAAAACGTGAAAGGTTGCAGGTAAACTACCCCTTCCCCTTAACCGATCTTCACCAAAATCTAAAATCCTTGAGATCTCTACAATTCAGGGACGTATGCAAAAAATTATTTGATTCTGTTTGAATTTGCGGCTGTTATCGTTTGCCATAGAAAATAATCCTTGTTAAAACATAAAACGTTGCAGGTAAACTACCCCATTCCCTAAACCGATCTTCACCAAAAACAATAGTTCTTGCGAACTCTACAATTCAGGGCTGTATGCGAAACATTATTTGATTCTGTTTGAATTTGCGGCTGTTATCGTTTGCCAAACAAAAAAATTTCCCTTGATAAAAAAAAACCGTTGCCGGTAAACTACCCCTTTCCCTCAACCGATCTTCACATAAAACAATATATCGTCAGTAATCTACAAATAGGACTGTATGCAAAAAATTATTTGATTCTGTTTGAATTTGCGGCTGTTATCGTTTGCCATAGAAAAAAATCTACAGATAGACACACAGACAGACAGACAAACAGACACACACACAGACACTTTTCGGAAAACGACTTTTTTTCATGTTTTGAGTGTAGTACAATCAGAATCTGCAATAATCTCCAACACGATTTTTTTTGCCATCACCATACTTCCATTTCCTTAAGGAATATGGAAGTAAAATATCGGTATGGAGAACCATACATGACTTCCATATTCTAAGATTTATATTTAAAATCATTTTCGAAATGAAATATTACCATAGAAACTACTTCTTTCTACTTACTGCTTTAGCCTTAACCACAGTACTGTGGTCACTAACGTATACCACCTCACGTTATCGCACACGATTTTCACTGATGATGGAAGTCGGTGGCATTGCCGATACGTCTGGTTTTGTAGAAAACATTGGACTACGGCCAAATATCCCGGGAAGGAATTTTAACAAAAACTACTTCTTTGTTGCCGATAACGTTGTACACATATACAGTATATAAAAAATATGCATACAATTAATGGCTTGTATAAGTTAATGATTGATCTCCATTAAGCAGTGCTCAAGTTTCCAAAGTTTTAATATTATGATGTCCGTAATTAAAACATCAGAGCAGGTTTAGTGTGAATGAGGGTACACCGTGGACAAAAATTTTCAACATTTCCTATTGGGCGTTGCTTAGAGTAAAGCTGCGAATCTACAGTGTATGTTTCACAGAACAAACACCCGAAAAAGAAGGAGCGCTCCGAAGTCACTCATGGACCCTCAATATCTTGCAGAGGGTTCATTCCCTAAAGACGAAAAGTCTGTCTGTGAATCGTTCCTCTGTAAACACGTGCAGTTACACTGCCCAGCGATCCACAGGAAGCAAATTGATGTCTATTTTTTCGGCTTGCACGCGTTATGCTGGTGTGGGTTTCGGCACTTTCCATTTAAAAAGCGTGCAAATGTAAGAAAATAAACATGAGTGAGGCCAGAAATAACGCGAATTTTGTGTGTGTGTGTGTGTGTGTGTGTGTGTGTGTGTGTGTGTGTGTGTGTGTGTGTGTGTGTTCCCTGCCTTTTTATTGCTGTAGTCATAATAATAAAATGGAAACGTAAACATTACATAACTGAGATATGCTTACCTGCCACGAACGATATATTATTTTATACATGTATATTAACTCATATATAATTTACATTAAAATGAAAAAATTAAAATTTTATTGCCTGGCAACAAAATTATTTTATTTTTAACAATTACCATTGTTTGAAAAAGTTTAAATGAATTTTCAAGTACTTTACTGTGTTAAAACGTGAAAGGTTGCAGGTAAACTACCCCTTCCCCTTAACCGATCTTCACCAAAATCTAAAATCCTTGAGATCTCTTTCAGGGACGTATGCAAAAAATTATTTGATTCTGTTTGAATTTGCGGCTGTTATCGTTTGCCATAGAAAATAATCCTTGTTAAAACATAAAACGTTGCAGGTATACTACCCCATTCCCTAAACCGATCTTCACCAAAAACAATAGTTCTTGAGAACTCTACAATTCAGGGCTGTATGCGAAACATTATTTGATTCTGTTTGAATTTGCGGCTGTTATCGTTTGCCAAACAAAAAATTTCCCTTGATAAAAAAAAACCGTTGCCGGTAACTACCCCTTTCCCTCAACCGATCTTCACATAAAACAATATATCGTCAGTAATCTACAAATCAGGACTGTATGCAAAAAATTATTTGATTCTGTTTGAATTTGCGGCTGTTATCGTTTGCCATAGAAAAAAATCTACAGATAGACACACAGACAGACAGACAAACAGACACACACACAGACACTTTTCGGAAAACGACTTTTTTTCATGTTTTGAGTGTAGTACAATCAGAATCTGCAATAATCTCCAACACGATTTTTTTTGCCATCACCATACTTCCATTTCCTTAAGGAATATGGAAGTAAAATATCGGTATGGAGAACCATACATGACTTCCATATTCTAAGATTTATATTTAAAATCATTTTCGAAATGAAATATTACCATAGAAACTACTTCTTTCTACTTACTGCTTTAGCCTTAACCACAGTACTGTGGTCACTAACGTATACCACCTCACGTTATCGCACACGATTTTCACTGATGATGGAAGTCGGTGGCATTGCCGATACGTCTGGTTTTGTAGAAAACATTGGACTACGGCCAAATATCCCGGGAAGGAATTTTAACAAAAACTACTTCTTTGTTGCCGATAACGTTGTACACATATACAGTATATAAAAAATATGCATACAATTAATGGCTTGTATAAGTTAATGATTGATCTCCATTAAGCAGTGCTCAAGTTTCCAAAGTTTTAATATTATGATGTCCGTAATTAAAACATCAGAGCAGGTTTAGTGTGAATGAGGGTACACCGTGGACAAAAATTTTCAACATTTCCTATTGGGCGTTGCTTAGAGTAAAGCTGCGAATCTACAGTGTATGTTTCACAGAACAAACACCCGAAAAAGAAGGAGCGCTCCGAAGTCACTCATGGACCCTCAATATCTTGCAGAGGGTTCATTCCCTAAAGACGAAAAGTCTGTCTGTGAATCGTTCCTCTGTAAACACGTGCAGTTACACTGCCCAGCGATCCACAGGAAGCAAATTGATGTCTATTTTTTCGGCTTGCACGCGTTATGCTGGTGTGGGTTTCGGCACTTTCCATTTAAAAAGCGTGCAAATGTAAGAAAATAAACATGAGTGAGGCCAGAAATAACGCGAATTTTGTGTGTGTGTGTGTGTGTGTGTGTGTGTGTGTGTGTGTCCTCCCTGCCTTTTTATTGCTGTAGTCATAATAATAAAATGGAAACATAAACATTACATAACTGAGATATGGTTACCTGCCACGAACGATATATTATTTTATACATGTATATTAACTCATACATAATTTACATTAAAATGAAAAAATTAAAATTTTATTGCCTGGCAACAAAATTATTTTATTTTTAACAATTACCATTGTTTGAAAAAGTTTAAATGAATTATCAAGTACTTTACTGTTGTTAAAACGTAAAAGGTTGCAGGTAAACTACCCCTTCCCCTTAACCGATCTTCACCAAAATCGAACGTCCTTGAGATCTCTACAATTCAGGGACGTATGCAAAAAACTATTTGATTCTGTTTGAATTTGCGGCTGTTATCGTTTGCCATAGAAAATACCCTTGATAAAAAAAACGTTGCAGGTAAACTACCCCTTCTCCTTAACCGATCTTCACCAACAACAATAGATCTTGAGTACTCTACAAATCAGGGCTGTATGCAAAAAAGTATTTGATTCTGTTTTAATTTGCGGCTGTTTTCGTTTGCCATAAAAAATACCCTTGTTAAAAAAAACGTTGCAGGTAAACTACCCCTTTCCCTTAACCGATCTTCACCAAAACAATAGGTCTTGAGAACTCTACAATTTAGGGCTGCATGCAAATAATCTTTTGATTCTGTTTGAATTTGCGGCTGTTATCGTTTGCCATAAGAAATACCCTTGTTAAAACATAAAATGTTGCAGGTAAACTACCCCTTTCCCTTAACCGATCTTCACCAAAATCGAACGTCCTTGAGATCTCTACAATTCAGGGACGTATGCAAAAAATTATTTGATTCTGTTTGAATTTGCGGCTGTTATCGTTTGCCATATAAAATACCCTTGATAAAAAAACGTTGCAGGTAAACTACCCCTTCTCCTTAACCGATCTTCACCAACAACAATAGATCTTGAGAACTCTACAATTCAGGGCTGTATGCGAAACATTATTTGATTCTGTTTGAATTTGCGGCTGTTATCGTTTGCAAAAAAAAAATTTCCCTTGATAAAAAAAACTGTTGCAGGTAATCTACCCCTTTCCCCCAACCGATCTTCACCAAAAACAATAGGTCGTGAGTACTCTATAAATCAGGGGTGTACACAAGAAATTATTTGATTCTGTTTGAATTTGCGGCAGTTATCGTTTGCCATAGAAAAAATCTATAGACAGACAGACACACACACACACACACACACACAGACACTTTTCGGAAAACGACTTTTTTTCATGTTTTGAGTGTAGTACAATCAGAATCTGCAATAATCTCGAACACGATTTTTTTTGCCATCACCATACTTCCATTTCCTTAAGGAATATGGAAGTAAAAACACTATTAAAATTTTAATTGTTGAAATCTTTAACAATAAATTGTCTGTTTCTAACCAATTGATCAAAATTAACGATTTTATTTATTTTAATTCAGACTGTCAACTATTACAGACGTATTATTTTGGTGTCTCTGCAGATAAATCCATCTCGTGTCTGTTTACCCACTGTGAAATACTCGAGGTAATGGGGTTATTTGCTGCTTTGATTGCTACTATCAAGACACGGGCATCACACTCACACACACCCGTCTGGCGGACACATGCTGGCGTGCAGTTTGCGTGTTGGGGTTAACGCAAGTGCGCGCGGCTTGCATTGATTCCAGCACTCATTCGTGCGCGCACACGCATGTAAAGCCCGCGCGTACAGACTCACACCTCGCACCGCTTGAGCCGACACATGTCCCACTTGCTCTCTGCGTGTTGGGGTCAGTGCAAGGCGCGCGCTTGGATCGACTCCAGCACGCATCCTGGCACGCGCACACATAGCGCTCGGGGTGTAGACACATTGACATGCTTTGTCGTTTTGATCGTGGTACTCACAGAGTAGTAAAACTTTCTAACCTGGGTATTTTCACATTGGGCAAATTCAAGCAGGGTTGAATTTATTGCAGAGACAGAACATCAAAACACATTATTATGTGCACATCTTCGAACAAAAGTATGAATGGGTATATTTAATTGTAAAGTACTGTATTAATGCCTGAGTTGCAATAATGTAAAAATCATTGTAGACATAAAAAGTAGAATAGTTTGTGTAAAAACCTTTTGGGTCTTTTTACACTTAATGCACGCATTTTGTTAATCTTTCATTAAACTGTGTTACAATCAGTACACTCATTATTTTCAAATAGCTTTCAGTAGCTTGCAGTAAACTTTCTGTGCTTTTTACTACTTAGCTTTAAACGTCTACCTTTCCCCCTAACACCTCCACATCCTCTATATATCCTACGCTTGAGTGAAAGAATATAGAACAACAAATTTTTTCCGCTGACAAGTTCGATATGTCTTCCTGTACTATCACAATCTGGAGAAGTTATACGTGTGCCGGAAGTTATCGCTAGCTCCGTGCTCCGTAATCCTGTAGAAATAGGGGACCGTGGAAAACTGACGAATTCTTGGATTTTGTTGTCCATGACGTGTCCGTTGATTAACTAATTATAACACTACTAACTCGGAACACTAAGTTTTTTATTGGTAAAAATTTTACATGTTGTAGCCTGAACCAGTTTTCGCTTATTATAGGCTAAGCTTCGTCAGAGGCTGCCACTAAGAGCGCTGTCCGTCTTATTCTTGGTGAAGGCGCCGTCGTTCGAAAGATCGATGTTGTGTGTGCAGAGGCGTAGCTAGGGGGGGGCCAAGGGGGCAGCCGCCCCGGGCGGTATAACCAGGAGGACGGAAAAGTGAGCATAGACTTGAAAAAATTGTTTTCAGTTTATAAAACTGCAAACAGCTTGTTTCTTTGACATGACTATTCCTTAAGAACTATAGGGATATAAGATTTTATTAATGTAAAATTAAGAACTACAACAAGTTCCAAAGAGTTTATGAAGTCTTTCATTCAAGGAAAATCGAACCCTGAGTGTCGAAATATTACAATTAACAAGGAACCAACTTGCAGTAAAGTTACAGTAAAGTTAACGACGTGAGTACTTCAAACTGTGAAAGTGTCAAAGTACACTTACAAGATTCAGTTGGTTCTAGTACCATGGTTGATATTGCATCGTGCAGTCTTGAAAACAGAACAGGTGACGAAGGACAGAACATTACTAACAACAATGTAGACCGTGTTCCCGGTGCTGCTCTACAAGATACGGGAGCTTGGCCAAGCGAGAAATCTCAATCCTTCCGAGATATAATGGTGAATAGAGGAACAAGTCAGTTGCAGAACAAAGACAGCTACTTTCTGAATATGAAGCCGGACGATCCTTAAACAAGTAGACCTATTGGTTTGATAAAACCTTGCAAAATTGCAAAAAGGTAAATCGCACTTGGATGTGTTTTTCTCCTACTAAAAAAATCTCTATTCTGCTTTTGTTGCATTTTATTTCAAAAAAAAAAATGTCAAAGAAGCCATTTCAATACTAAAAATGGGTTTTCGTCGTGGTGAAAGTTAAATCCCCGTATTCAGGATCACGAAAAAATACTCTGCGTTTTTTGACTGGAAGGAATTGGAACGTTCTTTAAACAAAGGGGGACTTATTGATGATCTCCTTCAGAAACAAATTAGTAAAGCAGTTAAAACATAAAAGAAATCCTCGAACGATCATTGCCACAGTACAAAATCTGGCACTGATAGGACAGCGAGAGTCAATTACTAACGATCCAAGTCCTGGAAACTTTCTGGCTTTGTTAAAACACTTGGATAAATTTTTAACGTATAAAAATATACTTTGTACATAACGTGTTAAGATACTTTGTTATGCTTTGGATAAATAAAGCATTCCCACTTCTGGAGACGCTAACGGACAAATTAAAAGTTTGGAGGAATGAACTGTGTGACAATGTCGTTACTGAGCCAGAGTAGGTATGTAATGAAGGAGTGTCAGTATAACAAAAAGGATAAGAAAAAGCGCACGATGTCAGTGGAGTATGCAAATGATTCTGCATTCACCGTTCGCCAAGAAAAGCGACGTTTTCGAATAGAAATTTGGACAAACTGTCAGTTGAAATTTCAAGCCGTTTCTCTAACATAAAAGAGTTAGAAAAACCCTTTGGGTTACCCTGTAAATTTGAGGCGTACGTAAATGATGGGGATATACATTTTAAGGAACAGCTTTCCCAAATCAATATTCAGTGCACAGTGCTCCAAAACTGTACTCACATGACCTAAACAGTGAAGAATTGTTCAGTGACTTGAAAGACGTCATACTTTTATTTAAAAAGGAAAAGTGAACGGAGAACAAAAAGACTTAACACCTCAGGGACTGCTACAATACATTTCTTCAATGAGATTAGAAGCCTAAGAAACACTAGCAACAGCTTTAAAAAAATTTCATACTTTACCAGTGTCTGTGTCTTCTTGTGAAAGATCGTTTAGTAAGCTCAAATTGATCAAATCGGACCTACGATCTTTACACAATTAAGACCAGGAAAGTTTCATTTTAAAATGTCTCATTTTAAATATGTATTAAATATTAAAAATAAATATTAGTGTTTATTAATAGACTACGGAACCATTAACTTACTTACTGTAAGTAAGTACTTACTTATTAAGTACCTACTTTCTGTAATAGTAAGTGATTTATTTTATTACTTTTAATATAATTCTTTGTTTAACTTTATGTTGCTTTAGGATATTGTTTTGATGATGCGTTGTTTATTATAACATTTACGTTATAAATTTTTTATATTACTACGTTTTTTATAATCTACATTTGTTAATAATAAATGTATACAAACTGAATAGCAGTAATATTATAATATGTAATTTCTTAATTTTGGCTTAACAAATATTGTTAAGACGTTTGCTGTACGTGCTTTCATTCAAAAATCTACACATTTGCATTTATCGCACTTTTGCTCTTTTGTCGCCCTTTAATTGTGAAGGTGAGGCGGCCGACGATCTCCTTGGCTCGGGCGCCAAAAAGTCACTGCCAATAAGATTGTATATATGTATCTGTACATAGACTAATACTGATTATTTTGTTTTTCTCTCGCATAACCTGAGAAACCCATATAGCATAAGTTATTTAGATTTTCTTAAAACTTACGTTATGTTACATCATTAAAATATTACATGTATTGGCATAGAGACACACTGCATTGACATACTGTTCAACATGTTCATAATATGTACGCAATACTTAGTACTAAAACTTTATTAGTTTTGTTGTATTGTACAGTACTGTACCTCTTATAATATGGAACTTTTTTAACTGTTTTTGGTGAGAATAATTGCACATACGTAGTTCCACTTAGTGATGCGTAGTTATTAGTATTTCAAGTCACTATTTTTACCTACCTTTCAGTTACTTGAGTGATTTTTTTTATTATAACGTGATGTTATAAAGTGATGTTCAGTATTGTTTATTATAACGTTAATTCACTTTATAATTAATTTATCCTGAAACCGGTTATCGATTCTTGTGTATACGAAATCTTGATTTATACATAACTGAGTGACAGCTATCTTTTGTTTTTCAAATTTTAGTAACCCTATTGTTAGCACACACCAATTAATGTTTTAATATATTCCCAGAGTCTTGGATGACGACGGACAAGTTTAGATCTAGAATAACAGCAGGGGAGATGAAATATTTAAAAGATTAGTTGGTAAAATTCGAAAGGACAGAACCAAAGTGTAAGATGAGAACTAGTTTCGACACGAACTATTACTGCAACAGAAAGTGAACAAATGCGATCTAATGCGAATGGAACCAGGAAGATATACCAAAAACAAAATTTGAACTGAAAGAAAATGGATAAGGGGCTATAAATAGGAAAAGAAAATTGTATTTATATAAAAGAAAATAAGGCTAAAACAAAAGAGAAAACAAGGAGTCGACTCATAATCCAATGGAAAGATAACATCAGAGATGTGACAAACAGGAGAGGAAAAGAACATCGTGAAAATGAGACAAATTATAAGATAGAGAAATATGTGCAGAACTGGAATAGAGGACTCAATGGGAATAGAGAAAGAAGAAGAAATAATGCAAATCTGGAGCCGCCTGCGTGGTATTTCTTTAGCTACTGAAGGCACTTACAAACAATGGAATTTGTACTTATTTTGAATCTGTGTGTGTTTAAATGTGGAGTGTGTTAATATTTATGGTAATATTTTACGCAAACTCACACACCAACGATTCTTGCAAGGGAGGACGACTGGCCACTAGACATTGTTGGAGACCTCAACTTCCTCTAATTTAAAGCATAGATATTCAGTACACAGAATTTATTATGGGCCGATTTTAACTGGCTGAGCGTTTTTAATTATACTAAGTTGTGTGTGCGCGCGTGCGTGTGTGTGTGTGTGTGTGTGTGTGTGTGTGTGAACACACAGACAGTAGGCAGACACTACAAACGTTTTATATGCGCGCGCACTCACAGACACACCACATATCACACATTTATATACACTAGTGGTCGCCCAGTGGTCGAAATTCGACCGTAATTCATTAAATTTTTAAGTTTGAACGTTATTGAGGTTCTTTTGTCAAAGAGTATACCTCTATAATCATTGCATATAATTTTTTTGAATTTTGTTCTATTACGTCAGCTGCGAGCGTGTACAAATACGTCAATAGCGTGTGTTGTTTGCCTTAATTCCCTGCAATACCTATGAAATTTAAAATTTAATGTTAGTAACAGTTGAAAAAAAAACACAATTACAGCTTGTATTCGTATTTATTTTTTGATATAATTCATTGTCAGTTTTAATTTTTTCATGTTATTATTGAATCAAATAAACGCTAATAAAAATGAGACTTGACATTCATAGAAGTATAAGATACATTGTTTTCAATTCCAGTGGATTACATTTCATTTTTGGTAAGGTACAAAATTCGAAAACAGTTTGAAGATTATCTGCTACAAAGCTTATATAATTTTTTAATTTTTTTTTCTATGCATTAATTTTCGAGTTATTTGAAAAATATGAAAGATAGGAAAAATGAGGTTTAGCTTGGCTAAGCCATATTTAAAAAGCAATAACGCGTTTTTTGACATTTCCTTGGGTTTTTTTTATTGCCATGCTGACCAGGTTTCGCCAAGGCTACACAGTTATTTTGCCTATCTTTTTCGAATTATATAAAATTTAAATAAAAAATTAATACAAAATAAAAAATGAAATAAAAAATACGTGCCTCGTATTTTTTCATATATTTTTCATTAAATCAAAAAAACCGGGCGGTTAAAAAAATAGATGTTGTCCATTGAACTTAAAATAGTTTGAAAGTGAATTTAATGATTCAGAACTTCTGTGTAAACGATGTTTTTTGTAAAAACTCTTTCATCATTTGCTAAATGCCCTTGGCCATTATATTCGGAAATATAAAATCTCAAACCATCGAATGATCGAACTCTACTTGCTGCGACGTACAATTGACCATGTGTAAAAACTGGCTGCCTCAATAAAATTCCAATTTTTTCGAATGTTTGTCCTTGAGACTTATTTATTGTCATCGCAAATGGAGGTATAATTGGAAATTGAGTTCTTTGAAAGTTAAATGGTAAAACAGTACCGGAATATGTTAAATTTATACGTGGAATCAAAATTCTCTTATTGCGTGCGGTTTCAGTTAAAACTTCGCAATCAATAGCATTACGATGCATACACTTGATGCGCATTCTTGTTCCATTGACTAATGCTTCCTTTGTATTTAAGTTTCTGATCAGTAAAACGATGCAATTAACTTTCAATACTAACTTATGTGGTTGCAAACCACTAATAGTCAAAGAATTCAAAAACTCTACTGGATAGTTATTGATTTCATTGTCATCATCACAAATTATTTTATCGTAGCTATGATATGTTTTCTGTTCACCTGGTATTCGATTAAGTATATCAGTATTAATAAAAGTACAATCATCATTTTTAGGTGCTAAAATAACTGACTTCAATATGTTATCTGAGAGTATGTTTTTGGAAATATTTCCATACACCTCATTAATAATATTATTTTCATCTCCTATTAATTGCTGAGGTATTTCAATAATATTTTCACCAAACTGAGGGAATTGTGGGGCTTCATCATTACCAATTTTTTTCAAGAATTCGACAAATTCAATTTCACTTGGTAAGGCTCTCATATTTTGAGTAAACGTTACTTTATGAAAATAAACAAATTTATGCCAACTCGTGACACAATTTTCAATTAAAGTTGCACGTGATCCATGTGGGACAACAGGTAAGATTTGCCGAAAATCACCGCACAGAAGTATCGTTTTCACTCCAAATGGATTATGTTTATCATTTTCATCGCATAGATCCTGCAATAATCTATCTATGATTTTCAACACTTGCAGTGGGCACATAGAAATTTCATCAATAATTATCAATGATGATGAATTTATGTAACGTCCATAGCTACTATTTGCGGTAATATTTGCTACAGAATTTTCCAAAATGGGTATAGGCAATTAAACATATTGTGTAAAATTCTACCTCCAAGTAATAGAGTTGAAGCTATGCCACTGAACGCTGTTGCAATGCAACTAAGATTAAGCGAATTTAATTTGTGAATGATTGCTGTTGGTGTGAATGTTTTTCCACAACCTGCATGAGCGGTTAAACAAAAAACATTAGATCCAGTATCATGATGCAAAACTTCACGAATCACACGATCAATTAGATTACGCTGTTCAATATTTGCAGTTTCATAATGCTCAGAAAACAGAAACTCTTGTTCTATTGGATCAATAGCATTTGCTTCGTCTGTTCTCTGCGAATACGTGGGAACTGGTAAACCAAGTTCTTGACACGACAAATTATGAACATTCAAAACATCTTCAATTTCTAATAGAGCTGTATTAAAGGATACTTCTTCGTTGTAATCTCTCAAAAAATCTTCACTACGATATACTTTAAATTCATTCCATAACGCCAATGCATTATGTAACCAAATAAATTTCGCATTTGTTTTGGTGAATGTAATTCTTTTGCTTCATTTAAACATTCGCGCCATTCATTATCATTTGAAGCAATGCCGCGAGCATGGCACGCTTCAACAAAAGAAGTGTGTATAATTCCATTGTGTGTTCTAACATCCTCAAATGATTTTGGACCACAGACATGTAATAAAAGCAATCTTAAATGGAAAAGTTCGATGTCTTTTGGTGATACTACATATATGCGTGTAATGATTTTATCACCTCCACGCCTTCTCTTCTTCCATTTTTTTCGGGAATCTTCCCACACATAATGCAAAGGAATTTCAATATACTTATATTCATGCGCTGATGGATCTGATCGATTCAATTCAAAAAATGCTAATAATTTTGTTTGTCTTGCATTTTCAATTGCTTGACGTTCTTGCCCTTCTCGAAAGTAAACATTCTGTCTACGCGGTAAATGAATGTCAAGTCTAACGATGACATGTGATTGAAAATGCATTGGTAATTCATAGATGCGCCATACAGCTTCAATTGATCCGACATAACGGCCATTTAAAAAATTTTTAACTTCATCAATTTGTATTTCTTGACCTGGTTCATTTCTCTCTGAACCTAATTCACCAGATGCACTGTCATAGCCTTTATACACGTATTTATAAATGTATTTAACACTTTTAACTGTAGTGCATACTTCAACACTTATATGACAATTAAATTTGGCAAGTAAATACGGATTGTATGGTACAACATAACGATTGTCGAGGCAACTACCGCGAACTTCAGCATTAATACCATTATCACGCCTTCTGTCTAATGGACATCCATTTAATGATTCACATGTAAATTCATTAAATCGTTTTGGATAATCTTTTGTGCATTTTCCATCTCTCATACATACAGAATTTGGATTAAGTACACCGCATGGACCATGCATCATGTGTTTTACAACATATTCACGTAATGTAGGATGTGTTTGAATGTTAGGAATCTCCGCAGATACAACTTTATCAATATCGGTAGCGTTAACAATTTTATCTTGCTCATTTAAAGAGAGTAAAATGTGAGCATGAGGCAATCCTCTCTTTTGAAACTCAACTGTATAAATGAGTGCTTCAACTTTACCGAAGATTTTTTTTAGTGTAAGGCCCTCAATTAATGCTTTCAGTTTGGACTTGAATACACGCACAACAATATCAGGTCGAAAATTAGCTGACTCACCTACACCAATATTGCTAACTATTTCAGGCCAACTTAGATTGCAAGTCATTGTAATAAACAAAGAAGGCTTTCCGAAATGTTGTACAATTGACATTGCATCTAAATAATTCTGATACATATTTCTTGGAGATCCATTGAATGAAGATGGTAAAATTACTCTACGGCCAACATTATTGGCATTGGGGTTCAATTCTAAATAATCTGTTAAATTGTTGTAAACTTCAGACCTAAGACTTGTTTGATTTTGTCGAATGAAATGTAACCTTGTGCCCTCTATTCTCACATACATATCAACTATCCACTGCAGAAATAATTTTTGTGAATGGTGCAACATGCTAAAATCTTCTCTAATTGCAAGTCGATAGGCTGCATACTGAAGCATGGTTAATTTATTTCTGGGCGCTCTTGAATTAGATGTAGTTGGTACATTATGAGAAATATTGATATGCCACCCAGTATCACCATTTGGAAAAAGTAATGGATACGCTAAAGGGTCCAATGATGAATCCAAAACAGAGATATTCTTAATGGTACCATTAACATTTTAAAACGAAACCATATTTCGTTCAAAGGGTGGCTCACCATCAACTGTACTAAATATTACTGCTACATCAGTTTGAACTGCATCATTATAACGGCGTAGATCTAAATCACGATTTACTTTAATGAGCATACAAATTTCTTTATTTTGATTTTCAACTCTCTGACAATGATCTTTCATTGCAATGAATGACCGAACGAAAGGATTAATGCGTTCCAATTCAAGAGAGATTTCGCGCATTATGTTGTTATTGCATGTTTGATTATAGTGTTCACGTAATCTATAATTGACAGCAGTGTCAACATCATAAAAATATAATTGCGCATAACATGGTGAGCGACCATATCCAGCAGTCATTGGACCTGATCTGTGATAAAAAACATCATGTATTTTAAAATGATACACTCCACGCGTAACTGTATCCGAAATTTTAGCTTCTGAGCTAACCATAGCAAATGATGAATTGTATTTACGAATGTTTTCAAAATAATTTTTTGACTTTCTTTTTATTGAAGGTTCATTTGAAGTAAGTCCATCATACAATGATTTAAAGTATTCATTTTTACTTAAGGCCGGTAATATTGCTTTACCCTTATGACAACATGAAGTGAATGCAGTCCTTTCACCTAAAGTGACCTCAGATTCGAAATGTTTTGCATTGCAAAACCTGCATTGTAAATGCATTAATCCACAATCAAAAGTATTAAAATTTCTTGGAATGACATTCAGTGCGCATTTAAATGTATCCCTCAAAATAATTTCATCATTTTGTATACTATTTACACTATTTAAATTTGCATTTGGTCTATTATCATTTTGACTTTCACGCGAATATATATTCCTTCTTCTTTGTCTCTCACTCCGACCCGTCAATGTTATACTATTTACACTATTTAAATTTGCATTTGGTCTATTATCATTTTGACTTTCACGCGAATATATATTCCTTCTTCTTTGTCTCTCACTCCAACCCGTCAATGTTCTATGTCGAGGCATAATGGAAGTAGGTGCGAATATCTGAATGAAAAAAAACATGTAATGAAATTACTGAAACTAAGATTAGACAGGGTTTAATTTAAAAATAATAAAATGTACTCACTTTTTTGAAATCACCAATGATAATTAGGCGAGAGTAAGTCAATTCAAATTGCTGCTACAAAATTTTCCTTTTGCAACAGGTGTATATTAAGCAAGCTGTATTTCACTTTCAACTGCACATTAATATATAAAACACAGATATCTAATATACAAAATATAAAATAAACGCTTTTTTGCCTTGACATACACTCCACAGACTATTGAAAAAGGAACATTTGAAATCACACAAAATTCACAGCTCATTCAGTCAATCTGTCAGTATAAAGCAAGCTGTATTTCACTTTCAACTGCACATTAATATATAAAACACAGATATCTAATATACAAAATATAAAATAAACGCTTTTTTGCCTTGACATACACTCCACAGACTATTGTTGCCTGGCAACAAAATTATTTTATTTTTAACAATTACTATTGTTTGAAAAAGTTTAAATGAATTTTCAAGTGCAAATGAATGTTTTATTTTATTTAGTTTAATGTATTTGTAACACATATTATATATAAATTTTAGCTTTCTGCACTCCTTCTCCATATAAACTTTAACTATGCCAAATCTCACACTCCTCCGTGCGCGCAATATGCTTAAAAAGGGGTACAAAGTTTTTTCTTCACGTATTAATATACAGATACATACACACATACAATCCAATATATAGTAGAACCTTTACAATTCGAACGTTGGATAATTCGATTATCTTATCCGACTTTTTCGAGTTACAAATAAAATTTGAATACAGACACGTGTAAATCAGGAAAGAAAGTTTAACGTAATTTGAGTAAATTAATTAGAAAAATAATTTTAAGTAAACTAAAATAAAAATTCATTTATAATTTAGAAGTAATAAAAAAACCTGCAGAAGATTGGCAATGTTTGCTAAGTTAAACGTGTTGAGGTATACTGAATTTTTTTTAATTTATAAACAACTATTTTGATTGGTATGTTATTTTTTCATCCCAAGAGTAAGCTAAATAATACAGTTAAAACATATATAAAACTTGAAGAATTGAATTTACGTTTTATATTTCAAATGTAAACAGAATTACATTTCAAACCGACTAGAACGCTTTATCATGTTGGCCACTTTAGTCACGTTGATCACCAAAATAAAATTGTTTTTGACTTCTTATAGTAAGAAGTTTTATTCTTTTAATCTGAGTTTATTGCAAGACAGTACATTAATTTTCCATTGTTTAGCTATAGAAAACCCTCATATTTAATAATCCAAACGTTTTGTTAATCCGAACCACCCCGGCCATAATTAGTTCTGATTATCAAGATTTTACTGCATTTGTAAATTACGAATTATACGAATACACATTTATACGTATGTATACAGTTATTTAGTGTATACGTGTCCCGCCATACGCGTATGTCAATGTTCATGTGTTTGTATTATGTGTGGGCTTGTATTTATGCATGTTTAGTACCTATTACATTTTTTTAGTACTCATTACTCTTCATCCGTCTTTCAACAGAAACTAAGGAATTATTAACATTTACTGCATTTCAGTGGTGATATTAATTTTTCAAGAATAAATCAGATCACCAATTTTTACTTTATTTAACATTCCACTTCTTTGGATACTATTACAGTCCGTACACAAAATTTACTGATATTACAAATGTACCGGTATTACAATACTTACAGTCCGGACTGATATCATTACAAATTAAAGTTTCCAGTGTGCGTATGTATGTGTCTGTCTTTCTGTGTATGGTTTTTGGGGAGAGAGAGAGAGAGAGAAAGTTAGGGGGGAGTTTGTCTTTCTACGTTAAATTATAAAACTATACATAGAATACAGAGTGAGCGGCGGGTGTGTCTCACTCTCACACATTCTCCCTCCCCTTCTCGTTCTGTCTTGTGCCTTCCAATTAAGGAATACCAGATACATTCTCTACATAGCTGGGTACTTTACTCCTGTACCCTGTTTTGGTTTAACTTGTCACCACTGATTAAGTTATATGTTGTAATTAATAAAAGAAAATAATTCCTTGTGTGACGTCATCTTCCATGAGTTAAATTTCCTTTACATCAACCGCAACCTCCATTACAACAAAGTGAACAACAAACAAGAGACAAAAGAAGAGAAACACCCATTGTTTACCACGGTAAACTTTTCTTTGAGCTGAGAATTTCTTCAAGCCTCGTTTCCGTACCTACGGTTTCTAAAATCATCCATACAATATTTTACCATAAATTATTTCACTATCTAATATAATCTTACTAACATTATTAGTAATAAATTATTAAATTATTGACACACTTTAGAAGTCTCCTAATCTATATCAAAATCAATTCGAAAGAAAAATAATTTAAAAGTTACAAAACCGACACTAATTTGTTTTTATAGAAACCATCTATTAACCATCTGTTTCATAGAGCTAATTAGACACATTAATTACACCTTGAATTTTCTGTCATTTATAATTAGAAACCATGATTTTTGGGGTTTCTCATTTGCTTTAGTTTTGATTATGAATGTATGTGTAAATTACAGTTAATAATTAATTACAATAAATTTCCAATTACAATAAAAAGAATTTTCAAATATTAGTTTCGTCTCCTAAAAAAATACGGTTCGATTACTGATAGCTGATCACGAATAACATAGAACTTATAAAGTCTTTCTGTTTAAAATTGAATAAATCGTATAGAAATACAATATCTGGGTTGGAAAGGTACACAGATTTATTTAAAAGGTATTTAATATTTAAAACCCGATAAATACTAACAAAAATATGTGTATATTTTCAAGGAAATTTAAACAACTATACACTATCATAATATTTAGTAAGTTAGGTGTTATGTCTTTTAGTATAGAAAATCATGTACAATATTAGTTGTGAAATTTTTATGACGATTTGAAAGAACAAAGCAATATGTCATTCATGGATCCGGTTTTGGTCTGCTGCCCAATATATTGACATTCTCAATACAGAGACGAAATACAGTTATAACTTTCGATAGCTTTGTATACTTGAGATTCTTAACGGATATTCTTCGAATTGGAGTTTTCTTCCAGGATTAATTTGGTGAAAGGTTTCTGAAGAGGATGGTTCCTACAATGATTACACAATTTTTCAATAGATTGCTACTTCATTAATCTTAATTTATAAAGTATTATTACAAAATTTTTGTTTTAAATACAGACTTCTTTGAAATGCGAAAAAACATTGATTCTTTCTCGTTGTGACAATAACACTCCCCCCCCCCTTAAACAGACGCCTGCATGTCGTCAAATCACTGTATTTTTATGTAAGTTTCTTTAGATAAATGTGTCTTCAGAGATCAGACATGCATGTATTCTCTATTTTGTTACAATTTTCATCAGGCCATCTGGATGTACTGTCCAGCATGTCTCGTCAGAGCTGCCAATTTGTCAAATATAAATTCAAGTTGGTGACTATTATTGCTTAGTTTCTTTTTGAAAGATTAGCCACCTCCTTCTCTGCCTTATCGGTATTCTTTCCAGTCTTAGCTTACACCGATTCGTCCCTGACTATAGGTTGCAGAGCTAATTGTCGATACTTTCATTAATATCTCATTCCTTGTAGATGGCCTTATAGGTATTTGCTTTTCTGTGGATTATGTTTGACTTGTATATTCTTATTCTTTATTGGCTGTTTTTTCGAGCACTGTGGTCTGTCAGGTCGGTTTCCCCACAAATATAGTATTTACTGTTTTCCACAGTCGACAGGGTTTTGAGCCAACTTTCCTATTAAACCAATTCCCACATTATTTGGAACAGGTTTCTATTGCGATACAATTTCCATTTTCTTAGATGCACAGTCACTATTTCCATCTACTTCTGTAAGCCTAAGTAATTTTATGAATTTTGTTAATGTTTTACGAATTACCAAACCAGCATAAATACTGGCAATGGTACTGGCATGTTTACCGCATCTATTATTTTCTAGACCTATCTCTTACGGTCTATTTCTTGTACAACGTGCTTAGCTTTGTAAGTCTTATCAAACTCTCTTGGTGACAAACCTTATTGGTCTTGTTTGTTTGTTTTCAAATGAAGACAACCTAATTTAGTCTCATTTACCGTTATTGTGGCATTTATGTAGGCCTAGTTCCTTAGTCTGTAAATTCGTTTAAAAAGTTAAATTAGGATTGTTTATAAGGGTTAGTTTTTAACAATGTCTTTATTCTCAAGTTTTTATTCACACATTTGTAAAATATCTGTAATCTTTTATTTGATATTTTATGATAAGCGGGGTTTGGGTTCTTATTAGATTGTCAGTCTGATTGTTTTTTGTTCCCTCTGTTGTTTGGATTTTGACAGTTCAGGCGGTTTTAAAGACTAATTTATTGTTCTCTTTCATTTTTCCACATATGAAGAATTAACTCCCAGTTCTTCGTCAAGACTAAACTGATTTAATTTTATTATTTCGACTTTCACTATCTCAATTTCTTGCGCATATGTTTTAACTGAATGTTATGGGATTCAAAACTTTATTTTATGCTTCTGATTTTTTAATGCACACACAGCATCGTATCAAAAATTATGATCTATCGTAGTTTCCAATCTGGTTCGAAAGGAAAATTACTGCCTTATGACTTACTTTCACCCGATTCCATGTTCTGTCCTTACAGTCTGTAGTTTTTTGACTCGTTTGAATTTTTTTATTTTTATTGTTGTAGCCAATGGAGACTTTGACCTTGGCAGTGACGTGCCTTTTGCTGGTTTATCCAGTATGTGTACTGAACAACACAATTTCCGATCCTACGTAACATATAGTAGACTACGTCTGTACTCTACTGTAACAACTGACTTCCATAGTAAACTCAACATTTATGAAAGCTATTCTAAAATTAACGTCCGATTTATCGGTAAACACAGACTGGTTGTCATGGAAACACGGCACACTTTGACATCATTATATGGGACCTGTCAATACATCTGCAAGGTGTGTGTTGGTATTTGTTTAAACGTTCCATCGTTTGCTGGGTACGTTAGGGACTGTGCCTCAAACTGCTGGGGCTGTCGGTGGAGGAAGGAAAACATCGGGTACTGTCAGGGTTGTGCGGGACCGGTCGACCCAGATGAAAGGTTGTACAGTGGGGCTGAGCCGTCATTATGAGCATAGGCGTAACTTGGGAGGGGCAAGGGGGGCACTCGCCCACCCTGCAATGTTCCGAGCATTATAAAATTTTGTTTCCCGTTGTTATAAATAAAAATTAACAAATAGTCAAACAGGAGACAGTTTCTATGCTTGCGAGCACAGTAAGCACTATTTATCAACGTCTGTACTGTTATCAGACGACTAGTTGCCATAAATTTAATATTCTTATTTCTTTCGAAGAAACTTGTAAGGGGAATGTTTGACAGATTTGAATGATATACGTCAAAATAATATTTCTGTTCGCAAAAAAACAAACGCTAGAGACCTACAGTGTGCCTAAGGGAGACGATGCGTTTACGAAAACTGGGTGTAAGAATTTGGTATACTATTGGGTTTATGTTTATAGGCCTACAGTATATTTGTTCTAGGTAAACATAACTGGAAGTACAACTTATGAAGAAAGGTTTATTGATCATTAAAAAATGAAATTGTCCCTCGTTTACTAACTAAGAATTATAACTAAACTTTCTAATTTTGCATGTAACATATTTTATTAATTTTATTATATAGATGGTCTCACTACACACTTGAATTTATGAAGCTTTACCCTCCCCCCCCCCAAAGTTAGGCCCCAAGTTACGTCCATGATTATGACTATCAGGTAGTCGCCGGGAACCCGAAGGCAGACTCCTCGTACTTCAGGGATGTTCACAGAAGGCCATCGCGTCACCTAGTCGATGTCTGGTTGGCTACCCAGCACTTTGACACCAGTGAGGATCTCCTTAATGGCGTCAACCTTTGGCCGCCAAACAACCTTTGGCTTGGTGACAACAAAAGCTAATGTAACGATATACTAAGTGCCTATATGTAATACACATATGTACGTAACTTTTGAATATAACAAAATACCTACCCATATTTTAGTGTTTCTTTACCTGCCAATCGGAGGCTAAATTTTTAATACCCCTCGTGTTATATATTCGATCGTTACATGTCATTTATCCAACTAGAGCAAAGATACTAAATGTCTTTTTGATTTCTTATAATTAATCATTCTAGATACGGTTTACAAAAAGCTATATCGATTTAAATAAAATTTGAAGTCTTACTCCATATTTTACTCTGGCATTTCTTCGCCTACTCTTACTGACCATTGAACTTTATACAATCTGTACGCTGGTCTAGCTTTAGTACACAGTAAAATCAGTTGCACAACTTAAAGCAAACAACACATTTTGATGTGACGTATATATAGAGCTACCATGGTTTGAGTAATTAGCAATGATTCGACCTGACATTCCAATCGCTACACTCAAAGATATTTTAATGAGCCTTTCCGACGATAACATTCTTTATGGTCGGTGTCTCACACACACACCAAACCAAAATATTACTCGACCTCCGTTTTATCGAGTTGTCGTCCAACTTTTTGTCCATTTTTTCTTATCTTCTGTTAGTTTTTCTTCAACTCTTTGTGTGGTGTGTGTGTGTGTGTGTGTGTGTGTGTGTGTGTGTGTGTGTGTGTGTGTGTGTGTGTGTGTGTGTGTGTGTGTGTGTGTGTGTGTGTGTGTGTGTGTGTGTGTGTGTGTTTCTAAGTGGTTTATTTGTTGGCTTATGTATCGGTTAATTGGGTACACAAATCGGATCTTTCTAAATAAATCACTAAAAGCTTACTCACAGTCTTGTTTTTTCGTGCTCAGAAACAACTGCAATGCTTAAATTTTTTACCACAAACAGGATATTCCACACACATACACGCGCGCGCGCGCACTCACACACAGAAGTGACAGGCAGAAAACGTTCGTACGACTGAAACGCTAATTATTTTTATTTTTATTTTTTGTGTACGTACTGTTTCATATAGTTCAGAGTTATTTTCTCACGGCCGGTGCTGGAATACTCAGTATTTGTTAATTAAAAACAAAAATAATCCGTCTTGTTGAAGAGGGCTGCATAAAAAACCTAATGAGTCCTATTTTAATGAATTTAAAAACTTTTAGGTGAGGCAAATACGACAGGAATTTTAATTTGTTGCATTCTGGCTCAAATTTAAAAACATAAAATTCTAACTACTTTAATTATTACGTTAAAACTGTAGTTGAAGGTTCATTTATTTTTAAATTGCATTCTTCTTGAACGCCGTGTGAATAATTTTAAGGTATCTTCATAAAAATGTTTCTGTTATTAAAAATTAATTTAATACCATGGAATTGTTGCCATTCTAACAGCATTAATAGTTTTTCAGTTCCCGACTACATAGTTGTAAGTTATAGACTTTGTTGTGTTTAAGTTCTAAGTTGTATATAAACTTTACAATTTTTACTGCCACCTACTGTACGCACATCAGTTTTGCTGCCGAGACCCCTGAGGAGCGGGGGATCTACTGAATGATAGTGCGTTGTGTTGGTGAGGTATTACTGGTTCTGAAAACATTATTCAGTTGTTCAGAAGACGTATTTTGTGTGCGTATTAGATTGCATGTTCGTAAATTATATGTAAGTGTAATTTATTGAATATTTTGTTAAGTATGTTTTTTTATTCGCCACAAGAAATACCTTGTGAGAGACAGTCAAGTCACACCGAAACTGAGTCTAACGTATTTTAAATGTGTAGTAGTACAGTGATGCGTGCAGTGGAATGGCATACATTACCACATTCCTTGTTCGGTAGCAAAGGTGAACTGCTGATAGTACATTATAATTCTCCTTCATACATTCTGTTAGCATGAAGTAGATGGATGTGAGGTGAAACGTGTTACTCTAGGTCTGGAAACGTGCCTACAACATTACACTATATTGTTAAATTTTAATATTTCAGTTTATGCGCTGGATTCATATGACTACATCTGATCTCTGTTCCATACACTGAACCAAGTCATTACCTACAAGTTAGCCTATAGGATGCCTTTTTAAACTGATGTATAAGATATGACTGGTGATTGAACTGTTATGTGTGTGCTAAATTATATAATAATTTTCTTAATATTTATATTGTCTTCAGTGCAGAATATAATCTGTATCTTATATAATCTAATATACTCTGCAGATTATAATTAGTTACAAATTGAAGTACCTGGACCTTTTCATATTACTGAAGAAGTCGATGAAAAAGGTATATATCGCGTGTATCTATTCGTGAACTGTGTGACTTCTTAAAAAAGTCGTGGGTGTGATGGTTACTCCTCACTTTGAGTCTGCTCTCACTACCGTCTTACTGTATTCAATTCAAAAGTATAATATGGTTTTACACAGATAAAACAACTTAGATATTGTAATGTAAATGAGAGGTGCGTAACAGTGAAAGTGAGGTGGAGGCGGTAACTGCGACGGTTATGTCGGTTATAAATGTAACGTCTGCCCCACGAAGAGAAATAAAATGACTTTTGTGTATATAATATAATACAGTCAAAACGATTAAAGAAATAATTGGGTAGTTAAGTGATCGGCCGTTTTAGTGACCATCAAACTAAATCGCAAACAACCAAGTTGTGCGTGTTAAACAGGGTTCCCGCGGTTAATTAACATTTTAGCCAATTAAAGTGAAAAAGCACAAGTGACTCGGCGGACATTCCACACGACAAACATCTCGTTTGTCGAGCCAGCGAAGCCATTAATGTTTGCTAACAAGTGCACCTGAGTATGTTAGTGCTTAGAACTGATTACATTTTGATTTTATTTAATAACTAGCCTAGTTAACGTCTCTCCCCCATTACGATAATACGTATGTATACACCTATAATTGTATTGTTGAAACAATATTTTTGGAATTAGTAAATTTTTCTACCCCGGTAGCGTAAGCTTCTGGATCATTGTCTTCGTCAAATCGTTTCTCTAAACATTACAACGACATAATCTTTTGTCCAACTCCCTATTCACGTTTTTACCATGAAGAAGGTAACTTTTCACGAATTTAAAAGAAATACGATATGCATTATAACGTTTAAATTTAATTAATTAATTGTACTCCCCTTCCTCAAAACACACACACACATTATCAATGATAAGAATATCATAAGTAATATTTAATAATTGAAAGCTTCAGAGATCGAAAGTACTTAGAAGCAATTATCTAAAAGCTGACATTTTATAATAAATGGAAGGTGTTATGTAACTATCTTTTATACGATTTACGTATGTATGTATTTCGATATTGTTGCAGTTAACCTAAAGTACACGGTTTTTGAAAAGATATGTTTCGAGCCCCTTCATTCACCACATAACTCGAGTTTTATAAAAATGTTATCTAGCACCTTCATCTATTCAATCCTTCATCGGTATGAAAAGTTTATGCAAAGTCATCGGTATAAAAAGTTTGAAGTATCGTACTCGGGAACGTGTCATCGACATTATTTTGGCTTATGCATGAATAAATGGAATATTATAAATGAACACAAATCTTCGTGGGCTAAAGCAACAGTAGGCCTATAATCGTTTGATTATGAAGAAGAAAGTCACAATGTAAGGGTATTATTTTAAATATATACATAATTATTTAAGATTAAAAGAGAATATTATTTCAGGTAAGATAATAAATAATCTCTCTCTCTATCTCTCTTTCAAACACACACACACACACACACACACACACACACACACACACACACACACACACACACACACACACACACACACACACACACACACACACACACACACATCAGTTTAGTTATCCCTCGTCAAACAACTGTGACTGCCGGCTCAAACAACACGTCGGTAGTCTACTTCCGAAAGAAAACTTAACGTTTGTTTCACAAACTTGATACATTCTTCGTTAGTCAAAGGGACGCAAATAGATTTTTAAAAATTGACGTTCTAAAAATCAGTAAATTTAACAGAAACTATAAGATAAGTAGGTCTGTACGGAGGGAACAACTCATTCTTCTACATTGTATCTACTGGCTTGGTTGGTTAAACTAACCAATTGACATCTTCTTCTTCTTCTTCTTCTTCTTCTTCTTCTTCTTCTTCTTCTTCTTCTTCTTCTTCTTCTTCTTCTTCTTCTTCTTCTTCACTTTAAGGAATAGGTTATATAAACATGTTCCGGCACCCATCTCATCCTCGGACGACTCACATCTCTTCTACCAATGGCCTTATAGTTCAGTGCCGCTTTCGGCATTCCACTCATTGCTTGTTGGAGTTCTTTTGGAGTTCTTTTATTGTTAACGTATCTAGAGCTTTTCAACTTTATATACCTTATCATTTTCTATTGTGCTGTCAAAATACGTATAACTTCCATGGTTTGTCCATGCATTGTCCTCAGTCATATTTACCAGATTCTTTTCTCTTTCAGAGTTATTCAATGTTTTCATCACTTTATATGCCATAGTCTGTCTATCATATAAATCGTGTACCATAGTGGTTATGAAGTGTTCCCATGAGTCTTGATGTCCTTGATTAACAATTCTTTTTGTTTCATTTCTTATTCTCTGGTATGCTTCTCTTGACGCTTCTGTTGGATGTGATATATATCTTCTAAAGCTATCATTTATCCTCTTTACTGCAGTATCTATTTCTTCTGTCCAAATTCTCAGACCCCTCCTTCGTATATACTTCTTTTTGCAGCCTACTGCTTCCTTAGCTGCTTCTATTATTATTTTGTTAATAATACTATGTCTTCACTAATAGGTATTACTGCAATGCACTGATTTACTCTGTTCTGAAAGAATTTTGGTGCTTTCATCATCCAATCCGTAAACTTTAAAGACTCATTCATTATTTCTGCAATATGTCATACCCCCTCCATGCTCTTGTATCTTCAACTTTGATACTAGTTTCTTATACACTATTATATAATCTATAATTGATCTAGAACTTCTCGCTAACCAGGTATATTTATGGATATCCTTTTTCCATTTGTATGAAAAAAATCTATTTGTTATCTTTCGATCATTGTATGTCACAAATTCCCTCAGTCTTTCACCGTTTCTGTTTAATGTTGGCTCTCCATGCGACCCTATAAGTTTTGGAATTGGATTACTGCCAACTCTAGCATTTAAGTCACCAACAAGTATTACACTATAGTTCTTATTATACTTATCAATTATTTTTTGTAGTGTTTGATTCAGTAAAGTTGTTTTCCCTTCTTTCCCTTCTTCTGGGGCATAAACACATATTATGATAATGTATCCTCTTGCATACTTAAGCTTCAGGGTTATTATTCTTTCACACACAAAATCATAGTCTTTAAACCTTTTTTCCAATTTTTTATCCACATATATAGCCACGCCTTTACGTGCCCTGAATCTTTCGTCCACACCATTGTAAAACATTGCATAGTTCCCTGCATATGCAGAACCTCTTAACTTCTTTTTTTTCAGTTAATACTGCTACATTAACATTTTTTGTCAAATACTTTTGCTATTTCCAATTCTTTGCCACTTTGCCTCTAACTTCCATGTAGCTATCTTTAATTTTTCCGCAATCCATTTATTCAAATTGTTATCCTTTGCCAGGGTCCTACTGCCACAGTTTCCAATCCTTATTCCGAGCCTGCTTTGGGTACTTTAAGTATTATAAAGTTTTACATGAACAGGTTACTGGCCTGTTGCACAAAGGTTACAGGAAGGGATCTTACCCAAGAAAAGTTGAAGCAAAGTGAGAATCCAGCTAGGAGAGAGAGAGAGAGAGAGAGAGAGAGAGAGAGAGAGAGAGAGAGAGAGAGAGAGAGAGAGAGAGAGAGAGAGAGAGAGAGAGAGAGAAATCCCTAAAGGTCGAGTTAAAACTGAGCTCACTTCGCTCGTTCAAGTATTGGTTCAACATTGGTGAAAAGTGATTATGTTACGAGGTCCATATTTAACTACTGGAGCGCTCCTGGGCTTGAGCAATTTTGCACTTTTAAGTCGATATATGTGTGTGTGTGTGTGTGTGTGTGTGTGTGTGTGTGTGTGTGTGTGTGTGTGTGTGTGTGTGTGTGTGTGTGTGTGTGTGTGTGTGTGTGTGTGTGTGTGTGTGTGTGTGTGTGTGTGTGTGTGTGTGTGTGTGTGTGTGTGTGTGTGTGTGTGTGTGTGTGTGTGTGTGTGTGTGTGTGTGTGTGTGTGTGTGTGTGTGTGTGTGTGTGTTGTAGCATGACAGATAATGCCCATAGTTCTGGATGGTAGAATGATCATAAAATAAAATAAAAACATTTAAATCCAAAAGAAACATTAAAAAATTAATTAAGAACCACCGTAAAGCACAATCATAGATTGAAAAAAGAGTTTCATTTAAAACCAATATTACAATGAGTGATGAGTAATAAAAAATAAACGAAAAAACTAAAAATAATGTAAAGTAATACCCAGGTAGGATAGGAGTAAGTAAGGAAGAAACCCAAACATGACAACATCCACGATAAGAAAAGGAAATACTGTTATAAGAAACAAGGAGAATAGGAGAAATTAATGAAGAAACCAGAACAAGACAGCATCCACAAGAAGAAGAAGTGCTCTTATAAAAAACCCAAAACAAAACCCCAAAAGAAAATAATAACAAATGAAAGTATAACAAGATCCCAAATTTAGAAACCATGTAAAAATATCGGTATGGAGAACCATACATGACTTCCATGTTCTAAGATTTATATTTAAAATCATATTCGAAATGAAATATTTCCATAGAAACTACGTCTTTCTACTTATTGCTTCAGCATTAACCACAGTACTGTGGTCACTAACGTATACCACCTCACGTTTTCGCACTCGATTTTCACCGATGATGGCAGTCGATGGCACTGCCGAAAAGTCTGGTTTTGCAGAAAACATTGGACTACGGCTAAAGAGCCCGGGAAGCAATTTTAACAAAAAACTACTTCTTTGTTGCCGATAACGTAGTACACATACAAAAAATTCTCCCCTCCACCTTCAACCATAATTTTTAATAATAGAAAATTACCCCCACCCCGTTCACTTAACTTCTTCATTTATAGATATTTCATCTACGTTTCTACAGTGGATTACTATGAGCTTCTTAACAGGATACTTTATTCATAACAATTAAGTACTTTACTCTTGTTAAATCATAAAATGTTTCAGGTAAACTAACCCTTTCTCTTAACCGATCTTCTCCAAAATCAACAGACCTTCCGTCCTCTACAATTCAGGGAAGCATGCAAAAAAATATTTGATTCTCTTTGAATGTGCGGCAGTTGTCGTTCGTCATGGAAACATTTCTCTTGTTACAACATAAAATGTTGCAGGTAAACTACCCCTTTCCCTTTACCGATCTTCACCAACACCAATAGGTATTGAGAACTCTACAATACCGGGCTGTATGCAAAACATCATTTGATTCTGTTTGAATTTGCGGCTGTTATCGTTTACTATAGAAAAAAATTACCCTTGATAAAAACCGTTAGGTAAACTACCCCTTTCCCTTAACCGATCTTCACCAAAAACGACAGGTCTTGCGTACACTACAATTCAGGCCTGTATGCAAACAATTATTTGATTCTGTTTGAATTTGCGGCTGTTATCGTTTGCCATAGAAAACACCCTTGATAAAACATAAAACGTTGCTGGTAAACTACCCTATTCCATTAACCGATCTTCACCAAAAACAATAGGTCTTGAGAACTCTACAATTCAGGGCTGTATGCAAAACATTGGTATATTCTGTTTTAATGTACGGCAGTTATCGTTCGTCATAGAAAATATCGGTATGGAGAACCATACATGACTTCCATATTCTAAGATTTATATTTAAAATCATTTTCAGCCAAACAGCCAGGCTGTGTCTTACCTGCCTTTTTATTGCTGTATTAAATGAAAAATATTATATTACATTAAAATGAAAAAATTATAATTTTATTGCCTGGCAACAAAATTATTTTATTTTTAACAATTACCATTGTTTCAAAAAGTTTAAATAAATTTTCAAGTACTTTACTCTTGTTAAAACGTAAAAGGTTGCAGGTAAACTACCCCTTCCCCTTAACCGATTTTCACCAAAATCGAAAGTCATTGAGACCTCTACAATTCAGGGACGTATGCAAAAAATTATTTGATTCTGTTTGAATTTGCGGCTGTTATCGTTTGCCATAGAAAATACGCTTGATAAAAAAACGTTGCAGGTAAACTACCCCTTCTCCTTAACCGATCTTCACCAAAAACAATAGGTCTTGAGTACTCTACAAATCAGGGCTGTATGCAAAACATTATCTGATTCTGTTTGAATTTGCGGCTGTTATCGTTTGCCATAGGAAATACCCTTGTTAAAACATAAAACGTTACAGGTAAACTACCCCTTTCCCTTTATCGATCTTCAACAAAATCAACAGATCTTGAGAACTCTACAATTCAGGGCTGTATGCGAAACATTATTTGATTCTGTTTGAATTTGCGGCTGTTATCGTTTGCCAAACAAACAAAATTACCCTTGCTAAAAAAAAACCGTTGCAGGTAAACTACCCCTTTCGCTCAACCGATCTTCACCAAAAACAATAGGTCGCGAGTACTCTGCAAATCAGGCCTGCATGCAAAAAATTATTTGATTCTGTTTGAATTTGCGGCAGTTATCGTTTGCCATAGAAAAAAAATCTACAGACACAAGACAGACAGACACACACACAGACACTTTTCGGAAAACGACTTTTTTTCATGTTTTGAGTGTAGTAGAATCAGAATCTGCAATAATCTCGAACACGATTTTTTTTGCCATCACCATACTTCCATTCCTTACGGAATATGGAAGTAAAAATACCCTTAATAAAACATACAACGTTGCAGGTAAACTACCCCTTTCCCTTAACTGATCTTCAACAAAATCAACAGACCTTGAGTTCTGTATAATTCAAAAAGGTATGCAGAAGAGTAGTTGATTCTGTTCTAATGTACGGCAGTTATCGTTCGTCAAAAATATCGGTATGGAGAACCATACATGACTTCCATATTCTAAGATTTATAATTAAAATCATTTTCAGCCAAACAGCCAGGCTGTGTCTTACCTGCCTTTTTATTGCTGTATTAAATGAAAAATATTATATTACATTAAAATGAAAAAATTATAATTTTATTGCCTGGCAACAAAATTATTTTATTTTTAACAATTACCATTGTTTCAAAAAGTTTAAATAAATTTTCAAGTACTTTACTCTTGTTAAAACGTAAAAGGTTGCAGGTAAACTACCCCTTCCCCTTAACCGATCTTCACCAAAATCGAAAGTCATTGAGACCTCTACAATTCAGGGAAGTATGCGAAAAATTATTTGATTCTGTTTCAATTTGCGGCTGTTATCGTTTGCCATAGAAATTACGCTTGAAAAAAAACGTTGCAGGTAAACTACTCCTTCCCCTTAACCGATCTTCACCAAAACCAATAGGTCTTGAGGACTCTACAAATCAGGGCTGTATGCAAAACATTATTTGATTCTGTTTGAATTTGCGGCTGTTATCGTTTGCCATAGAAAATACCCTTGTTAAAAAAACGTTGCAGGTAAACTACCCCTTTCCCTCAACCGATCTTCACCAAAAACAATAGGTCTTGAGAACACTACAATTTAGGGCTGTATGCAAATAATCTTTTGATTCTGTTTGAATTTGCGGCTGTTATCGTTTGCCATATGAAATACCCTTGTTAAAACATAAAACGTTACTGGTAAACTACCCCTTTCCCTTAACCGATCTTCACCAAAAACAATAGGTCTTGAGTACTCTACAAATCAGGGCTGTATGCAAAACATTATTTGATTCTGTTTGAATTTGCGGCTGTTATCGTTTGCCATAGAAAATACCCTTGTTAAAAAACCGTTGCAGGTAAACTACCCCTTTCCCTCAACCGAACTTCACCAAAAACAATAGGTCTTGAGAACTCTACAATTTAGAGCTGTATACAAATAATCTTTTGATTCTGTTTGAATTTGCGGCTGTTATCGTTTGCCATAGGAAATACCCTTGTTAAAACATAAAACGTTACAGGTAAACTACCCCTTTCCCTTTACCGATCTTCAACAAAATCAACAGATCTTGAGAACTCTACAATTCAGGGCTGTATGCGAAACATTATTTGATTCTGTTTGAATTTGCGGCTGTTATCGTTTGCCAAACAAACAAAATTACCCTTGCTAAAAAAAACCGTTGCAGGTAAACTACCCCTTTCGCTCAACCGATCTTCACCAAAAACAATAGGTCGCGAGTACTCTGCAAATCAGAGCTGCATGCAAAAAATTATTTGATTCTGTTTGAATTTGCGGCAGTTATCGTTTGCCATAGAAAAAAAATCTACAGACAAAGACAGACAGACACACACACAGACACTTTTCGGAAAACGACTTTTTTTCATGTTTTGAGTGTAGTAGAATCAGAATCTGCAATAATCTCGAACACGATTTTTTTTGCCATCACCATACTTCCATTCCTTACGGAATATGGAAGTAAAAATACCTTTAATAAAACATACAACGTTGCAGGTAAACTACCCCTTTCCCTTAACTGATCTTCAACAAAATCAACAGACCTTGAGTTCTGTATAATTCAAAAAGGTATGCAGAAGAGTAGTTGATTCTGTTCTAATGTACGGCAGTTATCGTTCGTCAAAAATATCGGTATGGAGAACCATACATGACTTCCATATTCTAAGATTTATAATTAAAATCGTTTTCAGCCAAACAGCCAGGCTGTGTCTTACCTGCCTTTTTATTGCTGTATTAAATGAAAAATATTATATTACATTAAAATGAAAAAATTATAATTTTATTGCCTGGCAACAAAATTATTTTATTTTTAACAATTACCATTGTTTCAAAAAGTTTAAATAAATTTTCAAGTACTTTACTCTTGTTAAAACGTAAAAGGTTGCAGGTAAACTACCCCTTCCCCTTAACCGATCTTCACCAAAATCGAAAGTCATTGAGACCTCTACAATTCAGGGAAGTATGCGAAAAATTATTTGATTCTGTTTCAATTTGCGGCTGTTATCGTTTGCCATAGAAATTACGCTTGAAAAAAAACGTTGCAGGTAAACTACTCCTTCCCCTTAACCGATCTTCACCAAAACCAATAGGTCTTGAGGACTCTACAAATCAGGGCTGTATGCAAAACATTATTTGATTCTGTTTGAATTTGCGGCTGTTATCGTTTGCCATAGAAAATACCCTTGTTAAAAAAACGTTGCAGGTAAACTACCCCTTTCCCTCAACCGATCTTCACCAAAAACAATAGGTCTTGAGAACACTACAATTTAGGGCTGTATGCAAATAATCTTTTGATTCTGTTTGAATTTGCGGCTGTTATCGTTTGCCATATGAAATACCCTTGTTAAAACATAAAACGTTACTGGTAAACTACCCCTTTCCCTTAACCGATCTTCACCAAAAACAATAGGTCTTGAGTACTCTACAAATCAGGGCTGTATGCAAAACATTATTTGATTCTGTTTGAATTTGCGGCTGTTATCGTTTGCCATAGAAAATACCCTTGTTAAAAAAACGTTGCAGGTAAACTACCCCTTTCCCTCAACCGAACTTCACCAAAAACAATAGATCTTGAGAACTCTACAATTTAGGGCTGTATGCAAATAATCTTTTGATTCTGTTTGAATTTGCGGCTGTTATCGTTTGCCATAGGAAATACCCTTGTTAAAACATAAAACGTTACAGGTAAACTACCCCTTTCCCTTAACCGATCTTCACCAAAATCAACAGATCTTGAGAACTCTACAATTCAGGGCTGTATGCGAAACATTATTTGATTCTGTTTGAATTTGCGGCTGTTATCGTTTGCCAAACAAACAAAATTACCCTTGCTAAAAAAAAACGGTTGCAGGTAAACTACCCCTTTCCCTCAACCGATCTTCACTAAAAACAATAGGTCGCTAGTACTCTGCAAATCAGGGCTGCATGCAAAAAATTATTTTATTCTGTTTGAATTTGCGGCAGTTATCGTTTGCCATAGAAAAAAAATCTACAGACAGACAGACAGACAGACAGACAGACAGACACACAGACACTTTTCGGAAAACGACTTTTTTTCATGTTTTGAGTGTAGTAGAATCAGAATCTGCAATAATCTCGAACACGATTTTTTTTGCCATCACCATACTTCCATTCCTTAAGGAATATGGAAGTAAAAAAATTACCCTTGATAAAACATAAAATGTTGCTGGTAAACAACCCTATTCCCTTAACCGATCTTCACCAAAACCAACAGGTCTTGAGAACTCTACATTTCAGGGCTGTATGCAAAATATTATATGATTCTGTTTGAATTTGCGGCTGTTATCGTTTGCCATATAAAATACCCTTGATAAAACAAAAAACGTGTCAGGTAAACTACCCCTTTCCCTTAACCGATCTTCACCAAAAACAATAGGTCTTTAGTACTCAGCAAAACAGGGCTGTATGCAAAAACGTATTTGATTCTGTTTGAATTTGCGGCTCTTATCGTTTGCCATAGAAAATACCCTTTTAAAACATAAAACGTTGCAGGTAAACTACACCTTTCCCTTAACCGATCTTCACCAAAAACCACAGGTCTTGAGAACTCTACAATTCACGGCTGTATGCAAAATATTATATGATTTTATTTGAATTTGCGGCTGTTATCGTTTGCCATACAAAATACCCTTGATAAAACAAAAAACGTGGCAGGTAAACTATCCCTTTCCCTGAAACGATCTTCACCAAAATCAATAGGTCTTTAGTACTCAAGACATCAGGGCTGTATGCAAAAATTTATTTGATTCTGTTTTAATTTGCGGCTTTTATCGTTTGCCATAGTAAATACCCTTTGAAACATAAAACGTTGCCGGTAAACTACCCCTTTCCCTTAACCGATCTTCACCAAAAACAAAAGGTCTTGAGAACTCTACAATTCAGGGCAGTATGCAAAACATTATTTGATTATGTTTGAATTTGCGGCTGTTATCGTTTGCCATAGAAAATACCCTTGTTAAAACATAAAACGTTGCAGGTAAACTACCCCTTTCCCTCAACCGATCTTTACCAAAATCAACAGATCTTGAGAACTCTACAATGTAGGGCTGTATGCGAAACATTATTTGATTCTGTTTGAATTTGCGGCTGTTATCGTTTGCCAAACAAACAAAATTACCCTTGATAAAAAAAACCGTTGCTGGTAAACTACCCCTTTCCCTTAACCGATCTTCACCAAAAACAATAGGTCGCGAGTACTCTATATATCAGGACTGTATGCAAAACATTATTTGATTCTGTTTTAATCTGCGGCTGTTATCGTTTGCCATAGAAAAAAATCTACAGACACACACAGACACTTTTCGAAAAATGACTTTTTTTCATGTTTTGAGTGTAGTACAATCATATTCTGCAATAATCTCGAACACGATTTTTTTTTTGCCATTACCATACTTCCATTTCCTCAAGGAACATGGAAGTAATAAATGTAAGCCAAAAGTGTATAAAGTAGAATTGAAAGTGAACCAATGTGAAATAATTATATAATGCAAAAAAAAACCTTCATTATCTTCTATAAATAGATTTCTTGATTTTAATAAAACTATAAAACTAATTAGAAATAAATTCCAAGAACAAAAAGGGGATCAGTGCAAGTTTTTGTGTTATATTAAATAAACCTAATGTGGCAATATTGAAGTTCACAAACTGAGTAAATTCTGAAATAATACAACTTTGAAGTGTTTATATTGTGTCCATGAATAATATTAAATAAAGTATTATCATGACAGATAATACAGGTGTTTCTGAATAATAACTGCCACTCTTTATATACAACATTCATTAGAATGACAGTAGATAAAACAAGAGCAGGCCATATAAGAAGTGAAGTGACAAAGAATTATTACCCCAAAATCAAACAAAAAACAGATTAAAACTGAAAATAAAACTAGGTGTAAGAAATAGAGTATATGATGGAAGGACCAATATGTTTTGTTTATTTAGAATAAGTTACTAGTGATAATCAACACTGAAATGTCAGAATTAAATAACATTATTTATTTATAAAATATTTATTGTGTATTACTAATAATAATTAAGTATCAAATGTCTGAGTTTGAAAGACCATTGTTAATTTCAATTATGTGTTATGAATTAAGAGTATAAATTATATACTAATTGTTCGTTTGTTAAAATAAGAAAATGCTAATTAATGTTATATTAGAATAGAAAGTCAGAGAGGGTATAAACAAAATGTATTATTTAAAACTTTGTATGTAAAAACTGTAAAAAATCTAGGCCAAATAGTAAAACTAAACAGCATCAAAATTGATGAAATAAGTACAGAATATCGGTATGGAGAACCATACATGACTTCCATATTCTAAGATTTATATTTAAAATCATTTTCAGCCAAACAGCCAGGCTGTGTCTTACCTGCCTTTTTATTGCTGTATTAAATGAAAAATATTATATTACATTAAAATGAAAAAATTATAATTTTATTGCCTGGCAACAAAATTATTTTATTTTTAACAATTACCATTGTTTCAAAAAGTTTAAATAAATTTTCAAGTACTTTACTCTTGTTAAAACGTAAAAGGTTGCAGGTAAACTACCCCTTCCCCTTAACCGATCTTCACCAAAATCGAAAGTCATTGAGACCTCTACAATTCAGGGAAGTATGCGAAAAATTATTTGATTCTGTTTGAATTTGCGGCTGTTATCGTTTGCCATAGAAAATACGCTTGAAAAAAACGTTGCAGGTAAACTACCCCTTCCCCTTAACCGATCTTCACCAAAAACAATAGATCTTGAGGACTCTACAAATCAGGGCTGTATGCAAAACATTATTTGATTCTGTTTGAATTTGCGGCTGTTATCGTTTGCCATAGAAAATACCCTTGTTAAAAAAACGTTGCAGGTAAACTACCCCTTTCCCTCAACCGATCTTCACCAAAAACAATAGGTCTTGAGAACACTACAATTTAGGGCTGTATGCAAATAATCTTTTGATTCTGTTTGAATTTGCGGCTGTTATCGTTTGCCATATGAAATACCCTTGTTAAAACATAAAACGTTACTGGTAAACTACCCCTTTCCCTTAACCGATCTTCACCAAAATCAACAGATCTTGAGAACTCTACAATTCAGGGCTGTATGCGAAACATTATTTGATTCTGTTTGAATTTGCGGCTGTTATCGTTTGCCAAACAAACAAAATTACCCTTGCTAAAAAAAAACGGTTGCAGGTAAACTACCCCTTTCCCTCAACCGATCTTCACTAAAAACAATAGGTCGCTAGTACTCTGCAAATCAGGGCTGCATGCAAAAAATTATTTTATTCTGTTTGAATTTGCGGCAGTTATCGTTTGCCATAGAAAAAAAATCTACAGACAGACAGACAGACAGACAGACAGACAGACACACAGACACTTTTCGGAAAACGACTTTTTTTCATGTTTTGAGTGTAGTAGAATCAGAAACTGCAATAATCTCGAACACGATTTTTTTTGCCATCACCATACTTCCATTCCTTAAGGAATATGGAAGTAAAAAACAATTAAACTGATGGAATTTATATAAGGTAAATCAGTCATAGAGTCATGTAACTGGAAATATAAGTAAGAAAGATTTTGTAAAAAGATAGTGAGAATTATTGTTAAAAATGTAAATGTAAAAACTGAAAATTGAAAGAGGGGAGTCACATATTAATGTATAATATTTAAAAAGAGAACCAATTAACCAAATTACAAGAAATTAAGGGAAGATAAACCTTTTATGTCAATCTGAGATTTAATACAATCATTAATATAACATGTAAAATGGCAACATTTCTGAAAAGGACAGGAAGTGAATTTTAAAACTTACAATTTTCAAAATGAAGTAAATATAGCATTTTAGATTAAAAACTTAGTAAAACTATCTTATTTGGTATCAAATCAAGCAGAATGAACTGAAGAAGAAGATTATGTATTTAGTAGTTAATAAATTTGAATAATAGCAAAAATATATTCAGTTATATAATGTAAATTTCTCACATGCACAGGATGTAAAATAATTTTGAAACAATGGATTGCTAATATTTATTTGGCAAAGACTTTTGGACAAGACGAAGGAAGTTAGTTAGTTCATTATTAGCCGTTGTGAAGTACACTTGATACGAGCTCTTAGTCAATATTAACCTAATAGCTAAAACAGAAATGGCGTATATGCGACAAGCCTAGCCTGATGATAAAAACGCGAGTTTTGTAAAATTACATTTTAACGGTAATTTCAGTGATACGAACACCTACAAACATTAAATTAACTTCAAACAAGAACAGAACACATTTATATAAATGTTATATATTTATGGCTTTGGTAGCCACGTCGACGTTTACAGCGTGCTTGTAGCAGGGTCATACTTAAGGGACACGGACACAAAAGAGAGTCGAGGAAAGTTCACTAATTTTGTTAATCTCTTAATTTTTAAGCTATTTTATTTATTTTTTTCAGGTATGTACGCCAATATGCGCTTAGTAACTCCTTTTCTAAATATACAGACAGGTTTATTACACAGCAGTTGCATCTCCGTATGAAATATAGGAAATTCAATTCAGTCAATAAGTATCTTCTAAACAATGTTTCAATAACGTGCATTTCTGCCGTGTTTTTATTGTTCACTTTAATGGAATTGATTTCAGAATGTTAACATAAGTTTTTCAACCACTTTAAAGATAGTAATGTTGATTGGTCTTAACTTGTTTTCCTTTTGTATGAAACCGACTCGACCGGACCTCCCCCCCCCAGGCCAAATTCTAGATATGCTACTGGCTTTTGGGGCATCAATCGATTCAATTCAATTACTCTTCGGCGTCTAGCATCACATCACGACGACGTATATCTTTGAAGCGCTGGTCACGTCGTTCATCATCATTGGTTTCGTCGCTTAGTCGTAGAGTTGTCATCTTCTAGGCTTCAACATGTTTTCAGCGGTTTTTTCTGTGATGCGCTGCAATGTTCAACGTCATACTTTTTACAAGCGCTTACAATATTCTTCGGATGGTTCAGCTATCGGAAGCTAGTCTTCAGTATATATTTATTCAAAGTTTTTCTTCGGCTTGATATCAACTGAGAATCACAATAATGTCTGAGATTCTTTCCACGTTTCTCGCCATAGCTAATCGGATTAATCTTGTAGACGTTAAGGCTGAACTTCATCTAAAAATAAAATTAAAGTGTTAGAACATTCCGTATAATATGTATTTGCTTGTTCTTCACCCAAGTTCCCCTGTTATTATTAAATTGTTATTATTATTATTAGTAGTAGTAGTAGTGGTAGTAGTAGTAGTGGTAGTATTGCTGGAAAGTGTCTAGAAAGGTTACTGAAGCCACATTTGGTAGCAGACATTCAAATCGCAGAAGACCTGTTCAACAAATAATACACATTCCGGAAAGGCCAGCCAACTGTTGGGACAGTGGAAGAGGTAGTGAGAACTTTCCATGTGACCCAACAGTGAAATCACTATTCAAGAAGGATAGTCATGTTGGCAACACTGGATATTAAGAACGCTTTTAATTCTGCCAGTTAGAGCGACATGCATATGGCTCTGGAACACTTCTCCGGATCCCTCAGTTTCCCCTCTGGATGATGGAATGCTACCTGAGTGATAGGGTACTAATATATGATACAACAGATGGACCTGATACAATTCTGCGACCTGATCTTTGGAGTGTATTCTACGATGGAATCCTGGTATGTTATGCACATGATATCACAGCAGTGATTGTAGCACGAAACACTGAGGGCTCACAAAGAAGCCTGAATTAGGTAATGCGGAGAGCAAACTCCTGGTTTGAAGAACACGGTCTAGCTCTAGCCACTGGAAAGACAGAAATACTATTGCTCACCGGGCAACAACAGATCCCCATAATCATATCAGTGCAAGTGGGAGCTGAGGCTAAACTTACATAGAAGGCAGTTAAATATGTAGGGGTGAGGCTAGATTCAAAGCTCTCCTATTGGGAGGAAATCAAGTAAGCATCTAATAAGGCGGCTCGCATCACCACACAGCTCATCAGGCTTATGGCCAATGTAGCAGATCCCACTGCAAGCAAGAGGCGATTGTTGAGGGCGGTCACGGAATCTATACTTCTGTATGGTTGCAAAATCTGGGCCAATGCATTAAAGATGGAGAAATACAAGAAATGTATGGCATGTGTGCAGAGATGTACACTTATCGGACAGGACTAGAGCTAGAAGTCCTGGTGATAGCGGAACCGGTTCCCATAGACCTTTTGGCTCTAGAGCAAAGATATCTCTTCAAAAGAAGAGATGACACTGGAAGAGATGCGGCAAAGTATGAAACCAAGGAACTCCAAGGTTCATACCGAACTTGAGGGAATGGGATTGATCTGTGAGGTTAACTACCATATGACACAGTTCCTCAGTGGTCATAGTAATTTTAATGCCTACCTCCACAGAATGGGAAAGATGCAAAGCCCACATGCCAGTACCGTGTCTCTCCCCATGAAGACGCCTTTCACACCTTTTTCAAGTATACCAGATTCACAAAAGAGAGGATGGCACTGGAGATCGAGCTCAGAAAGTTCACGCCCGAGGGTGTAGTTGAAATTATGCTTTGTGGTAAGGAGTAATGAGACCACATTTCTGCATTTATTCAGTAGGTCGTACAAGAAAAGAAAGACAGGCCCAACTTGCTCCCAACGGGCAGTAGCACATAAGGGACAATTAGGAGTATGATAAGAGCGCAGTAGGCTCCACATCCTGAAGTAATACACTAACTGATTCCAGGATGGATATTGTAGCATGACAGATAATCCACTAAGTTATAATTCAAATATGATCATAATTACATTTAAATTAATTAACTCAAAAGAAGGTTCGAAAGAAAATAACGAATTATCAAATAAAAATAATTAACTATCAAATGAAAATAATCAATATCAAATGAAAGAATTAAAAATCAAATGAGAATAATTAAATATCAAAGTGAACAACACCACCATAAAAGAAAAGTATAATTGAATTAATAAAATGCAATGATAAAGTATCAAGGAAATTTAATCCAAAGGAACTCATATAAAAAATCAGGAGGATACCCAGGAAGGTTAGGAGCAGGTGATAAAGAAGATACCCCGAACCCAAGAAGGAACAGGAAGGTTAGGAGCAGGTGATAAAGAAGATACCCTGAAACCAACCAAAGGACATAAGGAAAAACGTACCTTGGAAAACCCAAGACAGAAGAATGAAGAAAAAGAAGATGTAGGATGGGAGAACTACAAAGAATGCCCATAAAAAACCGATTAATAAAAATAACATACCCAGAACCAAATATTAATATAACCCCAAGAAAGTATAACACCCCAAAACCTCATGTAAAATAATTATAAGCAAAAGTATTTAGTAGTAAATAGAAGTGCACCAAAGAAAGTTATTAAGTAATAAAATAAACAAACCTTCACAGTCCCTTATAACTAAAAGATTGGTCTTAGAATATTGTAGAACTCAAATAGAAATAAGAACCAACAGTATTAAGTGTACCAGTGCAAGTGATTTCTATTTAATAAACTTCAAGTGTAAAGGTGTAACTTATATTTTAACTATGTACAATCAAATAACTTTAAGTTTTATAATAAATACAGAAATGAAATATCATGAAGTATTATTATGAAATATGTTAAATATTTCATAAAAGAGGCCACATCTTTTTATCAAAAGACATTCATAGAAATGCAAATGATAAAGAGAGCTGAGGGGAAATAATTACTGTGACATGGGATTAAAAAATGTAATATACAATTAAACAGAAAGGACTATAATTAGTTTAAGTTTAAAGAAAAATTTAACAATCAAGGGCTAATTATGTTCATGTTTAGAGCCTAGGAACTCAACATTTCAATGTGTTAATATTATATGGAATAATAAGTAATATAAGAATGTTTATTATGTATAACAGTGTGCATACAGCCTAAAATGTTGCTGTATGTATGCTAGACTAAGTTATCAAATGTTTGTTATGTATTTTTAGAAATAGTTAAAACCCAAAATGTCTAGCTTTAAAGACTGTTCATTAATTTTCAATATTGTTTTTTATAGTATGAGCATGAATACAATGCTACATGTTTCAATAGTTTTATAAGGAATTTTTATTTGATATTATGTTAACTTTAGACAGTCAGAGAGGGTATATAATTGATAATATTAAAAAACCAACATATGTAAAACAATAGAATCTAGGCCAAAATGGAAATTTCCATAACATTTATATTTGAGTAAGGAAGTTAAAAAAACCAAGCAAACTAATTAGATTTATATAAGGTAGATCAATCACCAACTACTATAACTGAAACTATACTTTAAAAGAATCATATAAAAGATTGTATAAAATTATTAAAACATTTCAAAATGTAATACCTAACCATTTCAAGGAGAAATAGGAAATTCATGAATTACAACTAAAAGACAGATCAAATGTTAAGTTTATAAGGGATTAAGGAAAGTTAAGGATTTATATCAATCAGAAATTTATTATAATCATATTTATAACACCTAACATGGCTAACATTTTGGACAAGAACAGGAACCAGATAGTAGGCCTATATTTCCAAAAAGACAGAAATATAGCAATTTTAACAAAAATCTTTATAAATATGGACTATTGCATATCAAATTAAACAAAAAGAGTTAAAGAAACCAATTATGTAATTAATAGTTCACGAAAGTAAACCATAAACAAAAAATATTCTGGATATAATGTATTTTATGATCACATGAATAGGAAGTGAAAAATATTTAAACAATATTTTTTTCATATTAACTTGGCAAGATATTTCATGAGACGAAGGAAGTAAAACAGTTCTTAATTAACATTCAACTCGTACGGTTGTTATAAGATTGTGCTAAGAACCTATCTCGAATATATTAAATGGCGTATAAGGTTATGCAGTAAAAAACGAGAGTTACAGAAATTGTCATTTTAAACTTAAAATCAGTGAAACACACCACCATAAACAGTGAGAACAATCAATACTAAACAGAATACTTGTGAAATAAACCAGTAAAACTATCACACATTAAGAATTCACGTTACAACGAAACTCACGATCATAGCTACACACAGACAAGAGTGGAACACAATTATACCAAAACAATCAAAGCCAGTGAACGAAGAACACTTAAACAGGACACCTCAAACAACACAACAGACATAATACACTATTCCGGAGACCAATAAAACAGTTGTGAAGGTGAATTTATTATCAGAATTTCCAGCAACCATTTATACGTTAACTTCATCAACTCAGCTAGCCGCCATGATGGTTCCGTGATGCACTGCGAAGTCTCCAGATTGATTTCATCGATACGGCATTGGTTTGAAAACTTCACTATTATAAACATTATAGCTTATTATTAACTTTGTTATTTATTAATTATTAAGAATTCTTTTGTACATGTTATACTTTCTATGCTTGTCCCTTCTCTGACTATATAATTATAACCGTTAAAAGAACCATTCTGAACATTCATATATTATAACCTGTTTTGTGAAATCGATTTATCCCTGTACAAGAGTCAACATCATATCAATATCGATTTTCAATTGATATTTTACAAATAAATGTTAATAAATCAAATTAATTCTATTATCTCGTTTTAAAATTATTTCATACATTAATATAAGAGTGTTTAATAAATACAGAACTTACTGGAAGACGACATTTACTAAAGGAAAGTGATACACGGGAGTATAAAGAAAATCGTCAATCGATTAGTAAAGTAAGACAATCTGATTAACTCCAAATTCATTTACGGTCAACCAGAAGTGCAAATATTAACCAAATAAACTCACAGAATTTTAAATTTTCCACAGAATTTCACAACAAGAATTATTTATAAATTATTCAACAACAAACAAACATAACATTTTTTTTTGAAAATTTTTTTTTATTAAATTAAAATTTTTTTGTACATTAAATATTTATTTGCAACCAGTGTAAACAGGTCTTGTTACAATATCAATGTCTGAATTTGAGTGGTTTTTGTTATTCATCTTCCTGCATTGTTAAAATGAATGTTCCCAAAACCGAGACAAAATCTCTTTCTCAAACCCAAAAACTATATATTCACTTTATTTCATAAGAATCCTTAGGGCAGCTGTCGAGAATGAATTTACATATTATAACAAAGAAGAAATGTGTCTTGTCGGGTGTTACACTCTGCGCACTTATACTTACTAATTGCCTGTTTCTCTTCGAAGATGTAGTCCCGCAAACACAACTTATGCTAATATGTATGTGTGTGGGCGCCACTTGGATATTTAGTCCAAGAAATTAATTATTATTTAAAATTGATTTTTAAATTATTAAATTAGTTATAGAAAAAATGTAAACAAGGCAATTTTAGTTGCAAATAACATGTTTAATGACTTTTCTTTCATAAAAATCGTCTGGAGGACTAACAGTAAAATTATGCAAAGTTGCAGAGTTACAAAAATTATTGACAAGATTTTATTAAGTATCTGCTAATAAAAATTTTATTGCTCAGTTGAATTGCATGAATTTAATCTTTGAAAAAACTTTATACTCAGGACGTGACTCCTTTGAACTATCAAGACAAATCAGTGGGATGCCTTACAAAATTTGTGTGAATTGAAGGTGTTTGACATATGTAGTACAATTGTGTGACAAAGATACCAGTTAAAAAGATTTTAATTTTGGACAACTCACGTTCCGGTGGGTAAGTATTTCCTTCACTGGACACTGTTCTTGGGGACGACTCCAATCTTGCGCCTCTTCATATTTACGTTTCCTCACTCACTTGTAACTATTTAAAAGTCAAATTACGATTTGAAAACTCCACACAATTTAAATAAAAATCGTACTGTTTCTATGCTTTAAATCGTTGCCGGCGAAAAAACAGCTGATTGAGTTCCGAGACCTCGCTACACTGCCGTCTCAGTGCTAGTTGCGACTCAATGTAGGCTTGCGTTTAGTAAATTGTTAGGGATTTTGTCAAAGTCAGTCTATGTCGCCAATACCAGCAAAATTTGATTTTTCTCTATTAAAATCGGTCCTTTTCAGGGCCGCTGGATATTTGGCTGTGTACGTTCTATTAGAATTGGCGTGCTGTTGCTCTATTCAACATGCACGTTAGCGATTTAGCGATATACTCCTTTTTAGGTTAAGTATGTCTTTCGTCTGGTACGGGGAAAAGCCTTTTTTGAGTTTCGGATTGGATTCCTCTTCTTTGAGTTCGCCTTGGATTAGATGTTCGGATTCGTATGTGAAGTGTCTCTCGTGGATTCAAATCATAAAGTCCTCTTGTGTCGATTTTGGTCTCGCTTATATACTCTTTGTATGGTGCATTGTTTTAATTTTTATTCATGACTTCCGGTATTTTTGAGTAACATTTTCTTCTGGAATGTTCGAGAATATGCAAATAGAACATCATGAAACAAATTCGACTTCCGTAGAAGCTTTAGAACAAAAACTTCTTGTTCTTCAAACTAAAGGATATTACTGAAATTATTCTGGTATTTGTCAAACAATTTTACAGGACTACTTACAATCTGCATGTCATTATTATTTTTAGATTCTCTGCTTTCAACTGATTAAAATGATACCATTCATGATTGGTTTTAAATGAATTAAATCTAATAAATTAACATAAAATACATATCCTTACCTTGTAGTGTTTATACAAAATTCAAGTTTTCTTATTAATAAAATGTTATTAAGTTCCCCGGCTCTTACTATAACATTAACACATAATATAATTAGCTTTACATAACAAAACAAACAAATATTAAAGCACATAACATATAAATAATTTCATTTTTCTGTAGGCATAACATATGGCCTAGTTTTTTGTCACTGTTATTTATAGTAATTCGTGTTTTCTGGTATTATTTCTAGGATTTTTTGGGTATTTACTTAGAGTTTGTTATATTGTTTATCTTTGGGAATACCTGGTTTTTCCTAATACATTTTAATCTTATTGTAATTAAATATCACTATAATATTGACGACTCGGAACACAAAGTTTTTTATAAGTAAAAACGTAAAGTTTTACCTTACAGCCTAAACCGGCTTTCACCTATAGAAGGCTTCATCAGAGGCTGTCCCATGACTCTGATGAAGCCTTCTATAGGTGAAAGCCGGTTTAGGCTGTAAGGTAAAACTTTACGTTTTTACTTATAAAAAACTTTGTGTTCCGAGTCGTCAATATTATAGTGATATTTAGTTAAGTAACGGACACGTCATGGACAACGAAATCCAAGAACTTATTGTAATCTCAATTAGCATCTCACTGTCTTTGTACAGATGAGCTATTTCATGTGTGTGACAAATTTCACTTTTATATTTAAAAATTCTCTATGAATTAAGCTTGTCTTCAATTGAGCAAGTATTTTTCCATTGTACATTATAGAATTGTATCGTTTTTCTATATTCCTTCTAATATTAAACAATTAATTTGTCAAATATGACTAATTTTGTGACTGTTTTTTTTATCTCAGCCTAGTATTGTCTATGTAACTAGTTTCATAACTTGACTGTTAAAGTGTTTTAGGTGGTCATATTTATAGGTATAGTTACTTTATATTGTGGTTCAACTTTAAAATACAAGTTTGTTGCATTTTGATAACTTTAAAGTCATAAATTTTACAATTTTACATGTTCACTACATGTTTTCAGTTTAACACTGTTTTTGATTATTTTCATTGACTTCTAATCAATTTACAGCTTTCTCTATTTGAAGTATTATGTTTGTCTTTGTCTAATTGACATTTACATCTAGTTTTTTCTTAATTTCATAATAATTAATTTTCACATACATCTGAGTGATTGGTCTCAACTCTAAAACTTTGATTTTCTGTTATAAAACTACATATTTTTTATTTTAATTTACATCCTATTTAATGATGTGTTTAAATCATTTGATACATCTATTTTATATATATATCATAAAGTATAATAATAGATCTTGTCTATTATTTCACAATAAATTGGTTTTTATGCTCTATTCAGAGTTACATTTCTAACATTTCATGACCTCATTTTGGTCATTTCTGAGATTATTTGTTTCTCTTATTATACAATATCGGTTTTATTCTATTTTTCACTTAAACAATATATGGGGTTTGAGTCTTGGTCAAAGTCTTCGTCGTTTTTACATATTATTGATAATAACTATTGGACAATATTACTAAATTTTTTGGATTACTTGGGTTCGATACTGTTCATTTCACCTTCCTCTTATGATACCTTACTTTTGCAATTATTTTCTTTATGGAACGTTTTGTGATGTTACATATGCCTCCTCGTTAAAATTGATAATTTGGGAAAAACATTTCTTCAGTTTTGATGAAATTATGATTTCTATATAAACCTTTTATTAGCTTCATTATCATTTCATTCTTTTATATTATAATTAGATTCCTGTTCTACTCCTTTAATATATTAATCCATCTCATTATCCATGTCTCAATCTTTACCATATCTCATGTTCCTTCCCTTTACCTTGTTGTTAATTATTTAATCTTTGATACATTATAACTCCCTAACAATTCCCTAACTTTTATAGTGGGTTCGGAGTCAGAGGGGCCCCATTGGCAATCCATTCTCCGCCGTTTCCTAACTATAACCACTGAAATCAGAGGAAACTCATCTCTGTCCAGAAAATATATAAGACGTACTTATAAATTGCACCTTCGCAACAAATAATAATAATAATAAAATTCATATTCAAAGATCATAGGCTCCTACACATATATTCTCTTTCTTAATCTCTTCTGATTATTTCTCAATTATATTAATATACTGTTCTCCGCAGGTAAAATTATCTTTTAAAATCATTCGATGTCAATAATAAATTAGTTGTTGTTTTCATAGCTATATTTATAAATTCATCATCACCTCCTTATGTAACACACTGTTTCCCTTTTTTTTTTCAATTATCATTTCATATAGTATCAATTATATGACAGTATTTCTCCTCCTTAGTAATATCAATTGTTATTTGATTGTTCAATAATTTATTTAATTAATTTGACTAACATAGCAAATTATGTCTTTTCCTCCTTTCCTTCTCTCCTTCTCTAAGTACGGGTAAGTTGGTAAATTTACGTTGACTTGGCTGTTGGAAATAAATTTATATTTTATATATATATTTTTGCCTTTGGTGGAAGGTGTCCTTCTCGTATTTGTATTTATTAATAATATTCTATTCCTTTCTCTCCTTTTCTAAGTACGGGTAAGTTGGTAAATTTATGTTGACTTGGCTGTTGGAAATAAATTTATATTTTACATATATATTTTTGCCTTTGGTGGAAGGTGTCCTTCTCGTATTTGTATTTATTAATAATATTCTATTCCTTTCTCTCCTTCTCTAAGTATGAGTAAGTTGGTAAATTTACGTTGACTTGTATTTTTTATTCATAATACCTTCTTAACGACGCCTGATTATATGTACCCTTTATTTTATTATTGATAGTGTCTGTTACCTCGTATGTATTGTTTTCTTTATCTTTCGTAATTATAAAAGGTCCTGTATATAAAAGTAATAATATTTTGGTTATACCTTGTATAGTACTGGGCAGTTCTCTATTCTGGATTAACACCTTTTCTCCTACTTTATACTTAATAGCCTTTGGTTGGGACTGAACATATTTCTTTCGTTGTTGTTCCGTTTTTTCTAATATTCTATTATAAAATTTGGTTCCTTCAAATTGGTATTCAGGTTCACTGGGAAAACTAATAATCTCCTTTATTTCCAGGGGTGGGGGTCTTTCGAACATAACTGTGTACGGTGACTCCTCTATTGTATTATGATAGGATAAATTGAGAAAGTTCTCTGTTGATGCTAAGTATTCGTGCCATCTCTTCTGTTCATCATGGCAGTAGGTCCTCAACAACCGCCCTACTTCCCTCAACACTCTCTCGGCTGGATTACTATTTGGGTGATACACGGATGACTTATACATCTTTATTCCGTGTTCTATAAGATTCTCTTTCCATACCTTCCCTTTAAACTGGGTACCGTGGTCTGTAATTATAGAATGTGGCTTGCCTACTTCCATTATATACCTTTCTATTATAATTTCTATAATTTTCTTTGTCGTAGCCCTAGTTAACGGATAAAGCTTAGTATATTTGCTGAAATGGTCAAAAATAATTACGATGAATTTATACCTGTGCCTTCCACCGCTGCGTGGAAATGGTCCACAGATATCAAGAAATAACTTTTCTAATTTTTTGGTGGATGTTATGGGTATCATAACCCCTTCCTTTCTCTCGTTATTACATTTTACCTTCTGCCAAATATCACATGACCGTATTGCCTGTTGCACCTTTTTATTAATCCCTTTGATGTATACCCGTTCTTCCAACGCTTTCCTTACCTTGAGGGCACCCATGTGTCCATATTGTAACGTAACAAAGTTAAGGTTCCCAACGTTACATAAAAAACTTTGTCAAAATAACTGAAACAATGCCCAAGGTATGCCATAATTAAGTACAAGAGGGCCAATCTCACCTAAAAAATGTATTGATGATACCTAGTAACGTTACTAGGTAATAAAGTATTGAAAGTGTACCTAAATATAAAATATGTAATGAGCAGTGTAAGATGTAAACTATAAACACTGTGTCTAATGGGATGAGTTTACTGTGGATGAGTTTGAATATAATAGACTGTTCAATTAATATTTAATGTTTTATAAAATGTACTTGTTGTTGTACTTTATCATAATATTGTGTTTACATGATATTTATTTTGTGTTTTGTATGTAGTAAGTGTGGAGCCATTGCTTTAAGGAAGTACTAAGTAATGGGTACTCTTTTCATTCATGTTAAACTTGTATTTAAGTAACAAGTATTTATGTAATATACTTATATTATATGTACGTATATATTTTAACAAGTATGTATATACTTATGTAAGTATACAAGTATATTTATTATGTATGGTATTATGTTAAGTGTATTTACTTTAAATAATTAATGAAGATATTTTAAAATAATATTTGTAAACTTGACCAGGAAGACAATAAGTGTTAATAAGTTGTCAAGTGGTCATTATAATTATGTTAAAAACCAATGAAGGGTTCAATGATGAACTAAATAAAAATAATGAATTGAAATCATGAAATTAAAATTGAAATAATGGGCCATACGCCAGTGACTCTTTGTACAGTAGGTCAGGTAAGAAAAATTAAATTAAAAACAAAATTTATAACACCTGTAATAAAACTAATAGGCCTAAAAATTAGTATTTTGGTAAAAGGAAATTAATACCTTTTAAAATAAGTCAATTAAGAAGAAAATGTAGTAAAATGTATATGGTTTAATAAGGCAGATTAAGTGAAAGTTTTATGTGATTTAATGTAATTCCAAGCAGGGAGTATTTTATTAAATAAGTGTAAGAATATTTCCTAATTCTGGCTCTAGGATAACAAATATTATCCAATGACAGAAGAAGCAATGGTTGTTAGGGCAACAAAATGCAGGAAATCTTGTTGATTTAGACATTCAATTGTTATATATAAACGAGGACAGTTCGGTTATTAAAAATCGCCAGAAAACCACAAAACCTCATGAATAAAATTATTACAAATCAACATTAAAATATAATCACTAATTAAAAAGACGGATTGGACGGCTTCCTAAACTATCACTTTGAGAATATAAACTACCTATCTACAAAATTCAAATCAAAAACCTTAAGAAAAATGAACTAAACTTACCACCAAATGAGTTATAAAAGAAACCATAAATAAATGCAGATAATCCAGACCGGGAGAAGTTGAATTGAATAAATACCATACAACAAAAATTAAAGAGAATTAAATTTACCTACTGAACCTCACTTTTGACTGCAGAGCAAGAACTTAATACTACACTAATTCCATCGGGACCTGTGACCACCAGAAATGAAAAAATCAGAGAAGATCAAGAACTGAACTTTCCATTACATCCCGGGACACTAACAACAACTTTTATTGAGAAGCTGGAGTTGGAAATATTCGAGCCATTCTTCATCACTCGTAGATCTGACATCGTTAGTGGAACACAGCCTGAATGAGTATCTTGTAAACGCTTGGTAAAAACCTGCTTATGTTAATACTTTATATAATAAGATTTTAATTTAAATTGTAATACCTAGTAACCTGAATTTGCATTACCTGGCCTTACTAATAGTTAAAAGAATTACATGTACCCTGAGATAAGAGACAAACTGAAAATTATAATTAAATTGTAACATAAACCACGAGTTCAATAACAAATCGATTCGGTATTGTATGATCGATATGATGCTTTAATAACCGAAGAAAGCAACTGTTGGAAATTTAAAATAATATAAAATAAAGAATCCTTCTTGTATTTGACGAGTCTGTGTTATTGTAGAATAGTTATTGTATTTCGAATAGGGTGTAATTTACAGGGAAAGAAAGTGATAAAAGCGTCAAGTGGAACAACTTAACCTATAAGAACGGGTCATTCGCTAATGACAGCGCTCGATTGCAGACAGCTGGTGAATACGGGAGAATAGAGAACTAACTTACTCTGTTCACACTCCGCTCTTTTCAATTTAGATAATACATAGTGACTAGGGTTGGAGAAAAATACTGAATTATTCATTATAATAACCGTAATATAGCGTTTTTCCCTGGTACAACACTTGATAACTAATTAACACAGGTCTGTAATCAACAACCGAATAATATCCACAACATAATAAATATTTTTCCTTATAAATAAATTGAATTTGTTAATTTAAATTTTTAAATTAACTATAAACCCGCAACAGTAATTAAATAAGTAACACAGCTTATAAACAGATTGAATTGGTAACAAATTGACGTCAACAACGTGGGGCTTAACACGGGAGTCACATATAAAGAAATAAACCAGAATAATTTGTTGTAACAAATTGCCGCATTCAACGTGGGGCTGAATTAACGATAAACCCGTAACGGTGTTACACTAGACACACATACTACAGTTCATTTGAGTTGTAACAGATTGGCGCACAACGTGGGTCTTTAGTTAAGTAAAAAATCGACTATATCGCTATTACTTTACTGGAGCAGGCAACTATTAGAGGCAGAGGAATGCATACGAGAGGTGTTTCTAAAAGGATGGCGAAAGACCAAGAAATGGAAGAAGATAGACGGGAGGAAGAAGCAGAAATAGTTACAGACGTTGAAAAGGAACAACAGGCGGGCGATAAAGAGGAAGCCAGAGGTGATATGGATTTACTAAAACTATGGGAATTAATTAAAGAAGATTCCAAGAAACAGAAGGAAGCCAATAATGAAAATTTTAAACGAATGGAGGAAAACTCAAGGAAACAAAACGAGGCTTTAAGCGAAAATTTAATAAAACAAATGGAGGAAAGATTTGACCAGAATAAAGAGGAAACTAATAAAAATTTTAGGAAACAAAATGAGAACAACCAACTAATCAATGAAAAAATAGACAGTATTAAAGAAAGTACTAGTGAAACCTTAAGACAAACTATAAATGAAAATAATGAACAAATGAAGGCCGATTTTAGACAAATAAATGAGAAAATCAACAGTTCCAATGAAAGGACTAAAGAAGAGTTTAGAGAAATACATGAAAAAATAAATCGTATGAGTGAAAATATAAACGATAGGATAGACAAAATTAACGATAATACCGATGAGAAAATAAAGAATATTAACGAAACAATCAGCCAAACAGTCGACCAGACAAAAAAGGAACTTATAGGGTTCAAGGAAGAGTTGACTACCCGAATAAATAACATGGAAACCAATAACAAAATTAGTGTAACGGAGGTACAAGCGGAAACCCAAGGAAAGTTAGACGAGGTGCAAATTAACATAGCTGGAAAAATTGAGATAGTTAACAATGAAATAACGCAAATAAAAACCCAAGTGGATCAAAATAAAGGGACCGTTGAAAATATACAGAATCAGGAATTGATTAATATAAAGGAGTCGATAGAAATTTTACAAAATCGACCAATGTACCTGGCACATCACATAGCCCCTAATCAAAAGGAAAATATTAATTTCAAAATTTATAGAGGAAACCCCATAGAATTTTTAGAGAGAATAGATGAATGGTTTAGTAGAATTAAAGTGACCCGATTTAACATAATCAAAAATTTGTTGGATGATTGTTTTAAAAGCATAAATGATAATTGGTGGTCAGCGGGCCGGAATGAAACGAGTAATTATGAAGAGTTTAAGAAGGTTTTTAGGTCGAAATATTGGTCGGATTCCGTACAGAACATGATTAGGGACAACATTACCAATGGTAGATTCAACATTAATCAAGAGCAGTCCCCAACTACCTACTTTTTGGGAAAGGTGTGTTTGGCGCATCATTTGGAACCGCGAATACCAGAGGAATGTTTAGTGAATAAACTATCTTACCATTTCGAAGAAGAAATAGTTCGTGCCAGACAAGTGAAGACAGTGGGAGCAATGGAAACCTTGTTGGCCAGCTATGAAATGGAAGACTATTATCAAAGGTCTCGAAGGCAAAGTGACTATTCAAACAATAGGAGAGAGGAGCCAAATCAAGAGTCGCGTCAGGGAATGAATAGATATAACAACAATAATTATAACCAAAGGGTTAATGACCATTTTATGAATAATCGCTACCGTAATAATCATTACCAAAACAATCATTATAATAACTCTAATAATAACCGATACAGCGCAGGCCACAGGAATTTTGATAACGGGAGAGACTATTGGAATAATAACCGAGTGAACAATGACCAACGAAATCAAACCAGTAATAGAAGTCGAGAGGAGGACCTACCTAGGAACCAAGAAAATCATAGAGAATTCAGACCAGATGATGGCAACCCAGGAAACACTGCTAGAGACGATCGTCCGCAGGATAGGGTGGAAAACTAAGTACAGTAGTGGAAGCATCAAGTAACCCCTCACTGCTGGGATTGAAAGGGTATACACGAACCCAAAAGGACAATAACAAAATTATAACCATTACGGAAAACAATTATTTAAAGGATATACGAAAGGATTTAACTGAAGAAGGGTTACAGTCAGAGAATAAAACTGACAATCAAATTATATATATATAATGGCAGAATTGCAAGGAGTTATGACAGATATGGTAATTGACACCGGAGCAAACGTGTCACTTCTGGACAAAGTAGAATATAACCGAATAAGGGAAATGTATAAGAAAAATATACCAACATTACCAGTCAATAACATGGTAATAATAGGTGCTACTGCCAGACCAAATAAAACAATACGGCAACAAGTAATGATGAAAGTATCTAGTGAAGGTAAAACTATTCCTATGGTGTTTATGGTAGCTCAAGGATTACCATTTAAAGCAATGCTAGGGTGTGATACGCTGAGGCGCCACTCAGCTATTATTGATATGGGCAGAGGAAAAATAACCCTGCACCATGAAAATGGAGAATGGTCAAGTGAAATAGTGGATCATAAAAATGCCACTCACCACCGACATTCTTTTACTCTAATGCGTGATGACGGAATGGAATATAGAACACCTTTTGAGGAATTAGCCTGTGTTAAGGAGGATGAATGGAAAGAAAAATTACAAGAAATTTATTTGTTTAAAACTGCCAATACTAATGGAGTGACACCTGAACAAAAAAATCAGTTAATAAAAATCTATAACAGATATAAAAAAGTATTTTCGGATTTGCCAGGAAAGGCTAAGAATTTTATTTGTGAACTGTCATTTAAACAACCCATCAATTTTAACAGGAAATCATATCCTATACCCCAATCCCTAAAACCAGCAGTGAGAAGGGAAATACAGAGTATGATAGAACAGGACATAATTGAGTATAGTTCATCACCATACACCAGCCCTATACTAGCCACAAAGAAAAAGGACGGTACCGTACGCTTATGTTTAGATGCCAGGGAGATAAATAAAAATATAATAAATGATAGAACCTCACCAGGGGAAATTGAGGAGTTAATGAAGAAATTTAAGGATTGCAAGTATATGAGCATTTGGGATGCCGTTTGTGGATACTGGCAGGTGGAGTTGCATCCCAACAGTAGAAATTACGTCGCCTTTATATTTGAGGGTAGAAATTACCATTTTAAACGTCTTCCTTTTGGACTAGTAAACTCTGTGGCGGTTTTTATTAAATGCATGGACCAGGTCCTACGTAGAGAAGTGTTAGCCTTCACAACAGTGTACGTAGATGATATATTAGTAACTTCAACCACATGGGAGGACATTGCCAACGTGTGGAAATGGTATTAAGCAAATTAGAAAGAAGCAACGTTACTCTGAAATTGAATAAGTCAAAATTATTAACCAATCAATTACAATTCCTCGGTTTCATACTCTCTGAAAATGGAATATCCACATCCCCTGAAACGGTTGAAGCTATTCAAAACTTCCCCAGACCAAAAAACATTCGACAGTTGCAATCATTTCTAGGAGTGTGCAACTACTATCGAAAATTCCAAAGGAATTATTCCCAATTAACAACAAGGTTTAAACACCTACTGTCATCCAAACATAAATGGAAGTGGAAGGAGGAAGATGATGAGACATTCATCTTAATTAAAGAAAAATTTTTACAGAACATCATTCTACATCATCCTGATTTTGATAAGAAATTTTTTATAAATTGTGACGCCAGTGATGTGAGTCTTGGTGCTGAACTGTACCAGGAAGATCAAGAAGAAGGTCACCAAGTAATAAGCTTTGCCAGCAGGGTATTAAATCAGTGTGAAAGAAATTACAGTGTCACGGAAAAGGAATGATTGAGTGTGGTATTTGCATGCGGTAAATTCCGCACATACGTATTAGGTTATCCCTTAACAGTACGGTCCGACCATAAGTCCATATCATTCACACAAAGGTGTAAATTAAGCCATGGTAGACTAACTCGTTGGATATTGGCTCTCCAAGAGTATAACATAACATGGGAATACGTACCAGGTAAACAAAACACTGTAGCTGATGCTCTATCTAGAGTGAACCTGGAGAATGGTACTTTTGAAATTGAAAGGGAGGACCAATGAAGGGTTCAATGATGAACTAAATAAAAATAATGAATTGGATGTTGGAAGAATATATCATGTAATAATAGCCAGAGAAGAACTAGTAGGAGTATTAAACAAAATTCGGGAAGAACAGTCAAGGGATCAGAGATTATCCACCATACGGGAACGCCTCATCAATAACGATGCTATAATTGTGCAATATTATCAAAACTATAACAGTTTAATTTTCATAAAATCCCCTGTTGTGAAAAATAAGTGGAAATTGTATATTCTCAAATCAACAGAGTCATTAATAATAAATAACTATCATCAAATGTATGGACACATGGGTCCCATCAAAGTAGTAAAGGCACTGGAGGAGCATGTGTATATTAAGGGTTTAAACAAGAAGATAAGGGAATTAATAAAAAGATGTGGAATATGTCAAAGGGTCAAGGTAAACAATGAGCGAAAGGAAGGGACTTTAATAACAATTACTTCAGAGAGGAAATTAGAAAAAACATTTCTTGACATTCGCGGGCCTTTCCCACGCAGTGGAGGCAGGCACCGATATAAGTATATTGTAATCATCCTAGACCATTTCACACATTACACTAAACTGTATCCTATCAGTAAAGCATCCACCAATGTTATTATTAAGGTGATCGCAGAAAGGTACCTCATAGATGTGGGAACTCCATATTCTATAATAACGGATCATGGAACCCAGTTCAAAGGTCGAAAATGGAAATTAGAAATGTCAAATCGAGGAATCAAAACCTACAAAACTTCTATTTACCATCCTAGCAGTAATCCGGCAGAGAGGGTACTCAGAGAGGTAGGGCGAGTCCTCCGTACTTATTGTTATGACAATCATAGAAAATGGAGTGAATTCATAAATAAAACAGAAACCTTTTTAAATATTGCTCATCACGAAACTATTGGTGTTACACCATACCAAATGATGTTTTCAAAACTACCACCTCGAGAAATTACTAAATTGATACAATTCCCTGAAGGACCCGAAGAAGAACGTGACCTTACCCATGTATATAATAGATTACTCCACAAGTTGGAAACTAGAAGGAAAAAACAGAATGCAACCTGGAAAAATATCATCAAATACACTGTCGGCAAAAAAATTTTAATAAGAAACCGTCAACAACCGAGCAGTTCTGAAGGAATAGCTAAAACATTATTGTTATTATATGTTGGACCTTTTGTAATAAGCCAGGACAATCAAAACAACACATACGTGGTGTCTGACCCAATAAGTAATAAGGTGAAGGTTACTTATAACCAAACGGAAATAAAAAAATACTACGAGTAAGAAGAAAACATTCTCATAGACGAACTATAAGTTTATTTCAACTAAACTTTATTCAGCCAAAATAAACTTCTTTCGGAGGGGGAGTATTATGTAACGTAACAAAGTTAAGGTTCCCGACGTTACATAAAAAACTTTGTCAAAATAACTGAAACAATGCCCAAGGTACGCCATAATTAAGTACATGAGGGCCAGTCTCACCTAAAAAATGTATTGATGATACCTAGTAAGGTTACTAGGTAATAAAATATTGAAAGTGTATCTAAATATAAAATATGTAATGAGCAGTGTGAGATGTAAACTATAAACACTGTGTCTAATGGGATGAGTTTACTGTGGATGAGTTTGAATATAATAGACTGTTCAATTAATATTTAATGTTTTATAAAATGTACTTGTTGTTGTACTTTATCATAATATTGTGTTTACATGATATTTATTTTGTGTTTTGTATGTAGTAAGTGCGGAGCCATTGCTTTAAGGAAGTACTAAGTAATGGGTACTCTTTTCATTCATGTTAAACTTGTATTTAAGTAATTAAATACAAGTATATTTATTATGTATGGTATTATGTTAAGTGTATTTACTTTAAATAATTAATGAAGATATTTTAAAATAATATTTGTAAACTTGGCCAGGAAGACAATAAGTGTTAATAAGTTGTCAAGTGGTCATTATAATTATGTTAAAAACCAATGAAGGGTTCAATGATGAACTAAATAAAAATAATGAATTGAAATCATGAAATTAAAATTGAAATAATGGGCCATACGCCACTGACTCTTTGTACAGTAGGTCAGGTAAGAAAAATTAAATTAAAAACAAAAAATTATAACACCTGTAATAAAACTAATAGGCCTAAAAATTAGTATTTTGGTAAAAGGAAATTAATACCTTTTAAAATAAGTCAATTAAGAAGAAAATGTAGTAAAATGTATATGGTTTAATAAGGCAGATTAAGTGAAAGTTTTATGTGATTTAATGTAATTCCAAGCCGGGAGTATTTTATTAAATAAGTGTAAGAATATTTCCTAATTCTGGCTCTAGGATAACAAATATTATCCAATGACAGAAGAAGCAATGGTTGTTAGGGCAACAAAATGCAGGAAATCTTATTGATTTAGACATTCAATTGTTATATATAAACGAGGACAGTTCGGTTATTAAAAATCGCCAGAAAACCACAAAACCTCATGAATAAAATTATTACAAATCAACATTAAAATATAATCACTAATTAAAAAGACGGATTGGACGGCTTCCTAAACTATCACTTTGAGAATATAAACTACCTATCTACAAAATTCAAATCAAAAACCTTAAGAAAAATGAACTAAACTTACCACCAAATGAGTTATAAAAGAAACCATAAATAAATGCAGATAATCCAGACCGGGAGAAGTTGAATTGAATAAATACCATACAACAAAAATTAAAGAGAATTAAATTTACCTACTGAACCTCACTTTTGACTGCAGAGCAAGAACTTAATACTACACTAATTCCATCGGGACCTGTGACCACCAGAAATGAAAAAATCAGTGAAGATCAAGAACTGAACTTTCCATTACATCCCGGGACAATAACAACAACTTTTATTGAGAAGCTGGAATTGGAAATATTCGAGCCATTCTTCATCACTTGTAGATCTGACATCGTTAGTGGAACACGGCCTGAATGAGTATCTTGTAAACGCTTGGTAAAAACCTGCTTATGTTAATACTTTATATAATAAGATTTTAATTTAAATTGTAATACCTAGTAACCTGAATTTGCATTACCTGGCCTTACTAATAGTTAGAAGAATTACATGTACCCTGAGATAAGAGATAAACTGAAAATTATAATTAAATTGTAACATAAACCACGAGTTCAATAACAAATCGATTCGGTATTGTATGATCGATATGATGCTTTAATAACTGAAGAAAGCAACTGTTGGAAATTTAAAATAATATAAAATAAAGAATCCTTCTTGTATTTGACGAGTCTGTGTTATTGTAGAATAGTTATTGTATTTCGAATAGGGTGTAATTTACAGGGAAAGAAAGTGATAAAAGCGTCAAGTGGAACAACTTAACCTATAAGAACGGGTCATTCGCTAATGACAGCGCTCGATTGCAGACAGCTGGTGAATATATGGGGGGTGAAGTTGATCGCCTGCACGTGGTGCCCCCTGCATAAACTAAACGATCAACAAAGGTTCGCCTAAAGCACGCTGACCAAAATGATACAAAAGAACCTTGCCAAAAACACCAACGGCCCTTTTCAGGGCCTTGACACGGACCTAAGTATCCTGTATTGGAATGCCGGAGGTCTTAGCAACGATAAATTTTTACAATTTAAACGAAGCATCTGCCAAATTGATGTGGATCTATATGTTATAGTAGAAGCAGGCGCTGCGACTGAATTCTCTGAATTTTACCAATCTACCGGATACTGCAGCCATATTTTACCTCGATCACGACAAGTCGCCTCGGGGATAATTGTTGGAATTAAAAATAATCTCTGCTCTAAATTTGAGATAATCCATGAGATGCAAGACGATGACAAAGTGGAAATAATTCTAGCCCATATATGGAAAAATAACAAACATTTCACAGTCATAGGATTATACAACCCTCCTGGCAATATTCCATCCCTTGATGCAATTGAATCAATGATCCAAGCAAATAGCATAATCATAGGTGATTTTAACAGCCAATCACCGAGATGGGGATATGACAGGTTAACACCCGCAGGAAGACGCATAGAACTTTTCATCGACGAAAATTTTCTTGACCTGAAAGACACGCCACCAACCTTCCTGTCATTTGCTGGACAGACTTCCCGACCAGATCTCGTCCTTGCGCACCCTAACATCGCACAGAGGACAAAAGTTCACTTGATGGATGACGCAGGAGGCTGTGGACACCGCTCCATTCTCATCAAATGTGCGACAGGAAAAGCCACATACATTAACAAACGTGCCCCCCGGTGGAACTTTAGAAAAGCCGACTGGAGCGAATACGGCAGGATAACAAATGATATTATACCACACGAAATAAATTGGAAATCACCTGAAACAGCTATAGAGTCCCTGAACGATGCTATACTGAAATCTGCTCTATTATGTGTACCAAGGGGTCAAGTAAAGGGTTTTCGACCGTTCTGGAATAAAAGACTTTCATCCCTCAAGAAAACAAGAGACTCTCTGAGAAGGAAAGCAAAGAAATCTAAAGAACTATCTGACTGTATCCAACTCCGAAAATCCCAGGCCATACTACGTAAAGAAATTAAACAATCTAAAAGATCGGCCTTCAAAACCTTCTTATCGGAGCTGGATTTCCGGCGCGATGGAGCAAAAGCACACCGTTTTGTCTCAAGGCTAAATAATGACACTGAAGCCAGAGGACAACAACCTTTCAAAAACGGACTCAATCTTATCACAGATCCCAAAAAAATAGCTAATACCTTTTGCAAGTACTACGCAAATATAAGCCGAACCCGAAAGACAAGAAACGAACACAGACACCTGAATAAAAAACCTCTAATGCAGTGCCTCAACAAAACCGAACAAAAAATTTGCCTAAGCGATTTTAGCCTCTCCGAACTTGAATTTGCACTATTAAACACAAAGGGCAAGAAGGCAGCAGGAGCCGACGCAATCTACCCAGAACTCCTAAAAAATCTTGGTAACACAGCGAAACTAGCCTTGCTCAATCTCATTAATCTAACGTGGAAAACACGCGTCCCCCAGCAATGGAGGAAAGGGGAGATTATACCTATTACCAAGAAAGGAAAGCCAAGTGATACACCTGAGGGCTACCGCCCCATCACATTAACAAGTGCTTGCTGCAAGGTTGCCGAAAGAATAATTGTGCGGCGTCTGAACCAGTTCTTTGAAATGAATGCTGTTATTGATGAATGCCAAGCAGGTTTCCGAGCGCACCGATGCACCATGGACCAAGTCGTCTACTTTGCACAAAGTGTTAAGGATGGGTACCACAAGAAAATGTCCTCCCTGGCAGTAATGGTTGACCTAAAAAACGCGTACGACACAGTCTGGAGACCCATGTTGCTTCACAAACTTGCTTTGAGTGGCGTCGCAGGTAACCTTTTTAACTGGATAGCGTCCTTCCTGAGTCAAAGACAAATTCGTGTCCGCTATAATGATTGCCTTTCAGAGTACCGAATTCAACGCCAAGGGCTACCCCAAGGTGCTGTTATCAGCTGCAGCCTATTTAACCTTATGGTCAATGACATTCTGGTGGCTGTTCGGTGTGTGCCGGGAGTACAAGCGCTCCTGTATGCCGATGACCTTATCATCTGGGCAACTAGCAGCCATATCATGGGTCTTGAAGCAACTATTAATAGTGCACTTGTTAAACTAGAAGAGTGGGCCAAACTAAATGCCATGACGGTAAATACCACCAAGACGACATACCAACTTTTCTCTCTATCAACAAGGCGGCCTACGGTCAATCTGCGCTATTGTGGATCGGAACTCGAAGAGGTGAACATGTCTAAATACCTGGGTGTTAATATAGACACCAGAATGACGTGGAAGCACCATATAGAACAGTCCGCGAACAGTGCGTCCAGGCGCTGCCGGCTACTTAAACGACTCACTGCGACTACATGGGGAGCAAATCAAGATGTTCTGACAACTGCATATAAGAGCTACATTCGGGCGCTATTGGAATATGGCGCAGAAGCAACTATTACTGCCTCCAATGCAACATGCCAGAAACTTCACTTGGTCCAAAATGCAGCCCTTAGAACGATAACTGGTGCGCCAAAATCAACTCCTATACTTGCCATGGAGTCACAACTGCAAGTCGAACCTATCCAAGTAAGACGGGAAAAGCTGTGCCTCATATCCTGGGAGAGATGTAAAAGAGCCTACCAACAACGGTGGAATAACTATAAAACAGCGACAGAAAGGCTGAAAACTCAGAAATGCCCGATTGCGATCTATGAAGAACTCCAACGCAAATATGACATAGAACCAAATGAGGCAGCACCATTTATACATCACCGTGAATTCTTTAGCCAACTCCCAAATGCTAACTTGAAACTCTTCGACCATAATAAGACCAAAACTGAGTCGAATGAAGCCGAGCTTCGTCAAGCAGCCTTACACACTGTACAAAAACATTTTCCCGCTGAGCAGTGGATACGAATCTACACAGACGGATCCTCTATACCATCTACAGGGGCAACAGGGGCTGGGTTCTACAGCTCTCTATTTGAAGGCCACCTCGCTGTAGGAGGCCGGCTAAGCAACTATGACGGAGAGGTAGCAGCCATAAAGGCAGCATCTATTGAGCTTGCCAAGATCTCACCACCTAACAAAGCCGTCTTCCTCATAGATTCGACTGCAGCGATTCAAAACGTGACCTCAAATGGTGATACAAACTGCTCCCTGACAATTGAGTGTAGGCGAGAACTGCAGAACCTTGTACAATTAGGCTGGCAGATTGAACTGCAATGGGTACCCAGCCATGTCAACATCATGGGAAATGAAAAAGCCGACATCCTCGCCAAAATGGGCGCAGCACTACCTCAGCCGGAGACCCCCAGCTCATATGCATCTGCGAAAGCACGAATAAATTCCTCAATAAGCCTATGGCTAAAAGAAAAACAATTAAGAGCCTGTGTGGGAAAAGATGGGCAACATTGGTTACGGACGGCCCCATCAACAGAACTCTACCCCGAGCAACTAGTGTTGCTCTTTTTAGAACTACAACCGGTCATGACTACCTGGCCTCCCACCTGCACCGCATTGGCGTGTTGTCGTCTCCTGAATGTGTTCTCTGTGGATACGCTTCCATGAATGCGGATCACCTAATTGCATGTCCAGCCTTGATCTCAGACACGGAAGTCCAAGACGAAGATGGTACGGCAAGGCTCTCACGTCTCTACTGGTCAGCGCGCCGCCTAATGGCCCAACAGCCAAGGGTGGGCGTTGGCTAGTAAGTAAGTAAGTAAGCTGGTGAATATGGGAGAATAGAGAACTAACTTACTCTCTTCACACTCCGCTGTTTTCAATTTAGATAATACATAGTGACTAGGGTTGGAGAAAAATACTGAATTATTCATTATAATAACCGTAATATAGCGTTTTTCCCTGGTAAAACACTTGATAACTAATTAACACAGGTCTATAATCAACAACCGAATAATATCCACAACATAATAAATATTTTTCCTTATAAATAGATTGAATTTGTTAATTTAAATTTGTAAATTAACTATAAACCCGCAACAGTAATTAAATAAGTAACACAGCTTATAAACAGATTGAATTGGTAACAAATTGACGTCAACAACGTGGGGCTTAACACGGGAGTCACATATAAAGAAATAAACCAGAATAATTTGTTGTAACAAATTGCCGCATTCAACGTGGGGCTGAATTAACAATAAACCCGTAACGGTGTTACACTAGACACACAATACTACAGTTCATTTGAGTTGTAACAATATCTATCGTGATAATCAATAATTAGTGGCCTTTCTATCCCTGGTGGGATTACTAACTTCCAATTCTCTTGGTGTGGGGTGTTCCTTATAAAAAAAGTACCATCGTGTATACAGTAATATTTATTTACAACTTCATCGCCTTCCAGTACCCTTTTCCTAATATTTCCTAATTTTGGGTCAGCCTCTTGTTGTGCCTTCACATCCTTTAAAATATTTTTCAAATCCTCCCTGCTTTTAATGATAAATATGATATACCTTCGCTATTTGTTCTTTTTCGCCGTCAAATGTCTGGTTTTGTAAATTGATGCAGGATAGAACGTCGGCTGCTATGTTTTGCTTGCCTGGTATATACTCCCACGTGATATTATATTCCTGTAGGGCCAAAACCCATCTCATCAGCCTCCCATGATTTAGCTTGCAATGTTTTAAAAACGAGATTGACTTGTGATCACTCCTAACCGTGATGGGGTATCCTAATATATATGTTCGAAATTTACCGCATGCGAAAACTACACTCAATAACTCTTTTTCTGTGGTATTGTAGTTTCGTTCGCAACTGTTCAGCACGCGGCTGGCGAAGCTAATCACTAAATGGTTTCTATCCTGATCTTCCTGATATAAGGCTGCACCTAAACTTACATTACTGGCATCGCAATATAGAAAAAATGGCTTCGTAAAGTCGGGGTGATGTAACATAACTGCTTCTAAAAATTTCTCCTTTATTAGATTGAGCACTCCATCTTGCTCTGGTCCCCAAGTCCATTTGTCTTTTGCTTTTGAAACCTGGCAGTTAGTTCTGAATAATTGAACCGAAACTTCCTGTAATAATTACAGATTCCTAAAAATGATTGAAGCTGTTTCCTGTTTTTTGGGGTGGGGAACTTCTGTATTGCCTCTACCTTCTCTTTGGATGGAGTAATCCCTTGCTCGGTTAAATTAAAACCTAAAAATTTTACCTCGTTTGCAATAAACTGGGACTTATCTAATTTGAGGGTAATATTATTCTCGGATAGCTTCTCTAACACCTGTTCAACCCTATTGCAATGGTCATCCCAATTAGCTGAAGTTACCAGTAAATCGTCGACGTATACTGTCGTAAATTTCAGCACTTCCTGTCCCAATATCCTGTCCATTATTTTTACAAATACCGCCACTGAATTAATTAAACCAAAGGGTAATCGCTTGAATTGATAGTTTCTGCCTTCAAATATGAATGCCATATATTTCCTACTATCTGGGTGGAGTTCTACCTGCCTGTAGCCGCATACTGTATCCCATGAACTTATATATTTTGTCCCGTGAAACGTTTTTAGTATTTCTTCTATCTCCCCAGGGGATGTGCGGTCGTTAACAATCATCTTGTTAATCTCCCTAGCATCGAGGCATATTCGTACCTGTCCATTCTTTTTCAGCACAGCTATGATTGGTCTAGTATAGGGCGAATGACTATATTAAATTATGTCGTCCTCTATCATCCTGTTCAGTTCCTCCCTAACTTCATTTTTTAGTGAGTAAGCAATCGGATATGATTTTTTATTGAACTCTACAGGGGTTTTAAATTTGATGGTGCATTGATAATTTTTGACCTTCCCCGGAGCATTTGAAAAGATATGTCGGTAATTATTATACGCTGTAATCAATCGTTCGGCCTGTGCTTCGCTAATCTGACCCTTTGTTTTTGTCCTTTGGAATTCCCTTATTTCTTCCAATTTCTCTAACCATAATTCTGGGTTATCCTCCTGATATAAGGGCATGTTTAGTGGTCGATCGGCACAATAATAATGATTTACAATGGCCTGATAATGTGCATTACTTGTATTATTTTCTTGGGTATCACTTAACTTAGTGGTCCAAATTCCCTCTTTTGTCTTTAGTGTTATTACCTAGCTGTCTAAATTTATTATCGCTTTATATGGCCTAAGTATATCACATCCTATTAAAATATTCATGGGTAAATTGTTCGCTACTAATAGTCCTATTGGCAACGTTATACCATTACTGGTCATCTCTAACGACACCTGCTTCTTTATAGACTTATTCTGCCTTCCCGTCGCTCCGACTAGTATAATATTATTTATAGGCAGAGTGGGTATGGGTATATTACTATTCTGTTTAATTCTTTCTAACTCCATACTGTCTATTAACGATACGTTCGATTCTGTATCAATTAGTAAGGTGGCATCTATTCCATTTATATTTGCCTTAATCTGTACTATTCCATTATTCCCATTATTATTATTTTCAATTATATTATCTCTCTCTTCTAACAATTCCTCCCTAATATCTTTGAGATAATTATTAGTTCTCAATGTCACTGTCCCGTCTTTGTCATGTCTATTTTCTCGTCCAGTTACCCCATAATATTGGATCAGTGAAGGGTTGTCCTCCGTTTTCACTGCCGCGTCTAGTTTAAATGAGTGTTTGTCTCATTTGCCCGGTCTCCCGGAAAATTGGGTTGCTGACTTGTCTGTGGTTCCTGTCTGACCTCTGGGTTACCACTAATAGGTCTGCTATTTGTTGTATTATTTTGATTACCTTGTGTTTGCTGTGGGTAATACACATAAGTTGGTAAATTATTTTGGTATGGTCGTTGACTATTGGCCACCGCATAGTTTACCTGGGGTCTGTACTCCTGATTTCTTCTATCACCTCCCCCTTGATTGCCTCCGTTCCGATAATTATTTCCTTGATTGTAATTATTTCCTCTATAATTGTTGCCCCGATAATTATTTCCTTGATAGCTATTTCTATAGTAGTTATTTTCTGGGTAATTATTTCGATTTGGTCCCGGATTGTTACGGTTATTCGGATTCTGATTATTATTATTGCGGTTATTTACTGGGATGTTATTGTTATGGTTGTTCGGATTGAAACTACTACCATTTCCGCTTCCATTCCGATTTGGCCCGTTGTTACCATTGTAATAGTCTACCTTACGACTGGGGGGTTGGTAGTCTTGAAACTTTCCCGCAGACTCGCAGTTCTCTAATAACTTCGCCAAGTCAGTGATTTTACTGAGTTGCTGGTATAATTGCGCGTCTTTAATACCATAGCTATAGTGTCCAGCCAGTTGTCTTACCAAACATTCTTCTGGGATTGGCGGTATTAATTTTCGCGCTAAACATATTTTTCCCAGGAAATATGATGTTGGGGATTGTCCCTTGGATGCGTCATATTTCCCGTAAAATATATCCATTCTCACCTTGTTTTGTGCTGTTTCTGACCAATATTTTTCCTTGAATTGGCGTTTGAATTCACTCAGGTTCGTTATCTCGGGTCGTATTGCTATCCACCAATTATCCCTTGTATTCCGGAATGTTTCATCTAACATTTCCCGTATTCTATACCATCTTGTTTCCCTATTTCTCTCTATGAACTCTTCCATCCTTTCTAAAAATTCCATAGGGTTCCGGCGATAATTTTGGAAATTAATTATCTCCCTATTTTCGCTATGACACGTATGGGTACTCAAGATCGGTGTGTCCCTTAGCGCTTCTAATCTCTCCTGCAGGTTTTTCTCCCTTTGATCAATTTCCTGTATATTATTTTTATTGGTTCTTATTTGTTCGTCTAACCTATTAGCTATGTCATATGTTCTTTGTATTCTTTCGCTAACGTCTTTCCAGACTTCTCCTACCTCCTTCATAATTTCGTCCTGGTTTTGCCTGACTTTATTATCGAGAGTTTGAACACTTTGTTTCGTCTCTACGGTTCGTTCCTCCATGGTTTCAAAACGGGTCTCATTTCCTTCCTACAATCTTTCTAATTGTTTTGCCATTGTTTCGACCCTCCTGTCACTGTCGACTTTACTATCGTCGATTTTTTGGTTTACCGTCTCATAATTTGCACTGATTTCCTTTTTCAGGGACGCTATACTTTTTTTATTTTCCTCCTGAAATACCTCCAGCTTTTTTCCATGATCATTGATTTTATTAGTTATATATTCCCTTATAGATTCTATCTTTTTATCTAATTCCTCCCTATCTTCCTGTCTATTTTTATTATTATCCTCCCTATCTTCCTGTCTATTTTTGTTATTATCCTCCCTATCTTCCTGTCTATTTTTGTTATTATCCTCCCTGTCTTCCTGTCTATTTTTGTTATTATCCTCCCTTAGGGATTCTGTATTTTTGTTCATTGTTTCTTCCATTCTTTGGAACATCATCATTATTGCGTTCATGTCGACGCTCCCTGTTGCTTTTTCCGGTTCGGGTTTCTCTGTTTCATCCCTTTTTTGTGTGGGTTTATTTGTTTGGTCTCCCATTTGTATGGGTCTTTCTCCCGCTTGTTCCTCTGGTTCATCTCCCGTTTGCATGGTTTTTTCAATTTCTGGTGTGGGCGGCTCTATTTCTATCTTCTCAACTTGGACTGGCTCCCCATCTTCCACACTTGATTCAGGTTCTATGTTTTCCTTCCCCTTCTTTCCTTTTGGTTGTGGCATCTTGATTTGTTGATAGTTGCCGGGCTTGTTCCTTTCCTTTTAAGCCTCACTAGTTCGGCTGCCAATTTATAACAAAGAAGAAATGTGTCTTGTCAGGTGTTACACTCCGCGCACTTATACTTACTAATTGCCTGTTTCTCTTCGAAGATGTAGTCCCGCAAACACAACTTATGCTAATATGTATGTGTGTGGGCGCCACTTGCATATTTAGTCCAAGAAATTATTATTTAAAATTGATTTTTAAATTATTAAATTAGTTATAGAAAAAATGTAAACAAGACAATTTTAGTTGCAAATAACATATGTTTAATGACTTTTCTTTCATAAAAATCGTCTGAAGGACTAACAGTAAAATTATGCAAAGTTGCAGAGTTACAAAAATTATTGACAAGATTTTATTAAGTATTGGCTAATAAAAATGTTATTGCTCAGTTGAATTGCATGAATTTAATCTTTGAAAAAACTTTATACTCAGGACGTGACTCCTTTGAACTATCAAGACAAATCAGTGGGATGCCTTACAAAATTTGTGTGAATTGAAGGTGTTTGACATATGTAGTACAATTGTGTGACAAAGATATCAGTTAAAAAGATTTTAATTTTGGACAACTCACGTTCCGGTGGGTAAGTATTTCCTTCACTGGACACTGTTCTTGGGGACGACTCCAATCTTGCGCCTCTTCGTATTTACGTTTCCTCACTCACTTGTAACTATTTAAAAGTCAAATTACGATTTGAAAACTCCACACAATTTAAATAAAAATCGTACTGTTTCTATGCTTTAAATCGTTGCCGGCGAAAAAACAGCTGATTGAGTTCCGTGACCTCGCTACACTGCCGTCTCAGCGCTAGTTACGACTCAATGTAGGCTTGCGTTTAGTAAATTGTTTGGGATTTTGTCAAAGTCAGTCTATGTCGCCAATACCAGCAAAATTTGATTTTTCTCTATTAAAATCGGTCCTTTTCAGGGCCGCTGGATATTTGGCTGTGTACGTTCTATTAGAATTGGCGTGCTGTTGCTCTATTCAACATGCACGTTAGCGATTTAGCGATATACTCCTTTTTAGGTTAAGTATGTCTTTCGTCTGGTACGGGGAAAAGCCTTTTTTGAGTTTCGGATTGGATTCCTCTTCTTCGAGTTCGCCTTGGATTAGATGTTCGGATTCGTATGTGAAGTGTCTCTCGTGGATTCAAATCATAAAGTCCTCTTGTGTCGATTTTGGTCTCGCTTATATACTCTTTGTAAGGTGCATTGTTTTAATTTTTATTCATGACTTCCGGTAATTTTTGAGTAACATTTTCTTCTTGAACGTTCGAGAATATGCAAATAGAACATCATGGAACAAATTCGACTTCCGTAGAAGCTTTAGAACAAAAACTTCTTGTTCTTCATACTAAAGGATATTCCTGAAATTATTCTGGTATTTGTCAAACAATTTTACAGGACTATTTACAATCTGCATGTCATTATTATTTTTAGATTCTCTGCTTTCAACTGATTAAAATGATACCATTCATGATTGGTTTTAAATAAATTAAATCTAATAAATTAACATAAAATACATATCCTTACCTTGTAGTGTTTATACAAAATTCAAGTTTTCTTATTAATAAAATGTTATTAAGTTCCTCGGCTCTTACTATAACATTAACACATAATATAATTAGCTTTACATAACAAAACAAACAAATATTAAAGCACATAACATATAAATAATTTCATTTTTCTGTAGGCATAACATATGGCCTAGTTTTTTGTCACTGTTATTTATAGTAATTCGTCTTTTCTGGTATTATTTCAGACGATTTTTATGAAAGAAAAGTCATTAAACATATGTTATTTGCAACTAAAATTGTCTCGTTTACATTTTTTCTATAACTAATTTAATAATTTAACAATCAATTTTAAATAATAATTAATTTCTTGGACTAAATATCCAAGTGGCGCCACACACATACATATTAGCATAAGTTGTGTTTGCAGGACTACATCTTCGAAGAGAAACAGGCAATTAGTAAGTATAAGTGCGCGGAGTCTAACACCCGACAAGACACATTTCTTCTTTGTTATAATATGTACAATAATAGCGCGATTTATAGTACAAGATTTAAATGTGACAAAAATAATTTAAGTTCTAAACAGTAAAAACTAAAACAATAAACAGCAGTAGCCTTTTCGTTAGCAAATATAGATGTAATCTCTTCTTTATCCACTTTAAAGCATGCCAGATCCCTCTCCTATTACAAACTGAAATAATTGGACAGATATAAATGTCTTGTATAACATATTTCCTAATGTCCAGAGACAGTGTGTGCTGCTGATTCTAACTAAAGTGTATACAGTTATATTCGCTGTCAAGATGTGGAACAAAACTTCCCCTCATTCACGTCATGAGATTACTAAATGTTTCTTCACCCCCTATTGACGTGAAAACGTCTATTCGCTCGTTAAGCACAGTGATACCCGGTCAAACTTTCTTGTGTTACAAAATACCGTCAGATTTCAATCGCTAATAACTACGAGACTAATAATGCGATAACAACGGTTGAGGTCACAATGGATAGAGCATGTCTGTACGTGTTTGTTGTGCAGTGTTTGTTTTGCCTGTGACGTCATCGGGCTAGTGTAGGCGCCTGCGCGTGATTGTTGTGAATTAGCGTTGTGTAAAATTATAAATTAGTGTAGCGTGAGAACGAGTTTAGCTAGGACGTTGATTCGGGTGTCGTTTGTAAAGAGCTTGAGAAGCACTACTAGGACTCAAAGTGAAACAATAAAAATATTCGCCGAAATATATGTAAAAATCGGTATTAAATTGAAAATTGCAAAAAAATTAAAGATGTCGTCTCATATGAGTCGTAAATATGTGCGGAATTATAGAAAACGCAAATCAGAGGAAAGCTCGCATCAAAAGGAATTTAAAAAACCTAAAAAGTCCAGTGCCGAGCAAATGCGAGAGCTACGGCAGCATCGAAAAGAAAATGAAAAAACGGCGCAAAGCAATAACGTAGGTGGCCCATCGGCGTACAGCGGCCACCGACAGTCCAAACGTCCACAGATCATGTGCAGACGTCGTTGGAAGGCAATACAGAAAACAGTGATAATATAGAGATCAATGGCAACGTGACAGCGCCAGAGGAGTATGTATTGCGATCACCAAATATCGTCGTGTTGTCAACGTCGGGCATCAATGCGCGTGCGTCGATGGCGGGTGCTACGGTAGACTGTGATGTTATTGAACAACCCACCCAAAGATCCTCAAATGGATAATCGTTGGAGAACGGCACGTGCTCATTTCGCCAAGACTTTCAGCGCAAACGAGTTTGGCTATGCGTGCAGTGTGTGCGATCGCTTATGGTTTCAACGCAATTTGAAGAAAGTTAAGGCTAAACATCGCACTGTACTGGAAGAAGCATTCCCTGATGATACGATCTCGGAATTTGTAACATGTAGCAATTGTACTAAGAGTCTCGATAGCGGGCGGTTGCCCATACTAAGTAGATCAAATGGCTTCTTGTACCCACCGAGACCAAATAACCTACCACCGTTAGACACCGTCACTACTAGGCTGATTTCGCCCAGATTGCCATTTATGCAACTGAGGCGCTTGCGGCATGAAGGTGCATTGGGAATCGACGGTCAAGTCATCAACTTACCCATTGATGTAGACGAGACGGTCCGACAGTTGCCTCGCCACCTGGACGATGATTACTCAATTAACGTGAATATAAAGAAGCGGCTTACACACAAGTCGTCATATCTCAGCGGGGTGGTTCGTAAGGGTGTTGTGAAGAAATGGTTACAATACTTAATTAAAACCCCGCTCTATCGACATTACAACATCACAATCAACTGGACGGCTTTGAAAGAGCTCAATGAGCAGGCGCCGGCAAACAATGATGCTCCTTTAGAGACGCTCAATAACGTAGTCGAGTCTGAGTGTTTACTAGCCAGACAGAGAACGCTTCTATGGAACGAGGATATGTGTCTTAACATAGCACCAGGGCAGCATAGTGTACCGCTGAATATAATCTACGATGTGCATGCAGAGGAGCTGTCATTTCCATCCATTTACTATGGTGTGGCGCGTTCCTTCAAGACAAACGTACCCGTCACACCATACAAAATAGCTAACAGCGAGGTGCGCCGTCGAGGTGTGACACCCGATCACATCCTCTACATGGCGATGAAGATACTACGATTGCGAGTCACACAAGGCATATACTCCTCGTTCAAAAGCGTTAGTAATACAGAAAACGTCACACGTCGCACGATAGAGGACAAACAATATATCGAATCGTGTATAGAGAGAAATCTGGCCTTTCTCAAAACCATACCGAACAGCGTCCAATATTGGTCGAATCGTAAGAAGGATCTCTTCGCCATGCTACGACAACTCGCTAAGCCGACTGTGTTTCTTACGATGAGCGCCAACGAAATACGCTGGCCGAAGTTGCTCGAGATATTGAATCGACTAAATCCAAAACATGACGGCGATAATCCTGCCGTAGCAGCAGTAGCAGACGTCTTCGCAGGCATGAGTCGATCTACAAGATGCGAGTTAGTGAACGAAGATCCTGTGACGTGTTGTATCTACTTCCATAAGCTCGTTGGTGTTGTGATGCAGCTACTACAAACGACCGTCGCGTCACGAAACCCCTTCGGCCGCTACCGTGTGCTCGATCATTTCCTCCGCATAGAATTTCAACATCGCGGCAGCCCGCACGCTCACATTCTACTCTGGCTAGAGAACGATCCACACGAGTCAATAAGTGAAAACATGCCGCTTACTGTACAACTCGTTACCGATCTGTTTAGCGTAGCGAAGGAAGACATGTCGGAGCCAAACAACTACACTCTACAGACTCATCGGCACACATTTACCTGCACCAAACGTGGCGAAACATCGTGCCGTTTTAACATACCATATTGGCCCATGGATACGACGCGTGTGCTGCTTCCCATGGCATCGAGTGACGGCCGTCGTTCGGCTCTGCAGACTCGCGCCAAGAAGTTGCGCCAGAAGCTGGAGACACAAGTGTAGGACTCTCTCGGTCAGTTCTTGATCGACAACAAGTTGAATATGCGCGCATATCTGGATATCATCAGAGCTAGCTTGCGCAGGCCAACGCTCATCTTTAAACGAGACATGACACAAATTATGACCAACACCTTTAATCCTTTTATCTCTGATGTGCTCGTATCAAACATGGACATTCAGTTTATACTCGAAGAGTACAGTTGCGCAGCGTACGTTGTCGAGTATGTAAACAAATCGGCGAGGGGCATCAGCGATCTACACAGACAACTGCTTCAGCTTACGGAGGATCGACCCGAATTAAGTGAACAGGAGCTGTTGAAGAGCGTTTGCCTCAAGCTGCTCAAATCAGTTGAGATGTCGTCTCAGGAGGCTGCCTGGTATCTGCTTAACCAACATATGAGTGAGAGTAGCCGCGAAGTCGTTTACATACCCACCGTGTGGCCACATGAGCGCCACAAGTCTCGCAAACGACGCGCTCAGCTCGATCGAGAGGGCATCGATCAAGACTCCACAGACGTGTGGACCAAGAACATCATACAGAAGTATGAGGAGCAACCCGAGCACATGGAATCACTATGTCTGATCGACTTCGTGGCCAAGTACACGCCTAAGAAGAGGAGGACGAGACGAAGCGAGGACGACGATGACGAAGCGGCTGATGTTGACTGTGAGAATGCATTGGAGGCGGAGTTCGACGACGCAACGGAATATATGCAACGCGCTCGCTCAGAGTCGTTCGCAGCCGTTGCTACGATATAGAAGACATGTATAATTATAAGCGTGAATTAGTAACGCTTTATGTACCGTTCAGAATTGAGTCTGTCGATGTGTTGGATCGTGATCGCTATCTAGAGACATACGAGCAACGTGAGAAGGAAATCATGGAAAAGCGTCGGGAATAAGAGGCCAACATTGACATCGACAAACTAATGAATGAGTTGCGAGAGCTGTGCACGTTCGAAAATGAAGAAGCCGAACTGCCGACGGAAGAACGAAACGACTTGGTTCAACTGATGGACGTTAACGACAACACCGATGATATCGACGTACTGGAGCCGCTACATGGACTGTAGTCGGGCGGAGAACGGGAGTACTCAGCAAACAGGAATACTGCGAGCGCATGCGATTGACGAACGATGCACAGCGCGAACTGTTGCTCGAAGTCATACATCGACTTCATGTAACCCAGGATAGACAACCAATACAGATCTTCTTCACTGGGCCCGCTGGCAGTGGCAAGACGTATGTGCTACGTTTGCTCATGGAAACATACAACCGCTTCACTCAACACCATAACTCCATGCGCAACGCGTACGTGGTATGTGCCAGCACTGGGAAGGCGGCTGTAAACCTCGGCGGTATCACCGTCCATTCAGCCTTTAAAATCGCAGCGATGAGCAACAATCAACCTGACAAACCCATGGCTCATGAGGTCGAACAAGTGTATCGAGGGATGTTAGCATGATCAACAGTAGCATCTTTCATAAAATAGACAACCGCCTGAAACAAATCACGGGCGTACATGACATGAGTTTCGGTGGGGTCGATATAATACTGTGCGGTGATCTGCGTCAGCTACCGCCCGTGTGTGCAACACCTATCTTCAAGTCCAGCCGTAACACGATAGGCGGACCCTGTTTGTGGCAGTCGCTTGAGTTCTTCGGCCTTGATCAAGTTATGCGACAGGCAGACATAGTGTTTTCCGGAATACTCACAAAAATCGGCGATGGCGTGCGTCTAACTGCTGAAGAAAGGGCCGTTATTGAGGGTCGATTCCGAACGGCTGAGTGGTGAGATGCCAACTTAACGGGCGTCGTAAGGCTGTTCCACAGAAATTCATCTGTGGACGCGTTCAACAGTCAGGCTATACAGACGGATATCGAGAGTACGGCTGTGGATGTGTACAGAGGCTACCGCAATACCACGGAATTGTCCAACGCACGCCTCACTATGCACAAGATGAACACGACGGCGAGCGGAGGTATGCCGTATGTGCTGCGATTAGGGGTTGGTCATCCTTACATGATTACAATCAATCTAAACGTTGAAGATGGACTAGTAAACGGCGCCATCGGAATACTTCGGTACATAGAACAAGACTTAAGTGAGGGCACCAGCGTGCAGAGAGACGACAGTGCTGCACAGCAAGGAATAGGTCGGCTCTGGTTCGAATTCGATAACAAAAATATAGGACGACTGGCGCGTCTGAAAGCGAAACCGTACGTGCAATCAAGGCTCGATGTGCTACAGCTCTGCTGGACTCCCATTGAAAAACGCACCGCAAACATATTTATTGGGCGCGGCAAACCGAAGTGTAAGCGAACGCAGTTTCCAGTTTCTCCAGCCTGTGCTCTCACTATTCATAAATCTCAAGGCGCGACATTTGATCAAGTAGTGGTAGAGTACGATTCAAAGCAAGAAACTCAACTAGTGTACGTAGCGCTGAGTCGTGTTACCTCAATAGAAGGGTTATACTTACTGAACAAGCGTGGCGATCATCGGTTCTATCATGGCTTAAAGGAGGACGGCAGTCAAATATCTCGCGAAATTCGACAAGAATATACTCGTTTAGATCGACATCGTCTGCCAACAATAACTTTACAGCTGCGCAAATTTCTCGGTGCGTCGCCGAGCAACAATTGTGAGGTGAGTGACGCACGTGTACGTATAATAGTGGCCGCTCACTGTCATAGAGTTTAGTCGCTCATTTGACAGATATAGCTACGGACCAAATAATGCGCCATTCGGACTATCTCGCGCTCTCGGAGACCTGGATGGATGATAAATGCAACGTTGTGCCGATTTTAGGCTTCGAATTCCTGGTTGGCGACAGCACATCGGTCAATCAGCGCGGTGGTGGCAAACGATCTGCTGGTGGCGTTGCTATCTATAGAAATGCCGAATCTGTGACCGACAGTCCAATCGTGCATAGATGTGCCAGGTCAGCACTCGCATTGGGCGTTCGACTGATAGAGCCACATGGCGATATCTGCATGATCAACGTGACCCTGGGCGGAGAACTGAAATTCCTGCTTGCATCGATCTACGTTCACCCTGGCACGCGAATACAAGATATACAGATGCTAACCCTTTCGTTGCTGGCTCGATACTCGGTCAGTATTCATAATATTATACCGACATTGGAAGACTTGACGCATGTACCCCTCATTCTCACAGGAGACTTTAATATTAATGCCGACAGCGATAAGACAGTGCTGAATGACTTCATGCTCGCGCAATTTGGTATGATGCCCGTGACGATTCCTGCCCCTACAACACTCGGCAACACCAACATCGATATGACTTTCACTAGACACTTGAATTCGATACAGTGTGAGGTGTACGTGTGTTACTTTAGCTACCACAGACCCTTGCTACATGCAATAAACTTGTGATTTATCTATTCTGTAACCATACTACTCTGTATAACCATTGTATTAAAGAGATTGATAATTAAATTACATATTAATACGAAACACTTGTTATGATTTTATCCCGACGTTTTCACGGAAAATCTACTGCGCTGACCTTGACTACGCCTTTCGGTTTTTTTTAAAACATTGTGCTCTTCTTTTTTGTCTTTCTATCTAAAATTTGGCACCTTGGTCCCTAGGCTGTCAGGTCAACGAGTAAATATCCTGTGTGATACACATTATTTTATTTTTGTGAATTTAATATTTTATTATATTATATTATTATATTTTGTAAATACAGAAATTAAAAGAAAAAGTACTCATTATTGCTATTTATTTTGTTGTAATCAGAATATAAGTGTGAAAGTATTTAGGATTACATCAATAGATAAAATTAATTAATAGATAAATTAAATAAGTTTATAAATAAAATTTAAAGTCATTACACAATAAAGAGAAATAATTATATTACAGTATAAATGAAATAAACAATACCATCTTCACAAAATAAAATATAATACGATATGATTCCCATTTTCTGTAAACACTGATAGTGTTATTTTGTACAAAATTTTTTAAACTTTGCCTTAGTTATAATCTGTCTGTACATATTTGTAGGAAATGGAATTAAATCGGTTTACTTGTTTTGTCACAGAAATGAGTCAATGAATCAAACATTTCATAAAGTAGAAACTGTAGTAGAAATCCATACGAACATTTCAAAATCGTACTATGGGGTGCAACAGTATGTGGTTAGCTGGATAACTTGTTGAAGTTGCCATAGAAAACATTTCACCAGTAAAGAGGCTATGGAACATTTGTAAACCACATGCAGTTTCAGGTCTACCTATAATGGGCGGAATAATGGACATGCTTTAAAATTTTAATTGTTGACTTCTGTTTGGGGAAAATGGTAATAAAGCACCAAATTAAATAGTACGAAAAAGATTAAATATGGATCGAAATACCGTGTTCAGTAGGTGCACGTGTATAAGAGTCGAATAGAAGCAAAAAACTGTTTCATGTAGAAACTTTTTAAGTTGCTGTAGAATAAATTACTGCATTATATACATCATAAACAAAGTTGCATACACTGTGAGATGCTTAAACATTCGAAGGTAACTTCTTTCCTACTACATGACATCAAAAGGTAGGATAGAAATTTGAACCACCCCTCAACCACCAGACAGCTAGCAATGTTTACAGGAAATGATTTCATATTCTCAATATGGCTACAGCATAATGCAATTAAAAATCTTCATACTCACATAATTAATTAACCTAATTAATTCAATTTATACAACTACATTTTTATCAGCCTTACACACCGCCACCCTACATTTGTACACTTTTTTAATTCTTGCTATTTTATTTATTTTTTTTTTTTATCCCTCTGGGAGAGGGAGTGGTTAACTATCAAAACACCCTTCGATATCCCACTACTTATAGTGAATAAAATAAATCTAAAAATCAGTATAATTTCATGTGTCAACTAAATATGATAAATTATTTTTTTTTAATAACAAATAAAACCTTTACTATTTTTTTCTTTATTTAGGTATGATAAAACAATTATATAATCTATAATAAATTATAAATGGCATCAGATACTAAAGACTAATAATATCCAATATATTTTATTCAGGAGATACATGGTAAATGTCAAAACATAATTTTGCCGCTTGTTTGTCTGTCAGGTGAATTGTTTGTTTTGACTTTCTACATTGTTACCTACATCATTTGCTTCTTTTCATTTTATAAGTAGGCCTATTTCGGAAAGCTAGTGTCAGATTTACACATTACAAGTACACACACTTATCTTTTATCGTCTGGCATATTCCCAGTTCTCTCACGGAAAGCGCAGACGTGCACCTCTCCCCGCACTGGAAGGACTTGGAAGTCAACCCCTCGGCCGCCCCGAAGAAAAGCCCGAGTTTTTGGCTGACTATTTCCAGCGACAGTTCGCTCCAAATCCATCCAAGAACCCGTGATCGTAATACCGAAGCTGGGAAAGAACTACCGAAGGCTGTGCACTTAATGACACCCGAAGACGTTTAGTGCGAAGATTCTGTAGTCGGACGGCCCGAGTTAACCACAGTCCCCTGATCGCCAGACTCGGAAAATATAATCCAAGGCCAGGTGACTTGGAAGTGACTCCGTTTGCTAGCCCTGGTGGTTTAATCCACCAATCGAGGGAACTTCATACCCACCCACTAATTAAAATTAAATAAATAAATATAAATTGACACATTGGCAGGAGTCCAGTTGTGGAGACTTGGGACACTGCACTCTCACGTCTCCCAGGGTCAAACGCGCAACTCCAGTCGGAGAACAGCCTTGTATCCCAGCAGCGAAGGCGCAGTAAGGAAGCAGCGTGGTGGGGCAGATGAGTGCAACCTGACCTAGGAGAGCCAATTAAACTCAGCGTGAGAATAGTAGATGGCGCACAGTGCTGTTTCGTGCAACGTTGTACACGCAGCACCTACAATAAGGCATGATTACAATAAATAAGTGTACACTTAATACAGTAACTTACTCTCAGGCAATTTTAACAATCGATATTGACAATCAAAACGAATACGTAATTATATTTCGCTCGTAAACTTTCGTGTTTTCATTGTCAGTGAAAAATGATATGTGTTAAACGAAAAGTGTTGTTACTAATCTAGTAATACTGACATTTACCTTTCACACAGCTACACTCTAGTAACGGTGCTAAGGGTGACCAGATTTTTTATGACGTAAAACAGGACATTTCTGAAATATGGAAATAAAAAAACAGGACAAAACAGGACATGAGTTACAAAGAAAATGTGCTTCATATATGACTGCACTGCTTCACTAAGACAAATAAAAACTACTTTTTACACATAAAAAGACATATATTTTAATAACCCACTTAAAAACATACTTATCATGGCACTGGATCATATTATAATTGATCAAGTTTTTTCAAGAATTATAAAATTATAATTATTCAAATATAAATATTCAAACTCTTAACAACTATAAAATTACATGGATGTGATTCATAGATATCAACAACCTGCTGAACATGAACTTGTGGTTTCTGAATCAGGAACATCACTATTAACTTTGTACTTATCACAAGACCTGATATCTCGCCAAGAGCTTTGAATTACTTAATAGCAGGTTGTAGAATTCCTTACAGCTAAGGTCTTGAAAATGAGTTTTTAAAATTACAGTTGCTTGAATAGTTTTGGTAGTAAAACGGTTTCTTTCATCAATCCAAAGGGACTTCAAAATTGAAAAGACTCTTTCCACAACAGCATTTGTGCCTGGTACAGCCAGAGCAAAATTCACAACCACCTCTATGTTTTTACATGGAATGCTTATACTTTTAAGTATGTGGAAGACATCACACCATTTCTTATCAATCTCCACATTAACTTTTTCCCATTCCTCAAATTTTCTGGATAAAACTTTGTTCACATGTCCTATCTCATCAAATAATTCATATTCAGGTACCTGAATTGTTGAACATGAATCTACTGTCTTAAGAATTTTCAGACTTTTTAAAACCTCATCCCAAGATACAGAATTTTTCAATGTTATCCAATGAAATGATTTCAGAGGCTGATATGGAGAGATCCACTTGTTTAAATAACTTAAAAAAGTGTCATAAAATAAATTGGTAATCGTTTCATATTTCGATTGGGTGAAAAGACCTTCATTTTCTAAGTTAATTAAAATTGAAGAAACAACTGAAATTTGAAACTTACTACATTTCCTGTTATTGACTTTTTCTGTAAGCAATTCTAATTCTTCAGCTACTTCAGTGGCTGAAATGTTGGTTCTTTCCAACTTTTGGATTGAATTTGAAAACATTTTCAGTTGACTTTGTATGAAATGAAGCCAAAGAAGTGACTGTGGGTTCTCAAAAAATTGTTTTAGCAATGTAGGACACCTATCCTGAGACATGAAATAAGACTTTAGAGGTTCATAAATATCAATAACCCTTGTAACTCCTGGCAACAATGACAACCATCTAGTTTTAACACTACCCAGAACTTGCTTATATTCAGTAGCAACAAAATCACAAAATAATTTTAATTCCTCCACACGCACGGTATAAATGTGAAAATATTGAAATATTTTATTCACTACTGTTTCTATGTCGATAGGAAGAATGTCTGCACTTGTTTGTACACCATTGTGTACCATATGAGCTGCACAACCAGTGCCTTGAATATTCATTTTGAGCACACTGTTCAATTTAGAAAAAACGTTGTTTGTTCCGGCCCTCTTGTACCCACCAAAGTTAGTGTTACAGTTATCTGCACAAAACGCGATGATCTTGTCAACTAAATGATGTTTCTTTAAGATGTCCAGAACATGATTAGCTAATAATTCTGCTGTTTCTCCACCAACGTTCTGAAAACAGATTACTTTGCACTGAACACCTTTGGTAGGAATGAAATACCTAACTAGAATCGGCACTAATTTTAAGCTTTTGTGATTTGATGCATCAACCATCACAGACACATACTTAGCATCTTCAAGTTCTGATTGCACTTCATGCATTGCATATGGCGATAAAACGTTCACTAAAATCGACTCGCACTTTGTCCTGGAACACGTGAATTTCTTCTCAAATAGTTCTCTGATGATAAGAGATGTGGAGTCCATTGAACGGAAAGAATGGTTGTGTTTTGCAGTATGAAATGCAAACAGCCCTTCTTCAGCAGCGATACGTTTATCTTCCTCAGTTTGTAGTCCATTCCTACTTACAAAGGAAGTTATACTACTGGAAGTTCTCGCGGAAACTGCCAACATGTTTCTTTTTCTTAATGTGCTGTGTAATATCGGCACGTCCTCCATGTTCAATGGACAAAACTGAACGACATAAAGTACATTCTACCTTTGTAGATGTGGTGTCGTCCTTCAAAAAAGGAAACTCTTCTTTCAGGGTTTTGGAGAAAGTACACTTTCGTTTCCCTATATTAATATGCACGTGTATCTCGAACCAAGCGAACAACAGACAATGGAGCAAGCTCGCCACGCCAAGCGTTAAAATTAACCAAACAAAAAAAGTTTACCTTGATTGCCTCACTCTCCCTTGACGCACTCTGGCGGAAACCAGAGATCATCATTTCTTTTCGTGATTGCGTTCCCTTAACCATTCGAGACCCGTCTTGACCTCAGTAAGAAAGTTTGAACGAACGAGACCAAAATGACACAAAAACAAATAAAAACTCAAAACGAAGCGAAGATAAAAGATTAGGTTATCCGTTATTGCAAGTACGGAAAAACGGGACATTTAACGTCCCGTTAATAATTTGCCGGGACAACGGGACACATAATGAAAAAAAGGGACAATCCCGTTAAAAACGGGACGTCTGGTCACCCTAAATACATATACGGAAATTCTATGTAAACGTTTTTCGGAAACGCACCAATGGAGAAGCTCCATAATATGTGTTCGCTCTAAAAAATCTAGGTCTACGTAGATTATGCCATTTCAGTTCCAGTTTTGTAATGTTATACGAAACCTATTATATATACGTGTTACCTTCAGTGATCCTATTCTTTGCTACAGATCATCAGTAATATCAGTAAGTATATTAGTACACAGTTGGCGAGCCTGGTGACGTGAAGTTTGATAAGTCAATTTAGCGTATTGTAATTTTTGGTTAACTCCGTTTATTTATTAATATTCTGAATAGCAATGTCATTGTTTACAGTTTCTAATGTTACATTAAGTAACTCTAAAGACTCAAAATATGTTATTCCTTTTACTATGAATTATATTCAGGTAATTATAGTGAGTCATTAAGCAGCCCCCAAAAATTTTATTTTACCGGGTTGTGTCCTTTTATACAATACAGAATGCAAATCAATTTATGCAGCTAATTATCTTCGCTGACTGTTAATAACAATGTATTAGCAAATAATGATGGAATAAGTGTCTGGATTGAAGTTTAAAATATTTTCCATAACAACCCTATTTCTTGAAAAAAAAACTCATGAAATATGAAACAGTGATAAGAAATAGGGCTGATTCTTGGTTACGTTATTAAAATCTAAAGACAACTTGAAATGATTTCATAGATATACTTGAAACTAATACTCAGTTATATATAGTACATTTGTCATTTAGATATTAGACATTTGTATTCAGGTAGACCTATGTATTTCTTTTATGTGTAAAGTGAGGAACAAAATCAAGTCTGTTTCAGTGGATGCTATTTTCCTCATACAGTCACCACCATAGAGTAATAAGGTGATAGATTATGTTTTTAATTCGTGAAAGTTTATTATTGTGTAGCAGGCCTACAGTGTAATTTAATTTGTGTTCCTGTTCTGTGTTGATTGGATACACGACTCTTTATTTTCAAGTAAAGTGAGACATAACCTATTTGTCTTTAAATACATATTGCAGCTCATTTAGAACACTGATGGCACATTGAAATATGATGGCCCTGTAGAAATGAAAAAGGTTGTACATCACAGTAAACATGTATTTATGAAATTTGTTTGTCACTTTGTATATTTACATTTAAAGGTATATTATGCCAACACATTGGAACTTTTTTGTATAATCTAGTACTTTACTTTTTACTATACTTCTTTGTACAGTAATTTAATATATTCTGTTGAGAATAATGTATTGAGTATCTCATAAATGTTTAGAATTCTTATACAAATATTTTGAATAAATACAACTGTTACAAGTTAGAATAATAATTAAAATAGTGACAATAAATTTAATAAATAAAGATTAGATATTTTTAACGGATTTAAATAAAATAATGGTTAATAGAAAAAAAATTATATGAGGGTGGAATATAAAATAGTGAGTGTTGAGTTATTGTCATCATGTACTACAGATGATAAAAATACTGAGAGTTGGGCAGATTCCCAGTGCTTTTACGGGAAAGCACAGACGTGTGCTGCTCCCCACACAGGGCCCAGAAGTCAACCCCTCGGTTGCCCCGAAGACAAGCTGAGTTTTTGAGCTGACTGTTTCGACCAACAGTTCGCTCCCAAACCATTCAAGAACCCAATCGTAATACCGAAGCCAGTGCACTTGATGAAACTCTGAGATGCCTAGCACAAAGATTCTGTGGTCGGATGGCCCGAGTTAACCACAATCCCCTGATTGCCAGACTCAATCAGGGGATCTTAAGTTTATAAAAATAAATATTAAAAAACATACTACTTTCGCTGTTTTTTGACAAATTGTTATTAACCGATTAAGATAGTGATATCTCTATCTATACGGCTGATAGCTGATTTTCATCTGTTTTTGAAATCCATAAACATTTCTTGAAATCCACAAAACTGACATATTGTAGTTTTCAGTCAGTCTTAAAAATGAAATTCTTCTATGGTCATTTAGTACCATCCAGTTTGATGTTTCTGTCCTTAAACTCTGTGGTTTCTGACTTGTTAAATTTTGTGTAATGTTGCAGTTGATGGAAATTTACCCATATTAGTGCTAAGATAATGCTATCCTTTCACTGGAATGAATTGTTTTGCCAGCATTTGTACTGAACATCATAACTGCTGATTCAGCGTAATCCTGTTGAAGTCCGCTTGCTGAATCCCACCTAGTTGTGGAATTCCAATCATCTTTTCATAATGATATTTACATATTTATTATGTTATGCGTAATTTTGAGTTCCTTCTTTTGACCACTTGCCTTCCCATCAGCTGCTGCAGGTCAGATGCTGACATTGACCAAAAGATAATGAAAAAGTGGGAAACAAAAGAAGAAAACAGAACACCATGTAGATACTGATATTGAACACTGGCATCCAGACTTGCTTTCAGTGTGTAACTAAAGAGTGCTTTTATGAAGAACAGTCAATAATGTAGAGGTAAAACGTAGTATTCTGCCACAGTACTAACAGAATTTGTTGTGGTGTAATCTCAGCAAATTCTCCTATATACATGTACATTCTACTATATCCTTAGTAGATTGTGAACATACAAACGTCCTTCCATGACCAGATTAAATAATTTTTCAGGCATAATAAAGGAATATTTTGACCCTGTGAAGGATGTGAGGCTGTTATAAATTGTCCATTATTTTTGTTTGAACAAGTTACAGACCTATATACTCTTTCAAATAATTCTGGTAGCTTATTTAGATTGGCTAAACATAAGTTTTTCAATCAGAATTGGCTGTCAGCCAGAGACAAAGGTCCATTTGGTCGTTTAACTCCGAAATAAAGGGTTTTGTAATTACTTTTCTTTTTCTTTTAATGATTTTACAGCAGTACAACAATATTTCTAAAACTGGATATAGAAGCATTAAAATAATTTTATAAATTTTGTATCACAAAACCCTAGCTTGCCAATATTTGCTGTCACATGCGTTGCATATATGCAGCATATATAGTTTTTATGAAACTAAGTTCAACAAATGAACAGTAAGAAGGTATTTACAAATTAAAAAAAAAAAAAATTATATAGCATATTTATTATACTGGAGACAGTCTCAATATACTATATATCGCCAATAGTATCTCTATTATAATATACCACAATAAAGGGATCCATTCAGCCTTTTTTGGCGATCAATAAAAACAGAGTTTGGAAACAAACAAAAATGTGTTGCTATATGAGTATTGCAAAAAACATTACTTTCTGTTTTGTTGTAAAAAAAAAAGTTTTCTTACGTTCTAATTGGAACGTTAAGTTGTACAAATACTGAAAATATCTTTAAAATATGAACAAAATTTAGAAACTGAACAGTATTTTGCAGTTTCAACTAAAAACCATATCAGAAGTATCCAAGATCGTGCAATTCAAACACTCATAACGTCCATTCAGTTCAAGAATGCGTTTTATTTTAGATACATGTTTCACAAATAATATATATAAGAATATCGGATTACCAGTTATGATGCTTGGTAGTAATGTGTCATAAATTATAATTAAAAAAAAAATGCAAAATGTTAAATGAGTAAATATTTTATCGTTTATAATTAAAATAAAGTTATAATTACAAAGTCATATGTAAAATACAACTAAGCTAAAAATTTGTAAAATAGCTATATAACTTCAAGGTTGTAATATATAGTTTGTTGTTGATGTCTGTCATCGTAACATTGGACCCACTGTATTCAAAATTTCTTTCCATACAACATTTAATAGTTTAATAGTATAGGAAAGGATTTGTGTTCCTTCTATCAGCCTGGCCTATAACGAGATAGTTCCTGCTAAGCAGTCCATGCACAGTTTAGCTACAGAGAAAATACAATTTATATGTTGACACACATACACATACACACACTTATGCCAGTGAGGTAGACAACTGACACAGTAACACTGTGAGGTTGGATACATATTGTGTAAGCAGCTGGGAGTTGCAACATAGAACATCCCTGCCACTTGTGGAGCAGTTGCTCCCGTTCATTTCTCCCAAATATGCTACAACATAGTGGAACTTACTCATTCTGTGCATTTCCTTCCAACTATAAATACTGCACCACGTTATAGAGCCAGTCAACTGAAGAACACAGAGCACAGAGAACTGAAGTGCTAAGACATGTTAGTTTTTATTTTTGTTGTTGTAACTTGTAATTCAAAAAATAATAAACTCAATTATTTATTTAAACATTGACCATCCAAAAGTATCATTCAAGAATGCAGGTTTTAAAAATACCTAATACCTTTGTATTTTGTTGTAAAATTTATAACAAAATACAGTATAAGCGTGTCTCACAGTTACAAATTATTTTAGAATAATTCCAAATACCTGTCTATAAGGTAGTGAACATTAGGTTTGTATTCAAATATGTTCAATGAAATGTTTTGCTGTTTTAGAGGTAAAGGAAGCAATTTTGCATGAGCTGCAAAACGTACAAGCAAATGTACGTACGTGTTTATTAACACATATTTGTTCTGAGAGCAATATAGTTTTATATTATCACATAACTACAACCTTTTAATGGTACCAATAAAACAATAGGAACAGAAATCAATTATAAGTTTTAATTAATACATTTTCCAAATCATACATAATACAGCAAATCAGCCTTCAAATGTGTATAACTTACAGGCTGTTAACAGTAAACATCACCAACACTAAGTTAGTAAGTTTACTAATTCTCAGGTGTACTAATATTCTTATCTAGTATATATTCTTATAGTGTTGAAGTCGTACACTATTTTTGCTTGTAAAAGCAGCTGGCAATTGAAAACTGAATTGACAGCCCTTGCTGCCTCACTTTATAGGTGGCTGTCAAGCTATAAAATGGTCAAAACAGTCAAAATGTTTTTAACCCCAGATCCAGCTCATATAATATAGCAATAACTTTACAAAACTTTGGTTGAAAAAAATAAATACTTAATACGCATATAATCACTTGTATTGTATAACTCACCAGTCTCTTATGAGTTCCAGTCACTGCAAACAGTAATATGATTCTTATTTTTTTTAAAGCACTAGTTTGAATACAGTCAAAAATATTGTAATAGTATTTATTATTTATAATTAATTACACATCACATTGTTATTAGATGTGTTATCCCTTATGCAATTGGGTCTCTATTTTCCAAGTGAGCCAATTCTTAACATTTGGTCCTCTGATAGTACTATTGAAAATAGTTAAATACCATGTGTTAAAATTTTTCCCAATTGCTTAATTTTTTATTGATTTTTAAAATCTGAGAAGAATAGTTTTTGCCATTGCGAATAAAGAAAAAAAATGCCATAACTTTTTATATAGAGAAATGCAGCTCATGCTACTTTATTCAGAATTAAATAAGTTTTAATCTGATATATTACGTGACTAGTTTTGGAGAAAAAAAAGTTTTGAAACGTCAAAATCAAAATTTTGAAGTGCGATTTCAAACAGTCATGATAAAACATTTTGAAAAATGTGTTTATTCTTTAAGTTTTTAACTGCACATACACCAGAAACTATGTTGGATCATATTTTTTTGGTATTGCATTAAATGACCACGCTGAGAACAATAGGCTGAATCAACTTATAAGTCATATACTTAAAAATAAGTAACTATAAAGTGCCAGCATCAAATTAAATAATGAAAGATAGTATTATAGTGTTTAGTTCAGTTTAGTTTCATACTTAAATGATTAAGTACATAAAATTAATTAATTTGTTTAAAAATTAAGTGCTTTTTTTCATTACTGTTGAGACGTGCACCTCTTGTAGCCTCAACAGTGACCATTAGGCTCTTGTTTGCTAATAACTATTGCAGTGTCTAGTAGCATAATACTTTTATGTGTTACTGAGTCACTTAATGTCTTGGTATTTTAAAAAGTAATAATGTTTCTTTTTATGTTTTCTAAGTGAACAAAAAAATGTATGTTGAGTAAAGAGTGGAATTAAGTTATATTATATTATCACTGAAGGAAAAAAAGAAAGGTATGAACTTCAGTATTTACTGTTGTAATCCTTTTGATAAAAACACATGTAAAACATTAAAAAATCATAGGCCTGTTCAAGAATAGATGCTTGAAGTAAATACTGACATTCCAGTAAATATGTAAATTTGTGACAGTTGCAGAAATCAACTGACCAAAAAAAAAACTTCAGAGATCCATCCAGAGACTTTAGAAGCTGCAAGGAATCGACTTGTAAAGAGAATGGAGACTCAAATTTGACTATTGATTATTTAAATCAATCTTTGTCAACCATAGATGAATCACCAATAGCTAAAAAAAGAATCCCACCCCCCCCTTTTTATTGTAAAAGAAAAGTTGATAAAAAGGGACGAGAAAAAGGTAATGCAAGAGTTGACAAGAGAGATGAGGGAGTTCAAAAAGAAGATCTAGATTCAGAAATTATTTCTCAATTAAAAGATAAATTCAAAAATGCAACAAGTAAAAATGAACAGTTTCTTATTTTGACAACCCTACCAAAAACTGGATTTGTTTTGTGATGGATTAATTCTGTTAAAAATCACTTTTATCACCTGCCAATAGTCTAAGTAGTATTATGATCTTAAAAAGAATGTAAAAGAAAGTAAGGTGGTTGTAAGTTCAGACTTCTCTGAAAACTATCCAAGACGAAGCTCAAGCTTTCCATTAGAATAACAACCAAGCAACAACCTTATGCTGTGTACTACAATGAAAATGTAGAAGTAAAGTGTGTTTATTGCAGTGAATTTAACATACAACACAGCTGCTATCCATCTTTTCCAGAAAAAAAACTTACTGCTTGTATGAAGAATGAAGTTTTACCCAGTTTAAAAAAAGTATACTACTTTTCTGATGGGTCTGCTACACAGTATAAAAACACAAAAGCTTTATCAACTTATGAAATCATAACGATGGTTTTGGTGTGGAGGGAGAGTGGCATTTTTTTTTCAAAGGCGTGAGTGATGGGTTAGGAGGAGCCGTAAACTGCCTTGGAGCTTGAGCAAGCTTGCAAAGACCATATGAAAACCAAGTATTGGCCCCAATGACCTCTTTCAATGGTGTGAGAAAAGTATATCTCACGTTCATTTTATTTACTGCACTAACTTAAAACACAGTGAAGAGGATGAGATGCTGAAACTGTGGTGGGTACACAATAGAATCACACTTTTATTCCTGTCAGTAACTTGAAGTGAAAACAAAAAAAGTACTTATTCAGTGATATAACTGAAATTCATCAAGTTGTTGAAGGAGGCTTGACTGTAATGATGAAGGAAGTTACCAGATATGTCATATGTGAGTATGACCGATGTTGGTGGGCAGCCAATGTTCTGTCAAAGGACAATGAAAGAGAAGAGATGGAATTATCGTTTTTACACCCTTCTGGCCCAGCACCATCCTTGTTTTTCTGAGACACCCAGACATTCTAAGAGTGCCGAGAAATGATATTATTTGCTAATGTGACCCAACCACTGCAACACTGAGAACATATACTTTGACTTAAAAGGAGATGAAAGCACCAAGCAAACGTGTATGTGCATGGTGGAATAGAAAAACTGAACTCTACATATATTTGTGCATCAAAACAGTTATAAATGTACTTGTATAAAACCTGTAGCCTCCATAAAGGTAAATTTTATAATTAAAAGCAATTTACTTGCTTGTTTTAATTTTATTAATAGTGTAAAACTTATTTTTACTATGAGAGTTACAAGTTATACAGCTTGATTATTCTGGATATTGAAACAATATTTAAACTTAAGTCAGAACAAAATTTTCTCACCTCTTTTGTTACTACGTACCTTTTTTAATTTATTAAAAAGTACACCTAATTATTTTAATCGTTTTCATTCTGGATGAAATACCAAGTCCTCGGAAAAAAACAATGATTCCAAATCCCAAAATGATTTTTGACACATATGTTAATAATGATTTAAAGATAATATTCATTTTTTTGAAAATTTTAAAAACATTGATTATTGGAAAATCATTCAAAAAAAATTTTAATAGAAGTTTTATATAAAAATATTCCCAAACCAACCAAGTGGATATCAAAAAAAGCTTTTTTGGTACTTTTTTTTTCTTTCTAGCTTAACTGTGGCCAAAGTTATGGACTTTTTTGTGTCCAAGTGTAACTAAAAAAAATGCAAATCAAAAACTCAAAAATATAATTAAGAAACCCAATGGTCAGAAAATGTTTTCTTAATAGTAGCCTGCTTCAAAATAACAAAAGCTCAGTGGAATCAAAAGTAGTGAGGTAATCTTCACTGGATCACTAGAAAAATAACTACCAATTGACAGTATGCTCAAATGTTAGTAGCTGATGCACTATGTGTTGTGTGTGCCTGTGGTAATATTATCACAAAGATAAGTTACTTTTTGGAACAAAAAAGAGTAGTTGTAAAAAAAAAGCGTATCAGATAACAAACTTATGATTAATGTACTCTCATACATCGTGAATAATATTTATGTGGCGCTGACATGTATAAATATTATGTTAAATAACAGATGAAATATGTCACTCTTTCTCTGTACACATGCACATACACACACATTCAATATTGATAATTAAATATTTGTTTGTTTCAGAATGGAGTAAAGAAGTCTTGGGATTTAATAAATGCACACAGTAGGTAGGTCAAGAACTGCCATTTTTTTTTAAATAATTTATTTATATTTTTTAACTTGCCTAAAAAAAATCTGTTTTAAATATAGAGAAAAATTGAAATCGGATGTTTTCATAGCATTTTTAACTTGTGTAGTTAGATTTGAGAATCTTGTAGATTACTGGCTAAAACCACTGTATTATCAGCAGATCACAAATTACTAAATTATGTGATAGTAATTACAATTCTAGCATCACCAACAATTTCTTAAACATTCTCTTAAAGGGTGCTCTGCTGAGGTGGAGGTGTTTGAGGCAGACAGTGGTTGAGGCGAGGCATACAGTGGTTGAGGTGAGGCAGACAGTTAAATCACATCTGTTTGTAATTAAATGTGAACTGAATTACATGCTGAGGTGGAAAAGGTTCTTGGGAAGCTGGTTCAGAAGCGAACGAAGATTTATGTAAGACAGGATGAGAGAATTAACAACATAATGGATACTTTTGATGATTCAATGACCTGGAGAAGTCTGAAAGCTCTCAGCTATGTAAACAAGTTGGATACATAAAAAATGCATACATAAATGAAATAAAAATACTAAAAACAAAAACAATAAAAAAATAAAAAATTAAAGATTATAAAAAATGAAAATGTACTAAATAAACAATAAAAAAGGAAAATATATAAAAAAACATAACAACTTCTAAGTCACGAATGTCTTTGATTTGTGAATTTTAAGTTTCAAAATTAAAATATATTGGCAGTCTCAAGTCTGTAAAAAGTGTAATGGGGAGTTGCAACTTATTTACAGCTCCTGGCCTTATCATGTTTATTGTAGTGTCTGTCTTGACTACAGCACCTTAATTGTACCCAGATAAGTGTCAGCCTCAGCCACAATAGATTTTTTTATCATGTCCACCTCAGTGGCTACGACACCTCTTGAAGATGTACATTGAACATCAGTAACAAAAGGACGAATCACTGACTAACTAATTCTAAAACATTTCGTCTGTCAAAGAGTCATTCATTTTTATTTGGGCAGCCTGACCACATTGTAGATATGAGTTTGCTATTAATATAGAATAGTAAATATGTATCAGTCTTATCTTTGGTCCATTTGTATTCCAGTATTTAGATACATTTGTTATTCTTTACATTGTCTAAATCATAACTTTTGTATGTGATTTATAAATAAAACCATGGAGCAAATCATTTGGAAGTGTGTCTGAGTTGTTTATGACTTTGAAAGAGTTACTGTTTATATAGCCTCAGTAATTATTTATTGTCTCTACTTAGACCATTGTCTTCCCTATTCTGTGGAAACTACTTCCAGCATTAATTTGTACTAGTTTGGCATTCTGTTGATGGAGACAACTTTCGTTTCCTCCATTACTGGATGCATATTTTTATAAGTAGGGAATTTTATTTCAGTACTGAAGACAAATATATGTTGTGTAACATATGTGGTGTTGACTTGCATGTACTGTAGACTCCCATTTAACAGACCTTCTCCTATTGAACTCTGAAGTTGTAGAGCAATACAAAAATAATCGGTATGGAGAACCATACATGACTTCCGTGTCCTAAAATTTATATTTAAAATCATTTAAATATTAATTAAATAAGTGGATGCTTGAGTTCTGAAGAAATTACGTATCAGCTAAAATGGTACCACCATGTCAGGTGGATTAAGACTATCCTCAACCTTCGTGAGGAAGGACTGTACTTTTGGATAAAATGTCTGTAGGTCGAACAAAGAGCTAGTTAAAGGTAGCTGCGATCTGATTCCTGTAATGAAATTGGACTCTCGCTGCGAGGGGCCGAGGGATGTCTATAGTGTTATCAAAGTCTTTCCTGTCAATACTATACTAGTCATTTTTCTTTTTTAAAATCGAGTCTTGATTTCTTTCTTTCCATTTGTCTTCTGATTTCCTGAATGACTATTCTGTTCACCCGTATAATTATAAATTTCTCAGCAAAACATTTCTTCCTTAGTACGTTTGTGTCTCCTGTTTAACACCCACCATTCTGATCCATGTCATAACGCTATATTCCACACAGGCTAGTAAATAACTAGCCATCAGGGAGGTCAAAATATTTTCAAGGAAGGGCAAACAATTTTTCAAAGGAGAAAAATATGTATATATTTTTCATACATATACACATGCACATATTAGTTTATAATTCTCATATCATAATAGAAATAAGTACACAGATTGTATTAATTGCTGTAATACAACAACACTGCCCAGCGATCCACAGGAAGCAAATCAATGTCCATCTTTTCGGCTTGCACGCATTGTGTTGGTGTGGGTTTCGGCACTTTCCATTTAAAAAGCATACAAACATAAAATAAACATGAGGGAGGCCAGAAATACCTCGAATTTTGTGTGTGTGTGTTTCCTGCCAGCCTTTTTATTGCGGTAATCACAATAATAAAACTTTGGAAAAGTAAACATTACATAATTGAGATATGCTTGCCTGACAGGAACGATATATTTTCACTCATACGTGATTTAAATTAAAATGAAAAATATAGAATTTTGTTAAAGTGAAATGAAATGTTTCCATAGAAACTACTTCTTTGTTGTCAATAACATAGTGCACATATAAAAGTTATAAAAATTTACCTCCTCCACCATCAACTACCATTTAAATTTATAAAAAAATTACCCCTGCCGCCTTCAACTACCCTTTTCATTTATAGATATTTCATCTACCTTTCTGCAGTGGATTATTATGACCTTCTTTTCAGGATACTTTATTTATCAAAATTAAGCACTTTACTCTTGTTAAAACGTAAAATGTTGCAGGTAAACTACCCCTTTCCCGTAACCGATCTTCACCAAAATCAATAGGCCTTGAGTCCTCCACAATTCAGAGCTGTATGCAAAAAATTATTTGATTCTGTTTGAATTTGCGGCTGTTATCGTTTGCCATAGAAAAAATTCTACAACAGACCCACACAGACACTTTTCGAAAAATGACTTTTTTTCATGTTTTCATAGTAGTACAATCAGAACCTGCCATTATCTCAAACACGATTTTTTCGCCATGATCATATTTCCATTTCCTTATGATGGAACATGGAAGTAATAATAAATAATGAACAGAAAATCAAAATACATATAATATGTTATACGAATTGATTCTAAATTTTTTGGTGAAGATCGGTTAATCTTTTATGGAATGTAAACAGTGTACTGATGCCAGAAACTAGGGGACCATACAATTTTTAAAATACCTAGTTGTTACTTTTATTTAAATTACATCCATATTTTATTATTTTATGGTTCTCATAGTTGGTTCTTGAAAGAGTTCAAAGGGGAAAGCATTGTCTTCAAGACATATCTTTAAAATGCAATTTTGAAGTTTTGTGGCTTTGGCTTATGCATGAGATAAGGTGAGGTACTCTATCAGTGTTCTTAAAAAAGAAGGCAGAGTTTTACATGAATGACTTGAGGCTGATAAATATTTTACAGCTAACGAGGGCTGGTTTATTGTTGTATGGACTACAACAGTAAGATGTAGTTTTCACCAGTTTATTATTTCTGGTCATTTGGTTAATTGGCATTCTCACATGTCATAGAAGACTTGAAAATTTTAATTAAAAAATAGTGGTTAACAGGTCTATATTACAAAATGTTATCATGAAAAATGTAAATACACAGTCAAGAACAGGGTGTCTTCAATACACTTCAAAACAAGCAAGAAAAGCCAATTTGAGTGTGTGGAAATACAGCTCGAATCCATAAATTGCTTTTTTTTTTGTAATTGGACAGTCCAGAAAATCTCAAAACCAGTTGCTCCAAAAAAATCTCAAAAGGTAACACTCCACACAGCGTTGACAGAAATTTGTATGTATTTGATTAACCGCAAGTTGTAATGACAGTTGGATAAGTTGTTAGATGCAGAGGAGATGAACCTTCAGTGGCAGCCATGAAGACAGAGAAAACAAAAGAAAGATGAAGTAGTCACAGCAACAGAAGAGTTGATCAAAAGGACAGCAGTGAGTAGGAACTGACTCGGTGGAAGTGGCCATGGAGAAGTTTCTGAAAAGAAGGGATTAACTACAGTTAAATGCAAGGGATGAGTAGCAAGAACATATACACTTGAATTAGATGGAGTATTAAAGCTTGAAAGGGATTACAGGAAAGTCGAAGAGAAATGAAGAGGATACTGCATAATATGTTAGAGGAGAAACTGTAATATGTTAGAGGGATGGCTAACTGTAATTTTGAAGGCCATGCTTTTTTCAGACCTGATAAATAAGGATAGCACAGGCAGATAGTATATAAAGGTGACCTACAAGATTGTCATCCTGTCTTTATGTTGAAAAGGTGTTATTTTGGGGACAAAAATGTGTTGCAGCAGTACATGAAAGCAATTGTAAAGTATAATTCAATAAAATGTAACGAAAGAAAAAACCTTCTCAAGCCAGTTAGTAATAATAATAACAATGGATCCATTTTGTACATATGAAGTAGTTTAGCGGTTAGGAGGGAAGGCTGCCTTATGTGAACTGTTCAGCATAAAAGAAGGTAGTGAGACCAACACTGTGGTTACTCACCATCACTCGCCCATTATTTCTGCAGGATATTAACCCATGTACTCATTTCCACAGGCTAAGTTGCTCTAGGGTCTGAAATATGTATGTTGATTTTTTTTGGTGCACCTTTAGCCAGACCCTCTAGATTAATAGCCAGGCATCTGTTAGTAACAGTAAGAATAATTTAATGCATAAAAACAGTATTCAAATGGCCTTTATTGAATAGTATGCCAAGATTTTGCAGTCCTCATTAATCACTTTGACTAATTTAAAGTAGTAATCAGTATCTGAAACCTCAGTGAACAGAAATTTAGTAAACTTAATGATGTTAGATCTCATCATGTTTTACTATGAAATCTGTATTTGAATTTTGTGATTTGCATTACTGCAGTTATGGATACAATTGTTTAACTAAAACCAGTTTGAATAAAAGTGATCAACAAAACATATTAGAATCATGATTGTTTTATGCCTCTAGTCCACCCTAAGGTCACTGAAACTTACAGATCGTCCATGTAAATTTTTTTAAGATATAAGTCATCAACTTTTAAAAAATGGTGCCGTGATTCATTTACATGTAATATAAACTACACACACACACACACACACACATTTATTATATTTTTAACAGTGTCAGTGTTTTTTTACGTTCTTCTATTTATTAGTAGTAGTAGTTTTTTATGAAAATTAAGAACTATATATAACAGTTTACACGTAAATCTAATTTGAAAGAGCCTAAAAGTGAAGATTTGATAAATCTCAAAAAATGTGTATGTGCTAATATTAATTAATTTAGTACTACTAAATGTATATTAGTAATAAAGAAAAGCTAAGTTTGATTCATAAATAAAAATCACAATATCTAAAAATAAAGGTTTATGTTTCGAGAACTCCTGTGTTCTCATCCTCAGCCTTCGTGATCTTGCGTCTGGTGAAGTCACACAATATATAACTGAAATAAAAAATAGCCTCCAACTAATACTAAAACAAAATTACTTTGAATTTAATAGCAAATTTTATCAACAACAAGAAGGTTTAGCAATGGGATCTCCATTATCTAGCATAATAGCAGAAATATTCTTACAACACATAGACACCAAAATACAAAATATTATAAAATCATTTGATCCAAATGGCATATGGATAAGATATGTAGATGATGGGCTATATGTATCAAATAACAAAAACACAAATGCAGAGAACATACTAAAACAAATCAATAACATACATCCAAAAATACAATTCACAGAAGAAAAAGAAAAACATAACAAAATCAACTATTTAGACATAACCATCACAAGAAACAACAACCACATACAATATGCAATATACAGAAAACCAACTTCTACTAACATCATTATACCTAACCATTCTGACCATCCACCACAACATAAAATGGCAGCATTCTATTCGCTATTTAACAGAATGTACAAAATTCCCCTAAACAAACAAGAAACAGACGAAGAAAGAAATATAATATAGGTACCAAATTGGTTATGAAAATGGATACAATAAAAATACTGTAAACAAAATAGAAAATAAAATCAAATATAAAATAAAAACTGAACAATTAAAGAGTTAATCAAAATGAACAACACATAAATAATAATAACAAAAAATGGGCCACATTCACATACATAAATAATAAAATGACAAAGCTAACAAAACTATTTAAAAACACAGATATCAAAATAGCATACAAAACTAATAAAAATAATTTACAAAAACTAAATAACCCACACAACAAAGATAATACAACAACAAATGGCCAGCTATATACAAAATTGAATGCCAAGATTGCAATAAATGTTACATAGGACAAACAAAAAAACAGCTGAAAAAACGTTATTTTGAACATCTAAATGCATACAAAGAAACAGAAATATATAAATCCAATTTGGCCACACATGCAATAAACACGAGACATGAATTCCCAGAAATAACCAATGTGACACTAATAAAACATATACCACCCAAAAGGACCATAATGAACATTTAGGAAAATTTACAAATATACAAACATAAAACACAAAACAAACTAATACCTGAACAAATAAAAATCAATACAAAATATGACACAATATTCAAAGCACTCAACATCGAAAATACACAAAATACTAATACATACACCACAATCACACAATAATAATACCACTTTAAAATACCAGAGACCAACAAGAAACCAAAATAGCATCCAGCCAACACACAAATACTTCACCAGACACAAGATCACGAAAGCTGAGGATGAGAACACAGGAGTTCTTGAAACATGTTCCAAATAAGGGAAAAATAACATCTTGAGGTAAAATAAATATAAATTTTAAATATTTTATATATATCATGAAACGAACTGTAGCAGAAAGTGACTGAATATAACACACACACACACACACACACACACACACACACACACACACAGTGTGTGCATGTTAAAATAAATATCATTAACTGCTCTAACCTACTGTATTGTCTAATCACAATATAAAGTGTATAAGCATTTTGATTTTAATTTATAAGCTTAATATGATTAAATAAACATACACACTTTCACACAAGCATATATTGAAATACAGGCGATAATTACAGTTAACATTTTTGCAAGTCCTTTCTGGGATTTAGGATCTTTGAAGATAAGGTGACTTTAGCTGTATGGTACACAAGTAGGGTAACATGGCTGACACTGCATGTAGACCAACAAACATTAATATTATATTGTATTCTGTTTCACTGTTTCAGTGTCGCCATATTAATCTTCAATGTTACACGCAAAGTTTTTGTCTTCGTTAAACAATTTAGGCCAGGTAACTGAAGTTGATTGTGTAACTGATTAGGCCAGAAATGAATTATGCGCGCACACACACAAATCCATACAATTATTACTTCATCAATTTTCACACCTAATTAAATGTCATGTGTGTGTGTGTGTGTGTGTGTGTGTGTGTGTGTGTGTGTGTGTGTGTGTGTGTGTGTGTGTGTGTGTGTGTGTGTGTGTGTGTGTGTGTGTGTGTGTGTTCTCATGAGGGTTGTATGTGCAAAACAAGATTAGGACCTAACCCATTAATATACATTAGTAGTGGAAATGTGCATATAGTATGATAGTTGAGTAATTTTTCTTGTATACAGTGTAGTACATATAACCCAAGCACATTACGAGTTTGACAAAATTAATTCTGCTATAGATAAAATCTGTTGGAAAATGTCACATATGGTGTTTTAGACCACATACTATATTTATTACCATCTTCTCAATATTTATGTTTCCCCAAAAATAAAGGGTGAAGATATAAAACTGCCTTTTTAATGTCTCAAAACTAATACATTTATGGAATAAATACAAATAATATGACTTTAAATATTAGCGATTCTGTGGTAATGATCTAAGGTATGTAAGCTCACTTGATTGATGAAATAAATTTTTTTAAACATAGGCTTACCATTTATTGATATGGTGATGTTTTGCAAGTCACCTGTTTTGTAATAGTTTCATCCATCTTCTTGCAACTACAGCAGATATGTAAAAAGTGCTTCTTATTAAGGTAAAAGCTTTGTAAGTGTATATTTGGTAAAACACACACACATATATTATTATTATTGGTATTATTATTATTATTTAATAGTAGATTATGTATGCAAATGTATTTTACTTTTTAACAGTATGTATAAAAATTTGACACATGTTTCACAGAATAAATCTGTATCATCAGAGGTTTCAATATGAATTAATATTGATATTGAATTAACAAAAAGATTACATATTGAAACCTCTGAATAGTTACTGGTATATTATCCATCCCTAAACCCAAGGACCATGCACTTTTATTTTGTTTAAAAATAAAAGTTTGTTTAAAAGGATGCTTGTTTTAAACTCCTAGGCTGGTTTACTTCTCTACAGTTAATTTAGCTCAATCTATGATTGTTAATTTTGGTGCACAGCCAGATGTCCACAGAAATACGTTTTTTTAAATATAATTTGGGGGGGGGTGTTGTTGCAGCAATTTTTTCCCATTTCATGTAACCTGAAATGTGACAGTTTAGTAGTAAATATCAAAGCATCTTGATTGACATGATAAAATACTTTCAAACAATATTTTATAACTTAAAAAGTATATAAATTTTAAATGTGAATGCAAGCTTTTTCTTGAGTCATAAGAAAAAATTCATAATACCTAAAAGCGGTCATTTTTCTTTGACATATTTTTTATAAAGATTTTAACTTAGTATATTCTGATAATATTTAAAAAGTAGTTTTAATAGAAATTTGTACTATAATTTGTAAGGAAGAACAAGTACTAAAAAACTGGGAAGTATGAGTAAAACTACCAATTTATATAATAAAGAAAGTATCAGACAGTGCAAAAACAAAAAAAATGTGGATGATCTAATAGCAATAGGAGTACATAGGAAGCATATTGGAGCCATTAAAATTTTGTAGAAATGGAACAGAAATTATGAAATATTTAAGAAGCTGTAGAATTTTAGCCTCTGGAAGTACTAAAACGAGGAGGTATTGAGGTCCATGTATTTGCACAGATGGAATTAAAAAGGAATACATACCTAAACTGGGAAACTGACATATATACCCAACTTTTGTCTGAAGCTTGCACAGCCGGTGTTAGTATATTTAAAATTACATAAAAAAACTGGGCTGTTAGGCCATGGTCGATTGCTGTGAAATGCCATCAAGTCGGCAATGTTTCAATTCCCCCTTGGGAATTTGCTTGGACAGACCAAGGTCCTATCATCTGTCTGCAGCTACTATCCTTGCGTACACAGGGAGTCTGTTGAGAGATATAGGTATGCCAATCGATCAATGAATTGGCAGGGCAAAAGCCTGGCTGTTAATACTATTTGGCATGGTGTACTTAGCAAGCCTATTGGGATGTGACCAGGTCGAGGCTCTGTGATTGGCTGATACCTGGTTAACGAGGTTATATGGTAACCTTTGTTACCTGGCTGCCTTGTTGCTTCTGCCTGATACAGGTATCGGGTTTTGTTTGGCAAACATCTGTAGCTATTGTCTTCTTACACTCTGTCGCTTTTTGATGGCCTGAGGAAGATTTCCAAGGGGGAATCGAAACGTTACTGGTGTGATGGCATTTCACAACAACCGACCACGGGCTAACAGCATGGTGTTTAGATGTATTTTGAATATATTGACATATACCCACTCTTTACAGCAACTGTCACTGCCAGTATTATCTCCAAAGATAGTTCTTCATTGAACCAAACAGATAGAAGTTGAGGGCCTGATTTATTGCCAAAGATAATAAACATATTCAAAGATTTTGTGCTGTTGTAAAATGGATCACATTAAGGTCTCAGGTTCATGGCCAGGTTTTAGAAAATCAACAAAAATAAGCCTTTAACAGTCTTAAAAAAAATCATATGACTTTCTGTGCTGATCAGTGGCTCTTGAATTCCTTAGGCCTAAGAGATGAGTTGCTGTCCAATGAATTGCTTCATTTTTCTGGAATCAGTAGACTGTTTGTGAGCATATTCATAAAAATATGTTCACGTTTCATCCCATTTTACCAGACTATAGGAGCATAGCTTTATTGGTTGTCACAAGGTCTTCTGTCTTCTAACCTTCAAGTCATTAGTTAGTTGCTGATCTATTTTGTACACACGTTCCAGTACCCTAAGTCTTCTTCTACCGTCTTCTGTATGGCACTATGACCACAGTTGCAGTTGATGGTCTCCCACTGTATGGCTTATCTTTAAGCTGATTCCCCTTCTTCAACATTCACTCACCTGTGCACATTACACTTATCAGTGATTTCATCTCAATAAACTTTGTGCAGCCTTCTGTGAGTATTGCACCCCTTCTTTATAAGTAATTGCAATAATAAACTGACTAGAAATAATTCTGTTTTTTTTCCTATAATGGAATACAACTTATGGTATTAACCTGCATATGCTCTGTCAAAGATTAACTGCTGTATTGTTTATTGTCTTGGAGATATATCAGTTTCTTGTTTGTCCCAAAACGTCCTTGAGTTGTCAGACTTGAAAATAAAACCAAATTATAATGAATCTAATGAATCATATTTTTCCTCCATATACATTGCTAGGAAACTTTCTTCATAGCTTGTATTAAAAACTTATCAGGTGTATTATCAAACATTAAAATTAGAACTACACTCAACAATAATTACGTAAGACCTACAACTATTCCTGTGTGATAATAAAATGTTCCGTATATGATTTTAATTTGTGCTGGTAACTTTGATCTTATTTTTCTCATAAATATTTTTATTGCTTGTTTTAAAGCAGGAGAAAACTGTGGAGTTCAGACTGCGTTATTTTGGCGGATTTCCCCCCAAATCAGTCAGTGCAGGAAATGAAAAAAAACTATATACTATAATTCTGTATTCCTCTTGTGCACTCCATTTTCCAAGATGTCGTGATAACAAGATTGTTGTTCAGAGAAGCATCCTGTTCTAGAACTTTTTTCCCATTCAAAACCCCTTTTTCTTCAAAAATTCTTTCTTTGTCCAATTATTTAACATCTATGAGATCGGTTTATAGGTCAGTTGAGCATGTAGAAGTGAATATATTGATATCTTGAGTTACAAATAAGCACTGAAGTGTAGTGGTTGTAGCCCTGTTGACTTTATTATACACTATACTAACCACATTAGCAACCTACCCTGCCCCTTATATAATTTTAATGGCACCCATACTATTTGTTCAACAATTTTGTTACAGTTTGTCATAACAAAGGGAACTTTTATCCATTATTAGAGACCCACACCAGCTGCATATGGAAGCATTCAATTAACAGTGATTTACCTTTTTTAAACAGGGACTTACATGATTTCCTTCATTTTCCCTCACCTTTTCTTTAGACTTCCTTCACAATATCATTACTTCTCAACTCCCTTTTGTCATAAATTAATGTTTTGTATACTTAAACGTACCTAAAAAAATGTTCCACAGAATAGTGAAGACCACTTCAAAATCCATCCAGTCATTCTCGAGATTAACCTGAACAAAGAGATAGATGGCTGTAGGTGATAAATTACCAAAGTTTGTCGTACAAAAATAGCCAAAGTACTGCAAACTGTAATATGAAATGGGCATAACACCGTAACGTAACATATTGAAGACTATCTTATAAGTCGGTAATATGCATATGGTGTCGCAGACTTTTTGTAGAACATTTATGCTCAACAGTTCTTCCATACACCATTGTGTCATATCTTCAAGTGTTTAGACAGTGTTAGCCAAGCAAGCATTCAGACAGCAGTTTTTTTCTTTGATTTGCTTCACTAAATCATCATTGCTCGAATCCTTTCTGCTATACACCTAAGTACAGAATTGTCAAAACTATCAGAACCTATTCAGTGGTTCTCAACATAGCCCAAACAAACAGACACCTATCGTAGACTTTAGACTGTGAAGTGATGTAGATATAACAGGTAATAAGTAATGGATCATGTCAGTGGCTTATATTAATAATTTAATGATGTAAATAGCATAGGCTCAAAATATAATTTATATTAAAAACTTGGTTCCCAGTAGCTCAGAATTGTTATTTTTTTAAAGGAAGTATATATAATATATTATAATGTGAAAAAAATATTAATATTAAGAAGCACAACATACAACAGTTTCAGAAGTATTGTTCTTTTAAATATTAATGTAAGCCCCATGATGCCTAGCAAGTTGATCAAGAGAAAAAAGTGTAAAAAATTGTTGTAAAGTCTGGATACTACACATTCTCAAAATTATGTATTTCCGTAGGTGTATACTTTAATTCAGTTCCTGAAGAAGATAGAAATGGAAAAGCAATTGATACAGTCAAATATCCACCTAGTTTGGGGCTTACAATAGAATTGTGTGCAGGCATTATTGACAAAAATAAAACCTTGGTTGAAATTGCTAGAGAAGAAGTTATTGAAGAATGTGGGTATGACGTACCATTGGATAGCATTCAAGAAATTCAAACATTCCGGTAAGAATGTAACCCTTTCATTAAATTATGAAATATAAATATGATGTGAATTTAAAACTGATTTGTTTATGCTGTACTGACTTAACATTATTGCAATTTTTTGTGTAGGAGTGCAGTAGGTTATGAAGGAGGAACTCAGACATTCTTTTATACTGAAGTTACAGACAGTATGAAAACACAAAGAGGTATTTATATCTTTTACAGCTTGTATTTAAATTTTTTACCATGGTATTTCTTTTGTTTTTGTTACGTGTGATTGTACAGTCAGTATCAATCAGTTTACAGGATAAGTAAAATACGAAGGAAGGCAGTAAACAGGTCACAAATGGCTACTAAAAGAATATTCAGTGAGACATTTACTTGAAAACCATTTTTATTTTTCAACACTATAACACCAAGTACACATACTTATTCCATCGCTTTATTAGTGTCTTGATACCTGTTGCATAAAATTTTTTTGACTGCAGTCTTAGCCACATATGCACCACATGTTCAATGTCTTCATCATCCATGAAACATGTATATCGCTAAGGTGAGATTCATGTGGACCAAACAGTGAAATTCATTGGGGTTGAAGAAGTTGCTACCCTGATTGTTCAGTTGTCTCCTGAGTTGATTGTGCTGTATGCTATAATCTGGCACTGTCATGACGGGACAGTATTCCTGTAGTCAGCAGGCTAGAGGGTTTTCTTCAAATTGCAACCCAAAACTTCAACACTACTTCACAGTATGATGCAGCATTCTCACCTCACCTTCGAAAATGAACTAGCGCCACTCCTTGAGGATGCCAGAACATAGTAAGCATAACCTTTCCTGCAAAGGGTGTAGCTTTAAATTTCTTGTCTGGAGGTGAAGAAGAATGTTTCTATTGCATTGAATCACACTTTGATTCATGTTGACAGTGGTGCACTCATGATTCATCGCCAGTTAAACATATCCTCTCCTTCTTCAGTGTACTAAGACAGATGTTGCAAGGACAACAAATTCAAATTTGAATTTGTCCTTTGACAAGGACAAATTCAAATTTGTTTGTGTTCACAGTCAGTTGATTGGGCTTACACACTCTTTCAAAAATTAAAATTATCATGCATTATCCTGTTGTAGACATAATGGTGTTTATCATTAGCTGTTTGTCATCTCAAATCATCTTTACCTGTTGCACTGTTGATTCCGTTATAGTCTCAGCAGTGCAACAGGATTGCGACTAGATGATCAGGTTGATGTTTGCCAAAAGATTTTGAGCAATCATTGAGAGAATTTATCATACCAGTTATGCACTGCTTTATGTGACAAACACTTCTCACTGTAAACAGAAAACGTTTCTTTTAAGATTTTCCGTTTGCAGGAAGATCATTTGCCTACAGAAAATGTACAACAACATGCTGCTCTTATGACTTGCAGTCCTCAAGTGTAGTGGCTGTTTTGAAACTAAGTGACTGCTGGACAATTGCCTGCTTGTCATTTCTAAGTGAATATCAAGCTGGATTGTTGCTACCTAGTTACACCTTTAGAAATTACACTCTACTGTTATCATTTACCCCACCTATTATCATTAGTGTGCGACCTATTGTAACTATACTATTAAAATAAGATAGGAAATACTTTACTTACCCCCGATTCTGACAAACTTACTACGACTTACCTTATTATAAAAAGCAGAAGATCCCAAAGCCCTCATCAAGGACGCCACAATATTTTGTGGTTCAATATCGAAACTGTTACAATCTTTCCATTAAATAATTTAGATAATAATTTATTTCCCTTAATTCAAAACTAACAGGTTCGTTTAGGCAAGCCTTTTGGCACAGAAGATAGGGTATGGTTCTGGCGTAATAATTTCTCTAACACATGGTTATATCAATATCATATTTACTTTATAACACCAAAAATTTTGAAAAATTTTAATTTCATAATTAGCAGTAAGAAGTGTCGTTGAAAGCAGTAACGAAGGGTGTATGTGTGGAAAGCATATTTTGTAAGGGACAAAAGAGAAGCTAGCAAACACGCTTTAGTGACGGACAGGTCATAAATTTTCGTAGACAGCTGCAACGCACGCCCTGTGAACAGGGGCGGATTTAACATTTTGCCGCCCGTAGGCAGTATAAATTTGCCCCTTCCCACAAATCTCTGTTGGGGGGGGGGGCATCATTATATTCCCTCTTGGTTTTACAGTCCTCACTAGTGTTCTGTTTAAATCCAAACTTTGCTACATAATCGCGTGTGCTCTCGTTCATTTGCCAATTAATAGGATCAGAATCTAAGACCTTCCCTAACTGATTTGATGACATTTCATCATGATTTTTGACGTGAACGGGCTCTTCGTTCTTCAAAAATGAAGGTTCCTCCACAACGGACCTCTCTGGCTGAACTGTGTGAACAGTATCTTCACCTTCACTGCTATCACAGTTATTGTCGGTATCACTAGAATGTCTCGATTCCTTAAATATTAGCTTGCCTCAGTTTCTGGAACCAACCTACAATTCGGTATTACATTGACAGATCTACATTTCTCACTTTGATCTGGATTGCCAACATCTAAAATCTCTCGGATGATCAACGCCAAATATTTCAACGGTTGAAAACATAAACATTCGCCCGTATTACTTTTGGGTGAAAAACGATAACTGCGTTATAGTTACAAATTAAGTGAAGATAATTTTTATATTCGTGTGTGCTTAATTCAACTGGCTTTTATACTTGTAAATTTGTTTGAATCTAAAAATATCATTTCTTAACTCAAATTTTGCCGCTCCCCAAAATTTGCCGCCCCAGGCAAGTGCCTAGTCTGCCTGTGCGTAAATCCACCCCTGCCTGTGAACAAGCAGAGTTCACTGCTCCCAGTACGTAGAACACCAGTTTTTTGTGAAAAACACATTGTTTCCGTAGAAAACTACATACAATGTGTACAGAGCCATTAAAGAAGAAAAGGCTTGGTAGTTAACAATGGTCAAGTATACATGTATACGCCAGCTGTCAGGAGAAAGCGACGAAGGGTGTACTGATTTGAAAGACTCCAGCGGTTGACGACAGGGTTTTGACCTTACTTGGAAATGAAAGCGCATAGAGTACGTCCAAACTCAAGGATGGGGTGTTGGCTGGCAATCAAAAGAAAAAAAAAACTTTCAAAGAAGGGTAGGCGAGGCCCTTGAACAACAATAGATAATAACGCCAGAGCGACGAAGTACAGAAACAATCCAAATGGAAGAGAAACTCAGGGTCGTCACTGTAGACTTCAGAAAAAACGACAGATACAATTTATTGCTGCGTTATCTGGAAATGACAACAACCTCAAAATACGAAGCAAGGGAAGAATCTGGTGGAGAACCAGGAGCCCTATCAGAGAACGCCTTTGAAAAGATAGGTGGTATTTGGACTTGGAGGGAAGAAAATGAAACCAATAAGGACACGGCGTCGTTGGAATCAGAAGTCTGGTGGCAAATTTGGTAAGGAGAATATAGGAATGAGACAGGAACGCACTCGGGGGAGTTCTAACTAAATTTTGGACGCGATCGGAGTGAAGTCCGTGACTGGAGTAATTAGCATTTTATTGAACTTAGAATAATTCGATACACAGTGTGAGAAGGTAGTTTTCGAACTTATAACAAAAGTTAATACAGTGATTACAAACACACGAACTATGAAGTAGAGTCACACTATTAGCATACCAGTGAACATTAACTGAAACAGATAGTAACCAGACAATAATGTAATTTCAGTTTATACGAACACTTTACAACAAATAACTTTTAAGAAAGATTAACAATCCAAATTACATTCATGAATACTTGATAACCAAAGATACCGCAACAAAACTGTGTAATATCAATTCAGATTTGAAATAAATCACGATGTCGGTGTACAACAGAGAACACTAACTTTTAATCATAAATTACAATCCGAAATGCATGGAGTTGGTGAGTGAAGTGTCTGTGAGTGACATCGTGGGATTCATCCGGTACCATCTATCATCTGGCGGAATTATCTGCAGGATTCCAGAACGATCGACATGAGGGAATCATCACCGCAACCACCGAGTGATTGGATATTCGTACATCAAGTAAAGTAAACATGTCTTAATTAATTTAGATCCACTGTTTGTCATCTCAAATAATTCACACACACAAGAATTCATTAAAGTAATCATCAAGGAATTAAAGAAATTGATTTAAAGTTTCATTAGAAGTAAAATCATCATTCTTTATCAGTTTTAGAGTAATGTTTATTTCCAAGTTCTAAATGAATCCGTAGTTACAAAGTATAGTAATAACTTAAGAGATTATTAATATTAAGAATTTATAAGATGAAACTAAACATTATAATTAGTAAAGTACTAAACGCAATTGATGAATGATTATTAATATGCAACCATTAGATTGAGAGTATGAATAACAAATTTTATTAATGTATTATTGTTTGATATTTACAATTTAATAATGAGTATTAAATTTTAGTAATGTGTTATTTTTATATTTACAAGTAATAATGAGTACGTAAAATTTTGTGCTGTTGTTTGATATTTACAAGTGATAACAAACTAGTATGAATAAATTTAAGAGCTATCAGTAGAAATGAGCATTTATTATTTTTTTAACCCTGAGATAAAGGGCTTGTCTTGAAGAGTCCTTATATTGGCGCCGCACCGCACGGCTTGATAAAATAGTAAGCTAGGGCAGTGACAGACAGTGGCTAGCAATAAGTTTAAAATAAGTACATGTAAGTAGCTTAAGCTATATTATTGTTGTTGTATATCGTTCTCTAAGTCTCTGAATGATAACCCGAAGTCAAGCTAAAATGGCATCTAGGGAAGAGAATTCAGATGAGTTTGATATCAGTAACCAGATGGGCTGTGAGCAGCCTGAGGACGGAAACGTAATGAATGAAGAAAGCTCAACAACCAGTGCAGAAACTAGGGCCGGGGGACCGCAATCACAGTCGCAGTCATCTGAAACAAATTTCCAAATATTAATGGCATTGATGAAACAACAATTTGAAGAATCGAAAAAGCAAAATGAAGAATCGGAAAGGAAGAGAGATGAAAAACAAAGAAAACAACATGAAGAACAAAGAAAACTACATGAAGAGACACTAAGACAGATAGAAGAAACAAAAAAATTACATGAAGAAACAAGAAAACAAATAGATGAAAGAATTGAAGAATCGGAGAAGAAGAACGAAGAAATGCACAAGAGAACTGAAGAAAGAATCGCCAAGAAAGTGGACGAGAAATTAGAGTTAATGAGGGGAGATTTACAAGGACAAATACATCAGGTAGATATAGAACTACAAAGACAATCAGAAAATTTAGAAGAAGTACAGAAGAAGAGCGAAAGTGGAATCAAAGAATTGAGCAAAGAATTAATGAAGCAGGCGAAAGAAAATAAGGAAACCCGAGAAAAGGACAGGAAGGAATGGCAGGAAGCCATAACCAACACTCAACAACAAAATCAACACCAAATTGAAAGCGTAGAACAGCAAGTAAGAAGCATCAAGGAAGCGCACCGCAGTACGGAGGATAAAATAAAAGAGGTCTCCACAGAGAAAGGGTGAGAGCTGAAGGAAATCACAAATAAACTAACGACTGTTTGCGAGAGCCAACACCGGGTGCAACGTCGCTTGGAAGAGATGGAGCAGAGACCGACTGGAGCCATGAATGCAGCAGTCATCAACAAGGAAGCCATGTTTGACAGGGAAGACAATTTCCCGATGGAATTCCTAAAGGAATTGAGGGAAATCCAGGAAACCTACTATGTGGAAGAAAATACCCGTTGGATTGGGCAACACTTAACCGGCGAAGCAGCTCTATGGTGGAGAATTGTAAGAGAACAGATTAAGTCCTTCCAAGAGTTCGAGGAAGCATTTACCAGTAAGTATTGGAGCGCGACCCAACAGGAGCGGGTTCATGACCAATTAGAGTACAGCAGATTCAATTCGAGTGGTAATCTCGACATGATTCAGTACATGGAGAGATGCGTACTGAAAAGCCGGCAATTAATACCTATATTGTCGGATAAGCACATGATAACAAAGTTAGCCCGGCATTACAACAGGGAGATTCAAATTGCGGTAGTCACCAGGGCTACCATAAATAGTTTCGAAGGTCTGCTAAGGGAATATATGGACATTAGCAAGAGGGTAAATAATGGCCAACAAAGTGAGCGACAGCCCATAAATTTTAAAAGAGACACACAGCCAACCCGACAACAAAATAACGATGTCAGCAAGCCGCGTGCCAACTGGCGGGAGAATTTCCGACAGAGTTAGGTAAACCGACCCAGTGCGGGGAAAAATAAACAAAACCCTGTCAATAGTATTGTTGTTGAGCGACAAGTGAAAGGGAAGCCAGATGAGAAGCCGTCTACATCGAGGCAATGACTTCCGACGATGAGTACAATGAACCCGGCAAGTAAAGAAAATGTTGAAATAAACACCGGAGCGGTAAACATTACTATGATTTTTCCTGATCTTAAGGAAGACCTAATGGAAGAATCTGCTCAAAATATTGACGTCAAAACGATAAAGAGTCCTGAGTTACTAATTCAATTAAACCATGTACCCGTAAATGCCCTAATAGATACCGGCAGCGCGGTAAACGCGTTATCCGAAGACTGGTATAATAACCACAAGAGGGAGATGGGAAACCATGAAATATTAAGTGTAAACAATACGAACATAATTAGCGCTGTAGGAAGTAAATCGAAAAGTATAAGAAAACAAATATTTTGTGAGGTAATTATTAGAAATAGGTTAAGCGTAGATTGTGTCTTCCTAAATAGTACCTGGTTTAGTACGGAACTGTATATTGGGTATGAACTTCTTACATCAGTCGAGAAGTGTAATCAACATATCTGAACGTTGGATACAATTTCAACCGGAGGGAGAAGTGATTGATGAAGAACGCCTTTGTGAGATACCATTACTCAGCATGGAAGAAAAGGTGGGCGGCGTTGAGGAAGAAATCAACAAGAAAATTGGAGAACTGGAAGGGGTAAGCCAGACCAGGAAGAACAATTAGGGCAACTGTTAACTAAAAACAAGAGAATCTTCCATGAACGGCCAGGTCTCATCACGGGATATCAGCATTGCTTCCAGGTGACCGACAGCACACCCTACCTGCAGAAAGGATGGCCTGTTCCCATCAAGTACCAGAGGGTGGTCCAGGAGGAAATTAAAAGAATGCTGGATTACGGCGTCATAGAGAGAGCTAACAGCCCTTAATCAAAAGGGATTCACATCAAAAGGGATTACAGAGAGTCACTGTAATCAAAAGGGACGGGAGGGTGCGATTGTGCTTAGATGGCCGGAAGGTGAACAGTATCACCATCCCAGATTATGAGGGACCTCCACCAATCAATGAAATACTTGCTAGATGCAGCAATATCAAAGTAATGTCTACGATTTACCTCAATAATAGTTTTTGGCAAATCCCACTCCATGAAGAGTGCCGCAACCACACTGTTTTCCTGTACGAAGGAAAGGGATACCGATTTAAGGTAACAACTTTCGGATTAAGCACAAGCTTAGCGAGTTTGACAAGGGGGCTCGATCACGTGCTTAACGACAAGGTAAAAAGGCATACCATAATATATGTGGACTAGCAAAATACCCGTGCTTCGCTACGGAGTTTCACTTTGTACGTAATTGTACAATTATTGCTCGCTTAATAGTATAGGATTAGATAGAGTGTACAAATTCTCAACTCTTAGTTTGTTTATTTACATTCATAACAACAGCTATTTATTATTTATTTCGAGAAAATCGTTAGAGCCGTTTCCGAGATAAAAAGGACATACATTTATTAATTAATTGAACTTCGAAATTTTCTCGACTATAAGAACCTGCAAACAGCAAAGTTTTTTTCAATTTAAAACAATGATTAAAAACTCAGGACTAAATGTATTCGGGGTTTCCAGTAAACTGAGATGTCAACCACTTCATTTACAAAGTATGCAATTCCCACAATAAATTTCAGTATTTGGTTTTTTGCCCCTTAGGAGTGAAAGTTTTTAAAACCGTTTCTTAGTGAGCACCTAAGACCTATGATGAAGCTATGTTCAAAGTTTCATTGATATCCATTCAGTGGTTTCAGAGATATCGTGATCAGTGAGTCAGTCAATGGTATTTGGGTTATATAGATATCTATATCTAGCCGATTTACCCAGCGTTCCTCGGGTTCATAATTTATTCATAGGCTCATAGGCACCTATTCTTGTTCTAACGTTATATTAGGCCTACTTGCATATTGTATAATCTTCCTTATATTGTTACGTTCGCATTCTCACTGGAGGACTACTCTGTAGCACACCTGTTTAAGACCATGTCATAAACTGTATTCTTATATCTGGAGAAGAATTCTGTTGCGCGTGATGCTCCTGCTCGATTTCTAACTCTGGGAGAGGGCGAACAGCTAAATTAGTTTTCAATAAAATGTCTACAGTACTTGCACGCGCTGCGTATTTAACTGTCGTTTTATAATTGATTGTGTTAATGTTGAAATAAGGCATTTGTTAAATTAGTGTCTCCTAAACTTATTCTAACAATACAATACCTCTATAGATTTCAGCTTATCAATTTTTAAATTCAAACTGAAGCAAGTGCATTTATATTGTCTGAACACTATGATCGGAATACATTCGCTATCAAAACTTTGTTTTTTATACTCGCTTATAAATTACTTCGATCTTAACTTATCCACTTTTAAATTCAAACTGAAACAACTCTGAATTCACACACTATTTAGAAGTTTCTTAAGATGCATACACCACCTTTGATGGCATAACCTATATCTTTATTTATAAAAACCGTCGACTCTGGCCCCGCCGTCTTTCGCGGGATCCGACCTAAGACTCCCCGGGTACCGTGGATGAACTCCGGGGAAGGCCCGTCGGACGACTCCCGCGCTATTTCCTATGCGGGAGACTTCCACCGATGCCATGGTAACCAGAATCTATGCTATTGGGTTGCTATAGTAACCAGATCTAATAGTTTTTTAAGACCCAAAGGACCCCCCGAAGGATCGTATCGAAAAAACACCTATCCTATATTGGTTCTCCCGTTGCGAAAAATATTTGTGCAAGTTTGGTTGAATTCGGTCCAGTGGTTTAGGAGGAGATGTGGAAGACCCCAAAGGACCCCATCGAAGAAAACACCTATCCTATGTTGGTTCTCCCATTGCATAAATTATTTGTGCCAAGTTTGGTTGAAATCGGTCCAGTGGTTTAGGAGGAGATGTGGAAGACCCCAAAGGACCCTATCAACAAAAAAACACCTATCCTATGTTGGTTCTCCCGTCGCGTAAAATATTTGTGCCAAGTTTGGTTGAAATCAGTCCAGTGGTTTAGGAGGAGATGTGGAAGACCCCAAAGGACCGCATCGAAAAAAACACCTATCTTATGTTGGTTCTCCCGTCGCGTAAAATATTTGTGCCAAGTTTGGTTGAAATCGGTCCAGTGGTTTAGGAGGAGATGTGGAAGACCCCAAAAAACCCTCCAAAGGACCCCATCGAAAAAACACCTATTCTATGTTGGTTCTCCCGTCGCGTAAAATATTTGTGCTAAGTTTGGTTGAAATCGGTCCAGTGGTTTAGGAGAAGATGTGGAAGACCCCCAAAGGACCCCCATCGAAGAAACACCTATCCTATGTTGGTTCTCCCGTTGCGTAAAATATTTGTGCCACGTTTGGTTGAAATCGGTCCAGTGGTTTAGGAGGAGATGTGGAAGACCTCAAAGAACCCCCCAAAGGACCCCATCGAAAAAAACACCTATCCTATGTTGGTTCTCCCGTTGCGTAAAATATTTGTGCCAAGTTTGGTTGAAATCGGTCCAGTGGTTTAGGAGGAGATGTGGAAGACCCCAAAGGACCCCATCGAAAAAAAACACCTATCCTATGTTGGTTCTCCCGTCGCGTAAAATATTTGTGCCACGTTTGGTTGAAATCGGTCCAGTGGTTTAGGAGAAGATGTGGAAGATCCCCAAAGGACCCCCATCGAAGAAACACCTATCCTATGTTGGTTCTCCCGTTGCGTAAAATATTTGTGCCAAGTTTGGTTGAAATCGGTCCAGTGGTTTAGGAGGAGATGTGGAAGACCCCAAAGAACCCCCCAAAGGACCCCATCGAAAAACACCTATCCTATGTTGTTCTCCCGTTGCGTAAAACATTTGTGCCAAGTTTGGTTGAAATCGGTCCAGTGGTTTAGGAGGAGATGTGGAAGACCCCAAAGGACCCCATCGAAAAAAACACCTATCCCATGTTGGTTCTCCCGTCGCGTAAAATATTTGTGCCAAGTTTGGTTGAAATGGGTCCAGTGGTTTAGGAGGAGATGTGGAAGACCCCAAAGGACCCCATCGAAAAAACACCTATCCTATGTTGGTTCTCCCGTCGCGTAAAATATTTGTGCCAAGTTTGGTTGAAATCGGTCCAGTGGTTTAGGAGGAGATGTGGAAGACCCCAAAGAACCCCCCAAAGGACCCCATCGAAAAAAACACCTATCCTATGTTGGTTCTCCAGTCGCGTAAAATATTTGTGCCAAGTTTAGTTGAAATCAGTCCTGTGGTTTAGGAGGAGATGTGGAACATACATAAAATGGGGGGGGGGGTTTGGCCCCTTAGGAGTGAAAGTTTTTAAAACCGTTTCTTAGTGAGCATCTACGACCCCATAAGAATATACCTTCAATTTTGAGATCATTATCTTCAGTAGTTTTTGCTCTACGTTGATTCTCTGTCAGTCAGGACAATGCCGCTTATATATATAATAGATGATAGTCTGTGCTTCTCTAGGAACGAGGAAGAACACATCGAACATCTAAGGAACTTGCAGGAAAATTTGAAGGAGGCGAATATTACGGTGATTCTGAAGAAATCCCAGTTCTTTAGAAAGGAAATCCAATACCTGGGATATTGTCTCACTACGGATGGAATTAAACCAACTGACGATAAGGTGTCAGCGATTTTAAATTTCCCGGTTCCACGAAACCCAAAACAACTGAAAGGTGTCTTGGGCTTAACCAACTTCTACAATAAATTTACCGACAAGTACGCCAAATGTACCCAACCAATGTTAAAACTTCTACAGAAGGGTAATAAATTTAGATGGGATGCCACCATGCAAGAGCAGTTCCAGCGGGTAAAAGAATTGTTTATAGATTCCGTTGTATTAAAATTTCCAATTCAGGGACGCCGGTTCTATCTTCAGTGCGATGCCAGCAGCTACGCGTACAGAGGCCAGTTATACCAGGTTGACCAGAAAGGAGAGAGCAGTAATAGCATACACCAGCAGGACTTTCAAGAATGCAGAAAAAATTACTTCACCACAGAAAAAGAATTATTAGCCATAGTACAGTGTTTGAAGAAATTTAGGATATATATACTCGGACAACCTCTAACAATAATCACAGATAACAAAGCCTTAACATTCATCAAGAAATGCCACTTGAATAATACAAGGATCACACAATGGATACTGGCAATCCAGGAATACAACTTTGAAATCATGCATTGCAAAGGGAAAGAAAATATCGTTGCGGATATTTTAAGCCAATACCCTGAAGATGAAGAACTGAATGAACCACTCGACGAGAGACAGGAATATTATATACACGCCATAGAAATCAAACTAAGCAAAGATACAGCTACAAAATTAAAGAAAATCCACCAAGTACAATTTGAAAACCCGAAGCTCAGGCGAATAATTGACCAGGTCAAGGAAGGAAACAATGGTAAATTAAACCAGCATTTTAAAGTCATTAACGAGAAATTATATCAGAGTGTAAAGAGAGGTAGAAATTGTACGTTCCAAGGGAATTTCAGACGGAGCTAATCCAGGAGATTCACAGCATCTGTGGACATCCCGGGACGAAGAAGACGCCAGCTGCTAAAAGAGCACTTCACATGTGATGAGATGTGCAGAAGTGTCAGCAAGATCATCAAGTATTGTGACTTGTGCCGGAGATGCAAAGACAGCGGAAATCGAAATATTGCCGGGGAAACAAGGCCTATTCTTCCTACAAAGAAGGGAGAAATCCTCAGTTTAGATTACTATGGAAGTTTACTGACATCCAGCGGTGGAGTAAAGTATTTACTTGTCGTTGTAGACAACTTTATGAAATATGTAGAGTTGTACGCTGTACGTAGAGCTACAACAAGTATGACTTTAAAACGACTCCAACAGTATATTGCACAACATCGAAAACCGGAAAGCATACTGACAGATAACGGTACCCAATTTACATCCCGTAAATGGATACAAGGCCGAAGAGAACTTAACATTAAACCAAAATACACAGCCATTAGAAATCCATGCACCAATATTGCCGAACGGTGGAACAGGCAACTTGGAAACTTGTTCCGGATATTTGTACATGAAAGGCATACAAAGTGGGCGACGTACATCAAGACGATTAAAGCGTGCCTCAACGAGACATATCAAGAAACCATAAAAACGACACCACATGAAGCCCAGTTTGGAACGAAACCAACCAGGCATTGGGAGAAATATTTAGACCCAATAGTGAAGAATAATGAGGGAATAAACGTAGAGAAGTTACAATTACGAATAAAGGAAAGAGGTGAGCGGCAGGCTGCCCGAATAAATCAAATAAATAAAATTACAGAATTTGACGTAGGAGACAAGGTTCTTATATGAGCAGTGAAATTATCTGACACAACACAGTATATTATCGGAAAATTCTGCACGCTGTATGAAGGCCCGTACACAATAATACAAAAAGTAGGAAATGCTACATATAAACTGCAGGACGAATCCAGCAACGGTACGATAAGGGGCATCTTCAATACTAGGCTACTGAAGAAATATCATTCGGGGGCTAAGGGGGGCCTAACGATAATGTAAAAGAATTTGTATAATCTGCTAGAACAATTAATGAAATGTCTTAGTAGTAACATGAGATAAAAGAAAATAGAAATAAGAAAGCAAGTGTATAAAATGAATTATTTTAATGACTAGTTGTCATAGTCAATAAATGTCATGTTAATGATTATGAATAAAACAATTAATGATAATAGATGTCAATAAGAGAGAAGAAGATAGAAGGGTATATGTTTAAATGTTATATATGTGAAGACAATTAATAGAATTTTGAGAGAACTATTCAAGTTGTATGTATTTAAAATCATGTTTACGTAAGGACAATTTACAAGCTTAGTATAAGATTGTATAATATAATTGTGTTCAAAGATGTTAGTAAATAGAAAAGAAAAAATGTTTTTTTGTGAAAGTGCTAGTGAGATATCAGAAAATATGGACTAACTAGAGACAGTGATAATGAAGTAGGTTAGGAAACTATAGTGAATTATGATATTGAAATACGTATTATTATTATTAATACCAATGTGTTATTTATAATTTAATGATGATAGAAGGGGTCACTAAGAATTATATATATATATGTATTGTAAGTTTGTAAAGTCAATTAATGTGGAGATATTAATGCATATTTTAGTAATCTGTGACATAAGAATTAAATGTATTAAAAGGATACAGGAAAATTAATCCTAAAGGCCAGAAATATTAAGACCATTATCGAATAATTTGTGTAATTGAATTTTGTAGATATTGAAATATTATATGAAGAATAGTTAAGGTGTTGGTAAAAAAACGATGATCAATTACAAATTTAAGATTTTTTGACTAAATATAATTTTGTAAATATAATACTATGTTAATTAGAGTGAAAGAAAAACGGATTCATTTAGGATTTCAAAAGCGAAAGTACTTTAGAGGGGATGGGGTGTGTTTACCATTATGTAACGAACCTTTTTTCTATTACGCTGAGAGTAGGTCAACGAACACGTGTAAACAACACTATACTAGGTTCAATGAAGAACGAGCCACTACAAGGCAAGACAAAGTACGCATATTTGGATGCAGATTTTGGCATTTAAACCTTACTGAAAGGGCGTAAAATTTTGGATCAATTTTGGATGTACAGAGTCCATCCAAACTGACAAAATTTGGGGACAATATAACACAAAACATTTTGAAAAATTTTAATTTCATAATTAGCAGTAAGAAGTGTCGTTGAAAGCAGTAACGAAGGGTGTATGTGTGGAAAGCATATTTTGTAAGGGACAAAAGAGAAGCTAGCAAACACGCTTTAGTGACTGACAGGTCATAAATTTTCGTAGACAGCTGCAACGCACGCCCTGTGAACAAGCAGAGTTCACTGCTCCCGGTACGTAGAACACCAGTTTTTTGTGAAAAACATTGTTTCCGTAGAAAACTACATACAATGTGTACAGAGCCATTAAAGAAGAAAAGGCTTGGTATTTAACAATGGTCAAGTATACATGTATACGCCAGCTGTCAGGAGAAAGCGATGAAGGGTGTATTGATTTGAAAGACTCCAGCAGTTGACGACAGGGTTTTGACCTTACTTGGAAATGAAAGCACAGAGAGTACGTCCAAACTCAAGGATGGGGTGTTGGCTGGCAATCAAAAGAAAAAAAAACAACTTTCAAAGAAGGGTAGGCGAAGCCCTTGAACAACAATAGATAATAACGCCAGAGCGACGAAGTACAGAAACAATACAAATGGAAGAGAAACTCAGGGTCGTCACTGTAGACTTCAGAAAAAACGACAGATACAATTTATTGCTGCGTTATCTGGAAATGACAACGACCTCAAAATACGAAGCAAGGGAAGAATCTGGTGGGGAACCAGGAGCCCTATCAGAGAACACCTTTGAAAAGACAGGTGGTATTTGGACTTGGGGGGAAGAAAATGAAACCAATAAGGACACGGCGTCGTTGGAATCAGAAGTCTGGTGGCAAATTTGGTAAGGAGAATATAGGAACAAGAAGGAACGCGCTCGGGGGAGTTCTAACTAAATTTTGGACGCGGTCGGAGTGAAGTCCGTGACTGGAGTAATTAGCATTTTATTGAACTTAGAATAATTCGATACACAGTGTGAGAATGTAGTTTTCGAACTTATAACGAAAGTTAATACAGTGATTACAAATACACGAACTATGAAGTAGAGTCACACTATTAGCATACCAGTGAACATTAACTGAAACAGATAGTAACCAGACAATAATGTAATTTTATTTTATACGAACACTTTATAACAAATAACTTTTGAGAAAGATTAACAATCCAAACTACATTCATGAATACTTGATAACCAAAGATACTGCAACAAAAGTGCGTAATATCAATTCAGATTTGAAATAAATCACGATGTCGGTGTACAACAGAGAATACTAACTTTTAATCATAAATTACAATCCGAAATGCGTGGAGTTGGTGAGTGAAGAGTCTCTGAGTGACATCGTGGGATTCATCCGGTACCATCTATCATCTGGAGGAATTATCTGCAGGATTCCAGAACGATCGACATGAGGGAATCATCACCGCAACCACCGAGTGATTGGTCGTTGTTGTTGTATGAATATACATCAAGTATAGTAAACATGTCTTAATTAATTTAGATTCACTGTCTGTCATCTCAAAGAACCCACAAACACAAGAATTCATTAAACTAATCGTCAAGGAATTAAAGAAATTGATTTAACGTTTCATTAGAAGTAAAATCATCATTCTTTATCAGTTTTGGAGTAATGTTTATTTCCAAGTTCTAAATGAATCCGTAGTTACAAAGTATAGTAACTTAAGAGATTATTAATATTAAGAATTTATAAGATGAAACTAAACATTATAATTAGTAAAGTACTAAACGCAATTGATGAATGATTATTAATATGCAACCATTAGATTGAGAGTATGAATAACAAATTTTATTAATGTATTATTGTTTGATATTTACAATTTAATAATGAGTATTAAATTTTAGTAATGTGTTATTTTTATATTTACAAGTAATAATGAGTACGTAAAATGTTGTGCTATTGTTTGATATTTACAAGTGATAACAAACTAGTGTGAATAAATTTAAGAGCTATCAGTAGAAATGAGCATTTATTATTTTTTTAACCCTGAGATAAAGGGCTTGTCTTGAAGAGTCCTTATAACTTTTATTGAACATACTAGTTTTCTTGTAATTTTAATTATTGGAAATAAAACAAAAATTAATAGGCACAAATGATGATACTTAACTAAGAAAGTGTTTTAATTGGCAAACCAGTACTTTGCTCTCTCTCTCTCTCTCTCTCTCTCTCTCTCTCTCTCTCTCTCTCTCTCTCTCTCTCTCTCTCTCTCTCATTTGTATTTGTTGATTTTGAATTTAAAAGTTGAAACTGAAATGTTTTTGAAATTCGGCCAATTGATTATCTACTATTACCTGTTCCATTCTGTAGACGTCTCCAAGAGTTGCACCACTACCTGACATTCACGTTTTTGTTGAGCACTCAACATAAACTGTTCCAAACTGTTGTATAATCGTTACTATTGTATTTTTTCCATTTTAAAAAAGTTCTTTACTGCTGTCTTACATTTATACACAACATTCGGTAGGCCTACCCTTACATGCCCGCGTAGGCCTACCCTTACATACCCCTGTAAGCCTCCCGACACTATTACAATGCAACCATACTGTTGATGGTGAGCTGGCGACTGGGGTTATTTTAAAATGTTTTTAACACATCATTACTCTCTTTTAAACTTAACTTTGGGGCAGGCCTACCGTACTTGCCCGCGTAGGCCTCCTGACACTATTACACTGCGACTGTACGATCTGAAGGTGGGCTGCAGACTGCCGCAATCTGAGCTGGCGTGGACACGCTATCCGTGTTTTTTGCGCATTGGAAACTAGGTTCCAGCGGATGCCCACCCGTCTCCTGCTGTCAAGCATTGAAAATTCTCTAGTTTCTCGTCACCGGACGTTCGCTGTAGCATTGAAAACACGTGGTGTTCTTATTACGCCGTAAGCCATGTGCGTGTTCTGTGACTCACCTACGCTTTGTTATGTCTTCCCACACATCTCTAACAATAGGTTTTATAAAATTATTACATACATTTAGAATTACTGACAATTATTACAAAAAAAATGGTTCTGCCAATTTTGTCCCGTTACAAGACCCCCCCCCAATGAGAGGTTTTATGTAACAACATAAAAACTCTCATTGCCTAAACCTAAGAGGATCAGCGAGGATATGGCACCACGACCCCCCTTATTTCCTTATTAAAATTATGGGTACTCACCCCCCTAATCCGGTGTCTGTGGCCGCACCTGCATGACTTTACTGGACTTCCTTCCTCAGGATCCCAACACCATAAAGCCAGACAGGCGGTTGGCGACCCTGCCCTGACATGCTGGCCAGCACAGGTTCACCTCCACAGTAGCACCCAGATTCTGTAACAACCAAGTAAAAACATTAACAAATGGTCTTTCATCATTCCATATCCTTAACTGATTTGGGTTCCTCCTAGACGTACTGGTTTGCATTTGTCAAAGTACTGATTTGTTACCTTAAATATCTGAATACACATGTAACATTATTCTTCTACAATAGATAGCCTTATCGCTAACAAAGTACAGGGTGGCGCAGGGAAACGGGAAAATTTGAAATAATTAGAAAAAATGAAGGAACGTTACAAAACTTTATTTGAGGCTCACAATATGTTCTACAAGTCTGGAAATTACATTAGGCATCACTTTTTAAAAATTACATCAGTTAAATACTGCCCATTTTGCCATACACATTCAGTAAGTCGTTTCTGTAGGTTTTGCATAGCGTGGCGCAATGTGTCACCTGGGATTTTGGCGATTTCTTCTTCAATCTGTGTCTTGAGCTGAGCAAGGGTTCTTGGTCTAGTCTGGTACACGATGCTCTTCAGATGTCCCCATAAAAAGAAGTCACAGACTGAAAGGTCTGGAGATCGGGGCGACCAAGCGATGTTAGCATTCCTTGAAATTATGCGATCCCCAAACAAACGTTCCACTGCTGCCATAGACTGTCTGGCAGTGTGTGAGGTGGCTCCATCCTGTTGAAACCAGGTGTGCTGAATGTCAAGATTTGGAAAAGTATGGAGTCTTGGAGCCAAAAATGTCTCTAGCATGTTGACACAACGTTCAGACATCACGGTGTCAGCAGTGCCTCGTTCATCTTCAAAAAAGTAAGGGCCTATCACCCCATGACATGACACTGCACACCATACAGTAACTTTGGTACTGTGTAATGGACGCTGGTGAAGCTGAGCAGGGTTTCCTTGAGCCCAGTAATGGAAGTTCTGCTTATTCATGTATCCACTTAAGTGAAAATGGGCTTCATCGGACATCCAAAGATTTTGAATGAAGTTAGCATCCTCATTGATTTTAGCCAACAATTGTTCACAAATTTGCAGGTGCAATACACAATCATTAGGATTCAGTTGTTGCTCAATCTGAAGTTTGTATGTATGAAATTGAAGTTCATGGAGTATTATTTGAACGCTCCGACGTCCGAGCTGCAATGACGAGGCAATTTTTCGCACCGAACAACGAGGACTCCTTAAGATGGCAGCTCGCACGGCATCAATATTTTCTGGGGTACATACACATACAGACCGTACACCCCCACTAGGCTTTTTCTTCAAAGCTGAACCAGTCTCTTCATAATTATGAACCCACATTTCGATTGCGTGTAACGAAGGAACTTGACCGCGGGGCGGGATCTGATAGTGGCGCCAAAACTCTCGTTGTGCAGCTGTCAAACTGTCACCATGTCGGTAAAACACCCTTACGGCTACCACACGCTCTGCACCGCTCCATGGTAACTAAATGTCCGTTACTGCTAGACAGTTTCACTTCTGCTACATCTACAGGGCTGCCAACATCAACTTAAAATTTTCCTGTTTCCCTGCGCCACCCTGTACATTTTTCAAACCACATAATATTAACATACATTTGCAAGTCATATCAGAAACAAATTTTTCTCAATTTAATTCAAATTCCAACAAATAATTTTCAAATCTCATTACAACTACAATTTAACAACAATTCCATCTTACATTTCCATTTAAAAATTTCATTTTAATCTCAATTACCTATTCAGATTACCACTGTTACCTTTATGCAATACGAAATATGATTATACAAAAATACATAGACAACAAAATATGTACTCAAATACTCCATCACAAACTATATAACACCTGTTTTACAACTACTCACAAATACATCATATTAAACTAACCATTACCAATTTGAATTTCATTTAACATAATTTAATTCAAATAATTTCACATTATAACTTCAGCTCTAATTTTCTATGAAGTCCTTCACTTATCAAATTTTTCACCATGTATTATACAAGTCAAATCTAAATTATTTTTCATATGTATTACCTAAATTTCCATCTTTTAAAACATTTCAAATTAATTTAATTCCACAATAGAATTTCAGTAATGTCAATTATTCAAATTCAATAAAATTATAAACATTGTTACAAAAAAATACAACACACACACACACACACAGTGTATCTTCAGATACCATACCATAACACTGACATAACCTAATATATAATACATCTAACACCAATATAAATTTATATACAACATGCGTCACATCAAATCTCATTGTTCACCAAAAATCATTATATTATTCAGCCAAGTATTGAAACCATTAAGCTCAAATAATTAAATGTCCATCAACGCCATATGTCTAACCTCCATCATCAAAAACTAGTATTACGTTATACAAGTACATTACATTTCTAACTAAGTTCATTATATTATCACTATCAACATAATGGCCATTTGAACTTGTTTTATCCACTATAGTTTATCAATAGGATTATTCCATATTATTATATCATATAACTTGTCAACATTGGGTATGGTCAAGTCGCCCTTCGTATTATTTGTCATCACCAGGTAGGTTATAATCTAATCATTATTGTCATCTGCTACTACACCAGTTTCATCACAAGGTAAGTACTCATTATCAACATTATCATCATTTGCTGCACTAATTACGTCACAAGGTAAGTACTCAGTATCACTAACTCTCTCAATATCTAACCTCTCTACTAACTCTCTATAACCTCTATTCACCTTAAAAATCACTACCTCTCTCTTTCTACTCATAATACCTCTCATAACCCCCTTGAACTCACTCCATGCAGAGGGCAATACAACATTATTTAAACACATCCTGGGTTTACCAGGTAAATCAACACAAAAAACTAGGGGACTACTTTGAGACACCTTATCTCCTCTGGAGGAACCTTCATCCTCATAAAACACTTGTGGAGTCTTTACTCCACTTACACCACTGGGAAAATTTGCCCTCTGCCCACTATACTCACTTAAACTCTCTTCACACACTCTTTCAATCTCATTAACAGTTATTACCTCCTCATTAACCTCTACTCCCATTATCCCTATCATTATTCAATGTATCACTCTCTGATACCACATTTTCAATTACATCATCATTTATCATCATCTCACCATGATAATTATCACTTATATTAACATCATCACTTACCTTGTCCTCTATTACCTGATTATCATTATTCTCATTACACTTACCTGTATCTCTTTTCCACTCTTTCATTTTCTCAATAATTTGTTTTTGTGACTCAATTACCTCATCAAAACGTTTATCAATCTGTTTTACCACACTGGTATTCTCGCTCATTTTTTCATTTAGTTCATTGAAATTACTTTCGAACTTAACATTTCGTTCTTTTATTTCATTAATATCACTCCTTAAACTAGTATTTTGTTCTTTAATTTCATCGAATTTAGTACAAAACATTGTATTTTGTTTCTCTAAAAGCAATTTCATGAAATCCATCATCTCATGATTAGACCCCTCCCTTTCCTTTGTTGATACTGGAGTTGACTGTGCTCCAGAATCACTCATTATAACTGATTCAGTTAAACTACTTTCACCTTCTTTATTTTCCATTTTAATTATTTGTAATTAATATAATTAAATATTTATATCAATGAAAGATTATATACGAAACAAAAAAACTTTTTAAACACCACGTGCTATTATAAACACCTATAACCTATACGAATTATTCAAAAAGAACGCCATAGCCAAACCTATTTCCGTGCTTCAAACAGGCCTAACCTATATAAAAAATTCATATAAGCATCCTGGCAGGGTCGCCAATTGTAACTATACTATTAAAATAAGATAGGAAATACTTTACTTACCCCCGATTCTGACAAACTTACTACGACTTACCTTATTATAAAAAGCAGAAGATTCCAAAGCCCTCATCAAGGTCGCCACAATATTTTGTGGTTCAATATCGAAACCGTTACACTCTTCCCATTAAATAATTTAGATAATAATTTATTTCCCTTAATTCAAAACTAACAGGTTCGTTTAGGCACGGAAGATAGGGTATGGTTCTGGCGTAATAATTACTCTAACACATGGTTATATCAATATCCTATTTACTTTTATTGAACATACTAGTTTTCTTGTAATTTTAATTCTTTGAAATAAAACAAAAATGAATAGGCACAAATGATGAAACTTAACTAAGAAGTGTTTTAATTGGCAAACCAGTACTTTGCTCTCTCTCTCTCTCTCTCTCTCTCTCTCTCTCTCTCTCTCTCTCTCTCTCTCTCTCTCTCTCTCTCCCCCCCCCCCCTCTCTCTCTCTCTCTCTCTCTATCTCTCTCTCTCATTTGTATTTGTTGATTTTGAATTTAAAAGTTGAAACTGAAATGTTTTTGAAATTCGGCCAATTGATTATCTACTATTACCTATTCCATTCTGTAGATGTTTCCTAGAGTTGCACCTCCACCTGACATTCACTTTATTGTTAAACACTCAACCTAAACTGTTCCAAACTGTTGTATAATCGACACTATTGTATTTTTTCCATTAAAAAGAGTTCTTTACTGCTGTATTATATTTATACACACAACATTCGGTAGGCCTATTATGATTGTTTCGGCCTACCAAAAACGCCCGAGGCCACGGTTAAATTATGTCAGTTCGTTCTGCTGGTGAATACAAGACTGTGCGATCTTATTAAAAATGTTTTTTAAAACTTCATTACCCTTTTTTAAACATAACTTTGGGGCAGGGCTACCGTACTTGCCCCCGTAGGCCTCCCGACACTATTACAATGCAACTTTACTATCTGAAGGTGGGCTGCAGACTGCACGATCTGAGCTGGCGTGGGTACGCTATCCGTGTTTTTTGCACATTGGAAACTAGGTTCCAGCGGATGTCCGCCTGTCTCCTGCCCTCAAGCATAGAAAATTCTCGTCACTGGAAGTTCGCTGTAGCATTGAAAACATGTGGTGTTCTTATTACGCAGTAAGCCACGTGTGTGTTCTGTGACCCACCTACGCTTTGTTATGTCTTCCCACACATCTCTAACAATAGGTTTTATAAAATTATTACATTCATTTAGAATTACTGACAATTATTACAAAAAAATGGTTCTGCCAATTTTGTCCCGTTACACTATGTAATGACTTTTCCTTGTATAACCTAAAAATAATATAGTAGATGTGTCCAAAAAGAAATTTGTAGCAGACGTTATTTAATAATGTGTATATTATAGTAGATTATCTTCTTCAAATTATTAGCAGTCAGTCCTTTCCAGTATTGCTAATGCATTGGTTGAGTTAAGTTGATAGAGTATGGCGACTGAGGAACTACAATGTCCACATGTTTCACTAAAAACTTGGTGACAAGGAATAACATATTGTGTGGGTGCATTGTTGTGTTGTAGCAAGCTTGAATTCTTTAAAACTCCTAAGCGATAGATGATTTCTTACAGGTAAATCCTCTATTTGGACTGCTTCCATCATAATATTTTTCTTGCTTGACGTTTCGATACCCAAATCTGGGATTGTCCTTAGAAGCTAAACAATATAAACCAACTTATAATAAAACTTTATAAAAAAAAATATTGGTAAAATATACATAATTACAATTAAAATCTTTTCATAACAGTATAAGTCTTACAAACATTAGGAGCAACATATAAGAATAGAATGTAAGACTAAAGTGCAAAATAATGTAAAATAAAATAAACATTCCTTACCTCTGAGTAGTGGTTGAAAGACCTAACAACGGCTGGACAGCTGTCATCTGTCGTACTTATACCCCCGCCTACCTCCTAAAGACCAAACCCACATGTAAATTTCCAACCCCTAATTGAAATTTCCGACCTACTAACACCTATCCCCACTGTCACGATATTTCATCGCATTTCTCAAAATATTAAACCAAATTTGAGGAATGTCCTTGCTTGCTTGGTTCAAACAGTTCTCATTAACTACTAAGAAAGACACCTCTTTGAATTTTCATTGTCCATTCTTAGACTCTTCACCTATTATGGACACAGCATAGAAGGAGACTCCATAGTAGGTAAGGTGTCTAAGATTGGACAACACAAATTCAAGGGGGCATCTTTCATAATGGTTAATGAAACTTTGAGGAATGGGATAAAAGGCCATGATGTTAGTAAGTTGGAAATTTTTGTTTTAAGAAGAAGTTAAAAGTAGGGAAGGGGCATGGTCTTTAGCAGGTGTGCGGGGGGGGGAGGTATAAATATGAAAGATGACAGCTGTCCAGCCGTCATTAGATCTTTCAACAGGGTCTTTCTACTGTCTCTCACAGGTAAGGAAGGTTTATTTTATTTTACATTATTTTGTAGTTTCGTCGTATATTTCTATTCTTATATGTTGTTTATTTTACCAATATTGTGTTATATAAAGTTTATTGGAAGTTGTTTTACATTGTTTAGCTTCTGAAGATGATCCCAGGTTCTAGGAATCGAAATGTCAACCAAGAAAAATATTATGATAAAAGCAGTCCATGTACAGGATTTACCTGTAACCTTGAATTGTCACCCCATGCCTCTAGCTGCTTTTCTGCTCATTACCTCTCTCAAATTCTGAATTAGTTAAAATTCTTTCATGACATGCCATAAACTTCTTGAGAATAAAATCCATCTACATAATAAAAGAATATGAAGTTGGTATTCAGATGACTGTATGTCTCAACATGTGTACTTTTTTTGTCGTACCCATTACAATGATTGTGCTTTGATTTCTATGTTACTATCACATACCCATGCTTCATCATGTATTACAGTATTTCAAAAAGTTTCTGTTGCCATTTTGCATGATCCAAAAACTCCTGATTGATGACAAAACATTTATCTTATTATTCGCTTATCAGCAACCATGGTAAAAACTGGCAATGCTAATGCATGTTGTGTTTTCCAGTCAAAATCTGATCTTATGAGCTTTTAAACATTTGTGCTTCTTACAATTTCCTCTTACTTCACAGACAGTCAGCTTATGATTTTTCCTTATAAAACCATGCACTTTTCAATGTGACTGTTTTCAGTTGATATCAACATGTATACCGATTTTCATCATCCTTAATTAACATTGTACCCAGTTTTGAAACAAACTATTATAATACTCTGTATGGTTCATTAATTCCTCCCTATAACCATGTTTTAACATTTTAAAAGATTAACTGATAATTTAAAACTCCATATAATACAATCTAAAAATTGGTACAGATGCCAAAAATAGCCTCATACAAATACCAAAATGTGTAATTTAAGAGTGCCATTGTCATTGTTGTGTTGTGTACACCAAGTATACAGACAGTGTGAAAGATTTGCTAAAGAATTCTCATACACAAAGCAGATGGTACCGCCCACTTGCATTTAGGCACTTTTTTGGGATGGGCTTATTTTTATTTCCCTGTAGTTGATATAGAGGTATAAATATTGTCGCAGCAGCTTTGCTACCAAGCACTGAATGTGGTGTAGTGACGTTATCCATTACACGTGTCACTGAAATACTACACATTTAAAATACGTTGAACACACTTTTGGTGTCATGAATGTCTCATATGCTACTTGCATGTAGCCATTATGCTTTATCTTTACCTGTTTCATTTATTCCTTAAAGTTTTCAAACCACTATTAACTTCCAGTAAAAATGTTTTAAATTTAGAAAGTATAATTATATGGCACCTAAACAGATTAATGGCTAATGGCAATATAAAGCACAGTCAGCTAATAAAAATAATACTAACTTACAGGTAAGAAGGTTGAGTAAGTTGTGCCTTACTTCATGTAAGTGGTTGGGCCAATTCCGAGTCTGTTTCAGGCAGAGGTGGGCTAAACTGTTATTTTAAAATACTAGGTATGAAAATACCGTTCCAAAAATATAACAGGTACAAATACCTGTTATTATATACTATATTATAATTATATACATAACCTATATTATCCTTTGTAAGTAACTCCTTTTTGAGTTTCCTGCAGGTCTCCTATGTAATATCTTCAAATAAATACACTGCAAGTAGGTTTATTTTCACCTAGATAAACCTATTAATATATTAATAAACCTACTTGCTGTGTATTTATTTGAAGATATTATATAACCTATACTATATAATTTGTTATAAGAAATAAATTGAAACTAAAAGTATTAACAGTGTTACTTTACACTGTGACTTTATTAAACTATTACTGTTTAAATGAAAATAAGAAACAAGAGAATTTATAGGCCTATCTCCCTTTGGGAATACCAATTTAAGTTTTCACTAGTAGTAAACAAACTAACATTGGTTAGACAAATCAGTTGTGAAACTCGGGGCAATTAAATAATTTAGAGTAGGCCTACACGTAATACCACAAAAAATAATGTGAAAAAACATCATAAACGTATAATAAAAACATAACAGTAAGCCACAAGAGTGAATGAGAATAAACAAAATTTTACAAATAAAAATAAAAAAACAAATTGTAATAAAATAAATATAAATACATAAATAAAAACTTATAAATAATAAGCAACAACAAAAGTAAATTAAATGCATTACAGATATTTAAGGAACAGGACTAAATAAAGTGCATAAATGTCCATTACAACAATCTCATCATTTACGTGAGATGTGTAGTGAAGTTAAAATCACATTAATAAAAAGTATAATATAGCTTATCAACATCAGCCACTCTATAGGTTATAACTCAATATAATTAAATACAACTATTTCACTAACGACTCGGAACACAAAGTTTTTTTGAGTAAAAACATAAAGTTTTACCAACCGACTTTAGTTACAAGTTGGTGACTAGTATAATATATAATTTATTAGCATATAATCTGTATTATATATCTGCATATCACACGAGAATAAATGTAACAGCAGGATGAATTATTTCCTTTATTAAAAACAGCTTCGTCTCTTTGCGCAGAATGAAGTATACAGGACGAAAAAGTGGCTCGTACTATTATAGTTCCTACTCGAAATATGCTTGATACTACCTGTTCCTAAAATACTACTGTTCCTCTGATATGCTTAGTATTTGTAATACGCGTTGTTCCTTGTGTAACGGTGATACCACTAGTATTTGAAATACCTAGTATTTTAAATACGCGTTACTGGCTGTTCCTTGCATTCCAGCGATATTTTTGTATGCCTAGTATTTGGCCTTGGCGTATTCGTTTACGTGAAACTTGCGTACTTTGTGTGTGTGTGTGTGTGGGGGGGGTGCCTCGACTCGGAACAGCGAGGGCGGCGTGTCTCGACTCGGAACAGCGTCGCCGCGAATAACAGGTATTTCAACTTTTCAGTCACTGTTACATCGGTTCCACAAAAATATCGTTCCAAAATACCTGTTACAGGTATATCGGCCCACCTCTATTTCAGACTCCTCATTGTCATTTTGTCACTAGCACTTTCACTGTTTTCTTCATCACTGATACCTTCTATATCAATTAAGAAATCGTCAGTAATATCCGACATAACACCATCTTTATCTCAGTAATACTCCCCCATTCATATAACATGGTTTCCATGTCCTGTCCAGTCAAAAGGTGTAACTAATTCAATTGCCATTTTAGTAAGTTTCCCAAGTGCATCTAACGATAAATCTCCTGTTGTATTATTATCCCATATTGTGTGCTCGTTTTTGCCCATGTTCAGAACATTCAATAGTGTTCTGATTGCACATAGATGGTAGTAATATCATATATATTTGTGTGTAATATCGTATATAGTAATATCGAAGAGATGTGTGACCAAAACCTTTCAAAATAGCGGCAATTTTAAATGTCTTTTCTTTTGGTCTGTGTGCTTCTATAAGACAGTATAGATCTTGTTTGCACAGTTTTTTATCACAGTGGATGTTGTTCCTAAGAAGCCACCGTCTCATTTCTTCTTGTAGGGCATATTTTGATGGGGCCTTGTCAGTTTGGGTACAGTGACAGGGAGCATTGTCATTACAACTATTGATTTTACTGGTAAGTTTGGTAAAAGCTTTTCATTGACCCATTTTTCAAAATTAACACTACTCATTTGTCCATGATAAACACTAGACAAACTGGCCTTGAATATAAGTTTTGCATTAGGTATAAATCCATTTCTGCTCTCTGCAGTACTGTTATTCTCTTCAATCCATTCTGATTAACGTGAATATTTTATTTGTCACTTCGCCACCCTTTCTTATGCGTTAAGTTGCTGTCTACCCATGATTCGTGTATGAACACTAGGATCTCTCCATTCTCTTTTCGATATAATTTAAGCTGCCTAAGATAACAATGTCTCCACATCACGATTTCCAGTTTTTCAATTAGTAGAGTTCTTTTACTATTAATTAGTCTTTTCCACTTAAACCCTATTTCCTTAATTATTGTTCATAAAGAACTGTTATCCTACGGAAAGTATACGTTTTCTTTCACCATGGGTAGAAGTTTTGCCACAGTCAGAACTTTTTCCTGCACTGTGTAAAAATTATGAATAATTCTTCTGATTACACATCTGTCAAACTCATCCATGCTTACACAGTGTGATTCGGTCTGGTATTTCTGCATTTTCCTGGAGTACTTAAATACTGATCCAGGCAATTTTCTAAATGCGTATTATGTTCGTTCAGTATTTTTTAAATTATGAATTCTGAAACGCCAGTGTAATATGCTGCTCTTGCTATAGCACTTATAACCTTTAGGAATATGCCCCTTTCCTTGATTCTTCATCACACTTTTCAATAACAGACAATAATTTCACATTCTTTGGAATTAATTATTTTGTTACTTTTTTGTGAAGTCATTTAAATATTACTTTCTAATGGAACTACTCATAGAAATATAATTATTAAGGTTAAATTAAATGCTTAGTAAAATTGACAACAAATAATAAAATAATTAAACAATAGGCTAACTCATAGTGAATAAGAAAACATAATTTTAACAAAGTATTCAATAAATTACACTGACATATAATGTACAAATTAACTTTATGTACAAAATCACAACTAAATACGTCTCTCAACAACTGAATAACGTTTACTGAACCAGTAATACGCCACCAACCCAAGCACACTCATTCAGTAGACTTCCCGCTCTTCAGGCGTCTTGATAGCAAAGCTGGTGCATGTACAGTAGTTGAAAGCAATGTGTGTACTGTAATCCCCACAATTTGACACCTATTATTCAGTTTATCCTAAAATGCCATGGGATTGTCTCTTGTTAATATATTGTTGCAATCTATATTAATAAATCTCAAGGGGGGGGTCTACGTTTGTCCCCGGTAATCTCAGAATCTACTGAACCGATTTCAATGAAACTTTGCACGCTGATAGCAGGTACCCAACAGAAGGTTTTCCACTTTATCTGATAACAATAGGTTAAAAAGAACCGAAGTTATTGCAAAAAACTAATTTTTTTAAACCCGCGGTGCGGCTTCGATCGCGAATAACAATAGGTTAAAAAGAACCAAAGTTGTAGCAAAAAAACTCATTTTTTAAACCCACGGCTTCGGTCGCGAATATTTGTATATGATTGTTGTGGTAACTGTCGAGTTGGTAAATTGCTAATGGTACATCTGTATTAATAATATTCTTATGGAATTCTTATCAGCATATGGAATTCGTATAAACAATACAATAATTCATTGTTTGATTATATTGTAACATTGATTATATAGTACACGTTGATTCTGACAAACCATATTCTTCGACATTTGAATATTCAGTAGGCCTATGTGCAGTAGGAATAATTAATTGTCGAGAATTATACTTAACCTACTTCATCGAGAATTATGTGATGAGCATCAGTGATGTAGTATCAGTGCCTTTTTTTGTTCATTTTATGTCACCGGTAAGTAATATGTGCAATATGTATTGTATTGTATAAATTATTAATTGCCCCCTAGAGATTTATTAGTATAGATCAAATAAATACATTTCCACTTTTTTTAGCTTTGCAATGCCAAAAAACAATCATGTTTAGGAAGATCTACTGCTGTTACGGAAAGAAAGAGGCGTCTTAGAGCATCTGAAAATGACGTCGAAGGAGTCGAAATGCAATCAGCTCTTGGAAACTCTTCAGAAAGATCTGGATTAGAAGAAGTCTCACGGTTGAAAGTCCTACGATTCATGAAAATAGATTAGCGGCACAAAGACGCAGGCAAGCGACTCTCAGATCACGAGGTCCTACTTTACGATGGAATGCAAAATTAAATAGTGGTTTAAATTATAATCCAGTTATTAACTACGCGAATGAAACAGATATTGGGTTACCGAGTATGGTTTACCCTTGTTGCAAAGCTTTAAAGTGGAAAAATGAATCACATGGATTATGTTGCTCTGCAGGAAAAGTGCGATTAGATCCCATACTTCCTCCTCCAGAACTGTTAAAATCATTATTAAATGGAGAACATCATTTATCGAAAAAACTGTTGAATGCATTAAGATCGTACAATTCAGCTTTTCAATTTACATCATTCGGAGCCAATGAAATAGTCAAAGGGAGCTTCATGCCTACTTTCAAAATTCAAGGGCAAGTATATCACCTCATGGGATCATTACTCCTCACACAAAACGAAGTACCAAAATTTCTACAGGTGTATTTCATAGCTGATTATTTACAGCAAGTTGAAACAAGAATGGATCATATTCGTAACTTGGATAAGACATTAGTAACAGAACTTAAAAATTTACTTCACGCAATCAATCCATATGTTAGTGAACTGAAAAGTGCGTTTGTGATTCATGCTGATCGAAAAGAAAATAATGAAGAGCACAGGGGTCGCTACAATGCACCGACAACTAATGAGGTCTTAGTTAACCAGGAATGCGATAAACGCGATATAATAATCCGTGCAAGGGATCATACACTACATTGAATTGCAGAAACACATCGAGCTTATATAATTAGTAAAATAGTTTACCTTTTTCTTGTCCGTCTGGTGGCCTTTTTTCTATATTTAATTCAACGCGTTTCGGGACATATGCCCCATCATCAGGATTATCCCTTGTTGAAGTTCGTCGATCGTTAAAATATTAAAAACACTGTATATACAATTTTACACATAACAATAAATATAATATAAACATAAAAAAACACATAAAATACCCAAACTTGAGACACACGCGATATCAGTGGTGCGCACCACTGATATCGCGCGTGTCTCAAGTTTGGGTATTTTATGTGTGTTTTTTTATGTTTATATTATATTTATTGTTATGTGTAAAATTGTATATACAGTGTTTTTAATATTTTAACGATCGACGAACTTCAACAAGGGATAATCCTGATGATGGGGCATATGTCCCGAAACGCGTTGAATTAAATATAGAAAAAAGGCCACCAGACGGACAAGAAAAAGGTAAACAATTTTACTAATTATATACTATAAGTGGCCTGGATACTGAAAAACATGGATCTAAAATCGAGCTTATGATGCTTTACAGTACCCTTTAATGTTTTGCAGAGGAGAAGATGGTTATCATTTTACATTAAAATTAGTCGATCCTCAGACTGGGTTACAAACTACTAAGAAAGTTTCAGCTCTGCAATTTTATTCTTACAGACTCATGATGAGAAAAGATGAGTACAATCATTTAATTTATTACAAACAGCTTCTGAATCAATATATTGTTGATATGTATGCTAAGATAGACAGAAAGGCTTAATACATCCATACTCATCAAGCTCAGTTACGAGCTGAGAATTACATAGATTTGCGAGATGCATTACGAAATAATGAAAGTAAGTTTGGATAATTTAGGCCACTTGGTCATTCTACCCTCAAGTTTCACAGGAGGTCCACGATATATGCATGAATGAACGCAAGACGCTTTTTGCTACATACGTAAATACTCGCGGCCTGATTTATTTATTACGTCCACTACAAATCCTAAGTGGAGAGAGATCGTCCAGGAGTTGCATCAAGGCTTTTCAGCTCAAGATCGACACGACTTGGTAGCACGCGTATTTCATCTGAAATTGAAGAAATTAAAGGATTTCTTAGTGAAAGGTAAAATTTTTGGCTCAGTTGTCTGCTACATGTACAGCGTAGAGTGGCAAAAAAGAAGTTTGCCGCATGCACATATTTTGCTCTGGTTAGAAGAAAAAATACGACCAGATCAGATAGATTCTGTGATTAGTGCAAAGCTGCCGGACCCTGATAAAGATCCAGAGCTTTATGATATAGTTAAAACACATATGATTCATGGGCCATGTGGAACAATTAATGCACAGTCACCATGTATGAAGGAGGGTCAGTGTACTAAATGATATCCTAAATTGCTTACAAAATAAACGACGATAAATGATGACAGCTACCCTAATTATCGCCGACTAAGTCCTGAAGATGGAGGTTTTCAGTGTGAAATCCGTTTGAGAGATGAGATTTTGATAGTTGACAATAGATGGGTAGCTCCATACTCACCAGTGCTTTCACGAGCTTTTGGTGCTCACATTAATGTTGAATTGTGTAGTAGTGTAAAATCCATTACATATATATATATTACATTTAATATTTATACATAAATTTACCTCAAGATGTTATTTTTCTATTTGGAACATGTTTCGGGTACTATCTTGTACCCATCCTCAGCCTTCTGGTTTTTTTGTCTGGTGAAGTACATATGTGTTGTTGGTTGACTATTGTGGCTTCCTGTTGGCTTCTGGTATTTCAAGTTGGTTTTATTGTGTGTGATTGTGGTGTATGTGTTAGTTTTTTGTGTATTTTCAATGTTGAGTGCTTTGAATATTGTTTCATGTTTTGTATTGATTTGTATTTGTTCAGGTATTAGTTTGTTTTCTGTTTTATGTTTGTATATTTGTAAATTTTCCCATATGTTCATTATGGTGCCTTTGTGTGGTATATGTTTTATTAGTGTTACATTGGTTATGTCTGGGAATTCATGTCCTGTGTTTATTGCATGTGTGGCTAAATTGGGTTTATATATTTCTGGTTTTTTGTATGCATTTAGGTGTTCAAAATAACGTTTTTTCAGCTGTTTTTTTGTTTGTCCTATATAACATTTATTGCAATCTTGGCATTCAATTTTGTATATACCATTAGTTGTTGTATTATCTTTGTTGTGTGATCTATTTAGATTTTGTAATTTATTTTTATTAGTTTTGTATGCTATTTTTATATCTGTGTTTTTAAATAGTTTTGTTAGTTTTGTCATTTTATTATTTATATATGTGAATGTGGCCCATTTTTTGTTGTTGTTATTATTTATGTGTTGTTCAGTTTGATTAATTCTTAATTGTTCAGTTTTTATTTTGTATTTGATTTTATTTTCTATTTTGATCATAGTATTTTTATTGTATCCATTTTCGTAACCAATTTGGTATATTATATTTCTTTCTTTGTCAGTTTCTTGTTTGTTTAGGGGTATTTTGTACATTCTGTTAAATAACGAATAAAATGCTGCCATTTTATGTTGTGGTGGGTGGTCAGAATGGTTAGGTATTGTGAACTTACGTTTATTTTGATTTATAGATACGATATATTATATCTCACAAATGTGGTTATGTATACAAAACTAGGACGCCATCTTTGTTACATAAATCAAGGGCCAGAATTTTGTTACGCGAAGTTATTAGGAAACGGAAATTGCTTGAAATAACAAAACAGCTGTTCTAATTGTTACCAATGAAATACCCCTTTTTATTCTTTACTTTGTTACATAACAGTTTTTCAAAACCAACTTTAACCCTTCCAAAAACATAATGTATAATAATAAATTTGATTAAGTTTAATGATTATACAATAATAATATATATATTTATCTAGTGGTGCTCAACCCAGCACTTAGGAATTACTACACACACACACAACCACTCGCTCTTCCATACTCAGGGTACAAACTTTTATGAATTGCGGAGCTCCTTTTAAATATATTGAAATTTTAAATAATTTTGTAAATAATTGATTTCTACAATAAAATTTTATATTGGGATTTAATGTGTACAAGGAACGCTCTCACCCATTTCGTGTCTGTCCTGGTTGTTATAGCTGGTGCGGTAAAACTTCGCGAACTTTACCGCGAGTTTTACGTATACTCGTAACGGTCACATTTTGGTAGTTGACGCACTTATACTGTTTATTAACCACCTACAGTGGTCTAAAAAGTTAAAATTCACCCGTAAGTGACGGGTTGCCGGCCGGCGTTGATCAGAGCTGCAGATGAAATGACGACAATTCTTTGTTGGATTTTGCGGAAGTGGGGTGAACCTACGTCACAATCCCATTGTTTAAATTGTTGACCACGTCGTGTTGTCGTTGTCAACACATTCTCCGCCTCTGACGTAATTAAGGTTTGGCTTGCTTATCGCAATAACTGCACACTGTTTTTGTGATGTTACACAGTTTTTTGCTATGAATTGTTTCAAATCCTGACAAATATTGTGATATAGTCCACTCCCTGCAGATTCGTATCGGGTGTTTAAGGTTGGGTTTAGTATGACAAAAATAGAAAAATACAATATTTATATTCTAGTTACCATATTTAAGGTAATTCCAAAAATGTACCATGATTGTACCATCACAAAACCCCCTCAATGAAAGATGGTGTGACGAAGCACACAAACTTTCATTGACCCTTTCATACTTCCTAAAGGGATCAGCCAGGACAAGTCGCCACAACCCCCTTACAAATTTACATAAAAAATAACAACAACTCACCCTTGGTCTGGTGATGATGACCGTACCTAGATGACCTTACTGGACTTCTCCTACGAGATCCCAACACCATAAGGCCACTTAGGCTCTTAACGCCCCTGCTCTGACGCGTTGGCCAGCTCAGGACCGCTGTCACACCACCAAACACTGAAACAATATATAATAAATATTAAAATAGTGGCTTAGTAAATCACTCCATCCTCAACTGATCTGGTTCCCCTTAGCTAAGTGCTGGTTTGTGCCAATAAGCACTGGGTTGGCTTAATATATTTATAAAATTATAATCCTCAAGAATTAAAAAGAATATCTCTTTTTCATATTACAAACCCTGAGTTGCAAAATGGTTTCGATTCCTATCGATAATATTTATCTTCATTCTTTTACAATTACTAGAATTGTAACATAAGCACATTAATATAATATAGTTACCAAAATTGAATAAAATATAATTGAAAATATAATAGGAAAATTAGACATTATAATCTCCCAAATTTGGAGAAAAACAAATTATAAAAGAATTAATAACCTGGTATATTTATTTATTGAATACTCTCAGTGAATGATAAAACAACAAATTCTTATTATTATTATTATTATTATTATTAACAGGTAATTATCTGGCTTATTTGTATTATTAACAGCGCCAGTTAAAAGAAAAATTTTTTTTTTTTTTTTCTACACATTATTCCCATGTTATAACATCATGTTGAAATTTCTATAACATAAATACATTTTACATAATAATAATACATTAATAATTAACAATTTTAATTCAATTTGAAAATAGAATAAAATTTACAATTTCACTTAAGTCATTAATTAGACATCAATTTTATTATAATGAATTATTAATATTTATTTCAAATTTATTATTAGTATTCATACTACATTATTATTATTATTTCATTATTCACTTCTTACTTCCTCTATACTCTGAACTTCCTACCTACCTAACTACCTAACCTTTCACCTTCTATCTCTGTTTAGTCTGGATAACTCCTATATTCACTATACTTCTATTTTTTATAATTTTACTCACCTTCTTCTAACTGACCATCAAATTTACCTATCATGACACCAATATCTCAATTATATACTCCATTACTACTTTCATTTAATCCTATGGCACCGCTCGTCTTTGCACTGGGTTGGGTGTTCCCTAACTGGCTATATACATCTCTAATATTTTGCCCTTCCAAAAATTTCGGCAAACACTCCCTTAAACTACGCTATTACCTGCCACAACACTATTGGTTGGCTACTCTTTATCACCTCACCCCCACTACAGAATTCATCAACAACAAATATATGTTTATACCTTTACTTAAACACCTTTTCTACAAATAATCACTAACTACTGTGTCCCTAAATATCTAATAATTCTCTTTGTATTTCCTTAAAAATTCTTATCTTTCTAACTTCATTTACATTAATTGCATAACTCACCTGCATTTATCTATACCCAGGCTCTATCCCTGTTTAAACACTTACTGTAATCATTGACAATTCTCTTAGAAAATTCCTCTCTTACCTACTTATAACAATACCTCTTTTCAAAATTCAAATATATATTCTTACTTAAACATTATTATTATTCATCAGTAATTACTTTCATTACCAATTAAAAATTAAAATTATTATTATTAAACATGTTATATATGTACAATATATAATAATACATACTGATGTAAATATACCTGTAATACATAATACATATCAAAAATACATGGATATATAAATACAGTGAATACAATGAAAAATATACACTCCAACTTCATTATTGTGTCATTAATCGAAATCAGTCCATAGCAGTCCAATTCAATACCACTTTTCATATTATTATTTAATGTTCATTTCACAATACAACAGTCTATCCACCATCATTAAACAACAACCGAATCTTAGGTCTATATAAATTCTTATTTAATAAATAGATTTTATTACTAGATACATTATATTCGTACTCCTTTATGAAACGGTTATTAAACAAATATTTCCAGTCACGATCAAGTAGAGTTCCGTTTATCTCAGTATCATATGTCATTAATCGGTTTATACTATAATTATCCCCATAATATTCCACCACAGGTAAGTACCTAATGTCTTTATTCTCATTTCTTGTTATTTCCAATTTATTGTTATTATCAGGTAAGTATACATCATTTTCATATACCACATCTAACCCTAACCTTTCTAACAATTGTCTGTAATTTCTGTTTACTTTAAATATTTCTATTACTCTCCTACTCTCACAATATCTCTCTATACTTTCTCTCTCAATACATTTCTCTCCATAACACCAAAATACACTTTCTCTCTCCAGATATGCAGGGGTCCCTATCATAAAATTGTTGCACCTCTTCTTAGGTACACAAAAACATAAAGAAACTTTATTTGTAGAACTATCGTCTATCAAATATAAATTAAAGGCATTCTTATCCTTATAACAATTACATGAAGACTTGTCTTCACCCCCTGATACAACATTAAAAGAAAATTCTACCCCCTGCATTCCTTGTACTAAAATACTTTCTCTCAACTTTCTTTCTGACTTCATAAATTCAAATATTTCATTATCATTCATTATACTTTCATTATCATGTTTATCCTTTTCTAACACCACAATCTTACTACTTGTATTATTTGGATTATCTATACTACATTCATTATTGGAATTATTATTTTTAAATAGGGTTATATTCAGTACAGCATTTTGCTGGGTACCGCTATTGACTTTCTGGGTTTCTACTTGATTTTCTACCATATTTAAATTATCTAGTTTTGTAATAAGCTGGTCACATTTTTTAATAAGTTGATTGTGACCTAATTTTATTTCATTTTTCATCTCATTGAAATTAATTTCAAAACTATTTTGAATTTCTTTAATTTCGTTATTCTGAACATCTAGTTTTTTGTCTAATTTTAATAGTAATTGCATCATTGCATTAGTTTCATCTTTATTACTATCTGATATAGTTGAAATGGATGTATTGACTTTAGTTATCTCTGCAGACACAGGCATATTTGCCTCGTCAGTCTGACTAATTGGGTTTAATTGAATATCCATTTCACCAGTTAAATTTATCTCAGAGGTACTGGTTTCTACTACAATATTGTCACTAGTACTCATGTTGGCAATTTTGCAATACCTGCATGCATACAATTGTATAACCTAATTGTGGGGTTATGTTTACGAATTATAAAATTTTGTGTCCGTTACCTCAAGCAATTTGTTCCGTTCTTTCTAGGCGTACATTAGGTAATAATATGTTTAAATAATACCACCTAATGTCCCTGTTCGCCGGCAGCCACCTGTGAACTTACGTTTATTTTGATTTATAGATACGATATATTATATCTCACAAATGTGGTTATGTATACAAAACTAGGACGCCATCTTTGTTACATAAATCAAGGGCCAGAATTTCGTTACGCGAAGTTATTAGGAAACGGAAATTGCTTGAAATAACAAAACAGCTGTTCTAATTGTTACCAATGAAATACCCCTTTTTATTCTTTACTTTGTTACATAACAGTTTTTCAAAACCAACTTTAACCCTTCCAAAAACATAATGTATAATAATAAATTTGATTAAGTTTAATGATTATACAATAATAATATATATATTTATCTAGTGGTGCTCAACCCAGCACTTAGGAATTACTACACACACACACAACCACTCGCTCTTCCATACTCAGGGTACAAACTTTTATGAATTGCGGAGCTCCTTTTAAATATATTGAAATTTTAAATAATTTTGTAAATAATTGATTTCTACAATAAAATTTTATATTGGGATTTAATGTGTACAAGGAACGCTCTCACCCATTTCGTGTCTGTCCTGGTTGTTATAGCTGGTGCGGTAAAACTTCGCGAACTTTACCGCGAGTTTTACGTATACTCGTAACGGTCACATTTTGGTAGTTGACGCACTTATACTGTTTATTAACCACCTACAGTGGTCTAAAAAGTTAAAATTCACCCGTAAGTGACGGGTTGCCGGCCGGCGTTGATCAGAGCTGCAGATGAAATGACGACAATTCTTTGTTGGATTTTGCGGAAGTGGGGTGAACCTACGTCACAATCCCATTGTTTAAATTGTTGACCACGTCGTGTTGTCGTTGTCAACACATTCTCCGCCTCTGACGTAATTAAGGTTTGGCTTGCTTATCGCAATAACTGCACACTGTTTTTGTGATGTTACACAGTTTTTTGCTATGAATTGTTTCAAATCCTGACAAATATTGTGATATAGTCCACTCCCTGCAGATTCGTATCGGGTGTTTAAGGTTGGGTTTAGTATGACAAAAATAGAAAAATACAATATTTATGTTCTAGTTACCATATTTAAGGTAATTCCAAAAATGTACCATGATTGTACCATCACAGTATAATGATGTTAGTGGAAGTTGGTTTTCTATATATTGCGTATTGTATGTGTTTGTTGTATCTTGTGATGGTTATGTCTAAATAGTTGATTTTGTTATGTTTTTCTTTTTCTTCTGTGAATTGTATTTTGGGATGTATGTTATTGATTTGTTTCAGTATGTTCTCTGCATTTGTGTTTTTGTTATTTGATACATATAGTCCATCAAATTTTGTATTTTGGTGTCTATGTGTTGTAGGAATATTTCTGCTATTATGCTTGATAATGGTGATCCCTTTGCTAAACCTTCTTTCTGTTGATAAATTTTGCTATTAAATTTAAAGTAATTTTGTTTTAGTATTAGTTGGAGACTATTTTTTATTTCGGTTATATATTGTTTGTTTTCATTTTGTTCTTTAAGTTTGTTTATTATTATGTCAATTGTTTCTTCTACTGGGATATTGGTGTACATGTTTGTTATGTCATGTGATGTGAAAAATGTATTTTCATTTATATTTATTATTTTTAGTTTGTCTATTAATTTGTATGTATTTTTTATGTTATGATGGTTATTTGTTAGATGGTTACTGTTTAGTTTTTGTGCTATTAGACACCAAAATACAAAATATCATAAAAACACATGACCCAAATGGCATATGGATAAGATATGTAGATGATGGACTATATGTATCAAATAACAAAAACACAAATGCAGAGAACATACTGAAACAAATCAATAACATACATCCCAAAATACAATTCACAGAAGAAAAAGAAAAACATAACAAAATCAACTATTTAGATATAACCATCACAAGATACAACAAACACATACAATACGCAATATATAGAAAACCAACTTCCACTAACATCATTATACCTAACCATTCTGACCACCCACGACAACATAAAATGGCAGCATTTTATTCGTTATTTAACAGAATGTACAAAATACCCCTAAACAAACAAGAAACTGATAAAGAAAGAAATATAATATACCAAATTGGTTATGAAAATGGATACAATAAAAATACTATGATCAAAATAGAAAATAAAATCAAATACAAAATAAAAACTGAACAATTAAGAATTAATCAAACTGAACAACACATAAATAATAACAACAACAAAAAATGGGCCACATTCACATACATAAATAATAAAATGACAAAACTAACAAAACTATTTAAAAACACAGATATAAAAATAGCATACAAAACTAATAAAAATAAATTACAAAATCTAAATAGATCACACAACAAAGATAATACAACAACTAACGGTATATACAAAATTGAATGCCAAGATTGCAATAAATGTTATATAGGACAAACAAAAAAACAGCTGAAAAAACGTTATTTTGAACACCTAAATGCATACAAAAAACCAGAAATATATAAATCCAATTTAGCCACACATGCAATAAACACAGGACATGAATTCCCAGACATAACCAATGTAACACTAATAAAACATATACCACACAAAGGCACCATAATGAACATATGGGAAAATTTACAAATATACAAACATAAAACAGAAAACAAACGAATACCTGAACAAATACAAATCAATACAAAACTTGACACAATATTCAAAGCACTCAACATTGAAAATACACAAAAAACTAACACATACACCACAATCACACACAATAAAACCAACTTGAAATACCAGAAGCCAACAGGAAGCCACAATAGTCAACCAACAACACATATGTACTTCACCAGACAAAAAACCGGAAGGCTGAGGATGGGTACAAGATAGTACCCGAAACATGTTCCAAATAGAAAAATAACATCTTAAGGTAAATTTATGTATAAATATTAAATGTATTATATACATCAAAAAACGGACTGTAGCAGAAAGTGATTGAAATATATATATATATTAAAACGTGACAATTTGGCAAATTTAATTTAATTTAAATTTGTGGAGTCCTTCGATCTTGGAGCACCAAATTTAAACAACGTTACATATACATAAATAGGGGGTCAGGTGTATCTGCAATAAGAACTCTACGGAACTTGAAACAGTAATTAAAATTTATTTGATACTATAAAAAAATATGTGCACATGGCACTGACTTCGATTTAAAAAAACATTAGTTATTATTTGTTATAATGCCGTAAGGCTTAAGATATATACATCCTTACTAACTAAACATTCTATGCTACTAAATAGTATATAAAAGAAAAATCTCATTTTTAGACTACTCAGTCTATTAATATGTTTCAAAATCAATTTTTAAACCTTTTTTTCTATATATGGTACGTACTCAAAAGATTAATAGTTATTACTTCTCAGTACTGTTTTCTCAAATACTAATTGTTTTTATTTATATTCTTTGTAATCATTTTATATCATATTAATTTGAGCTCTTGTTACGTTAATCGTATTTCTAAAACATCTATGATTTTTAACTCTACTATACAAGAAATATTACTCTTATTTTTAAATAAAATATTAATGTCTTTAACTGTCTTTGTATACTGTGTATGATTAAGATATGAATAAGTTGTCTATCACCTTATTGTCGTCAATCATACTCGATCATTTTTGTTCCATCGGTGTTCATCTTCGTCTCGCCTCCAGCGTCGGCTGTCTCTCTTCTCCTCTTGTCCAGCGTCGGCTGTCTCTCACTCTCTCGTCCTCTCCTCTTGTCCAGCGTCGTATCGCTATGGAACTTCTTCTCTTGTCCAGCGTCGTATCGCTATGGAACTTCTTCTCTTGTCCAGCGTAGTATCGCTATAGAACTTCTTCTCTTGTGTAGCGTTGTATCGCTATGGAACTTCTTCAGTAGTGCTGTTATTAATTACAATGTTTGTCTTATAGCTTGGTTACGTATTTGTACATAACTGGCAATTTAAACTGTTTATAAAAATATTAATAAATATGCCATGCTGACGGGCATAAGCTCCCGCTGCATCGTGGATGATTCAAGAAAGAGAATCACTGAAGCTTGCGTGTCCTATTTATACCCATGTCTTGGTCGACACCCTTCAGTGATACAAAATCGACATGTTAGAAACTGTCTTTGGCGTCAGTTCCCCCACTCTTTGTCAAATTCACTATTTTTTATATTTCTGCGAATTGCAGAGTCCTGTAAGTATTTTTTTATACTTATCTTATAACTAATTTTACAACACATGTTCATTATAATTTTGGACATTGCAACTTAACCCTTTTGATTTGTACCTTGAATTAGGGTGGCTTTACAAACAGCTGATTTGACTGGTTTCAATGACCTCTGTTTTATGTGTAGAACTTCTTAAATGACGTTGCGTGGAATTTACCAATTTCTTTCTTCTGTATCTCATCATATACAATGAAAGTGTTCTGTCCCACTCGCTGTCTTAACGTATACGGTCCATTATAAAGTCTGAAGAATTTCTTCGCCGTATTATCACTCCTTTTTCCCACTGGATTTGCTTTGAGTAGTATACTTTCTCCCACGTTGAATTGTTGTAACTTGTGAGTTAGATTAAATCTCTCTATTCTCTTGTTACCTCTCTCTCTTATTCGTTGCTTTGCCTATTCAATTTTCACACTTATTGGTACAGGTACATTTTGGTTATTAGGTTTGTTTAGATATTTAGTCCAAAATCTGGTTGGCTTCTTATCTTCTTCTAATTCCATTGGAGTGTATCCTGTTGCTTCACTATAATTTTCGTTAATGGCTTTTTCAATAAATGGTAAATATTCTGCCCATTTATTGTGTTGATTATGGCAATATATTCGTAAATATTTACCTAATTCTTTGTTAACTCTCTCAGCAAGGTTTCCTTGAGGATGTCTTATGGATGTGAGTACTGGTTGTATTCCATTTTCCCTTAACGTCCTCTCCCATTTTTCACTTTGGAATTGCACACCTTAATCACTGAGTATCTTCTTCATTTTTCCATATAACGGAATATATTTTTGCAGTAGTATCTTTAGAACAACTTTGGTTGTGGGTCGCATAATTGGGTACAGTCGGACTGCCTTGGAAAACACATCGATACATACCAATATGTGCTTCACACCTCGACTTGATCGTGGTAATGGTCCCAGAAAATCCACTGCAATTAGCTCTCCTTTGTTTTCCTTCTGTATACTCTGCATTCCTACATAGGTGTGTAAATTCGGTCCTTAATTTTACATTAACTTACTCATACATTCTTACCTTCGCTTCTAAACTTCCTTAGCTCTTTTCTTAACATGACATTACTTTATCTAGTACATTACTTATACACTACATTAACATTCATTACCTTTTATTACCTTTCTTTAACATTACCTTTCTGATCGCTACAACTTTCTTGAAATACACTTCCATAACAGAATACTCTTTTAGCTCGTAGTGCGTCGCATGATCGGTTACAGAGGAACTGTCTTGGAAAACAACGATATTTTTCTCGAAGTCCTTAATCCTAAGTAGTCTCTGCCCTTATGACTTTTCACTCTCGCTTTCTTCTGTGTCCTTGTATCTTCGATAAGTGTTCGCTTGATCAGCCGTTCTAATAATTATGGCAATTATTGCTCATCTTAATCATTTCTTCATATTTATAACATATCAATAACATTCCTTACTTTCTTAAATATTTCTCTACAATAGCATTCCTTACCATCACTAATACATTTCTTAATTAACCCTTTCAAATAATATTCCTTATAACATTTCTTAATTATACTCTCTTATATTATTACACATATTATTTCTCATTTAAAAATAATTATTTAAGTTCGGTTCGGTGTGTCGTTAGAACTGACACCCCTCATTATAACAATTGCATTGTTGTACACAGGAAATTCATTGTGTTCACCCTCGTGTAAACAACGTCCGCGGTCCATTGTATTAATCCCTTGTTTGTGTGCGTACTCACCTTGTGAACGTTTGTTTGGATCGTAGAAGTCACCTGTTCATTGAGCAATGTTTTCATCTTGCCTCTCGGCCACACAAAATCTACCCTCTTTCTCTCGTTACAAATGCTTCGCTCTTTCTCACTTCTCTCGTCCCTAGTTTGGTTGAGTGAACTTACCTGACCAGTTGTCGACGGTTTTTTCATACGTCGTTTACGATAACCTCTGTAGTTTTCATACTTACAGTTATAATTATCGTTATTATAATTATTGTGCGTATATCTAACATCATATTTACCACAATTTTGCGTAGTGTTTCGTCTAGATAACTTACTACGTTTCTTGTTAAGCCTACAGTGATATTTATCTCCGTAAGTGTGGTGTTTTATGTGTTTCAAATGTGTCATCTTGTGTGATTTACTATTGTGTGTGTGCCTCACACTTGGAATATCGCTATTAATAAGGTATGTTTTATTAACCTTTATTTGCTTCTCCTCCTTAATGTTAATTATTTTTTTATAATTATCATTAGTAATTACACATGTATTTTCAATTTGTATGAATTCTTCACATACTATCTTTTCACATATTAGCTCCGTTTGTTTATTAATTATTCCACAGACATTTTCTGCGATCTTGTCAATACGTACATTTGTATTAACAATTTTTTCGGTTAACTGTGCAGTACCGTTAATTATACTTTGTTTTATTTCAAGATTATCAATCTTTAACTCTTCTAGACTCTATGTAATTTTTATGGTGTCCTGTCTAAAATTTTCGGACTGTAGCTCTAATTCATTTTCTAAACTTTCTGTTTGTTTTGCTAATTTATTTTCTAAGCTTTCTGTTTGTTTCTTATTAGATTCTTTTAATTCGTCTAATTTAGCATTTAAATTTTCCGTTTGTTTTGTACTTATTTCATCGACCCAGGCACGCATCATCATTTGGAATGCCTCGACGTCTAAATTTCTTGGAGTCGTCATGTTGAAGTATTATTAAAATATTTATTTAATAGTAATTCTTTAAAAATTATTATTGATAACCGTTCCCTACTTATTTATTTATTTCTGTATTTTTATTAATAGTTATTATTAATACTCATTACAGTTACACCTGTTACATAGACAACAATATTATTTGTGGTGGGCGCCAGCTGTGTGATTACACAACAATTAACATTACATTCAGTTACTGTTTACTACAAATAATAATTACATATTATAAATTTTTCATTTAACACTCTTTATATATTTTAGAGCAACCATTTAGCTACATAAAAAAAATTTAATAGTCAAATGATGGGTATCGGGTCATACATTCATGATCTACAATTTATGTCACAAATTTTTGTACATAAATTTAGTCATGTCATGCCCCACGTTGGGTGCCAAATTTATATAACGTGACAATTTGGCAAATTTAATTTAATTTAAATTTGTGGAGTCCTTCGATCTTGGAGCACCAAATTTAAACAACGTTACATATACATAAATAGGGGGTCAGGTGTATCTGCAATAAGAACTCTACGGAACTTGAAACAGTAATTAAAATTTATTTGATACGATAAAAAAATATGTGCACATGGCACTGACTTCGATTTAAAAAAACATTAGTTATTATTTGTTATAATGCCGTAAGGCTTAAGATATATACATCCTTACTAACTAAACATTCTATGCTACTAAATAGTATATAAAAGAAAAATCTCATTTTTAGACTACTCAGTCTATTAATATGTTTCAAAATCAATTTTTAAATCTTTTTTTCTATATATGGTACGTACTCAAAAGATTAATAGTTATTACTTCTCAGTACTGTTTTCTCAAATACTAATTGTTTTTATTTATATTCTTTGTAATCATTTTATATCATATTAATTTGAGCTCTTGTTACGTTAATCGTATTTCTAAAACATCTATGATTTTTAACTCTACTATACAAGAAATATTACTCTTATTTTTAAATAAAATATTAATGTCTTTAACTGTCTTTGTATACTGTGTATGATTAAGATATGAATAAGTTGTCTATCACCTTATTGTCGTCAATCATACTCGATCATTTTTGTTCCATCGGTATTCATCTTCGTCTCGCCTCCAGCGTCGGCTGTCTCTCTTCTCCTCTTGTCCAGCGTCGGCTGTCTCTCACTCTCTCGTCCTCTCCTCTTGTCCACCAGCGTCGTATCGCTATGGAACTTCTTCTCTTGTCCAGCGTCGTATCGCTATGGAACTTCTTCTCTTGTCCAGCGTAGTATCGCTATAGAACTTCTTCTCTTGTGTAGCGTCGTATCGCTATGGAACTTCTTCAGTAGTGCTGTTATTAATTACAATGTTTGTCTTATAGCTTGGTTACGTATTTGTACATAACTGGCAATTTAAACTGTTTATAAAAATATTAATAAATATGCCGTGCTGACGGGCATAAGCTCCCGCTGCATCGTGGATGATTCAAGAAAGAGAATCACTGAAGCTTGCGTGTCCTATTTATACCCATGTCTTGGTCGACACCCTTCAGTGATACAAAATCGACATGTTAGAAACTGTCTTTGGCGTCAGTTCCCCCACTCTTTGTCAAATTCACTATTTTATATATTTCTGCGAATTGCAGAGTCCTGTAAGTATTTTTTTATACTTATCTTATAACTAATTTTACAACACATGTTCATTATAATTTTGGACATTGCAACTTAACCCTTTTGATTTGTACCTTGAATTAGGGTGGCTTTACAAACAGCTGATTTGACTGGTTTCAATGACCTCTGTTTTATGTGTAGAACTTCTTAAATGACGTTGCGTGGAATTTACCAATTTCTTTCTTCTGTATCTCATCATATACAATGAAAGTGTTCTGTCCCACTCGCTGTCTTAACGTATACGGTCCATTATAAAGTCTGAAGAATTTCTTCGCCGTATTATCACTCCTTTTTCCCACTGGATTTGCTTTGAGTAGTATACTTTCTCCCACGTTGAATTGTTGTAACTTGTGAGTTAGATTAAATCTCTCTATTCTCTTGTTACCTCTCTCTCTTATTCGTTGCTTTGCCTATTCAATTTTCACACTTATTGGTACAGGTACATTTTGGTTATTAGGTTTGTTTAGATATTTAGTCCAAAATCTGGTTGGCTTCTTATCTTCTTCTAATTCCATTGGAGTGTATCCTGTTGCTTCACTATAATTTTCGTTAATGGCTTTTTCAATAAATGGTAAATATTCTGCCCATTTATTGTGTTGATTATGGCAATATATTCGTAAATATTTACCTAATTCTTTGTTAACTCTCTCAGCAAGGTTTCCTTGAGGATGTCTTATGGATGTGAGTACTGGTTGTATTCCATTTTCCCTTAACGTCCTCTCCCATTTTTCACTTTGGAATTGCACACCTTGATCACTGAGTATCTTCTTCATTTTTCCATATAACGGAATATATTTTTGCAGTAGTATCGTTAGAACAACTTTGGTTGTGGGTCGCATAATTGGGTACAGTCGGACTGCCTTGGAAAACACATCGATACATACCAATATGTGCTTCACACCTCGACTTGATCGTGGTAATGGTCCCAGAAAATCCACTGCAATTAGCTCTCCTTTGTTTTCCTTCTGTATACTCTGCATTCCTACATATGTGTGTAAATTCGGTCCTTAATTTTACATTAACTTACTCATACATTCTTACCTTCGCTTCTAAACTTCCTTAGCTCTTTTCTTAACATGACATTACTTTATCTAGTACATTACTTATACACTACATTAACATTCATTACCTTTTATTACCTTTCTGATCGCTACAACTTTCTTGAAATACACTTCCGTAACAGAATACTCTTTTAGCTCGTAGTGCGTCGCATGATCGGTTACAGAGGAACTGTCTTGGAAAACAACGATATTTTTCTCGAAGTCCTTAATCCTAAGTAGTCTCTGCCCTTATGACTTTTCACTCTCGCTTTCTTCTGTATCCTTGTATCTTCGATAAGTGTTCGCTTGATCAGCCGTTCTAATAATTATGGCAATTATTGCTCATCTTAATCATTTCTTCATATTTATAACATATCAATAACATTCCTTACTTTCTTAAATATTTCTCTACAATAGCATTCCTTACCATCACTAATACATTTCTTAATTAACCCTTTCAAATAATATTCCTTATAACATTTCTTAATTATACTCTCTTATATTATTACACATATTATTTCTCATTTAAAAATAATTATTTAAGTTCGGTTCGGTGTGTCGTTAGAACTGACACCCCTCATTATAACAATTGCATTGTTGTACACAGGAAATTCATTGTGTTCACCCTCGTGTAAACAACGTCCGCGGTCCATTGTATTAATCCCTTGTTTGTGTGCGTACTCACCTTGTGAACGTTTGTTTGGATCGTAGAAGTCACCTGTTCATTGAGCAATGTTTTCATCTTGCCTCTCGGCCACACAAAATCTACCCTCTTTCTCTCGTTACAAATGCTTCGCTCTTTCTCACTTCTCTCGTCCCTAGTTTGGTTGAGTGAACTTACCTGACCAGTTGTCGACGGTTTTTTCATACATCGTTTACGATAACCTCTGTAGTTTTCATACTTACAGTTATAATTATCGTTATTATAATTATTGTGCGTATATCTAACATCATATTTACCACAATTTTGCGTAGTGTTTCGTCTAGATAACTTACTACGTTTCTTGTTAAGCCTACAGTGATATTTATCTCCGTAAGTGTGGTGTTTTATGTGTTTCAAATGTGTCATCTTGTGTGATTTACTATTGTGTGTGTGCCTCACACTTGGAATATCGCTATTAATAAGGTATGTTTTATTAACCTTTATTTGCTTCTCCTCCTTAATGTTAATTATTTTTTTATAATTATCATTAGTAATTACACATGTATTTTCAATTTGTATGAATTCTTCACATACTATCTTTTCACATATTAGCTCCGTTTGTTTATTAATTATTCCACAGACATTTTCTGCGATCTTGTCAATACGTACATTTGTATTAACAATTTTTTCGGTTAACTGTGCAGTACCGTTAATTATACTTTGTTTTATTTCAAGATTATCAATCTTTAACTCTTCTAGACTCTATGTAATTTTTATGGTGTCCTGTCTAAAATTTTCGGACTGTAGCTCTAATTTATTTTCTAAACTTTCTGTTTGTTTTGCTAATTTATTTTCTAAGCTTTCTGTTTGTTTCTTATTAGATTCTTTTAATTCGTCTAATTTAGCATTTAAATTTTCCGTTTGTTTTGTACTTATTTCATCGACCCAGGCACGCATCATCATTTGGAATGCCTCGACGTCTAAATTTCTTGGAGTCGTCATGTTGAAGTATTATTAAAATATTTATTTAATAGTAATTCTTTAAAAATTATTATTGATAACCGTTCCCTACTTATTTATTTATTTCTGTATTTTTATTAATAGTTATTATTAATACTCATTACAGTTACACCTGTTACATAGACAACAATATTATTTGTGGTGGGCGCCAGCTGTGTGATTACACAACAATTAACATTACATTCAGTTACTGTTTACTACAAATAATAATTACATATTATAAATTTTTCATTTAACACTCTTTATATATTTTAGAGCAACCATTTAGCTACATAAAAAAAATTTAATAGTCAAATGATGGGTATCGGGTCATACATTCATGATCTACAATTTATGTCACAAATTTTTGTACATAAATTTAGTCATGTCATGCCCCACGTTGGGCGCCAAATTTATATAACGTGACAATTTGGCAAATTTAATTTAATTTAAATTTGTGGAGTCCTTCGATCTTGGAGCACCAAATTTAAACAACGTTACATATACATAAATAGGGGGTCAGGTGTATCTGCAATAAGAACTCTACGGAACTTGAAACAGTAATTAAAATTTATTTGATACGATAAAAAAATATGTGCACATGGCACTGACTTCGATTTAAAAAAACATTAGTTATTATTTGTTATAATGCCGTAAGGCTTAAGATATATACATCCTTACTAACTAAACATTCTATGCTACTAAATAGTATATAAAAGAAAAATCTCATTTTTAGACTACTCAGTCTATTAATATGTTTCAAAATCAATTTTTAAATCTTTTTTTCTATATATGGTACGTACTCAAAAGATTAATAGTTATTACTTCTCAGTACTGTTTTCTCAAATACTAATTGTTTTTATTTATATTCTTTGTAATCATTTTATATCATATTAATTTGAGCTCTTGTTACGTTAATCGTATTTCTAAAACATCTATGATTTTTAACTCTACTATACAAGAAATATTACTCTTATTTTTAAATAAAATATTAATGTCTTTAACTGTCTTTGTATACTGTGTATGATTAAGATATGAATAAGTTGTCTATCACCTTATTGTCGTCAATCATACTCGATCATTTTTGTTCCATCGGTGTTCATCTTCGTCTCGCCTCCAGCGTCGGCTGTCTCTCTTCTCCTCTTGTCCAGCGTCGGCTGTCTCTCACTCTCTCATCCTCTCCTCTTGTCCACCAGCGTCGTATCGCTATGGAACTTCTTCTCTTGTCCAGCGTCGTATCGCTATGGAACTTCTTCTCTTGTCCAGCGTAGTATCGCTATAGAACTTCTTCTCTTGTGTAGCGTCGTATCGCTATGGAACTTCTTCAGTAGTGCTGTTATTAATTACAATGTTTGTCTTATAGCTTGGTTACGTATTTGTACATAACTGGCAATTTAAACTGTTTATAAAAATATTAATAAATATGCCGTGCTGACGGGCATAAGCTCCCGCTGCATCGTGGATGATTCAAGAAAGAGAATCACTGAAGCTTGCGTGTCCTATTTATACCCATGTCTTGGTCGACACCCTTCAGTGATACAAAATCGACATGTTAGAAACTGTCTTTGGCGTCAGTTCCCCCACTCTTTGTCAAATTCACTATTTTTTATATTTCTGCGAATTGCAGAGTCCTGTAAGTATTTTTTTATACTTATCTTATAACTAATTTTACAACACATGTTCATTGTAATTTTGGACATTGCAACTTAACCCTTTTGATTTGTACACAGTTATTTCACTATTGCACTTGTACGGCGTGTCACTTTCGCGTGGTTTTCGCACACAGTATTTATTAAATTTATTTACATTTTATGGTGCTTTTGGATTTTAATTCTTAATTCTAGTTTATGAATAATTACGGAAAAACAGTCATTGTGCAATTATTCATACTGGGGTGGCAAACGTGCCTGCAGAGACCTGCGTTCACACACACTAGCAAAATACTGGTGTACACACTTTCAGTTACATTTGTGTGTGTGTGCACGTTGATTCAGGTCGAAACACCTGTTCATATTTTTGTCTGAGTCAAGCTTGCAATCCATAACATGCTTATTTCTAATATATTATTAATTATTTACAGTTTATTAAGTAAATTTAAATTTTTATATTTCATGCTCAGTACATCACTTATTTGTACTGTCGCAATATATATATATATATTGTATATAATACATTTAATATTTATACTAATATACATATTATAAATATTATAGTATAAATATTAAATGTAATATATATATATATATATTACTATAATACTTATAACTATTTTACCTCAAGATATATTTTTTCCTAAGGAACATGTTTCGGGAGATCCTGTTCTCCCATCTTCAGCCTTCGCCATCTTGCTTCTGGTGCAGTATTTGTGTGTTGGCTTCTGGATGTTAATAGCAAGATGGCGAAGGCTGAAGATGGGAGAACAGGATCTCCCGAAACATGTTGCTTAGGAAAAAATATATCTTGAGGTAAAATAGTTATAAGTATTATATATATCAAGAAACGGACTGTAGCAGAAAGTGATTGAAATATATATATATATATATATATATATATATATATATAAATACGTCAATAAAGGCTCCGATCTAGCTACGATTGGTATAAAAAATTCTTACGATGAGGTATTACAGTTTCAAAATGGTCGATACATAAGCACATCTGAAGCTATATGGAGAATCTTCTCTTTCCCTATACATGAGCGTTTTCCACCTATTATTCGTCTAGATGTACATCTCGAAAATGGGCAGAGAGTTTATTTTCGTGAAGATAATTTGCACGGAAGAATAGAAAATCCAAGAAACACCACTCACATGGCATTTTTTTATCTATGTCAGGAAGATGACTTTGCCAAAACTTTGTTGTACAAAGAAGTGCCAGCATACTACACTTTCAATAGGCAGACCAGAAAATTTCAACGTAGACGTCAAGGAGTCTTATTAGAAGGAAGTGAGAACGTATATCATGAATACGTATTGGGTTGAGTGTATACAGTTCATCCAAACAATCATGAATGTTATTTTCTTCGTTTACTTCTGCACAATATACGTGGCCCAACTTCATTTGAAAATATCAAGACTGTCGACAACGTAATTCATCCAACGTTTCAAGCTGCATGCCAAGCTCTTGATCTCATAGAGAATGACAATCATTGGAACGACACATTGTCAGAGGCAAGTTTATCTGCTAGCCCTGACAAAATGAGAGAACTTTTTGCAATAATGTTGCTGTTCTGCAGTATTTCAAACCTAAGTGCATTGTGGATTAAATACGAAGACCACTTCTCTGAAGACTTGATTTGAGATATTATGCGTCGAATTCGTGATGCTGATTTGAGTTTATACAAGGAAAGCATTGAAAATAGTTGTTTACTGCTTTTACAAGATTTTGTTACTTCTGTCGGTGGTAATCCGATAGCTCAATACGGATTACCAAATCCACAGTCTACCGTGCAAAACATTTCAAAGGAATATCTTTCTGAAACCACTTATGACAGACAACAGCTACTTTCTACAGTTGAAGAGAATGAAATATTACTGACAGACGAACAAAGAAATATATATCAACTCATTCTTCAAAGTGTTTACTGTAAATCTGGAAATGCATTTCTCCTTTATGCACCAGGAGGCACAGGTAAAACATTTTTAATGAAATTGACTCTTTCAAAGTTAAGAAGCGAATCCAAGATCGCATTAGCAGCAGCTTCCTCGGGAATCGCTGCTACATTATTACCTGGCAGAAAAACGGCTCATTCCTTTTTTAAAATACCAATAGATTTGAATTGCAGCAAATTTCCAGTGTGCAATATTCCCAAAAATAGTGCTAAAGCAGAATTTATTAGAAATGCAGACTTCATTGTTTGGGATGAGTGTACTATGGCCCCTAAAAAATCAGTAGAAGCTCTCGATAGAACTCTACGAGATTTGCACAATGACAACAGATTTATGGGTGGAATAACTTTTCTCTTTGCCGGAGATTTCAGACAAACATTGCCCGTAGTTACGCGAGGTACCAGAGCTGATGAAGTAAATGCTTGCGTCAAACAATCGAATATATGGCGTACCATTCAAACAGTATCACTCACAATAAGCATGAGAGTCCAACTTGGAGGTGATGCAGATATTCACGAATTTTCTACACTTTATTAAACCTCGGAGATGGTAAGATACTAGAGACAGAGACGGTGCGATATGTTTACTGCCATCATTATGTCGTACAGTTTCTTCACTGGCAGAGTTGATCAAAAAGGTTTATGGACATATTGAGTCTATAAATTTGCACGATGATGTGTGGTTATGTGAGCGTGTGATACTAGCACCAAAAAACGAACAAGTAAATGCCATAAATAGCTGCATATTGTATAAATTTCCAGGAGACGAAAAAACATATCACTCCATTAATACAGTTTTGAACGAAGAGGATGCAGTACATTACCCAGCTGAGTTTTTGAATACTTTATCTGCATCAGGATTACCAGCTCACACATTGAAATTAAAACTAGGTGTTCCAATTATACTCTTGAGAAATCTGAAGCCACCACAGTTATGCAATGGAACACGATTGAAAGTTAGGTCGCTAAAAAAACATATCGAAGCGACCATCTTAACAGGCTGTGGCAAAGGAGAAACAGTATTTATCCCAAGAATTCCAATCATACCCAATTCATACTTTCCATTTCAATTTAAAAGACTTCAGTTTCTGGTTAATTTATGCTTTGCAATGACTATCAATAAGTCACAAGGGCAAACTTTACGTACAGCTGGTGTGGATTTAAGAGCTGCTTGCTTTTCTCATGGACAACTGTATGTGGCATGTTCTTGAGTAAGCAGAAGCAGCAAGCTCTTTATTTGCTCTGATAACGGCAGAACGAAAAATGTAGTTTATAACGAGGCTCTGATGTAAAAATGTATATAAAAACTGAGTATACTGGACTGTGACACATTTCCGTATATAAGGATTCTACCAAAAAGTTTAAGACTGACTTAGCACGTAAGATTTCGCCTAACTCATATCAATATACTTATGTATTCATTATTTGTATTATTCTATACAAATAAACATTTTAATTGTGTTACTGCATGTTTGAATGATGGATCTATTGCTTCTCACTTTTTGGATATTCATAACTTACAATATAAAAATATTAGTAATATATCCTTAAATTTTTAGTGACCGTCAGTCAGTGAATGTTTTAGTGGATGGTTAGTGAGGATCGGTCAATAATACAACTTTTAGTTATTTTGTGTCGACGTTTCGACAATATTTATTGTCATCTTCAGGACCTGTGTATGAAATACAATAGAAATATCAAACATAACGAAACAATTAAATATTTGGGTGAACGTGTATAGGTGAATTGTATGTTTCTAAATTATGATTGTTTGTTAACACCAGTAGGGAGTGAAACATGGTAAAAATAACTTTTAATAATTACGTAGTGAACATCCCCTAATCTGTTTTAGTTATAGGTAATATATTACTTTGCTATATGTTGACTGTTGTAGGTATAAACAATTTATGTACCAATCTAATATCCAATTGTTGATTACTGTTTGTTTAATTAATTAAAATAACATTACATTTAGTAATTTAAATTGGAATACTGTATAAATTAAGTTCTCTCATACTATAATTTGCTCGCTTTCTTAAAGATAATTTGAAGATGTAAACAAACTATCATAAGTCTTCACAAAAAAAAATGATACATACATATGCACGCACACACTCACATCACCAACACGTTCACCCAAATATTTAATTGTTTCGTTATGTTTGATATTTCTATTGTATTTCATACACAGGTCCTGAAGATGACAATAAATATTGTCGAAACGTCGACGCAAAATAACTAAAAGTTGTATTATTGACCAATCCTCACTAACCATCCACTAAAACATTAGTAATATAGATGTACCATTAGCAATTTACCAACTCGACAGTTACCACAACAATCACATACAAATATTCGCGTGCGAAGCCGCGGGTACCTGCTAGTCATTAAATAAAAGTTAAAAGATTGTAATCTGCTATGGAATTATCATAATTATGAACTGTATAAACAGAACACTTGATAACAAATATTAATATTGTTATAAAACGAAAAGAATTGATCAACCTATTATTATTATTTAGTTTGTTCAATTAGGTTTAAAAGTAATGTTTAAATTCTCTTGGAGCAGTGGTAGATTTACCTTTCACTTACCACTGATTATTGTAGTCAGTCTTCCAAAATAGGTCCTGTAATACACTGAAATATCACAACACAATTTATAAAATATGTCACAATTGTATTTGTGTATGCACAGTAAATAAAATGACTTTGTATATTTGATACTGTTTTGAAGTTCAAATATTGGCCGCTCGTTCGCCGTACTGCCACTTTAGAAAATAATTGCTCTGTTAATATTTTCGTTATTGCCTACTTTGAAATGAAAGACTGATTCGGAGGTAAGAAAATTATTAACAATAAGTTAATTTCAAATTAGAATCCTTTAAAACACTTAATAAACATCAAAAAACAAGTTAGCTAGTTATTGAGATTCTTAAAACTCAGGGCTGGTAACACTGATTATTTTATATTGTATGGTGTTAACCTTGTTTGGTTAGGTTTAGTTTACAATTACCAAAAGTCGTGTGTTCTTTTAGTTAACATGAAACAGGCTACAAAAATGCTGAAATATAACAATAATACATTATAGAGAGTTATTACAAATCAAGAAAACAAGTTTAATTATGATATTGAAAATTATCGTATTTGTTCCACCTGGGATCAACTCGCCAGTTATGTTGTGGAGTGTATGACGATTTAAATTGCTGTATGTCAGAATAATATTACTTGGATGGTTATTAATAACAAAATATATAATAATTAATTCATAAACTCATTTTAATTGAGTATATTCAAGCTTGTATAATTTTAAAACACAACTCAGTATTACTGTTACACCTTTCATAACGTGTAGGTTAGATTGCCTTTTACTCTAAGTGAGTTAATAAAACATTTAAATTGATGGCATTAAAATCTTAAAACTATACATAACATTTATTCATGGTAAGTTCATTGTTTATTAGCTGTAATGATTGTTCTGTTATTATTTTATAAATGATTTGACTTGGTATTAGTTATAGTCAAGTTAGCATCTAGATTTAATCTTGTTTACTTCGATATTCGTTATAATATTAAATTCATTTGTCATCTTCTTCGGAAAATCAATAATATTTTATTTAAAATGAATAAAATTGAGAACTTTTGTTCAAAGACTGGTTAATTAACAATTTTTTAATTAGTTTAGCCATGTACAACTGTACTTGACTAAAGTAGTACCCACGTAAAAATTTATTATTTGGTAAATATTAGTTTTCATTAAAATATCATTAATACTAGGTACTCCCTTAATTTTCCACTCATCATTGCCGATATTATACACTGGCAATGGTTGGATTATTATTTCACATCACTCGTTGCACTTCACTCGCTATAGGTTATGCACTTTAGTGAGGTTAGATTTACTTGTTTATACTGGGAGACGCGCACATTTTTAAAATCTTGCTCCCGACGAAGACTCGTTCCGTTCACTCTGATGGTCAAAAAGCTAGTATCTCTTTCCTTCGACGTTGCTGTCAGCGTCTCATGAAATCAGCTCTTCCTATTGGTTGAAAATTTGTTAATATTGTTCCCATATGCCTTAATAAATTAAGAAATTTTATTTCTTAGCATCGGTCCTTTGGGTTTGAGATTATGGCGATGACGCAATCAATCCTTTTGGAATTGAAGGAAAACTTATTATTGTTTATAACTTTCTTATTATATTTCGGATTAAGAAATTAATGGTATCACTATTTTGCGGATGCTTGGCTCTTTATTTAGAGTCCACTCAAGCTATAAATCCGTCCGTAATTAACCTAAATAACTTTTCGATAATGCACCTTTCGTGGTTCTTAATTATACTTAAGTTTTTCCACTTTATTATAATATATGCTAGTTCTAACACTCATTGTAGATATTTAGAGTCCTTTTCTCTTAATAACTACTTCTAAATACTAAAATATGTACAATTCTGTTAAATGCTTTTCAGGCGTGTAAGCCCTATATGTCCTTGCATTTATATTTACTACTTCTATTACATATCTCATAATAATACACTTCTTTGGTGTTTATGTTGTACCTTAAATATTCATACACCTTTAGTTAAGCTTTGTTCCCATTTATGGCGCTTCATTTATTTACATTGTATGGCCTTAATACACCATGTCAGTGGCGGCTTCAGGGGGGGCCATGGCCCCCCCCCCCCCGAGAACCTGAGACACTTTTCCTAACTCATTATTTAGACGATCCAAATGGGTAAAAATATTAGTGGATATGACAAAAGTTATTATGGTTAAAACTATATGTCCGTAGTGGGCGTGGTATTGGTATGCGTAATATTTCTAATACGTAGGGTAGAGACCACAGTGAAGGCCACCTCTATAGTGAATGCCACCTGTGAGTATTTCGTTAATTAAAAAAATATCGAATAACGCTAGAGACTTGAAAATTTCAGAAGCTTATTCTGCTACCTATTTGCTCGCATTACGCGAACAATTTTTTTGAGATATTCTTATTTTAAAAGAAATAAAATTTTTTTAGTAACAAACAGCTCTTAACCTGCATTTTCTTATTTTGGATACTAAGGAAACCTGGTAAGTAATTTGTGAAATTTATTGAAATAAGCAGTGCTATGATAGTAAAAAGATTTTCAGCGTGTTCAACATAAAATAAACTTTAAGTTAATAATAATTCTGCATGTACTATTCCTTTATATTTTTGTAAAAATTGGTGGCCATAACTGTGTTATCGAATAGACATTCACTGTGGTCTCTACCCTACCGACATTCGGATTTACGAAAGTGTACTGTAGTTAAGCCGCCTACACTGTGCGTTCACAGTTCCACACACTGTCAGTCTTATTTCCATTAATCAATCCGTCTTAATTTTTATTGCTATCATTTCATTTTTAAATTTTTTATTTGTTTTTTTTAATTAGGAAGGATACAATTAGGTATAAATAAGGGTTATGCTAGGTGGCATTTTTATATTTTCAGAATATATATACAGGAGTTAAGAAACGGAGATGCACAAGACCAATTGACTCCTTCTTTGGAAAGTTGTCAAAGCAATCAACTCAGACTGGTGTGGTTGGTGCTCCACCGATGCCTAGTACGTCTTCAGCTATGGACGTCTTCAGCAATAGTGAAAACTATTTGACTACCAAAAGTGTCTCGCCCGTTGGAACTGAAGCTGGTAGTAGCCATCCTGTTCTGAAAGGAGTAGCTCATACCAAAATCAAAGATATTACTTCTAACCTAGCAGGCGAATTAGTAACTCACGATTACGACATAGGACTCTACGTTGGAAAATCTGTGGATAAATTTACGAAATTTGGTCTTTTACAACACCATTGGGAGCCCCCCAAAGACTACAGTTTTCCTTTTTCAGTCCACATTAAAAATGGGAAATTTGTCAAGCGTTTTTTAGGGAGAAATCATTTAGAAAGCAAACATTGGCTTGTGTTTTCTGATATACAGAAGGGTCTCTACTGTAAATACTGCGTACTTTTTGCGCATGAGTATTGTGGCCATAATAAAGGAGTGCACTTGTAATCTCTTGTGACTAAGTCTGTGACCTCATTTGCGAAATTACTTGGTAAAGATGGCTGCCTGGAGACACACGAGAAAAATGCATACCACAGAGAGAGTGTGGAAGCTGGGAAAAACTTCATTAAAACTTATACATCTCCAGAAGAAGCTGTTGTTAATAAAGTGATTACTCAGCGCTTACAGCAAGTTCAAGAAAACCATGAGCGGTTGCGTCCCATAATTGAAAGTATTATCTTTTTGGGACGACAAAATATCCCCCTTTGTGGACATCGAGACGATGGTAACCTCCACCTCCAAGAAGATCCAAGTCCCGTAAATGAGGGAAACTTCAGGGAGCTCTTAAGGTTTCGTATTTCATCAGGTGACCACATACTGAAAAAACACCTTGATAACTCATCTGCACGGGCAACATACATTGGGAAAAACACCCAAAATAGCCTGATTGAATGTTGTGGAAAGGAAATCACACGTGTCATATTAAATAGAGTGCGACAGTCTGGCTGTTTTAGCATATTATTTGATGAAACCACAGACATATCCCACACTGAACAACTGTCTCTTACTTTGAGGTATGTTTATAATGGTTGTATTCGTGAAGACTTCATCACATTTATTGATGCATATGATGCCATCCAAGATAAGGAGGGAAATGAAAATGGCGTACAACTTGAACGCAAACTAACAGGTGAGGTAGTTGGAAAAATTGTTGTAAATATCGTCAAAGAGTTGCTCCTTGACGTCAACAACTGTGTAGGCATTGGGACAGATAGTTGCAGTGTAATGTCATCTGAGCTTGTTGGCGCTGTCTGTGAAATACGTCGTGAAGCAACGCATGCATGCTGGTGTCCTTGCTTAAATCACGCATTGAATAACTCGCTGTCTAAATCAAACAACGTAGCAAGTGTCCGAAACTCGATCGGCATAATGAAATCAGTAACATAATTTTTCAATATGTCTGCAAAGAGAAATGGCGTTTCACGTAAGTTTTTGGAAAAGAGAAACGATGATTTAGGTTTTGGGGAAACAGCTACCGGGGCTTTGTGAAACACGTTGGGTGTGAGAGGCATGATACTGTGCTCAAGTTTCGTGAAGCTCTTCCTTATCTGATTGAAGCTCTGGAATCAATTTCTGGCTGGACGGATTTGACTACTTCCTCCAACGCAACTGCACTGATCACCTCCTTGTGTGATGTAGTTCATTTCGGCAATGATTTCTTTGATCGATGTATTGAAACATACACTTCCACTGAGCAGAAGGCTCCACACTCCGTCCCTTGATTTAAGAAAAGCTTCTGACGCTATTCACGATACACTTTCTGTACTCAAAAAGAAAAGGCAAAAGTGTGACGAGACATTTTCTGAGGTGTTTTGTGAAGTCAAGGAATTGTGCTGTGAACTCGGAGTTGAAATAAAACTTCCTCGCGTAACAGCACGGCAACAACATAGACCAAATTACACATCAAACACGCCAGAAGAATATTACAAGAAATCTACATACATTCCCCTACTTGACAATGTGATTGCAGATCTCATTTCAAGATTTCCCAAAGACTCATTGGATTGTTTTGGACTTCGTGTATTGATTCCAACTGTTGTTGTTAAGGACAATCCCAAGGACGGTGCCAGTGATGTACACAAAGACCTGGACGAAGAAAATATGCAGCTACAAAACTTGATCGACAAATTCGCACCCATACTTGGGCTAAGGAAAAGCGATGGGTATCTGGTAAATAGTGAATTCGAACTTTGGCGGGAAAAATGGGAAAGGGAAAACAGATGTAAGGGTAAACTTCCTGCAACCGCTATTGAAGCGATGGACGCTTGTGATAAGGACATGTTTCCATCGATTTACTCCTTGTTAAAAATCCTGGCAACTCTTCCCGTTAGCGTGGCGTCTGCTGAGAGAACTTTCTCCACCTTGCGTCGTTTGAAGACATGGCAGAGGGCAAGGATGGGTGAAGAAAGATTGTCCGGACTATGCTTGTTACACACTCACAGAGACATTGAAATTGACGTATACTCAGTGATTGAACGATTTGCAAACAGTGGAGATAGGAGGAGAATAGATTTTGTTGTTTAGGTTTAAGCTTTTAACAAACTTTTATTAAGGTGTTACTATGTATTGTTATTCTCGTGTTTGAAATAAATAAATAGTATTATAAACATGTATTCCAAGTTTAATTCCTATATCCAAGCTTTGGGTTTGACCGTTTATTAGCTTATTTAATTTTGAGGGTTTTAGGGGTAAACTGTCCTTAAAATTAAAATATGTTTTAAATGAAAAAATGCCTGGACGAATTACAAAACTGATCCAGACTTTTTTACTGATTATAGCACATTCTATGTATTTATAGGAGAAAGAATTAGGCGAAGTTGTATATAAAAAGTACCAAATTTGCTTATACATATGTTTCATTACATAACAAAATGACGATATATTTCACTGAATTAATAATTTAAAAACACCATCGAATCAGGAAATATTTTCAAAAAGTAACTCATTTAAATCATATTTGCAGGAGTTAAATGACCTTAAAATGCCACTTCTAAAGTCTAAATTTGCAAAAATTTTGAGGGAGGGCCCCCGCCCCTCCACTGCTGGAGAATATTCCATACCCCCAAGCTTCCCCGTATGGCCCCCCCCCCCGAAAAGATGGTCTGAAGCCGCCACTGCACCATGTCATAGTTCTGTCATATTGATATACATATTTTATTATTATTTGTGCTTAATGGATGTATTTTTATCCATTAAGGTGTACTTAGACCTTGTATACTGTTTGTCTTGTGTGTATAATACTTCCTGCTGTGTTAAATATTCATAAATTTCAGTAGGATTGCTATTTACATCTAGTCCCATTGGACATGTATATTTGTTTATTATTATTTTCATATAAATTTATGTATTTAATGTCTGTTAAAGGTTCTCATAGAGGTATTGAGTATTCTAGTTACTACTGTCAAACTATTTCCCTCTCCTTTATTAAGTTTAAGTGAGTACTTTGTGTAACTCTGATAGTCACCTTGTGTTTTGTTAATCTGGCTATGGTTTGTTTAAACAATATAGAGTATATAATTGTGTTTCTCAATTCATACTGGGTTCATTATGTTACTCATTTATCCTAGTTTGGTTGTTGATTTGAATAATTACTTTTGTCTGCATTTTCCTAATTGTTTGTCTGCATTTTCCTAATTGTTATTTGTGGTTCTGTGTTGCAGATTCTGTTCAGTTGAGGTTGTGTCTCCTACTGAATTCATAACAATGCTTATCTGGATTTGTTCATTTTCTTGTTTAATTATTATATTTTTACTATGATAAGTTATTACTATTATCTATTACATATTTTCTCTATTTTATTTACATTATATACTATTTGTTTACACATTATTATTTAATTCTTACTTGTTATTGTCATACATATTATGTGTTTATATTTGGGTTTGGGTAAACTGCTTTGTCTGTCTATAACAGGTTGTCTTATTCTCAATGCATTAATAATTACATTATACGAGGTTTGTTCAAAAAAGACCGGACTTTTGTCATACAAACTTTATTACTGTAATTACAACATTACAAATGTTTGTCCCCTTCAAAGTACTCCCCCCTGCTTGCAACACATCGCTCCCATCGTTTCTGCCACTGTTGGAATGCTCCCTGGAACTCGTTTTGTGAGATGGTGCATAGTTGTCTCTGCGAATTCTGTTGAATCTCATCAACACTTTGAAAACGACGTCCTTTCAGGGTGGTTTTCAATTTTGGAAACAGGAAAAAGTCCGCGGGGGCCAAGTCTGGAGAGTACGGAGGGTGAGGAAGGACAGCTATTTCATTACCGGCCAAAAATTGGCTGACTAGCAGAGACGAGTGGCTTGGCGCGTTGTCGTGATGCAACACCCAGCTCTTGTTTTTCCACAGCTCAGGCCCCTTCCGGCGCACATCTTCCCTCAAACGCCTTAAAACTTGTACGTAGAACTCCTTGTTAACAGTCTGACCCTGTGGCACGAATTCGTGGTGGACTACTCCTCGATAATCAAAAAAAATAATCAACATCAACTTCAAGTTTGACCGACTCATGCGTGCAGTTTTCGGTCGGGGCGACATTTTTCCAATCCATTGTGACGATTGCGCCTTGGTTTCGATGTCGTAGCCATAAACCCATGTTTCGTCTCCTGTTATGATGGTTTTTATGAAGTTTTTGTCAGTACTGGGACGATCCAGCAGCTCTTGGCTGATCTTGACACGGTTCTCCTTCTGGTCGTCGCTCAACAGACGTGGCACGAGTTTTGCAGAGACGCGATGCATGCCAAGTTTTATGGTCAAAATTTCGTGGCAAGACCCGATGCTGATGCCGACTTCCTCAGCAACATCTCGCACAGTCAAACGACGATTTGCATGAATCACGGAACGAATAGCATCGATGTTTTCATCGTTTGTTGATGTCGAAGGTCGTCCCGATCTTGACTCTTCCTCAATCGATGTTCTGCCCGATTTAAAACGTTTAAACCACTCGTGACACTGCGAACGGCTCATACTATAGGTTTGCTGAAGCAAAGCCCACGTTTCAGTAAACGTTTTGTCGGTCTTGCAGCAAAATTTCACACAAACGCGCTGCTCCATAAAATCTTTCATCTTTACTTCGCAGAACGGTGAATGCACGTGTTTACTTAGACAGTTTTATGCTGCCAACTAATACGAGTAGAACGACGCAACAATCGGGGTTAAGTTGCCGAAGGTGGCCGCTAGGCGGCACCACATGTCGGTGCACGCTCCATACACTGATCGGAGCGCTATTTCTAAAGTCCTGTCTTTATTTGAACAAACCTCGTATATTGGTTTTACCCTTTATTCTCTTGATATTTAAACATATATCTTATTAAGGATTTTATATTTAATTTCAGTCATTATTGAGCAATTATTTCTCTCTTTATTATCAGTACATTTGTGGTCTTTTTATGTTTTTATTTTATTATATTCTTGTTTCATAAATCATACACTAATTGTTTGTGTTGTTTATTTGGGGTTTACTATCTATTTTTGTTAACACTTCTTATCTTCATCTTCCATAAACGTTGCACTTTTATTGTTTGTGTTGCTTAGTTTGGGATTGTGATATTTAGTATTAATCGATGCACTTATATAAGTCACTCAATATTATTGTTTGTGGCTGCTTATTAGTTTGTCGATACTTTGTTCTTGGTCACCTTTTCTTCTTCATGTTCTTCCTTGTTGGGGGTATTATAATTCACTTATTTGGCATTCTTCATACATGCATTATTAACTTCTTATTAGCTGGGTATTTGTTCCATCTAAAAATACTTTCCTCATTTGTTGTGTCTTTCTCATACTGGTAATGTTATTGTCTCATCCTTGTTAAAGATTTTTCATGGTTTATTATATGTTTTTCTTCTTCTTAATTATATACACCTTTCCTCTTCTTATATTCAGATTTCTTCTTCTTCTTCTTCTTATGTACAGGTTTCTTCTTCTTCTTCTTATATATATGTTTTTTCACTTATAGGGTATTTTCCCTCACTTGTATTATATGTCACATATATGATATGTTGTCTCATTTATATGGTGTGTCGTTTCAATTATATTATATGTTCCCTCACTTGTGTGATAAGTTGTTTCACCTATATGATATGTTCCCTCACTTGTATGATAAATTGTTTCACTTGTGATATGTTCCCTCACTTGTATGATCTATTGGGTCTTGGTTGCTAACGTAATTGTTTGGTTTATATTTTTTCCTCTTCTTATCATATTCATGATGCTTTCAATTATAATTCTTCCTTCTACTGTGTTGACATACTTTGACATTATTTATCCATGGATACACGATTGGTTTTGATACTTTAGAGGTTTTTCATCATTTTGGCTTAAACATGTACGTGGTAGATTCTTATTCTAGGTATTGGATATCATTTATATGTAACTACAATTTTGATACTTGCAATATTTTAAAATAAAATGTATTCGAGTTATGCGATTCTACTATATTTTATAATACATCACATAGAGTAATGATAAAAAATAATAAAAAGTGAGCTGATCTACTTAATACAGTAAAAACTCTATTACCTGGCGCCCTATACGTATGTATAGTTTGTAAGTGCAAGTTAAAATTAGTGTTACTGGCAATATCATTATTGACTAAATAAAACAAAAAATGTTACAAAAACAGAAAAGGGTGGTGTTGGTGATCAAATAAAAATCAGCCACTTGTAATAGAGTAGACAAAGGGAAAACTGAAATAAATTAATGGACAATGAAAGAACATGGTATCACTTCATATACTGTACACAACATTTAAAAACAGAATGAATTTTAAAAATTTTATTCAGTTTTTAAATCAAAGGCATTCATAACATACCATCATGGATTCTACTACTTTTGTCATTTTGTCATCCCATCACTTTTCACTGTGTAACCTTTCACTGTCAAATATAAAGAAATAAAATAAACTTCATTCATATTTGTATGTTTTTAAAAACAGCTTAGTATAATATAGCAATGATGGAAACAAAACAATACCAAGTTTTACTTTATTTGAATTAGTCATAGTGTGAAAACGTTTCACAAAAATAGTAATAACACAAATGTTTTAATAAGAATAAAAACTTTTAATTTAAAATTAAAATTTAATTTAATTTTAATTACAATTTAATTTATAATCTGCAGAGTATAACTGTTCATAGTGATTGAACAATATGTTTTACCTGAGGGAAACACAAATGTGCATTTTTAAGTTAAGGTTTCTTAAGAAAGGCAAAAAATGAGTTTTTTTTTATTCTAACCATTCTAAAATGATGAAACAGTGTAATTTTTTTATAATGCATGCAAAAATCTGATAAATTTAGGTGTAACTCAAACTGGAATTGAACTACCCATTTACTTTTTATGGACATTTGGAGTCAAGAATCATAAAGTTTGCAATGTACAGTACCGGTATGTCTAGTTTTGGAAGTCTAAAAGTGAAAAGGTATAAATAAAGCCTCCGTGGAATGCCAGGTAATGATGATGGTACAATGATGATGAGACATCTCCACATCTACCATAAGAACAATGCATAAATAAAGTTTACTACTGTCCTTTAAAATAATTTTCATGTACTGCAAACGTCTATGTGTTTTTGTTTTGAACCAGTTCATTTTACAATACAATTTAAAAAAAAAACTGAAGTACAGTTACTAGAAAAAATTTAATTTCTTTGACTGTGTTGTTAAATGCGTCTTTCTTTAACTGTCATTATGAGCCAATTATGAGTTTTTAGTTTCCTATAAATACAGCATGTTTTTTTTTAACTTTTAGGAGGAGGAGTAGCAGAAGATGGTGAATTTATTGAAGTTGTGGAGATGACAGTACCTGCAGCTAAAAGTTTTATACACGAAAAGTCAGTAAATTCAACTTCCGGTTTTCTGCTTGCACTACATTGGTTTCTTACAAATAAAGCTGATCAGTTTATATAATGGATAATTTTCGAATGTTATAGTTAGCTTTAGTACTTGACAAATAAATCCTTAAGGCACTAAGATATATATTGTATTCTAAATCAAAATTATATTTATGAATACGTGCGCATGCATGTATGTGTACACTATCACACATGCACATGCTTACAAATTGCTTCATGGAAACTCTCCACAATTAAATATTATTTTATCATAATATATTTTTTTCCTGAAGATATATTGTACTTAACAACATATGAGTATTAATGTAATTGTAAGTTAAAACTTAAAACTGCCACTTGAAATACCCAGTGAAACTGCCATGTAAAGTTACTTACATAATGGGTGATAACAAATATGATCATACTTGTAAAATCCATCCAAAATTTTATTAAGTACAAATAAATAGTTACTCCAAAATCCTGTGAAAATATGTTTGCTTCTGAAACTAAAATTTACGTATGTGTACGTAAATGTATGAAATGCATGTCATTTGAGGCAGCACTATGTCTTCCTACCATTGGCTACTGATCATTGAATTTTTAGGCTCAAATTAGGAATTAATATAGGTCAAAAATTCCTTAGGCATAGTTCACTTCTATTAGACAAGTTAACTGTGCCCCATAGCAATAAAACAATTAAAAAAGAAAAGTATAAAAAATGTTGAAGTTCAAAATATGTTAGTGTATGGAAATAGAAATTGTGTAAAAATGTTTATTATTGTGTTCAGAATGGCATGGTATGAATAACCTGATATTTCATTTTATGAACAATTTTTTTTAACATATTAATAGAATCATGAGTTCTGAGTTGACCAGTTGTTTTTCTCTTATTCTGCTCCATAAATATAAAATGTAATATTTTTTATAAGTGGTGAAATATTTGTTTTATAACAAAGTGTTGTGCTTTTATGATGATAATTTGCTGTTGCTCTATTTTATAATGTGGCATATTTTATTATAAGAAGAAATTTTGTGATTAATAAAATCAAAAATGATGCATTGACCAATGATACATATAACATTTTTTCCTGTTTGGAAAGATGGCAAAATTTCTGCTGTAATATACAGACACAGATGTGGAACAGACATTTATAATAAAGAAGTGTTGCAGAAATTTATGGTGAAGAAGTGTTATGTAGGCACTGAGAATACAAAGTTACAATTGTGGAGGCATTGTGGAACAGGAAATGGCAACATTATTCTACAAACAGAAGAAGATAGCTGCCCAATGGAGTGACTCCACTTTATAACAGATTGGAGGATCTGGCTGTAAAGATTGGAGGATCCTTTGTACAGACAAGGAAGAGATTATTTCAAGTAAAACTGTATGTAAAATAAAGTAATATTGTTATATAAGTTATAGAAAAATTATCAAATATATTTTATTTAAGCTTATTATTTTTAAATTGTACTGAATGTTATTTCTTCTTATTCAGTAACCTGTTCTCTTAATTTTAAGTAACTAGTTAACCTATCAGTGTTTTCATTTTCATGAGAACATATATTAATTCATTAAAACATTTGCTATTTCTTTAAACAAAACTGAACCATACTACAGTAAATACCACTGAGATTATTTGATTTAAAGAAAAATGAAATGACACATGTTAAACCAAAAAGTGTAGTTATTAACAATGAAACCCATGAAAGCTTGAAACATAACATAAGTTTTAAACTTCTCACTTATTTTACCTTTCATTATTGTATTTCACCTTGCTGGTATATGTATTCAGCAAGATGAGAAAAGATATTCTAAAAAAAAACTTAACCAGCCTTTTCAACCTAACTTATTTCTTCCGTCGTGTGACTTCATGTTGCGTTTGATTGATTAACGCGTTTCAAAACATATGTTTCGTCTTCAGAAACAAAAATCCACTCTTAGCGAGGTCGTTACATATTAAAATTGCAAATATTGGAAAACAATTCCACACATATCCACGTTACATGAGTGCGCACTCGAGTCGGACCGATCGGACACTGACTATCAATAGCTATTGTGTAAACAGGTTTATTGCGGTATCGTAGAGCGGGTTTGATTTGAAATTAAATGATCGTTTAGCACGAAGTCACGACTGTGTACGTCATTGTACGCTCTATATATCTCGAATTCTTCCAAGGCGTTCATGTACGTGCCTTTATTACAAAAATATATGGGTTTCAAGTTGGAATTAAAGCGTGTATATTTATGATTTTCGTTTATCAAGTGACATGCGTAGTGGGATTTTGTTGGATAGTGTTGTCTGACCCTTCAGATTGTGCTTTGGTGTGTTCAATAAACCCCTTCCCATCTGGCCGATATAAAAGCATTAACAATCGTCGCATGATAATTTATACACCCCCGTTTTCTTTTCTAAAGGTATAGTTATTTTATTACGGAGTATTTTCATAAGATTATTGTTGGTTTTAAATATTACGGTTCTATTGTTATTATTTAACACACTAGTTAAAATTTTTGGCATTATGTTGGTTGCCAAAAATTTTAACTAAAATTTAAAAAGTTTAACCTTCCGTCGCACACATCTGATCTGAGAGGCACAACGCGTCCATTTTGTGTCCTTCCTCTGCCACCAGGTAGCGTTGGCCACTGGGCCTCCCAGTAGCTGTCTCTGTTTACGTGCTGTATACAACTTCCCACTCAGTTTGCTTTTGACCTTCACCACGGGAAGTTATAAAAGTTTTGTTCAGAGCTCATTGCGCCCGAAGTCGCCCCATTCTTGAAGGTGCTTATTTTCAAAATATTTGCATAAAAACAATTTATTTCGCTTATTTCAAGACTAAATAATGTGAGAGTCAACAATAATTTTGCAAAAATATCTTGGTTATCAGCCTGGCCTATCCGGCACAATGCGCCCATACATGTAATTATTTTGTTTTTTCTTTCATTTTGTTCCAGTTTTTCTGCAAAAATGTCTCGCAAAGTTTACAATTTAAATAACCCGAGTCATGTAGAAGAAATAATGCGCTTGCTAGAAGAGGATGATGACAGTGACCCGATCTGGAATGACGATTTTGGTGAGGAAAGTGACGTTGCTTCCGAAGATGAGGTAGAAGAACATGATGGCGATACCGAAACAGAGCAGGAGGGTGAAACCGATGAAGATGAGGATGATACAGGTACCAGTTTTTTTTGGGGGGAAAAGATAAACTTCCAAGTGGAATAAAAATCCCCCACCGAGAAGTGTACGTAAGGGATCCCACAACGTGATTACTCATGTACCTGGAGTCAAGAGGAATGCGAGGGATGCTAAAACTGCTGTTGGTTGTTTGGATAATTTATTTACTGATGAAATGTTAGACATGATAGTAAGGTACACCAACCAGTACATGGACACAATCAGGGACAAATTTTCCAGAGAAAGGGACATCAATCCCACGGATGTTATAGAAATAAGAGCTTTCATTGGATTGCTGTATCTAGCGGGAGCTTATAGAGGAAATCGGCAAAGTCTCGAGGAACTTTGAGGGAAAGAGGGTGACGGCATTGAAAAATTCGGACTCGTGATGAATATCAAACGGTTCAAAACTCTCATACGTTGCCTTCGTTTTGACGATCGAAATACAAGAGAAGAAAGAAAAACAGAAGATAAGCTTGCTTCAGTTCGTGACATTTTCCAAAAATTCGTACAAAACTGCCAGAAGAGTTACATTCCTGGGGAGAATGTGACCATTGATGAAATGCTTCCAGGTTTTCGAGAAAACTGCCCATTTCGGCAGTTCATACCGTCAAAGCCTACCAAATATGGTATTAAATGTTTTGCCCTCACTGATGCAAAAATGTGTTATACATATAATATTGAAATTTATGCTGGGAAGCAATCACAAGAACCTTTTTTCGTCAGCAACAAGCCAAGTGAAGTAGTGAAGAGGATGGCTGAGCCCTTATTTGGATCTGGTCGCAACATAACTGCTGATAATTGGTTCACTGATGTGGATCTCATCGATGACCTGAAAAAGAAGAAACTATCCTATGTTGGGACTGTCAGAAAAAATAAAAGACAACTGCCGTCAGAATTCGTTGCTACTAAAGGAAGAGAACAATTTAGCAGCTTGTTTGGCTTCAATGATGGAAAGACTTTGGTGTCGTACATTCCACCCCCAAAAATGAACGTGATTCTCATATCAACGCTTCATAATGATGCCATCGATCCTGACTCCGAAGGACAGAAGAAACCAAGCATTATCGCATTCTATAATTCAACGAAAGGAGGCGTTAATACAACAGACAAAATGTGTGCTACATTCAACGTGTCCCGAAACATCAAGCGTTGGCCAGTGGTAATATTTTTCACGCTGTTGAATGTGGGTGGTATTAACGCTCAAGTTACTTATCTTGGTAATGATTTAGAACCACTGCGCAGAAGACTGTTCCTAAAACGATTGGCCCACGAACTGGTGATTGGAGAGCTAAGCCGAAGAAGTATGAAAACTATAAGAATGCCGATCGACCTCCAAAACAGGCTCAAAAGATTTTGTCCTCCCTCCGAGGAAGAAGTAAATACCCCCTTCCCCCACCACCCCTTAAAAGACGACGATGGTCAACCTGCACCAGCAAAACAGGTTTGAGAAGGCTGACAAATCATGAATGCAAGAAATGCGAAACACCTATCTGCTTATCCCATGCTAATATGGTGTGCGATCGGTGCTTTACTGACGAAGGAACAGACCTCCTCTCCGAGTGATTCACGCTTGAAGAAGACTAAATATTGATGTGAACTTTTTTAACGTTTTTTTAACTTTACCTAACTTGTTTTTACTTTTTTTCATGTTATTTGGAGGCGAGTCGTAAATTTCCTTAAAATTTGTTTAACCAGTATTATGTCAAATACATGGTTTTCTTGCAGCAACTTTTGTATTTTTTATTCTTTGGACATCCCTAACAATGATGTTCATTCATTGCCCATTGTTCAAATTAACATAAGGTGTTAATTACGTTTTTTTGAATGTGTGCTAATCAGGCACATTGCGCCCGAACTCCAGGGTCAACATATTGCGCCCGACGGAAGGTTAATAAATTTTCATGGCCCTCTTCTTTTATGTTTGTATATTTGGTATTGTTCATATATATTTGATCTTATTTTGTCACTGCATGTTTTCAATATGGTTACATGTTGTTGTTATTGGACCATATTTACAAGATTGTAGTTTTATGTGTTTGGCTACTGTTGAATTTGGATTTGAGTGTTGAGAATGTTTTGTATGTTCAATATATCTGTGTTTTAAACGATCTTGAAGTGAATCCTATGTATTTTTTGTTGCATTGTACATTACATTCTGTTGAGTTTGTAGGTTGACATTGATATTGGTATACTCCAGCTTTTTCGTAAATGTTTTCCGTTTTTATACTGTTTATTTTCAGGTTGTTGTAGATGTCATTGCTTGTTCTGAATGCTAGTTGATAGTCATATTTTGTAAATGTTCTAGCTAATTTTTGAGAGTTGTTGTCAATGTAATGTGCAGGTATATAGGTTTTCTTCTTTTTTATTGATGTGTTATTTGTTTTTGACTTATTTCTTTTTTGTTTTTTAATGATTTTATCAATCATTTGAGGCTGATATCCATTGTTTTGAGCTATTTGTTTTATGATGTGTATTTCTTTTTCATATTGTTTCTTGCATAGAGGATATGTGAGGGCTCGATGTACCATGCTGTTGTATGTAGAAATTTTGTATGAGTAGGGATGGTTGCTCTCTGCGTGAATGGTAATATCTGTTTGAGTATCTTTTCTGTATATAGAGAAATGATGTTTGTTTGCATGGCATTTTATGGTAAGGTCAAGGAAGTTTATTTCGCCTTTATTCTCTATTTCTTTTGTAAATTTTATGTCAGAATTGATGGAGTTAATGTATGCTAGAAGTTGGCTGATTGTTTTAGAAGTACCTATAAATAAACAGATGACGTCATCTACATATCTGTACCAATATTTGATGTGTTGTATAAATGGATTTTTGGTAGTGAGTATATAATTTTCTTCTAAGTGCTGTAGGTATATTTCACTTAATATTGATGAAAGTGGAGCCCCCATTGGAAGACCATTTTTGTTCTCATAGTGGTGATTTTCATATATGAAATAATTTTGGTTAATTATCATTTTTACTAATTTGATCAAATTTTCAATTTCATCTTTTTGTAATTTATTGGTTTTTCTAAATTCTTTTTTAAAACTAATAATAAGTCATCTCTGGGTATACTGGTGTACATGTCAGAAACCTCAAATGATATAAATTTACTATTGTTAGGTATATTTAAATCATTCACTTTACTAGTAAATTCAAAACTACTTTTGATTTGAGACTTCGATGATAATGTGATATTATCCTGGATTAGATGTTGTAGAAATTTGGCTATTCTGTATGAAGGTGCTGTTCTACTATCAATTAAAGGACGCACTGGTTTTTCAGCTTTATGTGTCTTCAGAATTGGGTTGAATTTAGGTGGAGATATTTTGTGTTTTGTTAACCATTTTTTCTTTTTTGGGTTTATTATGTTGGAATTTTCAATTGCTTCTTTTATTTCTTTTTTTGTATTGGGATGTAGGATCCTTATTTAGTTTTTCTACTTTATTCTTTTCTAAAAAGGTGTTGACTTTTTGATCGACTTCATTTTTCTGTATAATTACGACAGCTCTTGATTTATCTGCTGGTATAATAACACAGTTGTTTTTAATTAATTTTTCTTAAGTGATTTTAATGTTCTTTTGTGTTTTTTATATATTCTGTGTCTCTTTTTGTATTTCTGGTTGTTACATTTTTTTAGAATGGATTCAATATTATTAGCGAGTTCATTCGTATTCTTTCTTGAACATTTGAGTTTATTTTTAATAAGTTTATTTCAGAGTCAATTACTAAATCTTCGGAATATTTAATGGATGTAGTGTCTGGTAATAAATTAAACTTAGTGCCTTTATCTAAAAGTTTTTCTTCTGTATTTGATAATTATAAACACTCTATAACAGAATCAGTTCTTAGGAAGCTTTATACAAACAACATATGTATCAAATTAACAATGTGTACAAATTAGTTTTTTATAAATAATAATGTTTTATAATATTGTGAACACAAATGTGCTATAATGTTTTATAATATTGTGATACCTTGAAGATGGTCTATTCACCGAAATCGATCGCTTTATAATAACATCATATGGTACCTTTAGGCTGTATAAAAAGAATACAATAAAAAATTGAATTATAGGTACCATTAATAAAAGAGTAAGTGTAAGTATATAAAATATATCACATTATCATTAACTAATTATGCTATTTATTGAACTTTCGTAAAGATTCAAATTCTGTCTGAGGCTTTCACGGCTGGCTTCAATGTTATGAGAACTTCAGCTTGCCGAGCTGTAAGGCCTTGGTTCAATATTGTTCGGTGCAAACGTTTGAGACAAGGCTTCTGTCGTCAGTGAATGTGTATTTCCCTCGCCTGCATATTGAGTCTGTCCAGATTCAGAAACATGCATTTATTGCAATGAATCGGTGGGTGAGTCCCTCTCATTGAGTGCTTTTTGGACGTGAGTTGTGGTACACCAATAAGAAATTGCCTTTCTTCTGAATGGCTGGTGGTGTTAGACAACAGCTTGATGTAGTGTAGACTCAAAAAGTTTATAAATATGGGTGTCCTACTCACAGCCACTAGCCTTAACCACAGTTCAGTGGTCACTGACTGCAAAACCTGCGTCAGTGTGTTACAGCTTTCTGCACTAAAGATGGCCATTGAAGGCACGGCCGAAACATTGGGACCGAACAACCTTGGACCACAGCCTTACAGCCCGGCAAGCCAAAGTTCTCTAATAAAGATTATTTAATACTTTAAAAATTCCAATTTTATCATTGCACACTGTTAATAGTTAACTGTCCATTACTTGCACCAGGCACTGAGTTCACATGTGACAATATTTTGTCAAAGAAAATGGTATTTGTAATAAAAGCATTCAATTATAATGTACATGTATATGTATTCTTTCATTCGTATCTTACCCTTCATTTAAAAACAATATATTGGTTTCCTATGTATGCAAAATAAACAATAACAAAATTGTTCATATACAAAAGCATGTGTGTCTGATGATCATATTAAAATTCATGGTTTCTTTGAATTTGTAGTTGCAGAATAACAATAACTTGAATGATTTATAATCGCAGGCAATTAATACGAAGGGTAACCCAAACATATGGTCTCCAAAGCGCCAGAGCCACAGGGAAATTTTTTGGTCGGCAGTTGGCACCACTGCTGTAGTCGACCATCCCTCCTTCTCTTTCAAACAAGTGGTCTCCGAGCTCGAGCTCGCTAGGTCTATTAGTCTTGGCTTGGCAGCCGTTACCAATGGAGCTCCCAATCGCCGTTCCTGCCAAGTGCGGACTTCGCGAAGTCATTCTATTTCTCAACGCAAAAGGTGATCAACCTATTGAAATTCATAGACAGTTGATTGAATGGGGCGAGTGTATGGTGGTCAAAAATGTCCGCAAGTGGTGTAGAGAGTTTAAAGCTGGCCGTACAGAAATTCATGATGAAGAAAGAAGCAGGAGACCGACCGTCAGTGTCAGACAGGACAATCAGGAAAGTTGAAGAAGTCGTGCGTGAAGATCGGAGGATCACTATCCACAAGCTCTCTTGTTTGCTTCCTGAAGTTTCAAAATCCACCATTCCGAGGATTTTGTCTGAAAAGTTGAGATATCGGAAGGTGGGTCGCACAAATACTCACAGAAGACCACAAATGGCAACGTGTTGAAGCTGCCCATGAAAGAGACGACTTTTTGAATTCCACTGTCACAGGTGACAAAACGTGGGTTCACCACTTCACACCTGAATCCAAATGACAATCACTTGAGTGGCGGCATTCAACTTCGCCAAGGCCGCGAAAATTCAAACAAACACAGTCTGCTGGCAAGATCATGGCAACTGTGTTTTGGGATCGGAAGGGGGTATTGTTGATCAATTTCATGCCTACTGGGACCATATTGTGAGACGCTCAAAAAACTCAAACGGGCGATTCAGAACCAGAGAATGGGAATGCTCATCAAGGGCGTGTCCACCAGTCTTCACCCTCATGTCGCCCACACAAACCATTAATCATCTAAACCAATTTGGATGAGACATTATCACCCCCCCCCCCCCCACCAATATAGTCCAGAATGACACCCAGTGACTATCATTTGTTTACACATTTGAAAGAACATATGGGTGGAATGCGATTCAACAACGATGACGAGGTGAAAGAAGAGGTCAAACACTATCTCAGTGAACTGGCGGCGAGCTTCTATGACACTGGCATAGCGGCTCAAAAAATGGATTGAACGTAACGGCGATTATGTTGAAAAATAGTGTGTTGTTATGCTTCACAACCATGTAAGTTTTGAAAACAAATGTTTTTTTTCTATTTTTCAAAAAAATGGAGACCTTATTTTTGGGTTACCCCTCGTAAATACCAAGCGTCAAAATTATTGTCTGAACACAGCTGTTGCAAAACACGCATGCTATTGCTTGAGTTCAACTTGAGTGTGTTTAACTTCACAGAAGCAACCTTACAATTCAAGTATCATATGATGTGTAGTTTTACAGAACTTATCACTTTCCTATGGATTTTCACCCTTCCCTGTTTATTTCATAAACAAAAGGTGCAAGTACCCCCCCCCCCACTGCATCTATATCATCAATTCAGGTTATACATTAATACACTGATGTTTACTTTTACAAGTGGAAACAGAATGCTTTAACCACATGGCCATAATTCATAATGTAATTGTTCCTTAAGGTTTATACAGCAAAAAACATTAATGACTAGAAAAAATACTTGAGAAGTTACTACATTTTTAGTTAAGCCATGTGTTCAGAAAACAATCTGAAATCTACGGCTCAAGTCCAGACTTAGAAAATTCATAACTCAAAACGTTTCCTCCAAAAAAATACTCTAAGTATAATTTGTAATTTTTACTTGGGGTCAAGGATTATTATTTCTGCATGATATAAAGTCTATTTGACATTTATTCAGTTAAAAGTATGGTATAAGAACATATATATTTTTATTTTGTACAGATTCTGCTTGGAATGAGACTCAAGTTGTTGCTAATCCACTATTGTATTATAATAAAAGTACAACTGTTTTGGCAGACCTCACAACTGCCTCAATTTGACTGCTTTGAATGTTGAAATAAAAATAAATTAGTGGTGTGACAACAACTTGTGTCTTTTATTCCAAGATGGAGAAATACCACACCACTTCACCATCAACAATCAATTCTGCTTTTTTCAGAACTTGAAATTCTCTTTATATTTAATAACAACCCAATGTGCAAGAGTAATGCGAGGTCAATAATCTCAATAATTATCAGTACTCTGAATAAAGGCATTTATTTCAAAAGCAATAAACACTTCTTTATTACTACAACTGTTAAAACATTTCTTGATTTTTACCTTATACTTTAAAATTAATTGCATTGTAGTTAATAAATCTACAATTAATGTAATGTACCTATTTTCATGTAAAGAGAGCATATAGTGAAAGTCTCTCTTAATGTCAGTCATGTATCAATGTAAATGATCAATCTCATGAATATGAACACTCACTGAGATGATTGTTAAAATGTGATCGGTGTTAACGATCGCTCACAAACTCTTTTCGCTTGGACAAATGCCTGAAACAAAAATTACATCATGTCCATTACCTGTTCTAATTTTATTTTCATACAGCTAAATTGGACCTTAAAAACATATGTTAAAATATACTTAGTAGTGGTTATAATGTTATATTAGACCATAGTCACATAAAAATCCATTATTATTCAACCAGTACAGTTTTTCCAATCTGACTTATATACAGAAATATGTAGTCATGTTTCAACATATTATTTACTACGCAGATAAAATCAAGTATAAACAGCTTTGTATAATGTCACCATCTTTGACTGTATTGTAACATAGAACCACAAACCATTTCAACAAAGCACTGAAGTGTTAAACTTGCAATTTTTATTTGTTATTTGAAATCATACTCTTATTCCTATTCTGGTTTAATATATTTAACTCATTGTTATAAGTAAGATTCCATGCTTCAATAAAATGTACTTTTATCAAAACAAATTATTCAAGTAGCATGAAATAACAATGACCTCACCGAGTTTGATGTCTAAAATTTGAAAAGGTTAAAAATCAAATTTTAAATTTAAATAAAAGTGTAAATTTTGTTTATAAACTAGTAAGTTGTATACAACAAAGATATTAGGGAAAGTTAAAAATTAAAAGGACAGTTTTGATTTCCAAAAACATTATGGAGGAAGTTGTTTATGCTACAGCAAGATCTATACAGTGGCAGGCAACAAGTCATCAGATTTCTCTCTACATTGTACAACATTCAAGCAGGCCTCTAACTTCAATGGCCAATGTTAATATTGAAGCTGCTTATTAAATTAGATGTACTGATCAGATGTCAAAAGTTCTGAAAACTGCAAATGAGGTGAACATGGTAAGATATTTTCATAGCTCAACACTTTCAATTGTCCACAAATCATACAATTTTTTGAAAGTCTATGCTCACTGGGTTTTATGTGAACTGACAGATGTGTACAAGCACAGAATCGTTTATAAATTTGAAAAAAGCATTTGGAACATTACCAGCATCCAAGACATTCATTTCTGACATGAATAATGAATGTTGACGCGATACTGATACATCACTTTGAACAATGGAATAAACAGCACAGTTTAATGTAGAAACATCCTTTAACTCCCACAATAAAATAAATCAAAACATACATTTCTGCGGTAAATCTGATGATAACACTATTATAGATATGGAAAAATATTTATTTATTACAAAAAATACTTATTTCATTCCTAAAAGTGAAACAGTGAAGTAACAGCTAATGTGATCTCCTGGAACAATTGAAGACAATAATCAAGTCCACAAGGCACAGTAAGTTTTCGAAAGGTGTGAAAGGACATCTCATACCTTCAATATTTTGCTTCACAACAATGCTCGACCTTACACAGTCAACTGAATATAAGTTTGATAAACATTACACACTTCTTGAATTCCCTTTATTTTTATTTTATCTCACATTATATAGAAGATACTAAATTAACACTTATAAAAACATGATACATCCATCACTACTTGTTGTTAGTTAAAAAAAAAAATTGTTTCAATTGTCCAAAATAATTTGAGTGAATTTATCTAGTGTTTGTTGTCCATGGCAGAGGTCGACTGAACACATAACAACCACAAACTTAGGTGTGTATTTCAGTAGTTTTCTATCTGTGAAGAGAGGGTGACATTTCATAACAATACATTATTACAAGAGTCCAAAAGCATGTGTTCATTTTGAACACTTTTTGTAATCAGTTTTAAACATCTTTTGTGTTCAACCTAAGGGACAAAAAGTGTTCAATCTATTACTAATAAACAAAGAACAATTTTAACAATTAGCCTGACCTCCAGGAAGGTTAATACATACCGCTATTGGATGTTTCTCTAGCTACCGGAGGTCCATCTGATCTTTAGTAAACTGAGATGAAACCCAAGCAAGGCCCCACTTCAGGTTTGTTAATAAGAATTTAAGAGCTTTTGTCCACTGTTCTTCAGAATTGAACTGAATCCTAAATTAGACAGTTTTGTATAAATTAAGTAAACATATAGTATATAAAATAACTTTCATTCGAATAACTTATATAACTAAAAACTTGACAACTAAATCTGTAAAAAATCTAAATCTGCATTTATAAGGGTACAAATCGCAATATTACAAAACTTAAATGAAGAAAGTTGTGTTAGTGGTTATAATCACAAACAGAATTATCACTGTTGCACACCAGTATAGAAAAATTATTCCGAATAGCGCTTTCAAGCTTCTCAGCTCATCGTCAGATTGGAAATGACCAACAGAGGTAAACTAAACCCTTCACACCCCCACTGTCCATACACAACAAACTATAATTCAAATGTCCCTTCCCAACCTCCGAGCCCTGTCACCCCCCGTCTGGACAGTTACATATTTTTCTAGCACATTCCTTGTGTTGTGTGTGCATGTGTGTATACATTCCTTTTAAACCTAACCCTGTACCGCCTTTCTCATTCACACTTGTGGGCACGGTCACTCACCCTTATTTTAAAAACATCCAATTAGTCCTATGCAATTTAATTCTTAATCTTATCTAACCGTCCTCTATCTTTTACTTTTTAATTATATTATAAAATATTTGTTCATTATGAAATTTTGTTAATATACAAATTGTATACTTATTTTTGTGTATTTATTTATTATGTGAATCTTACAATAATTATGGTACTTACCATAATTATTAGAGCACATGTCATCATCACTATCTTTGTTTCTTGTTGGGTCTAGAGTTCGTATTAAGCGTAAATAGAGACAGTTTGGTGATTGAAATGAAGTTATCAACATCAATATGGTAGTAAATCAACTTATTTTTTATTATTTCGAATTTGCAAAATTAAATCGTCATACATTACAATGGCTGCCTTATCGTGACCATGACAAAATGGCGGTCATATTCTTACTATTATATTCATTAGTCATGACTTTAAATACTTCGTTATATTGTTTGATTAACTAGATAATTTTATTACTTTGCAGCTGTTAACATACTTAAGTGTTTCCATTTGATTTATACTGCTATAATCTTTAACACAAACTAACGCCTCAGTTTTGTTACCGGCATTGCTTGATACACTCTTCCTCTCTCTCACTCTCTCCCTCTCATCACAATATTATTCAAGATACATTTTTGTTTTAGGTATTATTAATTTTGAGCTCAATTATTTAAAAGAAATTTTGACTTTCCTGCTACTTCATGCTATCCACATTGAACGGTCATCATCGTCCGGCCAGGTGTGCAGCGTAGTTTCCGTATTTGCTGGGTGTTTCTGTCACTGACTTTACATTGTTAACTAAATGATAATTGTGAAGCACTAACTCTTGTTAATTACATTTCTGTCACTGATTTTAACACATTTTATCTGGCTGACCTTTTGCCAGCAACATTGATAGCATCTTCACTCTATGATGGTATTCAACAGACTGAGAGCGGATGCTATGTATATTTTGCGTGTGTGCGCATTGACGTCATTGTCTGGTGTATCGAAATAGGAAACGCCCTGATTATGCGTCATTGTTGTTACGTCCTGTATGTTTTTTAATGACGTTTCGTATTGTTTGCCAATGACAATTATATAACGCTGTGTGTCGCCAGTCACGTAGGCTTGACCTTGGAATCGTCCCGCACCGATGTAACTGCGTTGTTTTCGTTAAACACAGGGAAAATTGCCCTACCCATTTACATGTGTGCAAAATACAATAATTCCTTTTGTACCATAAATATGAAAACAGGCTTTTGTCCTGTTACAAAACCCCCTCAATGAAAGGTTTTATGCCGAAGCATAAAAACTTTCATTGACCCATTCACACTTCCTAAAGGGATCAGCCCATATATGTTGCCACAACCCCCTGTAGTGTTAATATAAAAAGAAATACAATCACTTACCCTTGGTCCGATGATGATGATCATACCTGTCCGACCCTACCGGACTTCTCTGACGAGATCCCAACACCATAAGGTCGGTCAGGCACTGAACGCTCCTGCTCTGACGCACCGGTCAGCTCAGGACCGCCGTCACAACACCATCAAACTCTGAAACATGAATACAAAATTTAAAATAGTGGCCTTATCTATTCCCATATCCACAACTGATATGTCTCCCCTTAGATGCATTGGTTTGTGTTTTGAGGCATTGGTTTGCTTAACTCTAAAAATCCTTCAACAATCAAAACAAACAAGATTTAGGACAGAGAAATCCATTTCCACTTTTGACATTCCTACATTTATCAAAGCTTTCTGACTCCAGTCAATATTAACTTACTTCCCTCACCACAAGAAAACATATTATTATACTAAGCATAACACATAAAACAACTTTTTAATTTTCAAAGCAACAACCACTATCTCTATCATTTTATATAAAATCAAAAAATATACCTATTATGGCAAACACTTCAAATATTTTAAAATTTTCTTTACTCAGCTTTAATGATACTCATCTTTCTTTGCAACAGAATCATAATTATATTTTTATAACCGACACCAATATCGACATTATTTCTTTACTTAATATTTGTTACCGTTGCTACCCCTGTAGCAACCTCCCAGCCACACACTCTATTACACCCCCACTGGACTGTGGCGCCCAGGTGCCTTCACAAAGACTGAACTGGTGGAGGAATTTTGTCATCTCCTTGTCTTTGCTTCAGCGTTACATTATAAAAATAGTTAGATATCATAATATCTAAAAGTTACATATTTATATGCCCTTAATGCGGGTCTATCACCTGGTTTTTTGTTCCCACGCGAACAAAGTGATAGCCACTGTTCCATAGTTCCGGGGATTTCCCCTAAGTGGCCCCCCATTAATTTCAAACTTCACCAATTTTCAGGACAACTAACCATGGGCAGTGTTACAATTGCTGTCCACAGCTGGCTGTCGTCCAAAACCACGATTAGTGCTGATAAGGCAGTAATCGCCCGAAAAGGCGGGGAAATCATCTTCATTTGCATGCTTTACTCTACATCATTATTATACACTGTACTGTTAAGAACCACATATAATGTAAAATTATATTAAAATTGTACAGTGTATGCACGCCTTCTTGAGGCCTCTGATGATGGTAACGGTCTGTGCGTTACTCATCAACCCACTTCGCTAACTACAGTAGCACATGCCAATACTGCACTAGCCCACTTACATCTACCTTAACTCCTCCTACATATGCTGTCCTTACAGTCCATTATTGACTTACATTTTTACTAATACAACACAACTATAAAAAACACCTTTTAACCTTGCACAAAAACAAGTTCTTTAATTATTTAAAAATTTTCACATAGACACTTTTGCAAGTTCAAGCTTTCACTTTTCATAATTATTTTCACTTCTATGACAAGATAGGAACTACAACAATGGATCATCTGATAAGTTTACAATAAGATAGAATACACTCTCTTGCTTTCTGAAGGAAAACAACCACTTGAAAAATTCAATCACTAATTTTAAGCGTTTCGTTTTACAATTTCTAAACGAAACTACATTAGTTCATGGAAAACATAACCATCAAGTTTTTTTTCCTGTTCGGGCGCCATTTGTTAATATACAAATTGTATACTTATTTTTGTGTATTTATTTATTATGTGAATCTTACAATAATTATGGTACTTACCATAATTATTAGAGCACATGTCATCATCACTATCTTTGTTTCTTGTTGGGTCCAGAGTTCGTATTAAGCGTAAATAGAGACAGTTTGGTGATTGAAATGAAGTTATCAACATCAATATGGTAGTAAATCAACTTATTTTTTATTATTTCGAATTTGCAAAATTAAATCGTCATACATTACAATGGCTGCCTTATCGTGACCAAGACAAAATGGCGGTCATATTCTTACTATTATATTCATTAGTCATGACTTTAAATACTTCGTTATATTGTTTGATTAACTAGATAATTTTATTACTTTGCAGCTATTAACATACTTAAGTGTTTCCATTTGATTTATACTGCTATAATCTTTAACACAAACCAACGCCTCAGTTTTGTTACCGGCATTGCTTGATACACTCTTCCTCTCTCTCACTCTCTCCCTCTCATCACAATATTATTCAAGATACATTTTTGTTTTAGGTATTATCAATTTTGAGCTCAATTATTTAAAAGAAATTTTGATTGCAATTTTGACTTTCCTGCTACTTCGTGCTATCCACATTGAACGGTCATCATCGTCGGGCCAGGTGTGCGGCGTAGTTTCCGTATTTGCTGGGTGTTTCTGTCACTGACTTTACATTGTTAACTAAATGATAATTGTGAAGCACTAACTCTTGTTAATTACATTTCTGTCACTGATTTTAACACATTTTATCTGGCTGACCTTTTGCCAGCAACATTGATAGCATCTTCACTCTATGATGGTATTCAACAGACTGAGAGTGGATGCTATATATATTTTGCGTGTGTGCGCATTGACGTCATTGTCTGGTGTATCGAAATAGGAAACGCCCTGATTATGCGTCATTGTTGTTACGTCCTGTATGTTTTTTAATGACGTTTCGTATTGTTTGCCAATGACAATTATATAACGCTGTGTGTCGCCGGTCACATAGGCTTGACCTTGGAATCGTCCCGCACCGCTGTAACTGCGTTGTTTTCGTTAAACACAGGGAAAATTGCCCTACCCATTTACATGTGTGCAAAATACAATAAAATAATTCCTTTTGTACCATAAATATGAAAACAGGCTTTTGTCCTGTTACAATTTAGTCTTAGTATTCATTAAACTGTCTAATCCTTTTTCTCTTACTTTCAATATTTCTCCTCCCTAAGCTTCCTTTCAACTGTGTTATTTACTACTTTTACAATTTTGTAGTCTTCCATAAGTTTGTTAATCCTTTGGAAGACTACGCAATTGTAAAAGTAGTAAATAACACAGTTGAAAGGAAGCTTAGGGAGGAGTTAGAAATATTGAAAGAAAGAGAAAAAGGATTAGACAGTTTAATGAATACTAAGACTAAATTTGATAATGAACAAGTATTTTATAATATAATTAAAAATTAAAAGATTCAGGACGGTTAGATAAGATTAAGAATTAAATTGCATAGGACTAATTGGATGTTTTTAAAATAAGGGTGAGTGACCGCGCCCACAAGTGTGAATGAGAAGGCGGTATAGGGTTAGGTTTAAAAGGAATGTACACACACACACACACACATACACAAAACACAAGGAATGTGCTAGAAAAATATGTACCTGTCCAGACGGGGGTGACAGGGCTCGGAGGTTGGGAAGGGACATTTGAATTATAGTTTGTTGTGTGTGGACAGTGGAGGTGTGAAGGGTTTAGTTTACCTCTGTTGGTCATTTCCAATCTGATGATGAGCTGAAAAGCTTGAAAGCGCTAATCTATAGAATAATTTTTCTATAGTAGTGTGCAACAGTGATAATTCTGTTTGTTTAATATTACAAAACTATTAATTACAACACGGTTAAGAAAACACATACAAATTTTATTTCCATATAATCTATATGAAACATAAAACGAGGTTAACTCTAGCTAAAATTTCAAACTGAGTTCCTTAATCAATAAGCATGTTTTAACACTTTTTTTTAAGTTTTGGGGCTCGGAAACTAAGGCCTTTAGCCCAAAATCACCCACAAGTAATGCTTGACGGGATGTTTTGTTTCACCTTCCTTTTTACTTGACTCAACAACTTTGGAAGAAACTCAAACACACTAAGACACAAGTAATCTTGCTGCTTTTCTGAAGGACACAGTTCTGTCTATCGATAACTTTTAGTTTCCATGGTCTTCTTTCAGGTTAACTTTTACTCTGTGTCTCTGCCTGAGTTCTGCAGTCTTTGATTATGTGTTTCACTGTAAGTGCTCTGCCACAAGTTAAGATGGGTCATTCTTCTCCTTGTAGGAGCTACGAAGATGTTAAATTCGTGTGACCAATTCGCAGTCCAGTGACGCAAACTTCTTCACAATGACTGCCATCACCTGCTATTTGCCATTTACAGATGTTCTGCTTCACGCCTGATCTACCACATGTTCCACATCTGCTAGTTTTGTGGCAGCTACTTTTGCGTCATCAGGTCATATGGCAATCACATCAACTTGTGGCCTGTCCACAGGGATTCTTGCTGCAGCGCAGCTTCCTTGTTATCTTCAATACCTGGACACCAAACAAACGTAAAAGATGAACCAAAGTGCATGGCATAATGGCATTACCTGCTGTAATAACGGATCCACTGTATTTTCCAAGGCAGTCAGAAACCTCAGTGAATCCATACAGATACCAAATTTCCTTTCACCATAGTGTTCACAGAAACAAAGCCTGCCACAATGCATACAGTTCAATGGTGTATACACTTGCTGCCTTGAGCAGTGTCCAGGAGTGGAAGGCGCCTTCAATGATAAACGCATTACCCACTCCACTCTCTACCTTCACCCATCAGTGTACGTAATGTGTGTTCATTGATGTATTCCTCAAGGACTGATCTAAACAGGAGAGTTTCAGTTCAGTTGGGTGGTATGATTTCTTGTTTCTACTGGCAACATACAGCTGGTTTCGTTTGCAAAGCAGCCAAAGGGGCAGTTCACATGGACCACTGACACCTAGATGTTGTAGCCCTGGGCTATTCAAGCTCACGAATGTCAGCTGGTGTGGTGAACGTAGAACAGCAGTTGTATATTCTAACAAGTCTGTTGTTCAGCAGCAACACATGGTTTATGTGGCTCGGTAGTGTTAAAATTTGTTTCTTATATCTCAGCAACAGCAGCTGATGTCGCAGATGTTATGATATCATTACTGCTTCACAATATAAGCTGTGTGCAGGGCTAGTGTGAAATGCCCGTGGCATAGTGCACCCCTACGTTGTAGACTGGATCCAGTTTTTTCAAGCACGACCTCCTGGCTGAAGAGCATACCATGATCCATAATCTATTTTGGATAGTACTCACGTGGTGTACAGGCACAAAAAAATCTTCTCTACCTGTTCCCCAGGTCATATGGGAGATGCACCTGATTATATTTAATAGGATTTGCACCTTGCAGTCAGGTCATCCACATGCACATTCCATGTTAATTGTCTGTCAAAAGTTAAGCCCAGAAATCTGATTACAGGTCTACAGTGCAGCTGAACGTGGTTTATGGTTAACGTTGGGTCCGGGTACCTTCCTCACTTTTGACAAGTGGACACAGGTCATCTTTGCTCCCGAGAAAGAAACGCTTATGTTGTTAGCATTTTCAACCAAAATATCTATAACGCCTTCATTTTAAGTTTGATCAATGCCATTGCCCTGGCCGAGTAGAACTATGCAAGACTGTCAATTTACAAGCACTTCCCAACTGATGTTTCCTCAAAGATCCCATTAATGGTGATAGTAAAAGCATGACAATGGTACCCATATCCATACTCTAGTACCCATACTGGTGCAGTCAGAAGGCCGTATTTTCAAGACACCAGCTGAGCCAACTGTTTACCATCCTTTCCATTACTTCCCTAGACAGCACATCAGTAATACTGGATTGTAGTTCTCTGCTTTGAGAGGATCCTTTCCAGCCTTCAGAAGCAGGATGATGATCGCCTCCTTCAATGGTTTTGGGTACTCTCCTTGCGTCCATATGGTGTTCTAGAATGCCACTAGTGTAGCCATAGCTACATCCAGCAGTTGATGTATACTGCTGTAAGGAATATCATCTGGTCCCACCACAGTGTCCCCGGGAGCACAGACAGCAGACTGTAATTCCCTCATCGTGAAAGGCACATTATAGGTCCTGAACCCTTCACACTCAAAGTCAACATCGTGTTCAACTTCATCTTTTCTTGTGATGAAATTGAAATGATACTTTTCTGTACTACTGACCTCAGCATATCTTGCAGACACCGTGTCAGCAATTTCATCGGAGTTACAAATCAATTCACCATCGTTCTCAATGTATTAGATAGGCTTAAACACTGATGTGCATTGATCTGACCTTCTTCCATACGTCTGTCATGTTATGGTCGAGACACAGGTTTCCCAGCTTGATTGTTTTGCAGTGAGTATTGTTCTACGGGCGATGGCTTGAAGTCACTTAAAACAGATGTGATTATCTTCAGTCAGTGCTTGTTTATACCTATTTACGACTCATTGCTTCTCTCTTATTTCATCTTTTACATTGGTGTTCCATCACGGTGCTGATGATCTGGATGAGTGACCACCAGTTCGCAGGATACGCTCTGCTGTGAAACTGTGTACGTCTTCTCCTATATTTACACAGACATCCACAGATGTACGATCAGCCTAGAAGCCTGTCCAATCTGCATGGTCCACACGTCATCTTTTCGGCATGCATATATCACTTTTTGGTGTTCTGGGAAGTGGATGTCTGGGATGTCACATGATGTCTGGGAGCACTCTGTGCAAAGGATGTGGAGCACGACTTGGGCTACAGATGGAAAGATCGATAGCCTAGAAGTATCACTTCCAACATTGAAATGTGTGCTTGTGCCTGTGTTTAAAAGATATGTACATTGTTAAGTGACAGATACTCAGTTCTTAATCCATTGACGTTTGTCCTATGACAATCCCAAGTGGGAATATGGGCGCTAAAGTCCGCAACAAGCAGTAATGGAGATGGTAGCTGCTCAATCAGATCTTCTGCTCGCCACTCACGTAAGTACAAACAGCAGATTGTCATCTTCAGTGGCTGTAATAAACTGATTGCTACTGGTTGTAGAGGCGTAGCGAGTGGAATATATATAGCGGGATACGTGTTGCTAAGAAATACAGCAACGCCTCCCCTATCTCTGATGCTGGAGCCACATCAGGACTCGTATCCCCTCATATTAAAAAGTTCTTGCAGCCCCAAACGTGTTTCCTGCAAGCACACATATCAGTGTATGCGTGGCCAGTAGAATTTTCATTTCACAATAATGCAAAGTACAACCGTTTATATTCCAACAACGTTTATATCTCCCATACTGGATGTTGAAGAATCAGTCGCTACAGACCATCCCATCCCTTACCATCCCATCACTTCCTTGATTTCCCTTTTGGCTATCCTTTCTTTTTCTTTTTTTTGCAGATTGCTGAGTTCTGCCAGGTTGTGGAGGTTGCTGCCACTGACAGTCAAGCTGACTCTGAGCCAGAGCTCATTTCCTGGTCATTGGTTTTGGTTTCAAAAAGTCCTCCCTGGTATATATGGGAGGACGAGGTGATGGAAGGTGGTATCCTCTTGCTGTCTCACCCCCTCTGGAGGTGGTTGCAGTCACAGCCACAAAGTTTAGTTCCGCCCTTCTTGGTAGGTAGACTATAGCACTCTTATTTTTTGAATTTACATTAGCTGTTATTGTACTTACTTGTGCTGTCGGCTGCATTCAGTTAAATAACATGCTCAATGAAGCATGTCACTACCGGCATTATTTCTTTTGTTATAGTTACTGTCATCATTGCCGAAGTAGACTTGACAGCCTGTGCATAGCTTATTTTGCCCTGGTTTGTCAGGCAAACAACTTTTTTATCTTTGAGGTAGCTGATTTTCTTTAAAGTTTTTCATGTCTTGAATAATCACCGCTTGCTTGTGCACAAAGCAGTTGCATGACCTTGCAGAGAGTTGACCACCACACTTCATGGTTCGGCAGAATGTTCGATGCCATGGGCTGAGTTCCCACAAAAAACAAGTCTTGACTTAAGCACATCTGGATGCTGTGTACCCTAAACATAGACACTAAAAACACTGCATAGGCTGAGGGATGATAGGTCTCACACTCAGCCGATGGATACCTACTCTTCTTTTCTCTACTTATGAGTGTTGTTTTGTTAGAAGTCAAGACGTGGGAGGTGGAAGGAAGTGTTTGCCCCTCCCTGTGCAGGGTCACCTTTGACATGCCATAACTTCCTGAGGTGATAATTCAGTTGCAATCTCCTCCTCAGTGCAGATCAGCAAGTCACGGTACACCACCACTCCCTTTGTGGTATTTAGAGTAGTGTGGGGGCTCATTTCAACCTCTATCTCGCCAATATTTTCCAACATGAGCAGTCTTCCCCTGGCTGGTCAGTCTGGGTCTCGATCAACGGACCACCACCCATTTTCCTGATATCCGTAACAGGCGATCCAGCACAAGCAGTAATGGATTTTTTAATCAAAAAGGGGCTGACTTTAATGAAGTACCCCTCCTTTCTTTTAATGATCAAATACTTGGGCACTGCAGGCATACTGGCCAACAGTGCCAAAAACCTCTCTGCATACAGTCCTTCTCTTCACCCTCCAAGGAAGGATTTTTTCTGGATAAGGCGTTTTAAGGGATCCCTAAACCACAGAATTAATTTGAGAACCTATAATTTTGTTCCCATGAGTACCAGGGAAATAACAGACCACCGTGGCAGAGCCCTCGAGTACCATGGGTACGACTCGCTAACATACAGCCATCCACCCACTGGCATGGTCAGTCCCATTGGGGGTTCCTGTGTGTTTTCGAGCAGTACGCACAACCTTGTCAAACTCAGCTGCCAGTTCCCTGTTACCCAGCTAAAAAGTAACAGAGCTGCTGCACCCCCCCCCCCAATGAGGCCAAGTGTAAGGTTGGATTTCTGGGGGGGAGGGCAACATATATGTGTTGTTTTAGAACACAGACAATATTAGAACAGTAAAAAGCACTGGTCTGCAATACTATTCCATCTTTTAAATATAATAAAACCATTTTTACCTATAATTATAACTTTTGTCTAACACATTACTACACACATTAAAAAATAAAAGAATATTTTAAGTAGTCATTTGTAGGTTACTAAACTATGGTTTTTTCTATAGGGTTCGTATTTTTTGTTTTTGTTTTAATCTTGTATAATCCGTTTGGTTGTACATCATTTTCCATAATGTACAGTACTATTTAACACCATATTTTCACTGAGTTATTTCAAATATGTATGCAGTTATTTCGCAATTTCACATAATGGTTATACATTAACAACACTGAACACGTCCCAGAATCAGCCTTGCTTTTTAGAGAGAGTTCTACTGACCTAACTAAATATTCATATCTACACTGTAATATTTTATTATAGTTGACACTTAACACACTACACAATTATCTGATAAGTTTTACTAATATATAAATTGCCTGAAACTTTAGTTCTAAAAGTAATTTAAACAGAATTGTTAATGCACAATTTCTTCTTACTTAACAGAGTATGAATTTCCAGTTGATAAATCTTCTATCTTGCCTTTGTCCATACGATATGGCAAACAAAAACCAGAATCTCCTTTTTCAACTTCTTCCTTAAACTGCTGCAAACAATCCATAAAAGCAACCATTGCTGCATCGAATTTGGTATCCCACAAGAAACGAAAGCCTCCTGATCCATATAATGGTAGTTCTTTGTGTTCAGCTAAAACCTATTTATACACATTCAAGTGGAATTATACAAATCAGCTATAACACGCGTTAGAGGTACAATTTATCATGGCAAACTCTAATGCACAGTTACATAACCAACATGTACAGTTCGGCCACATGTTGCTTGACACTAGAAGTTATTCTCATTTTAGTTAATTTACAAATGATGAAAGGTTTTGTGAGGCTACATCATCGACTATAAACAAAACATTTGTGACAATGTTTCAACAAAATTTATTGTAATCATCAGGACTCATGTATGGGCAATACAAAAATAATTAATAGACTTATGAGTGTTTTTGTATGAATGTGTGAATAAAGAATAATAATAACCATTACACATATATTAGTGTTCACATGTTAACAAATTATAATATTCCACAAATACTACTAATCAATATGTAACTATTATTAAATCATTAATACCTGTGTTGCTTGTATACAAGGTGGTCCTAATAAGTTTTTAAAAATTGTATCCAATTAACAACCAAAACTCACAAAACCTATCATTGACTGAAATTATAAAGATATGCATTTCTTTCATAATTTATGGTCCATCTGTATTTTAATGTAATGGTGTGAATGTAAGAGCATGCAGTTTGAAATTAGTTACAGACAACTCAAGAAAATCTGACAAGAGTCATCAGCTAAGGACAGAATTTTATTTCTGTTATGTTGTAAATATTGATACTACTGCAACCGTGGTCACAGATGAACAAAACTGATAAAATAGTAAAAGTTTTAATAAACATTAAAAAACAATAATAATTACGTAAGTTTCACAGAAAGTTTAACAGACTTAACAGAAACAGCAGATATTTCAGCCTACTACAAAGAACAAACTTATGAAAAAAGAGTTGGTCTACAAGTTAAGAAAATTGTATGAAGTTGAGCATTATGAACTTTTAAAAGGACAACTACTGACTCCACAACATGTTCTAATTTTCTAGTATACTGAAGCTTGAAGCGTATGATTTTACTTCATTTTTTTAATAGGTTAAGCTTAGAAATCACTTGGCCAACTGCAAACGCAAAATAGTTAGTAAAAAATTCAGAAAACTGCAAAGCTAGAACAGAAGCCTATACAAAGTTTTCAAATTAATGTCTTAAAGATATTGACAGAAATTACAATGGGAGTGAAAGGATATTTGCAGCAGGACTTTTCATACTGAATTCAAGTTATGGTAAAAATTTCTCTATCAGACATAGTTTGCCTGCAATGAAGTGTTTACCTCTATGTCATGTAATATGGTTTTGCTTGTGTCATGACAAGCTGCACAACAATTTGTCCATCTACTGGAAATTTTTAATATGTTTCATGTAGATTTAATATAACTGTTACAACTATTTCTCCCCTTCACATGCCAATGCTGTGGTGGTCCTACTTGATCATGAATTAAAAATAACAAAGAAACTACTGTTCACTAACTCTTAATCTAGTTTGAAGCTATCTTGTTCTACAACTGAAACAAAATTTCTTCTATCCTGTTAGTTTTTTACTAGCATGAAGGACACATGACACGTCACTGTCTTGTTAATGGGTTTTCAGCTCAGCTACACTAAATGTTGTTGTTTCTTGATGAAATAGATCAGCAGGAACAAAAAGTAGGAAGTACTGTACACAAAGATATAAAAAGAACGTTCGTTACAATTTTTTTTTGTTAAATATATGAAATTAGATTTGCATTTCGCACAGCAGTTTGATGCTCAATGTGTTTTGATAAAAAGAAAATCGGAGAAAAACTGAATTTTCAATACAGTTTATACTATACGAAACAATAAAAGTGAGCACTGACTACATTATTATAACATTTTGAGAAAAGAATTACAACCTGAATAAATGGTATATTTATTTAGATTTTTTCTCAAATTTTGTGACAATTTTGTAATTTTTTAAGGCAGATCATGCTTCATTAAAAGTTGCTCCATTAAAGTCATAAACTGAAACCACCACTCATGTTTTTATATGAGGACATAATTTTCTTAAGACTTTTATAAGAGTGCCAACCATGTTATTTGAGAGCGTGACAAAACAGAGTGTTGATACTTCATCTGACACGGCGCAGTTTTACATTATTTTAAATACAGAATCACATCTAAAAACACAGTTTTCTCTGCTGCTTATTGTCTGTCAATCTTTTAGGTTTTTTTTTTTTAAATCGTGGATAATTTTAAAAGTTCAGCTCAACTGAACTATACAGAAATACTGCAGGCTGTGTTCGTTTGTTGTGTTCACACAGAAATGGAGAGACGAGTGTTGACTGAGGTTGAAATTGTGGCAGAATTGTGACATACTTTTTAGTGTGATATTTTATACCAAGATGATATTTTCTCAGACAATACGTATAAAGATCCTGATTATGCAGAAGATGAGTCTAGTGAAACTGAGGTTAGCATAACTTTTATAATAGTAAACACGGTACCAGGTAAATGAGAGTAGCAGAGTTGGGATTAACGATTAAATTAATCGTTTAAAAAATTGGTTAACTTTTTAACTTGATTGTTAAATTTTAAAATGGTTAACTTTAGTTATTAATCGTTACTTTTTTGTTAATGGTTAAAAAATTAACGAGTTATTTTTTTGGCTGCCCAAGAGGTACAGTAGCCAAAATAGTTGTTGAAGTCAAGTTGGAAAAAGTTTGTTCCAGTATTCCTAATCACTGGCAGACAATGGACTGGTTTTCCACCATAGCACCATTAGGTCTCGTTCGTCTCCTTGTCAACATCTTGGTGGCAAGGATGGTTTCTGTCTTTTGTTGAATTATTTGCATGACTACCCCAGACAAGTAGACAACAAACAACTTCTGTTTTGACATCTGAAGTAGTGAGAATACAGTATTGCTAATATACGTTTTAATAACCTGCTGAGATGTAAAACGAAATTCCATTGCATGTGCTGAATATTGCACGTGTTCATTTGGTGACACGAACCGGCAACATTCATCTATTGCTGGGCAAGCGTGTCATGATTGGCTAGTTCAAAAAACACCAAATTCCACTCCTCCTACTAGCCAGATATCACAAAGGAGGTTAAACAGATTTTCAATTCAACCAATTTATCGTTCACTGTTCGTTCTCACATGCTTGTTGTCATTTTTATAATAGTGCGGTCAGCATAGTGGTAATTGTTATTGTTGTGATCTACAGTTTCATGTTAATTGTTTTGAAATAGAGCAGTTTTCTGTTACATATTTGTTTTTCTTTTCACGAATTCATTTTTTTCCATATTATTTATTATTTTTACAGTAATCACCTTTTACATGGTCACCTTGGCTGCAAATTTCTAGATTTTATGAACAAACTGAGAAACTAGACCGTCTCAACTTAACTTTTAAGTGCTTGATGTGTGTGCCCTCAAACAAACAAACATATCAAAACATCACTGACTTCAATGTCTAACTTGAGGACACACATAAAGGTAAGCAAATTAATAGATTATAAAAGAAATCAATAGAGTAGCCTAATTATTGTCTGTTCTATTAAGTTATTTAATACTACACTGCCCTGCAGGTACAATACAATATCAATAGTTAGTACTGTGAACTGAAAAATGCAATAGACAAATAATATTTAATTACCTGCTGAAATTTAAAATAATATTAATATAATTTAATTATTAATTTATTCATATTTATTTATGATTAATTTAATCACATAATTTAAAATAAAACTGTTTACGGTTTTTAATTATTTAATTATTACTGACTGAATTGTTTAATGGTAAATATTTCAAGTCATTTTTTTCTGCAGCAATAATTTTAATTATTTTTTTGAGAAAGCTTAATTGGTGGATTTATTTAACATGATTTTTAATTAATTCAACAGCCAAAGCAGCTTACTCAATAAAACAACAAAAAAAAGGAAAACAAATTTTGAACTTTAATCAGCTACTTTTTCACACATTAACTTTAACTTAGTTAATTTTTTGGGACATAATTTTGTGTAATTTAAAGGGGTTTTATAATATTTTTAGTGGCCTATTACCATTTCCACAATTTTTTAATGCTGTATAAATAATAAGTATTCAATAAAAGCATTTAAACAAAATGGAAAAATTTTATATTTCATTATGAAGAGAAAAGTCCATTGTTTAAAACAAGGTAAGTATTTTATGTTATGTTATGTTATATGTCATGTTATAGCTTCACAAGAATTTAAAAAAAAAACACTAAAAACCACAAGCAGTTTATACATGTTTTCGCTAAAGTGGCCAGCACTCTACACAAGACTTGTGTGCTCAAACATCTGGCAGCCTAAGTGTTAATAATCGATGTTATTAATAAAACCAATGGATTTTATAGGGTCGAGGGAATTTGGAGAGGTAGTACCTTTGTTCCGGGTCGACTGGGCACTGGTCCTCACAAATTCCCAGGGTTGGATGATGCGATGTTAGCTCCCAAAGGACCCCTTAGCCTATCTCCAACCAAGACCGTACTGCGTGGTGAAGAGCCACATCCTACTAGAGGTGACCACGTTGACGCAGAACAGTACGGATCTAGACCGGAAGGTCGATAAACATTCCTGGGGGAGGGCAGCAGTACCCACCAGTACCAAGTTAGGGCGTATAGGGAATGATCCTGGACCGGCTTAACTTTGGATTATCACAGGCGGCAATCAGATATTGATTTAACCGGCTGTGATACTGCGACCAGACAGAGAGCGCTCGCTAGCCGAAGTGAAGGCAACTTTCTAGGGGAAGAGCAGCCCGAAATCAAAGCTCCTGGTCCTCCAGGTTGGGGGTTGGGCGTGGGGCTAACAACCCCACACTGTAAAAGCAGCATGTTATGAAAACTCAACAGCAGCCTCGGATGGTGGACGGATCAATTGGTATACAGAATCGGAAAAGTATAAGGATAAAGAGTTTGATAGTGGCGACATGGAATGTTCGAACGATGCTTAAACCTGGGAAAATGAAAGAAGTGGCGGATCAGGTTTTGAAGTATCGATATGATATTGTTGGAATACAGGAAATAAGATGGCAAGGACAAGGTCGGATAGATGAGATGGTTGGATGAGGTGTTGAGGGATCTGATGAAGTTGGGAGTTCGAGGATGGAGAGAGAGAGTGGCGGATAGAGATGACTGGAGGCGGATTATTGAGAAGGCCAAGGCCCACCAAGGGCTGTAGAGCCGGAGAAGGAGAAGGAGAAGGAGAAGGAGAAGGAGAAGAAGAAGGAGAAGGAGAAGGAGAAGGAGAAGAAGAAGAAGAAGAATGGATTTTATGTTTCATTAATTATATCCTGTGGCAGACATACAGTTAATGTTGAACTTTATTAAACAATTTGAGAAAAGTAATCGCTTTTCCTATTGGACTGTTTGATACTAATAAAAATACAATTTTTGTGAACCACTCATGAACAAGACATGAAAAAATGTTAGTCAAAATTTGTTAAGCTTTCATAAATTTGAGAATACACAGTTCTTAAACTTCAATTTTATTTTTATGCTTCAAACTTATTGTAACAAACCTCAATATACGAATGATTTCCAAATGGAACAAGCCTAAATTTATCAAATGTCAAGTTCATTTTCCTTGCTAATGCTGTCAACAAAAGGACTGTTTGACCCCATGCAGCATTTATTTCACTCCAGTCTACAGGTGCACTTGGTAATCTTCCCAATCGAAAATTATTTATTGTTCCAAAATGTCCACTATGCCAGATATGGAAAGTTGCATTAAACACATTAGTTTTTTTAAGTTTTTCAAGCTGGCCTTGGGTGTATGCTATCTGGCATTCAAGACTGAAATAAAATTTAATATCTCATATGAGAACAAATATTAGAACATAATTATTCAATGTGCTAACTACATGAGTTATAAACACAAAAACAAATATGAAATATTAGTATAAAATAGTCCTTGTAATAATTTATATGTGATATTTTTAGTATGGACATAATTCTTGAACATTTCTTTTGGTGTGTGTGTGTGTGTGTGTGTGTGTGTGTGTGTGTGTGTGTGTGTGTGTGTGTGTGTGTGTGTGTGTGTGACAGCACTCCCACACATGAAAGACTGGTATGTAATGATGTCAATATCTCAAGTCTTTAGGTACACAGTAGTAAAAGTAATGATTAAACATGAACCTACCCTCAACTATTAACAGTTTTACTTCTAATAAACTTTACCTTGTTTACTTACATAATAATATACTAAATGTCAATATTTTTTTTGTTTATGAAATTGTAGAATTTATTTTTTATTTTGCAGAAATAAGTTGCTGACTTTAACAAATAAAATAATTTTAATTAATGAAGATTCTAGAAAACTAATAATAATTTATTTATAGACCTTATTGGTAAGTTCTCTGGAATTAGATTCAAGAACAAAATTGGCTAACTGGCTCTGGCTTATAAACTATTTTAAGTAAACGTGTTAAGTAACTAAAAGTGAAAGGTATATATAACAACTTGTAAATTTTTATTTAAAAAATGCAAGTATTCTATATATACATGTAATGCTGATATATTTACTTTAATTTAGGCTTTTAGTGAAAATATTTAAAAAGTTAACTTACCTCTGAAGTTCATCTTCACTGACCATATAATCTTTTCTATGCCTACTGTATTCTCTCCAATACCTATCCTCCTCTCTTTCCAATCTCTCTCTTTCTTTTTCTTGTTCTGCCATGTCTCTTTTCATTGCTTCTTCCTCTTGCTGCAAAGCTGACAGTTCCTCCATTAACCTCTTTTCCTCCTCTAATAACTAAATATTACATTACTTTTACATGTTTGAATAAACCTTACAGCAGTTGTATAACTGTTTTAAGTTTATGCACAATAAAGTTTTTCATTTGTTTGTACAATCCATTATTAAATCGTACGACTTAATAAACATACGACTTAATTATTCATTCTAACCAATTACAATTAATTTAAAACATACACGTTTTAATTAATGAAATTAATTAATTTTCACTGTATATGTGCAAATGCGTTTGGAATTTTAACCAATGCTGCTGACCTCCTATGAGGGTTTTTTTTAAGATCTGATCATGAATTATATGCTTTGAAATGTGTCATCAACTATAAACAAGAAGTCACAAGATGGACTGACAAAGATTAGTTTATGTATTCATAAAAGTGTCTTGGATACAGGCATGCTACAATACATTTTATCTGAAAACAAAACACATGCACACACACAATTTACTGTGTTTCCTACTGTACAAATGATACAAATAGCAGTCACATACATGTAAATCCAAAATACAGCGGTAAGAAAGAGTCATACCTTAGTGTACACCACTTATCAATACTGAATGGAAAAATGTATCACCAAAAAAATTAAGAATTTAGCACACAAAATTCACTGAAACTACTAAAGAAGCAATAACTATTAATTTATCACCAAATATCACTATAATATTGACGACTCGGAACACTAACGGACACGTCATGGACAACGAAATCCAAGAATTTATCACCGTTAAATATTATTATAAATTTTCGACTTCCAAGATATTCTTTCTTTTATCTTTACAAAACATAAACCCAAGGTGGATCCAAAATCATGGAGAAAACATTTTCAACAACCTTATTAAAAAAAATTATTTTTCGTATCAAACTTAGTTTATTGTTAAAATAATTGAAAATCTCTATATTTAATGGCTTAGTACAGTTAATTTATTCAATTTATTAATATATAATTACTGTATTAATATATTTTTAAAATATTTATAAATTGTATTTCAAATTATTGAAAGAATAAATTTGAAAAAAAAAATGTCGTTTTCCTATATTTATACCATGACAACTTTTTTTATATTAAATCTTTCACTCATTAATACACAACATCTCTTCACAATTAGTAGATACCTTCAAAAAAATATTTCCTCTTCATTTCTTCATTTCTTTTCTGGATCCATCATCACTACATAACTGATGACACAGTGGCTTTATAGATGATTAATAATAGACAAACTTACAAAGCAGGTGCCTAGCAAATATAGAATTTGACTTCACAAGTTTAGTCCTATTCAGAAATAATGACTTCACAGAAGTGTGACTGTAATTAATTAATGGTAATTTATCACTATAACTTGGTTATTTTAAAGCAGCCTTTGTTACATTATTAATATAATTATTTGTCAGAGAAAAGTGAGTACAGCTAGCATTCTGTACTGTGACAAACACATCATTACAAACTAAAGATAATCTAAAAAATGAATGTTGTTGAAGCAGGGTTGAAAAATTAGGGTATTTGCCAAAATTAACCAAATGAAGTAAACATCTGTTTCTACAAAGATGCAAATATGAGGCATATCAGAGATGTCAGCCACTAAAGGGCATTCCATGCAAACTTTAAACTTTTTTTTGTAATTTACAAAATAATAAAAAATGTATAAACTTTAGTAATTTCTAAAACACACACACACACAACTTCAAAAAAAACTTATAGAAGAGGTAAACAATCAAAAACCAATTGTTTTTATAATAACAGCATCTTCTGTTATTATACACAGACTGCCAATTACTAAATTATTACTAATTACTAAATTTCTCTACTTTACCATTCACAAACTTACAACTTGGACTGTTTAGAACACATTGTTTCAAAAAAAAATAAGGGCAACCCTGGAATAAATAAAAGATAGGTCAATATTCATTGTTAATGTAGTTACAGTTCTTTAGGGGAAACACAAGACATTAACTAGGAAGCAATGCTTTATTTGTACTTTCCCAACATTTTTAGATCCACTACAAAAAAAAAGACAATAAAAACTCACCACAACACTATTGAATTCTATACAATTATACTTGTAATTTCATATACAAACAATTTAATTCTCGCAAAATGTGCTAACATTCTGTTTAATCCTAGTGCTTATAATGACAGAACTGAAGATTTCATTGTACAGAATACATTACTGCTTCTCAGACGAAAAAGAAAAGTTTCATGTTTTCTGACAACATGAAATCTGATTCCATTTTATATTTCTACTATTACAATATGTCTATTTAACTTTCATTTAAAAACTCACATTATCACGTTCAGTCTCCAAAACATCCAGCCCTTCTTCAGTATCTTCTTTTTCTAATCTAAAATAAGTAATGCCAATTAATTTATTAACTATAAACCAATTCTGAGAAGACTACAAGATCATCTATTTTATACTATCTCAAAAGCTAAAGTGTTCCTTTAACAGGTTCTTTTGTAACAGTTAGAAAATTATAAATATAGACAGGTACTGTACTGAGGCATTTTTCATAAACATTTCCTGAAAATAAAATATGTATGTAAATAACATACAAGGCAAGTGACTGAGCAGTACTGCTTTGAAGTCAATTAATTCTAAGATATACAGTTGCTACTTTATGCAACCAGTAAGAAAGTAGTTAAATTAGTTCTCAGAAATTTAGATTTAAGAGAAAAATTTAATACCGTTTAATACAATTTAATACACTTTGGTTTTTTAGGAAAACCCTTATATTTTTGTGTTACAACTTTAAATTACTTTCTCAAATTATCTTCTACCAAACTTGTTTTGTTCATATAATATAAATTGCATAATACAAATTTACATGTATACTGAGCTATCAAGTCATCCACTGGCTAGTCATAAACAACTCCCTCACACTGAAGAGTACTGATCACTTTAGTACCACAAGAACCTGTGTCTAATAAATCTGTGTCAGACCGACTTTATTACAAATACGTCTGTTTGTGTCAATAAGTAAAAAAATTTACTTATTATAGTACCAGTCTTTCATTTTGTTAAATTAACACTCATGCACATACACTATTTTTCTCATACAAAAATATGGATCCCTGGCTTGTAATTTATATGATACAAAAATTTGTAGTATCCAAGGAGATGAGTTGTAGTCACATCCCAGCATATTTCTTAAGAAAGTAGTCCTGACTGATTATTATTGTTACCCAGGATAGTACTATTGACTGCAAGTAACAACGTGGCAGTGGAATAGCTTCTAAAGTGAAATGGTTCTAATGAACCAAGTATGGCAGTTCAATCCAATGATGGATGGAGCTCATAAGCCAAAAGAGAAGCAAGCACATCTAAATAAAGGAAACTACAAATCCACAGTTCCCCCAACATTGTGGGAGCAGTCCAATTAGCTAGTTAATAGTGCTACGACAGCACAGAACAATCTACGCGTTTATCGAATGCGCCAGAAAGATCTCGACGTAAGCGTGTGGTGTACGTGCTACTAGACGCATTTTGCGAGAATTTTCTCGACTGTGCCGGCCTTCGCTCGGGCGCTCGGACTGTGTCAAGGGCGTAGCAATTACGTAGTTCGCGAGAGATAAGACGCAGTTTGGAAGCTTCTGGTGTGTGAGCATAACTATAAATACATCGCGTCGCGGCCTTAGTTTTGAGTTCAATGCGAGGTTTTTGACTGTGCAGTTCGAGAGTATTAGTGCGATATATTTACAGAGCGGTTCGGGTTATTACTGTGTACGTGCAAGTAGTTATTAGTGAAGTGTTGCGTTTTATATTCGGACGGTATAATTGGAATACAGTTGAGATTTAATATTAGTGGACATTTTATTGTGTATGAACAATTTTCATTTGATTTGTTGTAGACACTGTGTTGTTAATTACGAACTGTTTTACTATAACAATTAAAGGTGTGATTAGTGACTTAATTGGTGTCTTGTACTTATTTTGTTTCCACTGTACCTACGACAATCGAGTAGACCGTCGTAACAGTGGTGTCAGAAGTGGGATAGAACGGTTAACAGTGGAAACAGTGGATACTTTGTACAAGACGAGTGTAATTCGTAATTAATCGAAAAACAATGGATGCCAGTCAGATGATGGAAAATTTCCACGCGCTGTTGTTGCAGACAGAAGAACGACGATGACAGGATGCAGAGAAAGCGGAAGAGAGACAGAAAACCCTCCTGCTGGAAGCAGAAAGACGACAAAAAGAAGAACGAAGACAAGAAAGAGAAGAAGCTGAGGAACGTCAGAAAGCACTAATGCTAGAAACAGAAGAAAGACAGGATGAAAAACGTAAGCAAGAAGCAGGTGACATCAAAGCATTAATTCATGAATAAAAGCAGATGCAAGAACATACTACCGCAGAATTGGGTCTCCTACGTGGTGACGTAGGTGAATTACGAGGTGAGCTCAACAATCAGATTACCAGAATATCTGACGTAGAAGAATCCATGTCAAATAAAATAGCTAAAGTAGAAAAATCTGTCTTGACTGTGGAAGAAGTTATGTCAACAAAAATATGTGCAGTAGAAAACTCAATGGCAAATATAAGAGAACAAATTAAAATTGAAGTTGAACAGTGCATGAAGATTCAACCAAAACAAATTTCTGAACAGACTGTACCAGTGATCAAGACAGAAAAATACACAGAAAATAAGTTAACAGAGAAAGTCACTTTGCCTGCAGTAGGGACAGTTCATGTCAAAGCTCCAACCTTTGACGGAAGCACTCACTGGGCAACGTACCTCCGCCAATTTGAAGCTGCTGCATGCGCAAATAATTGGACAGAAAAAGACAAGGCTGTTTCACTTGTTCTTGCATTAAAAGGACCCGCGGCAGAACTACTACAGAAAGTGCCACCTGACAGCCAGAACACCTATGCCGAGTTGATAAAAGCTCTGGAATTACGGTATGGTGATAAACATTTGCGAGATTTAAATGTACTGCACCCAGTTGAGAGCAAGGCGACAGCATTCCAGGGAAAGTCTTCAAGAGTTTGAAGCAAGTATCGACAGACTAATTAGACTGGCCTATCCTGAAGCGCCAGAAGATTTTCGAACGCGTTTTGCGATGCAGACATTTACTGCCGGTGTCCGAGATAACGAACTACAGCAAGTGTTACGAATGGCAAGACACCAGAACAGTGCGGACGCCCTGGTACATGCTTTGCAATTTGAGGCCGCCAAATCAGCGTCTGGTTGGACAAGTCATAAGTGCGCGTGCTAAAAGATCGCGACGGCACAGACGATGAGGAAGAAGAACAGGGAACAGAGACTCGACGGTCGGCGCCACAGAATAAAATAAGAAAGGATGGAAGACCGAAGTGTTATAGATGTGGGAAACCTGGACATCTACAATGAGATTGTCGGGTTAGAATTCAGCAGCAGGGAAACGAGCAGTAGTCGGTACAACGGGGCGTGTGCTGACTAACTGGAGGAACGAAGCCCCTAGACAATACGCAATTTCTACACTTCAGAAAAACAGCGGGAGCTTGGTAGTTACCGGATTTGTTCAAGAAAGGCCAACCTCGATTACAGTTGACACAGGCGCAACAGTTTCTATTGTGCGCCCCGACGTGGTGAAATATCTCAAGCCAATCTGGTGCTCTTGCAGCTTGCGAACAGCTACTGGACGGCCTGTAAAAGTGTATGGAAAAGTGGAGATACACCTACGCCTCGGTCGACTTGAGTTTAATCATCAAGTACTTGTTGCAGAAATTGTGGATGAAGCAATTATTGGTGTGGACGTTATGAACGCATATGGATTTATAGTCGACTTCAAAAACAATGTCTTGAGAATCGGAGGCGAAGAGGTAATGCTATCAACAATGACGACAGCAGAAAACTCGATGGACGTCATAAACCAAGTGGCCGTAACTGTTCCGCCAAACTCCGAAAAGATCATCATGGTTAGAACTGCGGTAGATACTAGGGGCAATCAGTGCTCTATATTCGAACCCCAGGTAGTCAGCACACCGGGCATACTAATTGCCAGAAGTTTAGTAAAACCTGACGAAACCGGAAATGTACCTATTAGAGTGGCGAATATTTTGGATCAAGCTATCACTTTACAAAGCAATACGCTCCTAGGCAAATTGACTCCTGTGGCCTGGGTAGCCGGAATAACGCAACGAAGACCCAGTTCTTCGGATACTTCTAAATTACCAGAGGAACTGCAAGAAATATTGAACAGATCTTCTAACGACCTCTCAAGTGGTGAGGTAAAAGAACTCAAGACAGTTTTTACACGAATTCAAAGATTGTTTTGCAGTTCGGGGACAGTCACTGGGAAGAACCTCTCTTGTGCAACATCGCATCAATACCGGGGACACAACACCGATACGCCAACCTCCTCGAAGGCCTCCATTATCTAAACAAGAGGAGATGTCTCGGTTAGTACAGGACATGATGACAGAGGGAGTAATTGAACCTTCGTCAAGTGCTTGGTCTTCCCCTGTAGTGCTGGTAGCGAAGAAGGATGGTGGATTGCGTTTCTGCGTAGACTACCGGAGGTTAAATGACGTTACAAAGAAAGACTGCTATCCATTACCTCACGTTGACGATACACTCGACACGTTGTCCGGAGCACAGTGGTTTTCCACATTGGACCTGAAGAGTGGATACTGGCAAGTGGGTCTTCATCAAGAAGACAAGGAAAAGACCGCTTTCTCGACCCCAAGTGGCTTATTCCAATTTAATGTCATGCCATTTGGACTCTGTAATGCACCGGCAACATTTGAGAGATTGATGGACCTGATACTCCGAGGCCTGACGTGGAAAACTTGCCTTGTTTACTTAGATGATGTCATAGTGATCGGGAAGACTTTCGAAGATCATTTGGAAAACCTTAAGGAAGTTCTAACTAGAATTCACGGTGCACAACTGAAGCTGAGCCCGAAGAAGTGTTCTCTATTCCAGAAGGAAGTACAGTATTTGGGCCATCTGGTTTCGGCAGCGGGCGTTAGCATGGATCCTAATAAAGTAGACACCGTAAGAGACTGGCCAGTTCCGAAGAATAAACACGAAGTTCGGAGTTTCCTGGGGTTATGCTCATATTACCGACGTTTTGTGAAAGGCTTCGCTACTATTGCTAAACCACTACATGAGCTAACGGAAAATAAACGAAACTTCCAATGGTCGAGAGAGTGTGAACAAGCATTTAGAACGTTGAAGATTGCATTATGTTCACAGCCAATTCTCGCTTTTCCAGCTTCCGAAGGGAAGTACATCGTAGACACAGACGCAAGCAATACTGGTCTAGGAGCAGTTTTGTCTCAAGTGCAGAACGGTGAAGAACGAGTAATAGCGTATTACAGCAAGACGCTTTCTAAACCAGAGAGAAATTATTGTGTTACAAGAAGAGAGTTGTTGGCAATTGTCAGAGCTTTGGAGCGCTTCCATAAATACCTCTGTGGGAGAGAGTTTTCACTACGTACCGACCATGCTGCACTTGAATGGCTCTTGAGATTTAAAAATCCGGAAGGACAGTCGGCAAGGTGGCTCGAACGTCTGCAAGAGTACAACTTCAAGGTACAACATCGGCGGGGGCGCCTGCACGGTAATGCAGATGGCTTATTACGAAGACCATGCCCGGAAGACTGCCGACATTGCCACAGAAAGGAAGAACAAAACTCAAGCGAACATGTTCAAGCCATCACTGTAGATTTCCTGGCTGATGGCTGGACAACACAAGACTGTCGACAAGAACAGATGACTGATGAAGACATTGGACCGATCTTGACAGCAAAAGAGGAAGGTCGCCGCCTGGATTGGCAAGATATCTGCCATGGTTCCGAAGTGCTGAAGGGCTACTGGGCACAATGGGAATCTCTCACCTTAGAAAACGGATTGCTGAAAAGGGCTTGGGAAAGTGCAGATGGACGAGACGTGGTCATGCAGTTGATAGTTCCCCGAAGTAAAGTGCAGTCTGTTTTGAAGGAGATGCATGATGGAACATCTGGAGGCCATCTTGGCGTTAACAAAACCCTTGACAAAGTACGGAAGCAATTCTATTGGCTTCATCTTCGCCACGACATAGAGGAATGGGTTCGGACGTGTGAAATATGTGCTGCAAGCAAGGGCCCACAAACCAGAAGCAGGGGAAAAATGAGACAGTATAACGTTGGACAACCTTTCGAGAGAATTGCCATAGACATTGCTGGACCATTCCCAGTTACTGACGATGGAAACCGGTACATCATGGTTGTAGGTGACTACTTTACTAAGTGGGTGGAAGCCTACGCAATTCCAAACCAGGAGGTTACCACTGTGGCAAAGCAGTTAGTTCACAACTTCTGTTGCCGTTATGGAGCCCCTATGGAAATCCATACGGATCAAGGGAGAAATTTCGAATCAGGAGTGTTTAAAGAATTATGCCGTCTACTCGGAATTCGAAAGACCAGGACAACGCCTCTGCATCCTCAGTCGGACGGGATGGTTGAGAGATTCAACAGGACACTTGAGCAGCATTTTTCGAAAGTTGTTGACGAGAACCAAAAAGACTGGGACCAACGTATACCACTATTCCTTATGGCGTATAGATCATCAGTACATGACACAACCGGCATGACTCCAGCAAAATTGGTGTTTGGGCGGGAGATTCGTCTTCCTGGGGACTTGATGTTTGGATCACCTGAGACTCAGTCCCAAGAGCCAAAGAACTTTTCCTCGCAATTAGAAAAACAACTGCGAGAAATGAATCGCTTGGTAAGAGGACGGCTCAAGATTGCCAGTGATAAAATGAAAACTCGGTATGACATTCGCAGCAATAGTGTAGGTTTCCAAGAAGGAGATCAGGTCTGGTTGTTCAATCCAAAGCGCCGTCGTGGTCGCTCACCTAAGCTTCAGTCTAACTGGGAAGGACCCTACACTGTAAAAAAAAGGATTAACGATGTTGTTTATCGGATTCAACAGGAAGGACAGCGAAAGTTCAAGGTCGTCCACCTAGATAGCCTGGCTAAATACAAATTTAGAGACGCTTTGCCAGTTCGGGACGAACAGGCTTAAGGAGAAGGCAGTGCTACGACAGCACAGAACAATCTACGCGTTTATCGAATGCGCCAGAAAGATCTCGACGTAAGCGTGTGGTGTACGTGCTACTAGACGCATTTTGCGAGAATTTTCTCGACTGTGCCGGCCTTCGCTCGGGCGCTCGGACTGTGTCAAGGCCGTAGCAATTACGTAGTTCGCGAGAGATAAGACGCAGTTTGGAAGCTTCTGGTGTGTGAGCGTAACTATAAATACATCGCGTCGCGGCCTTAGTTTTGAGTTCAATGCGAGGTTTTTGACTGTGCAGTTCAAGAGTATTAGTGCGATATATTTACAGCGCGGTTCGGGTTATTACTGTGTACGTGCAAGTAGTTATTAGTGAAGTGTTGCGTTTTATATTCGGACGGTATAATTGGAATACAGTTGAGTTTTAATATTAGTGGACATTTTATTGCGTATGAACAATTTTCATTTGATTTGTTGTAGACACTGTGTTGTTAATTACGAACTGTTTTACTATAACAATTAAAGGTGTGATTAGTGACTTAATTGGTGTCTTGTACTTATTTTGTTTCCACTGTACCTACGACGATCGAGTAGACCATCGTAACAACAGATATAACAAAAACAAGATCATATGACTGTAATGACAAAAATAACTGAAACATTTAAGACAAAAAAAAAATCATAGAATTATGTCACAACATATAAAGGTTAAACAGAATAGAGCAGAGTAGACACTGAGAATGCTGTTTATGTTCAAAGCAAATGAAAGAAGAGGATTATATGTTACTCTTAAGCAAACAATGGGATTATAGCTTAAAAATTAAAAGAAAGTTTCTTAATATGATAGAGGTGCATAGTACAGTACATGAAATGATCTCAGTGAGGAGTTGCGGCATCTCAAGCAATCACTGCAAACGAATGGTTACTCCATCCGGGAAGTGAGGCATGCAGTCCAGCCAAGAAGATCTGCCAGACCGGCAGAATCAATGTTGCAGGAGACTGTTGGCTTCACGGTCTTGCCCTACGTTCATTGGGTGATGGACCACATTGGCAGGCTGCTGAATCAGTGAGACGTGAGGACCATCTACATGCCAACCAGGAAGATACAACAGTTACTGAAACTGGTGAAGGACGCAAGGGATCCGCTCTTGTTGGGAGGCATATACAGTGTGCCTTGCTCGTACACTGGCACTATGAAGCACAGTCTCAGCACCTGCATTGGTGAAAACAGCCGCTGTTGTCGCTTAAGGCAGCTAGAGAAGCCTGTGATGCCCGAGCATACACTCTCCAACACTGATCATCGCATTATTCTCTTTGAGCATGGAGTCGATGGAAACTTCAAATCTTCAACTGCTGCTATGAATCAAAGGGGAGAGACTTCTATTAAATAGGATTTGGCAAGCTGTGCTCCCAAGCCAATAAGATAGCACTTGATGCTGATTGGTTGATGCTGCTTTCCAGCTTAGATTATGCTGGTACAAAAGTTTATACAAGTGGGCCTTCTCAGGCAAAATTCATAGTCTACCTCACTTCTGGGATGAACTGGCAGACACCGTGCCAATTGTTTCAGACTCTGATGACTGCCTCCAATGGCGAGGCCGAAACATTTGTCACCAACAACTGTGGACCACAGCCTAACAGCCCAGCTAATAGTACCAATTTCAACATTGTTGATACAGGCCGTGAAAGCCTAGCAACTTGCATTCTAAATTAGTGTTATCAAAACCACTCACTTTCCTCTCACAGAGGGTGATAAGTACCACTATCTGCCACCAACCTGGCAAGTATAGTCTTGACAACTTTGTACTGTCAGCATCAATCGCACTACACAAGTATGTGCTATTCAGTTAAATGTAAGGATATAATGGATACTAATTTAGATAACACTTGTTGTTATAATTCAATGGCTTAGTCCTCGGTCTGAGGGTATTCATTCATTAAATCTGCACATGTTTGTTTTCATATTCACAACCAAATCTGTGTCAGTGTTGTGTTTTATTTCTATTTTGTCTTGTATTACTTTTATTATCAGTGTAGTGCTGATAATGTAATGTACTTTCATACTGATGTATTTATATGTTATGTAATATATGTGTATATTGTAACGATAACTGTAACTAGGTGTTGATAATTTAGTGTTATTCTGTAAGTCGTTCTATTTTCGTATAGTAAATGTGTGCGTGTCGAGCGTTTGTTAACTCGCTTGTTGGGTTCGTGGTATAGTATGGGTGTATAACTGATGTTATTAATAAGTTCAATAAATTCTGTCACTGTTATTTGCGTGTAGGGAGTCGAATACTACCTTCTCTTACCATTTACGGGTAAACCATATCTCTCGGCGTTTGGTTTGAATATTGCCGCCTCGCCACCTGATTGGCGCACGCCTTCTTTCAGTGTCGACTTCGCTAACGTCTTGTTTTGTTGTTTTCACTTCAATAAATTTTTATGTATTATCTTAATTTGCTCGAATCAAACATACAGTGTTGCAGAATAATAATATTTATTAACACTTTAATAGTTTTCAGTTAGTTAGTAGTACATTATTTTATCTTAGCACCGGCTTTTACAGTTGCTCAGTTGGCATGCTCAGTTTCAATGTGTCAGGTACACGCCATCTTGGCGGTTACCGTTGGTTTACAATAAAATGTTTTACTCAGGGGTGTTAATAAGTCCTTTTGCCTACAAAAGTATTGGACTACGGCTAAAATGCGCAAATTTATAATAATTCTTAAAACTAGGTACACAAAAATTAATATTTTAATACATTCGAGTAAGTAATCATCAATGAGGTTTAGTAAAATTTTTGGTTAGGATTTGTCAATTAGTTATGTTTGTTAACTATTTATTATAGCTCAGTTTAAATAATTATAAATTGATTAAAGTCCAAATAGTGATATTATAAATACCTTCAGTTCTAAATCAGAATAGTGATCAGTGAAGTGAAAATTGTGGTTTGTTATTTTTGATAGAAAAATTTGGAATTCGTTTTAATGGGATTATTGTTTATACTCATCAATTCTCGATGGAGCTTCTGCGATGCCGTCTTCTTCTTCCGGATGGATCCAGTCATCTTCTATTCTTCGGAATCTCATTAATCTCGTCCAGACGGTTTTTTCCGTACACTTCGGCTTCGTACTCGTTCTGCGATCGTCCGTCTTCTTGGGTTGAAGTAGGTCCCTATGGTCTTCCTTCGGGATGAGTCGTCAGCTATTCTTCCAGACGTCTTCTTAATTTCCTCAGGTAATTATGGTTTGTGAAAAAATTTAATAAATAATATATTATCAGGTATTCCCTGGACTGCTATTACTATCTTCCTTTCCTTTGATTTTAGTCAAAATTCACTTATTTGGGATTAAATTTGGGGTGAGAGCTACATCAATCCGCCCTCAGCGTCGGTCAATAATGGACTCACGAAAATCCAACGGTTTTTTGGCAATAAATTTCGGTTGCTATGGTTACCTAATAAATTATGCTAATTCTCATTGGTCATTAATTTATGTCATTGTTATATTTTAACGTCTTATTTTAGTTTAATTTTACAAAATATCTTCAAATGAAGATTTCTTTCTTATATTAATAGCTAGGTTTATTACATGAATACCATTGTTCATAATTTTTGATAAGGGTCATTTTGATACCCCTCATGGTCACTTTTGAGTAGCTAATTACATTTTTGTTATTTTTCTTATTTATATTTTATATATATTTTAGTCAAAATTGGCTGTTATTTATACATTTTGGTATTAGGAATACCCACTTAACTTGTTTAAACATTTGGTATACTCTGCTTTGATATTGGACTATTATTTGTTCTCAAATTTACAAAATTCTTTATTAACAGTTAGGCCTAGAGCCTAGATTTTACTATACTACTATCTAACATTCCTTCGTAACTTCTTACCTTTATATTTGGTATTTTAAAACAATTTTTTAACAGAAACAAGTAATAAACATTGGTGTTCCTAACTACACCTCTTATTATAACAATAAACAGTTTCCTTGATAGGTTCAAGCCTGAAATAACTTCTAACTACCTTTCTGTTCCCTTCTACTATCTGGTTCAATTAATAATTCATTACATTATATTGGTTCTTTTTAAACAATAATAACATCCTTATTATACTAACATTAAACTATACTTTACACAATATATACTATTCCCCCATTCCTTCACTAGAAAAAAGTGTCTATCGTTCTTGTTTGCCCTTCATTCCAATGACTTAATTTCTATCTTATCCTATAATCCTTATTACCTATGGCTTACCTTAATCACATTATAATGAGTTCCTCTTACTTACTAGTACAAAGTTTATCACTGGTCTTCCTGTTATTCTAATACAGTTTACTAACTAGAATACTTTTTGAAGTTCACCAACTACACTTTTTCCTTCATAGAAGGTTTTTGACTTATATACTTTCACTTATTATCTGCAACATGCTATCACTACATGTCACCACTTTATATTAATATACTCTTTCTTCCACTCACTTGAGTATTCACTGGGTTGTTTATTGATGTTACTGTCATCATGGGGTTACTGGTTATAATTGTTTATTTTATTTTCCCTTCACTAATGATCACTTTTGGTAATTAACTGTGGCCTTTATTTGCCTTAGGGTATGTTTACTAGTGTTGAATATATTTATCACTATTTATTAGGGTGTGTGTATTATTAATTCCCTAACTTATTTTTATAAACACATTCCTTCATCAATAAAATATACATAACATTACTATCTTTCTTATTTGTCATTGTTACCCTAGGTAAATCTCATCTATACTCTAATTACATTAGTTCATTTGTTAACATACATTTTAATGGTCATTATTAGGGATTTACAATGTTCATTCTCAATGTCTTGATTACATTTGGTTCTTAGCTTCTTCTTCCTTGTTCCGTTGTTCCTTTTGTATTTATCCGATCTATTGTGTCAGGTCATTGTCAGTTTATCAGTCATTTGTCATTTGGGTTATTAATCTCTGAGTTTATAAGTTCTTGCCTTTTATTCTTGTCTTCAGCTTCTTTAATTTATAGTTAATTATCATTGGATCTTCACTACCTTATGTCATGTTACATAATGCATCGCCACCAAAATTGATTATTTCAAACAAAGATTATTATGTTTTTTCTGAAATCATCAATATAGTTCATTTAATCAAGTTGTTATTATTCATGGATTCATCCATCGCTACTTTCTTCTTTATCCGTTCTCATTAAGTCGTGGTTCATGATATGGTATTTGGTATTATTTTATTACGAGTGTTATCCCTTGTATGTTCTATTTCCCTAAAATTTTTCTTCTCTCCCCTTCATATAAACTGGTACTAGCCAGAGGGCACGTGTGGCTCTATTACTCTGCTATCCATTTATACACATTTTGAGTTCAGAGGCCTTGCCTATCTGCTCAATAACATAAATAATTGTTGGACGTATCTCAACATAAAATCATCACATAATAATTATAATAATAGTCGTTCATTTCCGACTCACATAATATCAATACAATAAAACACTTTTGGGATTAATTATTCTCTCTTTTATACATCTCATGACCTTTTCATCTCAGTGACTTATTTGGATTCCTTTGTTTAAGCTTATGGCGATATTTAATATGTATTTTGCATTGTTTCATCAGCTTATTTTATATGGTAGTGATTTTATTTGTTATCACTTTATTTTTCATTTATATTCAACCTTAACATGGTAGCTGGTTTCTGGCTCACTTATATTTTTTCATTGATTGTTCAGTTAATCTGTCAGTGCTATTTTTTATTTGATTGTCTTGTCTTTTCTTTTGTGAAACGTTAATTTTTTATTATTCCCTTTTGTGATAGGGTTAGTTAATGATGTTATGTAGCGTCATCATTATTTGTGTAACATTTTATTATTTTATATCAATTTTTTTCTTTTGATATTTCATTATACATATTTTTCAAAATTACATGGGTTTACACATTTTGTTTCACACTTGGTTGCTAGTTTGTACTTACTTTGTTTTGAATTTAGCTTATCTTTCTTCTAAATTCCTTTTCATTCATATAATAATATCAATCAAATACTTATTGTAAGTTGTGCTTACATTTATTTTGAATTTTGATAATGGTTACACTCTAAATTCTCTTTAACTTTCTGACACGGTTTCATAATATTTTTTCAAAGAAGACTGGTTGTAAGTCCCTTTTATTTTCTTGGTTGTTATCTCACTTACGACATAGGTATTGTTTTGGTTGTCTTTTACAATGAGATAGGGTATTTATGGTACTGTACAATGGACCCTGTTATATATACCCCTTTTTTCTTGTAAGTTAATCTTCTCATTTATACATCAATTGGTTTGCATGGTCGGTCTTCCTAAAATCAGTCCCATTGCTCAGTGTTCCTCCGCACTTGGTTTAGCCATGGTCCATGATTATATGAGTTGCTCCTGTTCGGATTGCTGTCGTCTTCAGAATGACTTCTTTTCTTGTCCATTCTCTTGCTATTATTTTGTATTTAAATGTTTCTGTCATAACATTTTCACTTGTTTCCATTGCTATCTCAATCATTTCATTATCTTGTTTATACAACGAATAGGTCGATGCTATTTCCATTGTAGATGCTATCGTTGATATTGGATTATGCATGTCTATTAAGTGTCTTCTCCTTCTTATTCTGTTACACACTGTTTTGTAGTGATTCCTTTCTAAAGTTTCTAGTAAGTTCCTTCTGTTATTTTTAAAATTCATTATTTCATTCTGGTCGTTAATTGGTATATTAAACATCTCAAGTAGTCCATCCTTCATCATCTCCAACTCTTCTCTGGTATTTATTAGTTTCCTTGGATGTATCTGTCTTACTTTCACCTCCATGGTTTGGATATCCTCCTTGTGGCTGCTATTTTTATTTGTAGATAACAGTATGCTTTTGTCTTCTTTTAATTCTGTTTCCTCCCTACCATCTTCTATTTTCTTATCTACTAGTTCCTTGTTCTCCTTCAATGTTTCTTTAATACCTTCAGAAGTACCGTCCAGTGTTTCATGCAATTTCTTGGAATCCTCTCCCCCTTGTTGTCTTAATTCCTTGAAACTCCTATCCATTGTTTCCCTTATCTTCTCGTAATGATCATCTATTTTCTGACATATTGCTTTACTGAACTCACCCATTACCCTTATCGCGTCCTGTAAGGTCAGTCTTGTGCTGGTTTTTCCCGACTCCATTCTGGCGTCCTTCTCGATCTCCGTTTCTGATCTCTTTGTTCCCTTTTCCGCCTCCTTCTCGCGTATCTTAGTCTGGTACCTCTATATCGTGCTTTGCCGGTTCCATTTCTGTAGTCGCCGCTAGGATCTGTAAAGTTTAATGGTAGGATTTTTTAGTTATCCTAGCCCTACTAGTTGGCACGCCACTTTGTAATGATAACTGTTACTAGGTGTTTATAATCTAGTGTTATTCTGTAAGTCGTTCTATTTTCGTATAGTAAATGTGTGCGTGTCGAGCGTTTGTTAACTCGCTTGTTGGGTTCATGGTATAGTATGGGTGTATAACTGATGTTATTAATAAGTTCAATAAATTCTGTCACTGTTATTTGCGTGTAGGGAGTCGAATAGTACCTTCTCTTACCATTTACGGGTAAACCGTATCTCTCGGCGTTTGGTTTGAATATTGCCGCCTCACCACCTGATTGGCGCACGCCTTCTTTCAGTGTCGACTTCGCTAACGTCTTGTTTTGTTGTTTTCACTTCAATAAATTTTTATGTATTATCTTAATTTGCTCGAATCAAACATACAGTGTTGCAGAATAATAATATTTATTAACACTTTAATAGTTTTCAGTTAGTTAGTAGTACATTATTTTATCTTAGCACCGGCTTTTACAGTTGCTCAGTTGGCATGCTCAGTTTCAATGTGTCAGGTACACGCCATCTTGGCGGTTACCGTTGGTTTACAATAAAATGTTTTCTCAGGGGTGTTAATAAGTCCTTTTGGCTACAGAAGTATTGGACTACGGCTAAAATGCACAAATTTATAATAATTCTTAAAACTAGGTACACAAAAATTAATATTTTAATACATTCGAGTAAGTAATCATCAATGAGATTTAGTAAAATTTTTGGTTAGGATTTGTCAATTAGTTATGTTTGTTAACTATTTATTATAGCTCAGTTTAAATAATTATCAATTGATTAAAGTCCAAATAGTGATATTATAAATACCTTCAGTTCTAAATCAGAATAGTGATCAGTGAAGTGAAAATTGTGGTTTGTTATTTTTGATAGAAAAATTTGGAATTCGTTTTAATGGGATTATTGTTTATACTCATCAATTCTCGATGGAGCTTCTGCGATGCCGTCTTCTTCTTCCGGATGGATCCAGTCATCTTCTATTCTTCGGAATCTCATTAATCTCGTCCAGACGGTTTTTTCCGTACACTTCGGCTTCGTACTCGTTCTGCGATCGTCCGTCTTCTTGGGTTGAAGTAGGTCCCTATGGTCTTCCTTCGGGATGAGTCGTCAGCTATTCTTCCAGACGTCTTCTTAATTTCCTCGGGTAATTATGGTTTGTGAAAAAATTTAATAAATAATATATTATCAGGTATTCCCTGGACTGCTATTACTATCTTCCTTTCCTTTGATTTTAGTCAAAATTCACTTATTTGGGATTAAATTTGGGGTGAGAGCTACATCAATCCGCCCTCGGTGTCGGTCAATAATGGACTCACGAAAATCCAACGGTTTTTTGGCAATAAATCTCGGTTGCTATGGTTACCTAATAAATTATGCTAATTCTCATTGGTCATTAATTTATGTCATTGTTATATTTTACGTCTTATTTTAGTTTAATTTTACAAAATATCTTCAAATGAAGATTTCTTTCTTATATTAATAGCTAGGTTTATTACATGAATAATGTTCATTAATAATAGGTTTATTAATTGTTCATAATTTTTGATAAGGGTCATTTTGATACCCCTCATGGTCACTTTTGAGTAGCTAATTACATTTTTGTTATTTTTCTTATTTATATTTTATATATATTTTAGTCAAAATTGGCTGTTATTTATACATTTTGGTATTAGGAATACCCACTTAACTTGTTTAAACATTTGGTATACTCTGCTTTGATATTGGACTATTATTTGTTCTCAAATTTACAAAATTCTTTATTAACAGTTAGGCCTAGAGCCTAGATTTTACTATACTACTATCTAACATTCCTTCGTAACTTCTTACCTTTATATTTGGTATTTTAAAACAATTTTTTAACAGAAACAAATAATAAACATTGGTGTTCCTAACTACACCTCTTATTATAACAATAAACAGTTTCCTTGATAGGTTCAAGCCTGAAATAACTTCTAACTACCTTTCTGTTCCCTTCTACTATCTGGTTCAATTAATAATTCATTACATTATATTGGTTCTTTTTAAACAATAATAACACCCTTATTATACTAACATTAAACTATACTTTACACAATATATACTATTCCCCCATTCCTTCACTAGAAAAAAGTGTCTATCGTTCTTGTTTGCCCTTCATTCCAATGACTTAATTTCTATCTTATCCTATAATCCTTATTACCTATGGCTTACCTTAATCACATTATAATGAATTCCTCTTACTTACTAGTACAAAGTTTATCACTGGTCTTCCTGTTATTCTAATACAGTTTACTAACTAGAATACTTTTTGAAGTTCACCAACTACACTTTTTCCTTCATAGAAGGTTTTTGACTTATACACTTTCACTTATTATCTGCAACATGCTATCACTACATGTCACCACTTTATATTAATATACTCTTTCTTCCACTCACTTGAGTATTCACTGGGTTGTTTATTGATGTTACTGTCATCATGGGGTTACTGGTTATAATTGTTTATTTTATTTTCCCTTCACTAATGATCACTTTTGGTAATTAACTGTGGCCTTTATTTGCCTTAGGGTATGTTTACTAGTGTTGAATATATTTATCACTATTTATTAGGGTGTGTGTATTATTAATTCCCTAACTTATTTTTATAAACACATTCCTTCATCAATAAAATATACATAACATTACTATCTTTCTTATTTGTCATTGTTACCCTAGGTAAATCTCATCTATACTCTAATTACATTAGTTCATTTGTTAACATACATTTTAATGGTCATTATTAGGGATTTACAATGTTCATTCTCAATGTCTTGATTACATTTGGTTCTTAGCTTCTTCTTCCTTGTTCCGTTGTTCCTTTTGTATTTATCCGATCTATTGTGTCAGGTCATTGTCAGTTTATCAGTCATTTGTCATTTGGGTTATTAATCTCTGAGTTTATAAGTTCTTGCCTTTTATTCTTGTCTTCAGCTTCTTTAATTTATAGTTAATTATCATTGGATCTTCACTACCTTATGTCATGTTACATAATGCATCGCCACCAAAATTGATTATTTCAAACAAAGATTATTATGTTTTTTCTGAAATCATCAATATAGTTCATTTAATCAAGTTGTTATTATTCATGGATTCATCCATCGCTACTTTCTTCTTTATCCGTTCTCATTAAGTCGTGGTTCATGATATGGTATTTGGTATTATTTTATTACGAGTGTTATCCCTTGTATGTTCTATTTCCCTAAAATTTTTCTTCTCTCCCCTTCATATAAACTGGTACTAGCCAGAGGGCACGTGTGGCTCTATTACTCTGCTATCCATTTATACACATTTTGAGTTCAGAGGCCTTGCCTATCTGCTCAATAACATAAATAATTGTTGGACGTATCTCAACATAAAATCATCACATAATAATTATAATAATAGTCGTTCATTTCCGACTCACATAATATCAATACAATAAAACACTTTTGGGATTAATTATTCTCTCTTTTATACATCTCATGACCTTTTCATCTCAGTGACTTATTTGGATTCCTTTGTTTAAGCTTATGGCGATATTTAATATGTATTTTGCATTGTTTCATCAGCTTATTTTATATGGTAGTGATTTTATTTGTTATCACTTTATTTTTCATTTATATTCAACCTTAACATGGTAGCTGGTTTCTGGCTCACTTATATTTTTTCATTGATTGTTCAGTTAATCTGTCAGTGCTATTTTTTATTTGATTGTCTTGTCTTTTCTTTTGTGAAACGTTAATTTTTTATTATTCCCTTTTGTGATAGGGTTAGTTAATGATGTTATGTAGCGTCATCATTATTTGTGTAACATTTTATTATTTTATATCAATTTTTTTCTTTTGATATTTCATTATACATATTTTTCAAAATTACATGGGTTTACACATTTTGTTTCACACTTGGTTGCTAGTTTGTACTTACTTTGTTTTGAATTTAGCTTATCTTTCTTCTAAATTCCTTTTCATTCATATAATAATATCAATCAAATACTTATTGTAAGTTGTGCTTACATTTATTTTGAATTTTGATAATGGTTACACTCTAAATTCTCTTTAACTTTCTGACACGGTTTCATAATATTTTTTCAAAGAAGACTGGTTGTAAGTCCCTTTTATTTTCTTGGTTGTTATCTCACTTACGACATAGGTATTGTTTTGGTTGTCTTTTACAATGAGATAGGGTATTTATGGTACTGTACAATGGACCCTGTTATATATACCCCTTTTTTCTTGTAAGTTAATCTTCTCATTTATACATCAATTGGTTTGCATGGTCGGTCTTCCTAAAATCAGTCCCATTGCTCAGTGTTCCTCCGCACTTGGTTTAGCCATGGTCCATGATTATATGAGTTGCTCCTGTTCGGATTGCTGTCGTCTTCAGAATGACTTCTTTTCTTGTCCATTCTCTTGCTATTATTTTGTATTTAAATGTTTCTGTCATAACATTTTCACTTGTTTCCATTGCTATCTCAATCATTTCATTATCTTGTTTATACAACGAATAGGTCGATGCTATTTCCATTGTAGATGCTATCGTTGATATTGGATTATGCATGTCTATTAAGTGTCTTCTCCTTCTTATTCTGTTACACACTGTTTTGTAGTGATTCCTTTCTAAAGTTTCTAGTAAGTTCCTTCTGTTATTTTTAAAATTCATTATTTCATTCTGGTCGTTAATTGGTATATTAAACATCTCAAGTAGTCCATCCTTCATCATCTCCAACTCTTCTCTGGTATTTATTAGTTTCCTTGGATGTATCTGTCTTACTTTCACCTCCATGGTTTGGATATCCTCCTTGTGGCTGCTATTTTTATTTGTAGATAACAGTATGCTTTTGTCTTCTTTTAATTCTGTTTCCTCCCTACCATCTTCTATTTTCTTATCTACTAGTTCCTTGTTCTCCTTCAATGTTTCTTTAATACCTTCAGAAGTACCGTCCAGTGTTTCATGCAATTTCTTGGAATCCTCTCCCCCTTGTTGTCTTAATTCCTTGAAACTCCTATCCATTGTTTCCCTTATCTTCTCGTAATGATCATCTATTTTCTGACATATTGCTTTACTGAACTCACCCATTACCCTTATCGCGTCCTGTAAGGTCAGTCTTGTGCTGGTTTTTCCCGACTCCATTCTGGCGTCCTTCTCGATCTCCGTTTCTGATCTCTTTGTTCCCTTTTCCGCCTCCTTCTCGCGTATCTTAGTCTGGTACCTCTATATCGTGCTTTGCCGGTTCCATTTCTGTAGTCGCCGCTAGGATCTGTAAAGTTTAATGGTAGGATTTTTTAGTTATCCTAGCCCTACTAGTTGGCACGCCACTTTGTAATGATAACTGTTACTAGGTGTTTATAATCTAGTGTTATTCTGTAAGTCGTTCTATTTTCGTATAGTAAATGTGTGCGTGTCGAGCGTTTGTTAACTCGCTTGTTGGGTTCATGGTATAGTATGGGTGTATAACTGATGTTATTAATAAGTTCAATAAATTCTGTCACTGTTATTTGCGTGTAGGGAGTCGAATAGTACCTTCTCTTACCATTTACGGGTAAACCGTATCTCTCGGCGTTTGGTTTGAATATTGCCGCCTCACCACCTGATTGGCGCACGCCTTCTTTCAGTGTCGACTTCGCTAACGTCTTGTTTTGTTGTTTTCACTTCAATAAATTTTTATGTATTATCTTAATTTGCTCGAATCAAACATACAGTGTTGCAGAATAATAATATTTATTAACACTTTAATAGTTTTCAGTTAGTTAGTAGTACATTATTTTATCTTAGCACCGGCTTTTACAGTTGCTCAGTTGGCATGCTCAGTTTCAATGTGTCAGGTACACGCCATCTTGGCGGTTACCGTTGGTTTACAATAAAATGTTTTCTCAGGGGTGTTAATAAGTCCTTTTGGCTACAGAAGTATTGGACTACGGCTAAAATGCACAAATTTATAATAATTCTTAAAACTAGGTACACAAAAATTAATATTTTAATACATTCGAGTAAGTAATCATCAATGAGATTTAGTAAAATTTTTGGTTAGGATTTGTCAATTAGTTATGTTTGTTAACTATTTATTATAGCTCAGTTTAAATAATTATCAATTGATTAAAGTCCAAATAGTGATATTATAAATACCTTCAGTTCTAAATCAGAATAGTGATCAGTGAAGTGAAAATTGTGGTTTGTTATTTTTGATAGAAAAATTTGGAATTCGTTTTAATGGGATTATTGTTTATACTCATCAATTCTCGATGGAGCTTCTGCGATGCCGTCTTCTTCTTCCGGATGGATCCAGTCATCTTCTATTCTTCGGAATCTCATTAATCTCGTCCAGACGGTTTTTTCCGTACACTTCGGCTTCGTACTCGTTCTGCGATCGTCCGTCTTCTTGGGTTGAAGTAGGTCCCTATGGTCTTCCTTCGGGATGAGTCGTCAGCTATTCTTCCAGACGTCTTCTTAATTTCCTCGGGTAATTATGGTTTGTGAAAAAATTTAATAAATAATATATTATCAGGTATTCCCTGGACTGCTATTACTATCTTCCTTTCCTTTGATTTTAGTCAAAATTCACTTATTTGGGATTAAATTTGGGGTGAGAGCTACATCAATCCGCCCTCGGTGTCGGTCAATAATGGACTCACGAAAATCCAACGGTTTTTTGGCAATAAATCTCGGTTGCTATGGTTACCTAATAAATTATGCTAATTCTCATTGGTCATTAATTTATGTCATTGTTATATTTTACGTCTTATTTTAGTTTAATTTTACAAAATATCTTCAAATGAAGATTTCTTTCTTATATTAATAGCTAGGTTTATTACATGAATAATGTTCATTAATAATAGGTTTATTAATTGTTCATAATTTTTGATAAGGGTCATTTTGATACCCCTCATGGTCACTTTTGAGTAGCTAATTACATTTTTGTTATTTTTCTTATTTATATTTTATATATATTTTAGTCAAAATTGGCTGTTATTTATACATTTTGGTATTAGGAATACCCACTTAACTTGTTTAAACATTTGGTATACTCTGCTTTGATATTGGACTATTATTTGTTCTCAAATTTACAAAATTCTTTATTAACAGTTAGGCCTAGAGCCTAGATTTTACTATACTACTATCTAACATTCCTTCGTAACTTCTTACCTTTATATTTGGTATTTTAAAACAATTTTTTAACAGAAACAAATAATAAACATTGGTGTTCCTAACTACACCTCTTATTATAACAATAAACAGTTTCCTTGATAGGTTCAAGCCTGAAATAACTTCTAACTACCTTTCTGTTCCCTTCTACTATCTGGTTCAATTAATAATTCATTACATTATATTGGTTCTTTTTAAACAATAATAACACCCTTATTATACTAACATTAAACTATACTTTACACAATATATACTATTCCCCCATTCCTTCACTAGAAAAAAGTGTCTATCGTTCTTGTTTGCCCTTCATTCCAATGACTTAATTTCTATCTTATCCTATAATCCTTATTACCTATGGCTTACCTTAATCACATTATAATGAATTCCTCTTACTTACTAGTACAAAGTTTATCACTGGTCTTCCTGTTATTCTAATACAGTTTACTAACTAGAATACTTTTTGAAGTTCACCAACTACACTTTTTCCTTCATAGAAGGTTTTTGACTTATACACTTTCACTTATTATCTGCAACATGCTATCACTACATGTCACCACTTTATATTAATATACTCTTTCTTCCACTCACTTGAGTATTCACTGGGTTGTTTATTGATGTTACTGTCATCATGGGGTTACTGGTTATAATTGTTTATTTTATTTTCCCTTCACTAATGATCACTTTTGGTAATTAACTGTGGCCTTTATTTGCCTTAGGGTATGTTTACTAGTTTTGAATATATTTATCACTATTTATTAGGGTGTGTATATTATTAATTCCCTAACTTATTTTTATAAACACATTCCTTCATCAATAAAATATACATAACATTACTATCTTTCTTATTTGTCATTGTTACCCTAGGTAAATCTCATCTATACTCTAATTACATTAGTTCATTTGTTAACATACATTTTAATGGTCATTATTAGGGATTTACAATGTTCATTCTCAATGTCTTGATTACATTTGGTTCTTAGCTTCTTCTACCTTGTTCCGTTGTTCCTTTTGTATTTATCCGATCTATTGTGTCAGGTCATTGTCAGTTTATCAGTCATTTGTCATTTGGGTTATTAATCTCCGAGTTTATAAGTTCTTGCCTTTTATTCTTGTCTTCAGCTTCTTTAATTTATAGTTAATTATCATTGGATCTTCACTACCTTATGTCATGTTACAATATGCAATCACAGATTCTTTTTAAAATCTCTAAATTTGGTGGTAAAGTACTGTACAGCAAAACATGAGAAGTTCTGTGTATTAAAATCTATGATAAGGGATGCTAACACTGATAGACTCATAATAGACTAAAAAAAGAAAAAAACACTGACAGATAGTGCCTCAGAGGCTTCAGGTGTGTCTGTATAGGTAATTAAAAAGGAATAAAAGTAAATTATATAGGTAGGCATTGGTATATATCTTTTAATACTCATCAGAAAAAAAAGGAAAAGAAAGCTTCTCACCGGATTAACCAATTTTGAAAAATCTAGAAATTTACCATGCAGTAAATAATTTTACTTTACTGAAAAGTAATTTCATTACATCATTAAAATGGAGGAATTAAGTAATGAAGGGAAGTGTGCACAGTTCATAACAAATGAATATTCTTTATAACACAGATTATCTAGCGTCAGGCACTCATCATGGTCGAATGGGAAATTTTAACTGCTGATTTCTCGGTAACCAAAGGTCTAATTTGACAAACTGGAAACTAAATATAATTTGATGTGTCAGACAGTGTGTCCTAAATTTGATATGCACAGCATGTAACTATTTTATTGTAACAGCTATAGAATAAAATGTGTATTACACGAAAACAGATCACACATTTCACTTAAAAATTCGGAAAATCAAATAGAGTTCAATAAATTTATAAAAGCCAATACTGCAAATATGAAATGAAGAATAAAATATAAAATCAATATTCTATTTTTATCATAATTACCTCTGAAACATAACATAATTGTATTATGTAGGGGCATAGTTGCAATGATCAGGAACAAGCCAGTGTTGTTATAGTAGAGTTCAAAATCATTGTAACCAGACTAACAAACTTCGCGGACTCCATAGCCATAGCTTTCATCATGTTGTATGAATTGTATATAATTAATTCTAATTGCTATTTAGTGCCCTCGGTCGCTACCAATCTGTGCCAGGAGAATCTTGGACCCGGCCTCAGCGTACACTCACCCTCAATTAACTAATAATTAATTGAAAACCCATGGCCAGTAGCATGCCACACCCTAAATCCAGACCTATCTATCGTCCCTGCGGCAGGAGCTCTATTTGAAGCTCGGGACGCAGTACATGAGCGGGCGACGGGCATGCCCTTCGTCCTGCACAGCCCTCTGGTCCATAACTGCTATAACAACAATATAGTAACAATCTTAAAATAAAAGCTGGGTGAAAAAAGGAATTTGTTCTTATTGTATGTATATACAAATATATGGATAGGCAAACACAATTTATTTTATTTGTTAACGGAAAACATTATTTCAAGCATATAAACAACTTAATAAAATGTAACTGTTTTTTGTATGCATTTACCAACATATATGCATTATTCTTCAACACCATATAGCTGATAAAACAATGCACCAGAATATTTTATGTGCACCACAATATAAAAAAATATTCTGATGGTGAACAATATGTCAAGCACATAAGATTGCAGCATGGTGTCCAATTATCTTAGATAACAAGGTAATCCACCACAATGGGTCTATCATGAATAGCTTTTTGGCTCACTACATGGCTTTTCTTTCGTAAGTAGTACATTTGCAGAGACTGTTGTTGCATTACTTGGTGAAACACGTTAAGTACTCCTTGATCAAACTGCTCATACATTCCCACTTAAAATTGAATACATCCCCTGAAGAACTGTTCTTTACAATATCCTATGCATTCATATATCAGGATACTGGAGAAATGTCAGCTATGCTACCAAGTTATATTGCTTTTACTTAGAAAATGTTACTTAACTAGAAAGATAAGTAAGGATTAAGGACCTCCTGTTTCTGCTCAGTAAGGGAAACCCATGGTTCAGGTGAGTCAAATGGCCTAAACGCTAATTTTTAAAACAAACTGTATAAAGGTGTATATTAAGTCAAAATAAAATATTCTCTATGAAGTATATCATCTTCATTCAACATTTCTGCTAAATACGAAACTGATTGTAAGAGCTGATACATTCCAGTGAATACTATTTCCAGGTCTTCTGAAGCTAATTCTGGAAATTCAGGTATATAATTTGAGCTCATTTCCTTAAATGGACGATTTTTCTATAGTAGTTCTCTTGTTCAACTGTTTATTTGCCTTAAAGTATTTACCTTATCCTTTGTAGAAGCCATTTGATTTATAATAGCTATAGTTACTATCTTCTAAATTCATACGTTTAATCTTACAAGTAAACTAGCAACCTGAAAAAACAAATCCGCATTTTGTAAAAGAGAATTGTGGAGCTGGTTGTGCAGAAGCTTATACCTTTGTGCAATCCAATCATCTAATTTTTGTGACTACGCAAGATCCATTTGACTCTTCTGTTGTTACTTGATCATGTTTATCTTTTAATGCTGGCATCAAGACCTTAAAACCTTTATTTTGTAAAACTATTTTATATCTCTAAAGTCTCTATCCAATATAAATATGCCTCCTTCTTTTAGAATATTACTGAGTTCATGTGATTCGTTTAATACTTTTTGCAATATTGCTGCATCGTTCTGACTAGCATTAAAGGGTCCAAAACATCTATAATGTGACCATTATTATACAGACAGTGAAGGGTTTGCATAAGGATATTCTTTTCTTGAGTGAATATGATTTACGCTGGTATCTATTTTTTAGCAATTTTCCATGCCGTAAATTCGTTCCATCACAAATTACTACTAAGGAATCACCAAAGTTGTACAACATTCTAGCTACTGGAGAAGTTTGGCTAATAAAACATTCTCTTGAACATTTATTCCAAACATAGATGGCAACACATAATTTGTAAAATACTTTAAAAACAATGTTTATACATAAAATCATTAACTCTCTTTTCGTTATTCCCAACACTGCAATTATTACTTGATCTGAATTCCCAGTTCTTAATTTAAAAAGAAATATAACGAGAGCTAGTGTTACATTGGCTTTTTCTGAATCACACACCAATGTCATCATACTACATAGGATAATAATGTCATCCCAACTATGACCAGTAAGTGCATTCATACGTTTTTCAGAAATTGCACACTCAACAATTTTATCATGAAGTTGAGTATCAACTTTCTTTGATAGGATAACCAAAAATTGTTCAAGTTAAGTTAGTTTAAAAGAGTATTCACACAATAAATTCTTAAAACATTTAAATTCTTCTTCATGTAAACAATTTTTAATGTTGTTTTGTTGGTTCATCCTCTTCATTCACAGCACTTAATATTAATGATTACTGTACTTTCACTTGTGAACACTTACGTTTCTTATTGTCCTTGAACGTTTCGGTGTGGTGTACACCTTCCTCAGCGAGGTTTGAATACAGAGTGTCGTGAACAATTGTAACGGTATTTTCACAGGTTGGTGGGATGTGTGGGGGGGGGTTGGTGGGAGGGGGTTGGCGCTGGAATTCAAAGTATAGTTTGTTTTGTGTATGATTGTGTCAAATAGTGCGTGTGATTTATAGTGTAGTTGGTCATTTAATATGTTGTTTGGTTGTAGTGTGTGGTGTTTATATATTTCATACTGTTCAGCCGTGTTGAGTTTTCTACTTTTTGGTAAGTAGTGTAGTACAGTGAAACCTCTCTAATTTGGACTTCTCTAATTCGGAATTTACGACAATTCGGACTCCCTAAAAAAAAATTATAATTCACAAAAAAATTAATTTTGTGAATTCTTTGTGAAAACATTTGAATTCTTTGTGAAAACATTTGCCTTTAGGGAATTCTTAAAGTGTTATGTTGGCAAAATGTGAGATACGCACCCCCACCCCGACTGGGTTTAGTCCAGTTTCAACTGCTGCTTTGGTAATGTGTGCGTCATTGTTATTGTATTCGTGTGCGTTCTATTGCAGTTATTTCTTAGTTGCGTACAGCTTTTCAAACCACATTTTCTTCAAACACTGTTTAGTATTAATTTACAGTACTGTATTACAATATGAGTGCTAGAGGTAAATAGAAGACTTTAACTTTAGAAGACAAAATGAAAGTGTTGAGTAAAATAGACGCTGGTTATTCTGTGCAGAATATTTTAAACGAGTTTGGAATTAGTAAGTCTACGTTTTATGATATAAAAAAAAGACAGAAAAAAATTCCCAATTTTGTTTTAAAGCAAGATACGCCAAATGTGAGCATTGTTAAAAGAAAACGAACGACTGCAGCAAAGTTCAGTAATATTGACGATGCTGTATACACTTGGTACAAGCAGCAATGTTCAGTTGGTGTTCCAGTTAGAGGTGTAGAATTACAGGCAGCGGCAGAAAGATTCGCTCAAAAATTGGGAGAAACTGATTTTAAAGCTAGTACAGGATGGCTTTTTAAATTTCGGCACCGGCATTCCATTGTAAACCGGAAAATATTTGGGGAAAGTTTAAGTTCCGATGTTTCTAGTGTCGAACCGTTTCGCCAAAAACTTAAACAGTAATTACTGATGAAAAACTTCTTCTTTCCCAAATTTATAATGGTGACAAAACAGGCTTGTTTTGGAGATCCATTCCTCAGAATACTCAGGCCTATAGAATGGACAATTCCACACCAGGCCGAAAGGTAAATAAACAAAGACTATCTGCTTTCTTATGTGCAAACGCAGATGGGTCTCACCGTCTAACATCCGTCGTTGTTGGAAAATCAGCTAAGCCTAGAGCAATTAAAAACATTATGGAAAGCCTACCAGTTATTTACAAAGCAAACAAGACTGCATGGTTTACTCAGAAATTTTCCAGCGATTGGTTTTTTCATAATTTTGTGCCAGAGGTTAGATAAATCCAGCTAGATGTTTTAAAAATAAAAGAAGAGGATGTTAAAGCTTTGTTGATATTAGACAATGCTCCTGCTCATCCCTCCGGTAATTTATTGACTAGCAGCGATGGAAAAATCAAAACTATGTTCTTGCCTCTCAATACGACTTCACTTATCCAACCAATGGATCAGGGAGTAATCCTCAGTTGCAAACTCCTTTACAGACGTAAACAACTAAACGAATGCATGGTATTTTTTACGGACAATGAAGAAATGGACAATAGGGGTGAACAAACTCTTAAAAAAATAAAGGAATACAGTATTAAAAGTGCTATTTATAATTGGGCAAACAGCTGGAATGAGATCAAAATATCTACATTATGCAATGCATGGAATAAGATTTTGTACGATAAAGAGCCAGAGATCGACCTGCAAGGTTTAGAAGATGAAGATTATACAGGTGCTTTTGGAGTTACCAACATTGAAGACATAAGAGAATGGTTGGGTGCCGATGAAGATGACGTAGGCTACCAAAATTTAACAGACGAAGAGATCGTCTATCAAATGCAAGGTCAGAAAGAAGAAGTTGGAGATGATAGTGACGATGAAGAGGACGACGATAATGTTCCTAAGCCTACACTTTCCAAGATGCGGGAAAATCTCGATGCAGTTATTAACTTTATTGACACTGACCCAGAATTTCAAAAATACTAGTTAATCATCAAAGAAATGCGTCAAGAAATTATTAAAAAACAATACAACAGGGCAAAACAGTCTACAATTTCAACCTTTTTTAAGACTGTAGCTTAAGTTCGGGAAGAATCAAAACCGTCAACTTCAGGGACCAGCCATTAACATTACATAACACTTTGTGTGCTAAAGTGAAAACACTGTCAGTAAAGTTTTTTTTTGTTGGTATTGTGAAATTATTTATTCTTCTGTTTTGTAAAATACAATAAAATTAAATTTCCATTAATATTTACGTACATTAATAATTGCAGGTGTGCATTACTTATAAACTTTTTGCGTGCGAACTTAACTTGAAAACATTGATGGTGAAAGACTGTTGTTTATATGAATTTAGTTATCCATTTTGTAAGTACAATAAATTTAAATTTCCATTAATATTTACGTAGTTTTAATATTTATTTTTACGGCACTTTACCTATACTGTAGTATGAATTTCTATAAAATATTCTATAATTCGGATTTTTCTCTAATTCGGACTAGGCTTCGCCCCATATAATCCGAATTAGAGAGGTTTTACTATATTTCGAGGTTGTTTTCTATGTTGGTGTAGCTGTGGTTTTCAGTCTGTATGTGTGTGGCGAATGCGGAGTTATGTAGTTATTAGAAAGGGCTTTTAAGTCTTCGAAAAATCTTGAAGAAAAAGATCTTCCCGTCTGGCCTATGTAGAAGTGGTTGCAATCACTGCAGTTTAATTTGTATACTCCTGTTTTGTTGTATGTGTCAGTGTCTGTGTTTGTATCGTTTATGTGTTTTTTGATGGTGTTGTTGGTTCTGTAAGCTATTTTGTAATTGTGTTTCCTGAATGTGTTGGCGATTTTGTGTGTGTTAGAGTTGTAGTATGTAAGTGGGATGTATTTATTAGGTTGTGTGTTGTTGGTATTTTGTGTTTTGGTGTTTTTGTTTAGGATGTGTCTGTGTAGATTGTTTATTAACTCGGGGGGGGGGGGTATCCATTTTTTATCGCTATGTATTTGATTGTGTTGCGTTCTTCCTGATAATCTTGTTTACTTTGTGGTATTGTTGTGAGTCTAAGGAGCATATAGTTAAATGCGGCATGTTTGTGTTGTGTTGGATGGTTAGATGTGTTGTGTATGACCATGTCAGTTGTGGTTGGTTTCCTGTATATTTTACATGTGTGTGTTGTTTTTTTTGTTAATTGTAAAGTCAAGGAAGTTTATACTATTGTTATGTTCTATTTCAAGTGTAAATTTTTGTTTGTGGTGTATTGTGTTTATGTATTTATGGAAATTTTCGATCTGTCTTGTATTGCCTTTATATAGAAGTAAAATGTCATCTACATACCTGTGCCAATAAATGATTTTGTTTGTGTATTTGTTGTTGTTTAATATATGTTTTTGTTCTATGTTGTGTATGAATATTTCGGCTAGTATTCCTGAAATAGGGGAGCCCATGGGGAGTCCGTCTGTTTGTGTGTAAATCATGTTGTTGTATGAGAAGTAATTTTGTTCAGTGATTATTTTGGTGAGTGTGATGATCACCTGTATGTGCGTTTATGGTGTGTTGTTTAGTCTAAGTAAATGTTCAAGTGTTAGTATGGTGTCTTTGATGGGTACGTTGGTGTATAGATTGGTTATGTCAAAAGAAGCTAAAGTTGAATTGTGCGGAGTATGGATGTGTTCAGTTTTGTTGACCAATTCTATGTTATTTTTGACGGAAGTGTTGTTAGTTAGATTTATGTTTTTTCTGATTAATTTATCTAGGTGTCTTGCGATTTTGTGGGAGGGTGCTTGTGTGTTGTTTATTAATGGTCTGATGGGAGTATTGGATTTGTGTATTTTTGGTAATGCATTAGTTTTGGGGGGTTTGGTTTGATTTGTTTGAGGAATTTGATGTAGTCTGTTTGGATTATGTGTTTCGCGTTATTTATGAAATTGTTTTTTTGTTTTTGATATTTCAATGTGGGGTCTTTATCTAATTTTGTTATATTGTTTTCAGTGAAGAATGTCTCGATTTTATTGTTTAGATCTTGTTTTTCCATTATAATGTTTATGTTTCCTTTATCGGTTTTTAGTATAGTTAGGTTATGTTCGTGTAATTTAAGTTTTATATTTTTTAGCGTTATAATTTCGTTATGTGGCATTTTGGTTGGTGTTTTTGTGTGTGTTGTAATTTACGTTTTATGTCATGTTGTATGGTGTCTTGGTAGTTGATGTGTGTATTTTGTATAGCTGTTTTGGCGTCTATGATTAAGTCGCGTATATGTCTGTTGTTGTTGTTATTGGGTGTATTGCTTTTTAAATTATCTTTTAGTCCTTTGTTTAATAAGGTTATTTCGTCATTTGTGAAACTGATATCAGTTGTGTTTACTGTGCGTGTGTGGAATTTGTGTGTTGGTGTGGGGATTGTTTCATTTATGCGTTTTATGAAGTTAGTAAATTTTTTGTTATGTCTATCTTGTATTTTCGATTTGAGTTTTTCTATGTTGTTTTGCGTGTGTTGTATTACGTTTTCGAGTTCTATATGGTGTAATACTTGTGTTAGTTTTACGTGTAAGTTGTAGGCTTGTTTGTTGAGTGTATCTTTTTTGTGGTATAAATCATTGATTATGTTGTTTAGGTATATGTTTTCAGCTTTTTGTTTGGTTTGAAGTGCAGCGTGTGTGTTTTGTTTTATTGTACTTTGTGCGTGTGCTGGTATGATGTGTTTTCAGCATCTTTTGTTGAAGGCGATGTTTAAGGAAGTTTTCGTTACCTGTTCTTTGACATTTCTGTATTTATGCGTGAGATACGCTTTGTTTGTGGTTTTACAGTTGTTTTGTTGGTTCATCCTCTTCATTCACAGCACTTAATATTAATGATTACTGTACTTTCACTTGTGAATACTTACGTTTCTTATTGTCCTCGAAAGTTTCGGTGTGGTGTACACCTTCCTCAGCGAGGTTTGAATACAGAGTGTCGTGAACAATTGTAACGGTTTTTTCACAGGTTGGTGGGATGTGTGGGGAGGGGTTTTGGTGGGAGGGGGTTGGCGCTGGAATTCAAAGTATAGTTTGTTTTGTGTATAATTGTGTCATGTAGTTAAAAGCCCTTTCTAATAACTACATACACTCCGCATTCGCCACACACATACAGATTGAAAATCACAGCTACACCAACATAGAAAACAACCTCGAAATACTACACTACTTACCAAAAAGTAGAAAACTCAACACGGCTGAACAGTATGAGATATATAAACACCACACACTACAACCAAACAACATATTAAATGACCAACTACACTTTAAATCACATGCACTATTTGACACAATCATACACAAAACAAACTATACTTTGAATTCCAGCGCCAACCCCCTCCCACCAAAACCCCTCCCCACACATCCCACCAACCTGTGAAAAAACCGTTACAATTGTTCACGACACTCTGTATTCAAACCTCGCTGAGGAAGGTGTACACCACACCGAAACGTTCGAGGACAATAAGAAACGTAAGTATTCACAAGTGAAAGTACAGTAATCATTAATATTAAGTGCTGTGAATGAAGAGGATGAACCAACAAAACAACTGTAAAACCACAAACAAAGCGTATCTCATCCATAAATACAGAAATGTCAAAGAACAGGTAACGAAAACTTCCTTAAACATCGCCTTCAACAAAAGATGCTGAAAACACATCATACCAGCACACGCACAAATTACAATAAAACAAAACACACACGCTGCACTTCAAACCACACAAAAAGCTGAAAACATATACCTAAACAACATAATCAATGATTTATACCACAAAAAAGATACACTCAACAAACAAGCCTACAACTTACACGTAAAACTAACACAAGTATTACACCATATAGAACTCGAAAACGTAATACAACACACGCAAAACAACATAGAAAAACTCAAATCGAAAATACAAGATAGACATAACAAAAAATTTAATAACTTCATAAAACGCATAAATGAAACAATCCCCACACCAACACACAAATTCCACTCACGCACAGTAAACACAACTGATATCAGTTTCACAAATGACGAAATAACCTTATTAAACAAAGGACTAAAAGATAATTTAAAAAGCAATACACCCAATAACAACAACAACAACAACAACAGACATATACGCGACTTAATCATAGACGCCAAAACAGCTATACAAAATACACACATCAACTACCAAGACACCATACAACATGACATAAAACGTAAATTACAACACACACAAAAACACCAACCAAAAGGCCACAATAACGAAATTATAACGCTAAAAAATATAAAATTTAAATTACACGAACATAACCTAACTATACTAAAAACCGATAAAGGAAACATAAACATTATAATGGAAAAACAAGATCTAAACAATAAAATCGATATAATTTACCTTATAATTTCCGTCAAGTGACTTCTAGCATAATTTGAGCTGGGTTACGCATTTCAGGCCATATGACCCATCTTCAGACCTTCACTCCAAAGGAGCTCGTTATATATTAAAATCCATGGTAAAACAAACACAATAAATAAACACGTAAAATACAATGAATGAACATATTATAAGAGTACTAGTAACCGACACGGTGCACCACGTGTCGGTTACTAGTACGCTTATATGTTCATTCATTGTATTTTACGTGTTTATTTATTGTGTGTTTGTTTTACCATGGATTTTAATATATAACGAGCTCCTTTGGAGTGAAGGTCTGAAGATGGGTCATATGGCCTGAAACGCGTAACCCAGCTCAAATTATGCTAGAAGTCACTTGACGGAAATTATAAGGTAAATTATATCATTATCATACAGTGACTTGGACCGCATTAATTATGTTTAAATAAAATCGAGACATTCTTCACTGAAACCAATATAACAAAATTAGATAAAGACCCAACACTGAAATATCAAAAACAAATAAACAAATTCATAAATAACGTGAAACACATAATCCAAACAGACAACATCAAATTCCTCAAACAAATCAAACCAAACCTCCCAAAACTAAATGCATTACCAAAAATACACAAACCCAATACTCCCATCATACCATTAATAAACAACACACAAGCACCCTCCCACAAAATCGCAAGACACCTAGATAAATTAATCAAAAAAACATAAATCTAACTAACAACACTTCCGTCAAAAATAACATAGAATTGGTCAACAAAACTGAACACATCCATATTCCGCACAATTCAACATTAGCTTCTTTTGACATAACTAATCTATACACCAACGTCCCCATCAAAGACACCATACTAACACTTAAACATTTACTTAGACTAAACAACACACCATAAACGCACATACAGGAGATCATCACACTCACCAAAATAATCACTGAACAAAATTACTTCTCATACAACAACATGATTTACACACAAACAGACGGACTCCCCATGGGCTCCCCTATTTCAGGAATACTAGCCGAAATATTCATACACAACATAGAACAAAAACATATATTAAACAACAACAAATACACAAACAAAATCATTTATTGGCACAGGTATGTAGATGACATTTTACTTCTATATAAAGGCAATACAAGACAGATCGAAAATTTCCATAAATACAAAATACCAACAACACACAACCTAATAAATACATCACACTTACATACTACAACACCGACACACACAAAATCGCCAACACATTCAAGAAACACAATTACAAAATAGGTCATTACAGAACCAACAACACCATCAAAAAACACACAAATGATACAAACACAGACACTGACACATACAACAAAACAGGAGTATACAAATTAAACTGCAGTGATTGCAACCACTTCTACATAGGCCAGACGGGAAGATCTCTTTCTTCAAGATTTTCCGAACACTTAAAAGCCCTTTCTAATAACTACATACACTCCGCATTCGCCACACACATACAGACTGAAAACCACAGCTACACCAACATAGAAAACAACCTCGAAATACTACACTACTTACCAAAAATTAGAAAACTCAACACGGCTGAACAGTACGAAATATATAAACACCACACACTACAACCAAACAACATATTAAATGACCAACTACACTTTAAATCACACGCACTATTTGACACAATCATACAAAAAAAAAAAAATGATACTTTGAATTCCAGTGCCAACCCTCCCCCACACATCCCACCAACGTGTGAAAAAACCGTTACAAATGTTCACGACACTCTGTATTCAAACCTCGCTAAGGAAGGTGTACACCACACCGAAACATTCGAGGACAATAAGAAACGTACGTGTTGTAACCTTACATTTTTTTTTTTTAGATGTGTGTAGATGTGTTTGTTCAAAAGGTTTAAAATGCTGAAAAGTAATGTTTTAATTCTCTCTTGGGGCACTGGTAGATTTACCTTTCACTTACCACTTATTATTGTTGTCAATCTTCCAAAATAGGTCCTGTAATATACTAAAATGACACAACACAGTTTAGAAAATATTTCACAAGTGTATATGTGTATGCACAGTAAATAAAATTATTTTGTATTTTTGAGACTTTTGAAGTTTCAAATATTGGCCGCTCGTTCGCTGTACTGCCACTTTGTAAAATAATTGCTCTGTTAATGTTGTAGTTATTATCTACTTTGAAATGAAAGACTGATTCAAGTGTAAGTAAATTTGTAGTTTATTAACAATAAGTTAATTTCAATTAAAACCCTTTAAAACAATTTATAAACCTCAAAAAATAATTCAACTCGTCACCGAGATTCTTAAAGCTCAGGGCTGGTAACACTGATTATTTATATCGTATTGTGCTAACCTTGTTTGGTTAGTTTTTTGTTTACAATTACCAAAAGTCGTGAATTCTTTTAGTTTACAAGATACAGGATACAAAAATGCTAAAATACAACAATAACGTATTATAGAGTGATTACAAAATCAAGAAAACAAGTTTAATTATAATATTGAAAATTATCGTATCTGGTCCACCTGCTATCAACCTCGCAGGTTATGTTGTGGAATGTACGACACGATTGAAATTGCTGTGTGTCGGAATAATATTCCTTGAATGGTTATTAACAACAAAAATGTAATAATTAATTCATAATCTCATTTCAATTGAGTATATTCAAGCTGGTCTAATTTTAAAGCACAGCTCTGTATGGTTGTTACACCCTTTCATAACAAGTAGGTTAGATTGCCATTTACTCTAAGTGAATTAGTAAAATATTTAAATTGATGGCATTGAAATCTTATAATTATACATAATATTTATTCATGGTATGTTTATTATTCATTAACTGTATTGATAGTTCTCGGTTATTATTTATAAATGAATTGACTTCGTATTAGTTATAGTCAAGTTAGCATCTAGGTTTAACCTTGTTTACATCAATGTTGGTTAAAATATTAAATTCAATTGTCATCTCTTTCTAAAATCAATAATATTTTATTTAAATGATTAAAATTGAGAACTTCTGTTCAATTACTGGTTAATTAACAATTATTATTTAGTTTAGCCATGTACAACTGTACTTGACTAAAGTAGTACCAACGTAAAAATTTATTATTTGGTAAACATTAATATTCATTAAAATATCGCTAATATTAGATACTCCCTTATTTTCCCACTCATCATTGCCGATATTATACACTGGCAATGGTTTGTTTATTATTTCACATCACTCATTGCACTTCACTCGCTATAGGTTATAAACACTTTAGTTACATTAGATTTATGTGTTTACACCAGGGAGCGCACACATTTTTAAAATTTTGTTCCTGTCGAAGACTCGTTCCGTACACTTTGGTAGTCAATTTGCTAGTAGTCTGTTCCCTCGAAGTCGCTCTCGGCGTCTATTGAAATCAGCTCTTCTTATTGGTTGAAAATCTGTTAATCTCGTACCCATATGCCTTAATAAATTAAGAAATTTTATTTCTAAGCATCGAGTTTTGGGTTTGAGAGTACGGCGATGATGCTATCAATTCTTTTGGAATTGCAGGAAAACTTATTATCGTTTATAACTTTTTTAGTACATTTCGGATTAAGAAATTAATGGTATCACTATTTTGCGGATGCTTGGCTCTTTATTTTGAGTCCACTCAAGCTATAAATCCGTCCTTGATTAACCTAATTAACTTTTGGATGAGGCACTTTTCGTGGTTCTTAATTATACATAAGTTTTTTCCACTTTATTATAATACATGTTATTTCTAACACTCACTGTAGATATTTAGAGTCATTATCTCTTATTAACTACTCCTTAAATACTAAATTATGTACAATTTTTTCAAACGCATTTTCAGGCGTGTAGGCCCTACATGTCCTTGCATTAATATTTATTAATTCTAATATATCTCTGATAATAACACATTTCCTTGGGGTTTATCTTGTACATTAAATATTCATACATCTTTTGTGAAGCTTTGTTTCCATTAATGTTGCTTCATTTATTTACACTGTATGGTTTTAATACACCATGTCATAGTTCTGTCATATTGATATTCATGTTTTATTATTATTTGTGCATTATGGATGTATTTTCATCCACTAAGGTGTCCTTAGACTTTGTCTACTGTTTGCCTTGTGTATATAATACTCCCTGCTGTGTTAATTATTCATAATTCTCTGTAGGATTGCTATTTACATCTAGTCCCATTTGACATGTATATTTGTTTATTATTATTTTCATATAAATTTATGTATTTAATGTCTGTTAATGGTTCTCAAAGAGGTATTGCGTATTCTAGTTACTACTGTCATGCTACTTTCCTCTCCTTTATTAAGTTTAAGTGAGTATTTTATGTAATTCTGATAGTCACCTTGTGTTCTGGTAATTTGGCTATGGTTTGTTTAAACAATATAGAGTATATATTTGTGTTTCTTAATTCATACTTGGTTCACTATGTTACACGTTTATTCTAGTTTGGTTGTTGACTCAAATAATTACTTTTGTCTGCATTTTTCTAATTGTTATTTGTGATTCTGTGTTGCAGATTCTGTTCAGTTGACGTTATGTGTATCCTACTGAATTGACAACAATGCTTATTTGGATTTGTTTAGTTTCTTGCGTAATTCTTATATTTTTACTATGATATGTTATTACTATTATCTGGTACAATATTTTCCTTATTTTATTTGTATTATATACTATTTGTTCACACATTATTATTTAATTCTAACTTGTTATTGTCATACATATTATGTGTTCACATTTGGGTTTGGGTAAACTGTTTTGTTTTTCTACTACAGGTTGTCTTATCTTTAATACATTAATAATTAAATTCTGTATTGATTTTACCCTTCATTCTCTTGATATTTAAACATATATTTTATTAAGGATTTTACATTCAATTTCAGTCATTATTGAGCAATTACTTCTCTCTTTATTATAAGTACATTTGTGGTCTTTTTTATGTTTTATTTTATTATATTCTTGTCTCATAAATAATACACTGATTGTTTGTGTTGTTTATTTGAGGTTGATCTATCTTTGTTAACACTTCTTATCTTCATCTTCCATAAACATTGCACTTTCATTGTTTGTGTTGTTTAGTTTGGGATTGTGATATTTTGATATTAATCGATGCACTTATAAGTCACTCACTATTATTGTTTGTGGCAGCTTATTATTTTGTCGACACCTTGTTCTTGGTCACCTTGTTTTTTCTTCATGTTCTTCCTTGTTGGGGTATCATGATTCCCTTATCTGGTATTCTTCATACTTGCATTATTATCTTCTTATTAGTTGGGTATTTGCTCCATCTAAAAATACTTTCCTTATTTATTGTGTCTTCCTCACACTGGTAATGTTATTGTCTTGTTCCTTGTTAAATATTTTTTATTGTTTATTATACATTTTTCCTCTTCTTAATTATATAAACATTCCCTCTTCTTATATACAGATTTCTTCCTCTTTTTATGTACAGGTTTCTTCTTCTTCTTATATATATGTCCCGCACTTATATGATATATTATCTCACTTGTATTATATGTTATCTCACTTATATTATACGTTTCCTCACTTATATGATCTGTTCCCTCACTTATATGATATGTTCTCTCACTTATATGATATACTGGGTCCTGGTTGCTAACGTAGTTGTTCGGTTTATTTTTCCTCTTCTGATAATATTGATGATGCATTCAATTATAATTCTTCCTTCTATGGTGTTTGTTCACTTCGACATTATTTATCCATGGATATACGATTGATTTCGATATTTTAGAGTTTTTTGGTCATTTTGGCTTAGACATGTACATGGTAGATTCTCATTCTAGGTATTTGATATTATTTATATGTAACGACAATTTTGATACGTTACAGTGTTCACAAGTGAAAGTACAGTAATAATTAATTTTTAATGATATGCTTCAAGCAAATCTTATTCTGCTTTGGAATAACAATGCACGTTTTTTTACAAATGCTTGCATTCGTGCTTCAAAACCAATGGCATGAATGTAATCTTTTGACTTGCAAATAAAACAATTTAGAGTGATAATAGAGAAAGGCAGTTCGATAATAGGAACAGTTTTGTTCTCATTCTAGGTATTTGATATTATTTATATGTAACGACAATTTTGATATGTTACATATGCCTTCCTATAAGAATTGATTAATTCTGAATCCCTATACTAACTTAATGAAGAATTTATCAATTATTGTACTCTCCTTCATATTGAATCTTCTGTTCTTCTTATATCCTTCCATTTTCTTTTATGAATCATATATTATATTTTTTCCTTTGTATTTGTCTTCCCTAGACTATTTAATTCCCTAACATTTTTAGCTGGGGCAGCTCAGAGTGGTTCGCTTGACCTTCATTCTCTGCTGGCCATACTAACATCAAATAAATTCAGACGTAAATCATCTCTGTTCAAAATATAAATGATTGCTGGAATAATTCTTCAGTCAATTCATATCATAAAATTAAAAGTAGTCAATCTTCTGACTAATAATAAACATTCTTGGGATTACTTCATGCATTTGCGGTTTATACATAATTATATTCTTCTCTTCTTGATTCATCTTAACTTAATCTTCATATATTTCTCTAGGATAATTCCGTTTACAGTTCTTCATTGGTATCTTCTCATCATTCTCTTCCTTAGTATGGTATTACCATTATTCTTTGGTATCAATTAATCTTTCTTTTGGTAGTCCGCTTTATATCACTTTATATTCTTCTGTATCTTCTTTTACCCACATATCTGTGTCATATTTCACTTAATAGGCTCTCGTTTGGTTTTGGTTTCATGCCTCGTGTATTGTATATCCATTTTATAATAATATTCATTTACTTTTGTCTTCCTCCTCCTTTTGTAATCTCATCGTAGGTTATCTTTTCTTCTTTAAGTACGGGTAAGATGTTAATTACTTTGTTGACTGGCTGTTGGAAATATTAATTCATGCCGTGGATGTTGGGTGTCCGTCTCGTATGTTATTCTTCTTTCTTAATGTACGGGTAAGATGGTAATTACTTGTTGACTGGCTCTTGGAAATTTTTTTTTTATGCCATAGATGGAGTGTCGGCCTTGTATGTTTATCCTTCTTCTTAATGTATGGGTAAGTTGGTAATTACATGTTGACTGGCTCTTGGAAATTATTTTGATGTGCCATAGATGGAGTGTGTCGGCCTCGTATATTATTCTTCCTTCTTCTTTAAGTACGGGTAAGATGTTAATTATACACATTATTCATTATATTATACATTATTTCTTTGTGTACACATTATTATATTATTATATTAGTAGCTTGTCAACACTCATTTTTATATTCATAATTATCATTTTCACAATTAATATCATCAAGTATTTTTCACTATAATATTCAGGTTTTTCGTGTTAGTTAATCTTCAATATTACAATATCTTCAGTGAAGTTTGATTGTAATTTCCCTTGATTCTTTTTGTCATTGGGTCTTGTATTTCATAGGTATTATTCATGTTATCTTTTGTTACAGTATATGGGCCCATGTAAAGCAGTAATAATTTCTTGGCAATTCCTTCAATAGCACTTGGGAGTTCTCTGTTTCTCAATAATACTTTATCTCCCACTTTGTATTGTGACGATTTAAAAAAAAAATTTAAATCGCACAAATAAAAAAAAATTGCTTTCAATATAAGTAAGAGTATTATCCACCCCTTACCTATGCCTAGATTCATGCAACAACGTGCAAATTGTCCTGTACCAACACGTTAAGAACGGTGTTATTTAGCTAATAATAATAATTACTTTAATTAAATAAAATATGTACAAAATAAATAAAGAAATTCATAATTCGTAACCAAAAGGTAAAATAATGTATTACGACTTAATTAGTAAATAATTAATATAACTTAAAAGAACGAACTATTTTCTCAGTGCGTAAAACCGCGCCAGCTACTGACCCCTTGCCGCTAAACATTGCATTCACTCGCCCGATAGACACCGAGATGTAAGGATGTAGCTGCTGTGTTGTGAACATACACATAGGTGTATACCGTTAAACAATATTTAATCAAGTTTATAATGAGTTCGATTTGACCTATGTAGTATAATAATAATAATAAAAACAAAATTATAATGTAGTGCGTGAAGAAACATGTAAAGAATAAAAAAAAAAGAAAAAGGAAACTTAGCCGACACATCTCTTAGCAAGCTGTAAATGGTGAGAAATGTTAGTTACCAGATTTTAGTGCTGATAAATATGAACTGTAACTAAAAGTAAAATGTAAGCTACCGACTTCTAAAGAAGATAACACGAACAGCAACCGGATGAACTTCTAGTACCAAAATCTAATCGTCTAGGAAGAGACTATCAGAAACAATCAACCTCATGGAACTTCAAGAGCAACTGTGGATCACACCCTAGAAGAGGACTGAAGATGACCATCATGGACCCCACAGCATACACATTGTTATATTCAGGTGATATCAAAACATAATATTTGTAACACAAATTCACTGTAAAACAACAAGACCAGTAAAAAAAAAAAAGAACAGTAAAGAACTTTTGATAATTTAAAGTTTAATATATAGATTTTGTAATCGCTGTAATGAAGTAGTAATGACATTACGATGTTTAGATTTAAATTAATTTTAAAATTTACAACCTAATTTATTCTTCTAATAATTTGGTTGAAGTTGTAATAAAAACATAACTAAGTTGAAACCCGGATCCGTGGTACTGAAAACAATATCTAGCTGAATGCTTTTGATAAAAAAAAAGAATACGAAGTAAATTTACAAAATTATTAATGCAGAAATTTTAGTATCTTGAGTTTTAAAAGTAAAGTAAAGTATGAGAGCTAAATATGTTAATAAAGAGATGTTTTTGCTAACACCCAATGAGTGAATAAATTTATACAATCCTTGCTTAATTCCTGAATAATAAAGTGTTATAATTTGTTAGTGATTAAGGTTTACTAACAACAGCAGCTAGTTCAATTAACAGATAACAAATTGAACTGGTTCCCGACATTTGTGAAATCTTAACAAGGGAGATGCCACAGTATGTGATTATTTTAGGTTGCAATTTTTTGTATTTACTCTGAGCTTTTCTGCTCGCTCCACTGCATTATTATAGAATTTTAATTTATCAAACTTGTATTCATTTCCTTGCGGAAAATTAACCATCTCGGTTATTTCTCTGGGTGGTCTCTTTTCAAACATAGCTGTGTAGGGTGTTTCGTTTGTCGACTGATGACATGCTAAATTGATAAAATCTTCTGCTGGGGATAAATATTCTTCCCATTTCCGTTGTTGTTTATAGCAATATGTCCTCAATATTCTTCCCACCTCTCTTAGGACTCTTTCAGCAGGATTGCTGTTTGGATGGTATACAGAGGTTTTGTATGTTTTTACACCATGGTTTAGTAATGTATCTTTCCATTTTCTTCCTCTGAACTGTGTCCCGTGGTCCGTGATTATGGACTTAGGTTTTCCAACTTCTGGGATGTATTTTAGTATGATTCTTCCAATAGTTTGTTTGTAGTGGCTCTATTTATGGCGTAGAGCTTGGTAAATTTGGTGTAGTGGTCAAAAATTATTATTATAAATTTATACTGATGTCTTCCGCCACTACGCGGGAATGGTCCACAAATATCCACAAACACTTTCTCTAGTTTCTCGGCAGAGGTAATAGGTATCATGACTCCCTCTTTTTTCTCATTATTGCATTTTACCAGTTGGCATAGATGACAGTGCTTGATATATTTTCTTACTCTGCGATTCATGTCCTTGAAGTACACATGCTCTTCTAATGCTTTAACCACCTTTATGGCTCCCATGTGTCCATACCTTATGTGATAGTCTATAGTAATTTCTTTCTCTGTGTTTTTTGGTACTAGGATCTTCCACTGGTTATTTGACTGTCTTGTTTTTATGAACAGTAAGTTGTCATGCACACAATAATACGGAGTAATTTTGTCATCTTGTTCTACTAATCTTTGCAATATGTTCTTGATTTTGGGATCCTTTGTTGATGTTGTTTAAGGTCTGTTATGATATTTGCTAACTCTGTTTTGTCCTTTAATATGTGGTATACCTTGGCAATGGTCTCCTCTCCATCGAATGTTTGGTCCTGTATGTTCACCCTGGATAATACATCTGCTGCAATGTTGCTTATCCGGGAACATATTCCCATTGGATGTTGTATTCTTGAAGTGTTGTGTCCACCTTGTTAGTCTTCCATGTTTTAATCGGCAGTTCTTCAAAAATGAGATTGATTTGTGATCTGTTCTTACTGTCAGCTGGTATCCTAGAATGTATGTTCGGAATTTCTCACATGCGAACATTATACTGAGGAGTTCCTTCTCCGTTGTGTGTTAATTGCGTTCACATTTATTAAGTGTCCTACTGGCAAAACTGATTACTAGATGATTGCTTTCCTCATCTTCCTGGTATAATATGGATCCCAGACTTACATCGCTTGCATCACAGTTCATAAAAAAGGCTTTATTAAAGTTTGGGTGGTGTAACATCACAGTGTTTAGAAATTTCTCCTTTATCATTTGGAATGTGGTGTCCTGTTCAGGTCCCCATCTCCACTTATCTTTGGATGATAGTTGTTGTGCGAATTTAGAAGTTAGTTCAGAGTAATTACATTGAAATTTTCTATAGTAGTTACATATGCCAAGAAACGATTGTAATTGTTTCTTGTTCTTGGGTGTGGGAAAACACTGTATAGCTTCCATTTTTTCTTGGGATGGTGTTATGCCTGTTTCAGATAGATTAAACCCAAGAAATTGTACCTCATCAGCTATTAGTTTGGACTTTTCTAATTTGAGGGTGATGTTATTTTCATCTAATTTCCTCAATACTTGTTCCACCCTGGTGCAGTGTTCCTCCCAATTGTTGGAGGTGATGAGCAAATCATCGACATACACTGTTGTAAATTATAGTGTACTTTGTCCTAAAATATCATCCATACATTTGACAAATACGGCTACAGAATTCACTAGGCCGAAGGGTAACCTTTTGAATTGATAGTTACGCCCTTCAAAGATAAAGGCCATATACTTTCTGCTATTGGGGTGTAATTCCACCTGCCAATACCCACATACGGTGTCCCATATACTGATATATTTTATTCCATGAAATTTCTTGAGTATTTCATCGATTTCTCCAGGCGATGTCCTGTCATTGATTATTGTTTTATTAATCTCCCTGGCGTCTAGGCAGATTGTTACCGCACCATTCTTTTTAGGTACCGCCACGATTGGATTTGTGTATGGGGAGTTACTCAATTCAATTATATCATCTTCAATTAGCCGTTGTATTTCCAGACGTACTGCTTCTTTTAAAGAAAAAGCTATAGGATATGACTTCCTTTTAAACTCTGCTTGGTCTTTGAATTTTATTTCACACTGGAAGTTCTTCACCTTCCCTGGTGTGTCTGAAAACACATGTCTATATTGGTTATAGATGTTTATTAATTCTGCAATTTGGTCATCCGTTAAATTTCTGTCGACCCTGGCTGATTGGAACTTTTTGATTTCATTTAATTTTTCTACCCATAAGGTGTCTCCCTTGTCTTGGTGAATTTTTTCACTGGTTGATGTTTGTCCCCTATGGTCATAATCTTCTCTGATATAATATATTACACGGTCGGGATGGGCTTCTCGGCTTCCAATTAATTCCGCCGTCCATTTAATATCACCTGAGTTCAAAGATACCTTGGCTCTGCTCATGTCAATTACTGCCGCATATCTTCTTAATATGTCGCAGCCAATCAATAAATTAAAAGGTAGCCCGCTTGCTACCAAAAAGATCATGGGGATTGTTTCACCATTGCTGGATATCTCTAGCTGAACTTGGTTCCGTATGGTCTTGTTTTGTGAACCTGTTGCTCCAATTAATGTTATGTTGTTGATTGCCAATGTTGGTATTACGGTCTTATTCTCAGCCTGTATACGATTTAGTTCGACTTTATCTATTAACGAGACGTTTGCTCCAGTGTCAATCATTGCAGTTGTATGTATTCCATTGATGTGTACTGCTACATATGCGATTTCATTGTTAATGGTATCGTCGACATTATTGTCCTTTTCTTCTAGTAAATCCTTTCTAATGTCCTTCAGATAATTATTTCGAATGATTACAATTGGTTTTCCATTATTGTTCACTACGTTAGACCCAATAGATCGGTTCAGTGAGGGTGATCTTATGGTTTTCACTGCGGTTGTCCATTTAAATGCAGGTCACTATCTTCAGTGTTCCTGTCTGTCAAGTTGGGTGAGTCTTGCTCCCGTGGTTCTGGCCTGTTTCCAGCGTGATAGTCGTTTCCATGGTCTGGTCCCCATTGAGTATCTTCACTGCTACGGCTCCTGTTAGTATTATACCCGGATTCTTGTCTCTCACCTTCGCTGCTGCTTCTGCTGTTATGTCCCTGGTAACTTCGACAACCTTGGTAATATGGTCTCCCATTGTTGTCACGACTAGCATGGGCATAATGCACTCTTCGGTAATTGTTGTTACCGTAGTTGTTCCCATTGTTTGGCCGGTAATTGCCACTATTATTATTATTAGGCCGGTAATAATTATTATTAGGTCTGTAGTTGTTATTGTTATTATTTGGCTGGTAATTGTTATTATTACCGTTGTAGTTATTTGGCCTGGGGTTATTATTGTTATGACCACTGTTATTAGTATTATTACTATTATTATTTGGCCGCGGATTCTGGTCATTATTAAACCTGTTTGGGTTGTTAAAATTTCCCCGGTAGTTAGGCCTATCATTGTTATTGTTGTGGTTAATATTACCGGGTCCACTCCGGTCATAATATGGTCCTGGCCTCTGTCGATTCCTTTGGTAGTATCGTTCCTGTTCGTGGTTCTCCAGGAGTGCAGACATTGCTTGAATTGTTTTTATTTGTCCATTTAACCTAGCTTGTGAAACTCCTTCATGAAAGTGATATGCCAACTTGGTCACTAGGCACTCTTCTGGTATTATTGGCTCGAGATTTCTAGCAAGGCATATCTTACCTCAAAAGTACGCTGTCATTGATAATCCAGTACTGTAATCGTATTTTCCGTTACTAATGTTGTCCCAGACAATATTTTGTGTTGACTCGGACCAGTACTTTGTTTTGAAGGCCGCTTTGAACGCTGCATAGCTTTGTACTTCGTGCCTGGTCGCCGTCCACCAGTTATCGTAGACGTTTCTGAAGTATTCATCCAGCATCCCCTTGATGACCGTCCATCGATTTTCTCTATTTCTGGTTAATGTCTCGTCGACCCTTTCCAGGAATTCTATTGGGTTCCTCTTGTATGTCCTGAGGTCGATGCTCTACCGACTGTCTATGTGTGGTATTCCTGTCATCGTAACTGGGTATGTTCTAATGTTATTTATTTCATCTCGGAGATTGTTGAACTCTCGCTGCTGTTGTTCGGTCAGCCGTTCTTTGTCACTGTTTACCTGGTCTTTTACTGCATTTACTGTTGTGTTTATAGCTTCACACCTCTCTCCTAAGGTTGTCTGCGTTAGTGCCAGGTCTGCTTGTTTAAGTTCGACTGCTTCTAGCTGTCCCGTTCGGATTTCTTCTATAGTATTTATTCTGTCATTGATGTCTGCTTTAGTCTGCGTGATTTCTTGTTTATTTTGATCGCATTCTTGTTGTATTTCAGATATCTCCTTTCTGATTTCCGTCACTGCCATCTCCATCTTTTCCTCCGTTGCTTCCTTATTTTCTTCCATCTTCTTATTTATTGCCTCGATGGTTGTTTTTGCGATTTCTTCTGTCCTCCTGTTGTCATCGGCCATTTGTTGCCATATTTTCTGGTTATCGAATTGGATTGCTTCGATTTTCTTGTTGATTTGTTCATTCAATTCATCGATTTTCTTATTGGTTTCTCCGATCTTATTTCCCAATTCTTCAGATAAATTTTCTTTTATCGATTCTATATTTTTGGTTAATAATTCTTCCGTCTTTTTCTGGCCGTCTTCCATCTTCTTATTGGTTTCGTCTATTTTATTATTTAAATCTTCCTTAAAAGATTCTATGTTCTTCTGGCTATCTCTTTGGCCTTCTTCAATCTTCTTCTGGCCGTCTTCCATTTTCTTATTCAACGACTCCATGTCCTTCTTGTTATCCTTTCGGCCTTCTTCCATCGTCTTATTTAACGATTCCATCGCCCTCAGTATTTCCAGAAAGTTTGCGTTGGTTTCTCAGGTTGGTTTTCTTCCGGTTGGTTTTCTGGTTGCTGGAGTTCCTCCACCTGTTCGGGTTGTTTATGTTCCACTGTGGTTAAAATTTCTTCTACATCTTCAGCTGATGTCGCTTCCTTCTCCTCCATCCTAGTTTCTTTTTCGGCTTCCGCCGCTCGCTTCTTGGAAGTCGCTCTCCTCATCACTTTTGCAGCCTTGTATTGTAACTGCTGTTCGAATTAGGTTTAAAAATATTTGGTATTTATTTATTTACTTAAGTATTATCGACTTAATTCGCTGCTCAGACGTTGGGCGCCACGTTGTAACCTTTCGTTTTTTTTTTTAGATGTGTGTAGATGTGTTTGTTCAAAAGGTTTAAAATGCTGAAAAGTAATGTTTTAATTCTCTCTTGGGGCACTGGTAGATTTACCTTTCACTTACCACTTATTATTGTTGTCAATCTTCCAAAATAGGTCCTGTGATACACTAAAATGACACAACACAGTTTATAAAATATTTCACAAGTGTATATGTATATGCACAGTAAATAAAATTATTTTGTATTTTTGAGACTGTTTTGAAGTTTCAAATATTGGCCACTCGTTCGCTGTACTGCCACTTTGTAAAATAATTGCTCTGTTAATGTTGTCGTTATTATCTACTTTGAAATGAAAGACTGATTCAAGTGTAAGTAAATTTGTAGTTTATTAACAATAAGTTAATTTCAATTAAAACCCTTTAAAACAATTTATAAACCTCAAAAAATAATTCAACTCGTCACCGAGATTCTTAAAGCTCAGGGCTGGTAACACTGATTATTTATATTGTATTGTGCTAACCTTGTTTGGTTAGTTTTTTGTTTACAATTACCAAAAGTCGTGAATTCTTTTAGTTTACAAGATACAGGATACAAAAATGCTAAAATACAACAATAACGTATTATAGAGAGTGACTACAAAATCAAGAAAACAAGTTTAATTATAATATTGAAAATTATCGTATCTGGTCCACCTGCTATCAACCTCGCAGGTTATGTTGTGGAATGTACGACACGACTGAAATTGCTGTGTGTCGGAATAATATTCCTTGAATGGTTATTAACAACAAAAATGTAATAATTAATTCATAATCTCATTTCAATTGAGTATATTCAAGCTGGTCTAATTTTAAAGCACAGCTCTGTATGGTTGTTACACCCTTTCATAACAAGTAGGTTAGATTGCCATTTACTCTAAGTGAATTAGTAAAATATTTAAATTGATGGCATTGAAATCTTATAATTATACATAATATTTATTCATGGTACGTTTATTATTCATTAACTGTATTGATAGTTCTCGGTTATTATTTATAAATGAATTGACTTCGTATTAGTTATAGTCAAGTTAGCATCTAGGTTTAACCTTGTTTACATCAGTGTTGGTTAAAATATTAAATTCAATTGTCATCTCTTTCTAAAATCAATATTTTATTTAAATGATTAAAATTGAGAACTTCTGTTCAATTACTGGTTAATTAACAATTATTATTTAGTTTAGCCATGTACAACTGTACTTGACTAAAGTAGTACCAACGTAAAAATTTATTATTTAGTAAACATTAATATTCATTAAAATATCACTAATATTAGATACTCCCTTATTTTCCCACGCATCATTGCCGATATTATACACTGACAATGGTTTGTTTATTATTTCACATAACTCGTTGCACTTCACTCGCTATAGGTTATAAACACTTTAGTTAGGTTAGATTTATGTGTTTACACTAGGGAGCGCACACATTTTTAAAATTTTGTTCCCGTCGAAGACTCGTTCCGTACACTTTGGTGGTCAATTTGCTAGTAGTCTGTTCCCTCGAAGTCGCTCTCGGCGTCTATTGAAATCAGCTCTTCTTATTGATTGAAAATCTGTTAATCTCGTACCCATATGCCTTAATAAATTAAGAAATTTTATTATCGTTTATAACTTTTTTAGTACATTTCGGATTAAGAAATTAATGGTATCACTATTTTGCGGATGCTTGGCTCTTTATTTTGAGTCCACTCAAGCTATAAATCCGTCCTTGATTAACATAATTAACTTTTGGATGAGGCACTTTTCGTGGTTCTTAATTATACATAAGTTTTTTCCACTTTATTATAATACATGTTATTTCTAACACTCACTGTAGATATTTAAGAGTCATTATCTCTTATTAACTACTCCTTAAATACTAAATTATGTACAATTTTTTCAAATGCATTTTCAGGCGTGTAAGCCCTACATGTCCTTGCATTAATATTTATTAATTCTAATATATCTCTGATAATAACACATTTCCTTGGGGTTTATCTTGTACATTAAATATTCATACATCTTTTGTGAAGCTTTGTTTCCATTAATGTTGCTTCATTTATTTACACTGTATGGTTTTAATACACCATGTCATAGTTCTGTCATATTGATATTCATGTTTTATTATTATTTGTGCATTATTTGGATGTATTTTCATCCACTAAGGTGTCCTTAGACTTTGTCTACTGTTTGTCTTGTGTATATAATACTCCCTGCTGTGTTAATTATTCATAATTCTCTGTAGGATTGCTATTTACATCTAGTCCCATTTGACATGTATATTTGTTTATTATTATTTTCATATAAATTTATGTATTTAATGTCTGTTAATGGTTCTCAAAGAGGTATTGAGTATTCTAGTTACTACTGTCATTCTACTTTCCTCTCCTTTATTAAGTTTAAGTGAGTATTTTATGTAATTCTGATAGTCACCTTGTTTTGGTAATTTGGCTATGGTTTGTTTAAACAATATAGAGTATATATTTGTGTTTCTTAATTCATACTTGGTTCACTATGTTACACGTTTATTCTAGTTTGGTTGTTGACTCAAATAATTACTTTTGTCTGCATTTTTCTAATTGTTATTTGTGATTCTGTGTTGCAGATTCTGTTCAGTTGACGTTATGTGTATCCTACTGAATTGACAACAATGCTTATTTGGATTTGTTTAGTTTCTTGCGTAATTCTTATATTTTTACTATGATATGTTATTACTATTATCTGGTACAATATTTTCCTTATTTTATTTGTATTATATACTATTTGTTCACACATTATTATTTAATTCTAACTTGTTATTGTCATACATATTATGTGTTCACATTTGGGTTTGGGTAAACTGTTTTGTTTTTCTACTACAGGTTGTCTTATCTTTAATACATTAATAATTACATTCTGTATTGATTTTACCCTTCATTCTCTTGATATTTAAACATATATTTTATTAAGGATTTTACATTCAATTTCAGTCATTATTGAGCAATTATTTCTCTCTTTATTATAAGTACATTTGAGGTCTTTTTTATGTCTTATTTTATTATATTCTTGTCTCATAAATAATACACTGATTGTTTGTGTTGTTTATTTGAGGTTGATCTAACTTTGTTAACACTTCTTATCTTCATCTTCCATAAACATTGCACTTTCATTGTTTGTTGTTTAGTTTGGGATTGTGATATTTTGGTATTAATCGATGCACTTATAAGTCACTCACTATTATTGTTTGTGGCTGCTTATTATTTTGTCGACACCTTGTTCTTGGTCACCTTGTTTTTTCTTCATGTTCTTCCTTGTTGGGGTATCATGATTCCCTTATCTGGTATTCTTCATACTTGCATTATTATCTTCTTATTAGTTGGGTATTTGCTCCATCTAAAAATACTTTCCTTATTTATTGTGTCTTCCTCACACTGGTAATGTTATTGTCTTGTTCCTTGTTAAATATTTTTTATTGTTGATTATACATTTTTCCTCTTCTTAATTATATAAACATTCCCGCTTCTTATATATGTCCCTCACTTATATGATATATTATCTCACTTATATTATATATTATCTCACTTGTATTATATGTTCCCTCACTTATATGATCTGTTCCCTCACTTATATGATATGTTCTCTCACTTATATGATATATTGGGTCCTGGTTGCTAACGTAGTTGTTCGGTTTATTTTTCCTCTTCTGATAATATTGATGATGCATTCAATTATAATTCTTCCTTCTACGGTGTTTGTTCACTTCGACATTATTTATCCATGGATATACGATTGATTTCGATATTTTAGAGTTTTTTGGTCATTTTGGCTTAGACATGTACATGGTAGATTCTCATTCTAGGTATTTGATATTATTTATATGTAACGACAATTCTGATACATTACAGTGTTCATAAGTGAAAGTACAGTAGTCATTAATTTTTAATGATATGCTTCAAGCAAATCTTATTCTGCTTTGGAATAACAATGCACATTTTTTTACAAATGCTTGCATTCGTGCTTCAAAACCAATGGCATGAATTTAATCTTTTGACTTACAAATAAAACAACTTAGAGTGATAATAGAGAAAGGCAGTTCGATAATAGGAACAGTTTTGTTCTTAGGAGATAGGACATATAAGAAAACATTAGTAGTTGATCTGCCTGAAGTTATTGATGTTTGATAGATCTGACTATCTGGTTGACTATGAGTTTGTGGTGTATAGTTATTAATTACCTGTTCCGTAGGATGTACATATTTAACTTGTTCAGATAAAAGCTATCATTTTATGCAGAAAGCGATGGTGCACCTAATTTATGCTAAAAAAATAAGGCCGTTTTTAATTTTTGAAATTTTAGTTACAGCGTTCGCTAGGTACTATGGGGCAAAACACACATTTAATACATCTGATCGAATCCACTCTACATGCTCAATTTTTTTGGCTGGGTTCCATTTTGTTTTTTCTCACATATCACAGGGGATGTGGGGGTGAGAAGAAAAATCATGCAGAATATTTTCTTTTGACTCAACAAACAATACTTTAAAGTTTATTTTAAAATTTGGGATTTGATCACTTGATCAAATCATCCAGCCAGAAAAAAATTTTATACCCAACCCTCTCATATTTTCATGGAACATTTTTTTACAGCATCTATGGAAAAATGTAACAATCTGTATTTTACATTTTTGCCACTTTCGCTTTAGTTTTTTTTGTGACTCTTAACTAGGAGTTCCCTTTTTTATTTATTACTTTTCATTTTATTTTACTATAATCCAATATTTTATATTTCTGGTTGACTCTTGAAGAATAATAATCACTTTCTTCATACAACACTCCTGTTATATCTTCAATATTAAATAAACCAGACACACTGCCTGTAAATGTCTACAAATGTAACAGGAATTCTAAAAAATAATCACATTCATATGACACAAGTACATTATCCTAAGTAATACCACGATGCAAGGGGTGGACCACTGTTTCATATGCATTACATCATGAAGCAACACGTGTGATATAACATACTGAATTTGACATTAGAAAATCACTTGGCGCACATCCTCCAAGTGACCCAACAAGACCCCACCGATGTGAAGTGTAGAGAATGGTAATCAGTGAAGTCTGATTGGAGTAAGGTGGTGGGTGGATAATTATCAATAAAGGTGAAACAGTGAAATGATTTGTTTGCACATACAAATCATGCAAAAAAGACACAATCAGTCAGCCACTGTTCTGGGAGAGGAATCTGACACCTCTAAATCTGAAATGTGTGTGTGTTTGTGAATTTCTTTTTGACCTGATATAGTAATTATGGGTAATGTGTGGATTACAACTACATTTAACAATAAAAACAAAATAACATCTGAGGCAACTAAATGAGCATGGTTTTATTTACCAGCATTTACACAACTTACACTTAACTGAACAATTCTTCATGAAACTATAATCAAATGTGAATTTCAATATTAACAATTCACAATCATTTGTAATCCTGAAAACTGATCACTAAAGCCATTAAATCATATTCACTGAGCCCCCTCACTTATTCTCACTATTGTACTTGTAGATTCCACATTGTGTATCACACACACAACTGACTTGAGTGAGGTCTGTGCACTATTTTTATTCTCTCATAATGAGGAATTACTAAAATTCAAGTGTCTAGTTATATTGATTTGTCCCATCAGTTTCTCTGGGCAATTCCTTTGTTGAAAACATATAATCTTCATTAGACCAGGACTTCACAAACTTTCCCACTTGGCGACCCCCTTTATTCAAGCAAATATTTTCGTGACCCTGGGTATATATTGCAACGGAACACAGGATGATAAGCTATGCTGTTTGTATCAGAGCACATGGATGATGAGCATTTTCATGTTTAAAGTGGTTTTATGTAATACTTTGTCTTTTAGCCGTTAGTTTTGTATTTAGAAATGGATAAGCACGTAGGGGATACCAAATTCTGCAGAAAAAGATGTTCTTTATTGTCATGTATTTTTTGAGTGAATTTGTGTGCGTGTGCGGGTGTGATAACGTGTGATTGCTATATCTTCCACGGTAATTAACCGATCGACGTGAAACTTTGACAATGAATTATTTATGTAAATAGCTTCAATTTATGTGTACTCTATGGTTCATAACTATTTTAGAAATATGTTTTTTAAGTAGGAAAAACTCAATTTGAAACACTTATCATTAATAGGGCCATAAAAATTTGTAGATAATTCAATGCAAGTTAGTGCATATTGTAATGGGTCCAAATTTATTTAATTATTATTGTGTAATTTCGTGAATTTTATAACATGTAAAGATGAGGCCCCTTTAAGGCGACACAGAGTCTGCAGTAAATGAGTCAGTAAGTTTCATGGCCTTATATGGTCATGATTGAATTTTTAATTTAATAGAAAATCTATTTATAGCCAGTGATTAATTCCACCAGTATTTTGTTGACGAGTAACAGGAAATTACAAATTGAAGAGGTGAAACGCAACCCAGCGGAATATTATAAATATATAGGCGAGATGTGTGGCGGGGAGCAGGGTGAGGCAGTGTTCGACGCACCGCACGGAAAGTTTTATAATACAAAAATCAGTCGACACTCAGCTTTTGCTGCAGCAGCAGCAGTCGTCTCGCCCACATACAACAGAGAATGTGAATTTGTATATATTTCAAAATATAACCAGTTTTTGACTCAATATTCATCCACAATAGTGACTATGTGCAAAATTGACAGTTTCGGCCGTAAAATGTGAAAGTGCAACAGTAAAATAGAACATTAAGACAACGCACGCCATGTGGTGAAATTCGACGCAACATAATTAAGGGAAGTAAAACATTTCAACAATATACCATTTCAACATTTTAAATACTGGCTTTTTCATAAATACTAAAGTTGAGCTCAACAGAATTAAAAAAATAAATAAATAAATGTGTATGTGTGAATGAGAAATTAATATAGGCCTAAAAAAGAAGTGTTGAGTTTGCGAAATTTGATATATGTATTAATAATTTGATATACGTATTAATAACTTGATATACGTAGTTTATTAATAATTAGTTTTATGCTTTAAAGCGAAATAAGTGTGTTCATAATCTTTTCTATGTTTTCAAGAGAACATAACTAATGTTCTATTTTACTCGAAACACGTATTGTGTTAATCGTATTTGTATATTGTTCTTTGTAAATTTGACTCCATTATAGGGACAAATATAAATTACTAAATTACTGAGTAACATTGCGTATGACGCATGGTTATTTGTATTTGCTATAATAAATAAATACCGTTATATTTACTTGATTTGTTTATTGTTATTTGTATTTGCACACCGTTCTCTGCCAAAGTACACTAAACGAATTCCTGGATTATACCTTACAGATTTAAAAAACAATATTAAAATTAACAACTAATTAACACGAAACATTGCAATATTTATACAAACTCTTTCTAGAAAAGTTTATATCTCTTGAAGGCATCAATCATGTGACTTGGGTTTAGCCAATCGGAAAACACTAAATTCAGTAACATTCTGTCTCTGTAGAGTAAAGATCGGGACAGTCTGTCTGTAGAAGTTGCAAGGTGAAGTTGTGCTCGTGCGTGAGAGAGTTGTTCTCGAGCGAACATAGAAAAGTATAACTTAACATAATCCGTGGTATTCTGTACGAAGTTTTGCATACAGAGCCGAGTGGGTCAATTATTTAAATAGAATTATAATATAGTATAGTGCTTTTCGTGTAAGTTTAAGATATCCGCTTAGGGACTATAAAGACACTTCAAGATTGCGTTGACGGTGTACGACTAATACACCTTATTAAATTGATACCCATATTCACCCTGAGATTGATAAAATTTACATATCAATTAATAATAACCTATTCTAGGGAAAATAATAAGCATTGTGTGTTTAACGTATTTGAGAAGAGGACGACAAGACAAAGAGGACGCCAGGACAAAGAGGACGCCAGGAAGGAGTGACGCTGAAGAAGAGGACGCCAGGACGGGAGCGGCAGTAGGAAGGGGAGGATTCCACGTACTGAGGTCATAGCCTCAATCAAGTAAAACCGATATATTATCGAACTTTATAAACTATTATTGCAAATTACAATACATGACAATTTATAATACAATATACTCGTTAAAAACTATATTTGTGTGTATAATAAATAATTTTTCATCTCCTCCATAATAGACTTGTTCGTGATTTTTACACACTCACTATATCCTTATTAGTATAATAAAATTTGATCTGTTGCAATATATATACTAGGAATACAATTTAAACATTTGCTGATAATAAATCATAAAGAAAATTTATTCAAAAACAATTCCTTTGGCATACAAAAAAAAAATTTTTTTAAATGTATTAAAGACAAAGCAATATTCATACTAATGAGCTGGGCGTGCTTGTTTACTTTTATATTAAGACATCTTGGATGAATATTTGATACTGCACGGCGTAGATCTTCTTCAACATTATGCAGAGTTGACTGATTTTTCGATTTTATAAATGTTAATGCTGAAAATGCCGCTTTGCTTAAATACGTAGTACAAAATGGTAGAAGTATGTTTAGGGCCATTTCAGAAAGTGTTAGGAATTCTGTCCTAATCCCAAGCCAAAATTCATTTAACGATCATTTAACGACGTTTTGGAAGCATTTCATATATGTGAAGAGTTAAAGGGCCTGTTAATTTTATACTTACTTGTCAAGGAATAACAGTAGAACAATTTTTACAATAAAACACTATAATTCAGGACATGCAATAGTCTGAACTGCGCAACTGGAGCCGCCAGCAGAATGCACAGATCAAACAGTGGAGGTACGGTGACCAGTCTCAGTTGGCACAAGCACTCTTTCACTGTCATGAACTCACAGACGTATACTATACATGTACTGTTGCCAAACTGGTTTTGAATTAATTTTCGGTCATTGTGCGTCCAGGAATTTTTTAGTTTTGCTAAAACTTCTGCAACCCCCAAATTTAGTTACGCACGCCTTACAGGGTCGCAACCGACACTTTGAGAAGCCTTGTTTTACACAACCACAAAAGTGCTCTATGAAATTTAAGTACATAATGTACAACTTTTTTCACAATGTACTCATATTTGCATATTTTTTTTTTAACTATTCTTGCTACACCATTTATGAACAACTACTAATTTACATAAACTTTATTGAAATTTCTTTGAACACTTTTGCCGCAGAAGCTAAAATTAACATATTAGTGTCCACAGCTATCCCTGTGTGCCAAGTGAGAGTAAACATTATAATCACACACACACACACACACACACACACACACACTATATCAGTATATAATAAAACACGGTTGGTTACCTTTTCAAGAACTGACTACAGTCATTCCACTCATCTTCACTCAGACGCAATTGCTGATCCATAAGGTCCAACAGCATATCTGTACATTCTTCACATAAAGGATGGTCAATTTCTGAGTTTCCAGATACTATATCAAATAAACTTGCTGTCAACTGCCAAACAATATTATTCTATAATACATGTAAATACACAGTTAATATTTTACTGTAATATTTATATGACTACAGTAATGTAATAATTATGTAATCCTATAATTACTGTAACATACATGATGTAAACAGAACATTAACACTGAGATACAAAAATTTATATAGATTATTTAACTTTCACTTGTATAGATTATTTGTACTTTTTCACAAAGTAAGTTTCACAAGTGAAAGTTAAATAATCTATATTAATTAGTGGTGTGAAAAAAGAAGAACTATCAAAACAACAAAAATTTTATTAAACACGTGCTAAAAACGCTACAATAGCGCAATGTACGTTAAGTTGTTGGTGCCACAGCTTGAGAATCATTTATTACATGTGTCTAACAAAGAAATATACTTGTCAATACATGTGTATGTGTGTGTGCGTGCACACATGTGCATGCGTGTGCGTGTGACACATGCATCTCACATAAACACAACCCTGCATGTGTGTCCCCATGAAAGATGATTGCTGAGTTCAATGACTTGTATCCATATCAAAATATTAAAGAAGAATATTCAAACAGTTGTAGTAATTATTATACTTGTCAAAATTAACATTAACTTTTTTCTACAATATATGTTTTATAACTTTAACACGTTAACTGGTAACAATAAGGTTAATTAAGCAGCTTAGGTGCAAAGGCACACTGAAACACATATGTTGGAAGACAGAAGCACTGCCTGGGTGGTGATGACTGTGTGCATGGTGACTAACTGCAGACAACATGTTAAAATGAAAAATCCATAATTTTTAGTTCTTGATTATCCAAAGTGAAGTTTAATATGATTTTTAAGACATTTAAAATGACAAATATTAAAACTCTGTATCCTTATTAACTAAACCCTTCTCTCCATTTTGAATTGTAAATACTTAAACATACACAGAAACATACACGCGTGCGCAAGTGCACCCACATGCGTCAATATTACGGTACCTCTGATAAAATGTATTTGTCAATAAGATGGATTCTAAATTTCAGTACAATGACGATTGTACACTCCAGTCAGCACATATATAACATGTTATATTTTATACTCCCTCAGTAATTTTTGTTTTATGCCTTCAACAATCAGGAAACATTGTCCTTTTATGTTTCTTTATATTCTTTGGATGAAGAAAAGATCACATGGGGACATGTCTGGTAAATACTGTGGATACTGTATCATTATGGATTTTCTTACAATTCTTGATCAACCATATGTGTGTCAGTGTATTATCATGGTGCAATTTCCATAAATTATCCGTCCACACATCTGACCATTTTATATGAATAGCCTCATAAAATGCTCAAGTTGTACTCTTTGACTGTAGTATGTAGCGGAAAAATTCAAGAAACCACAATCTTCATCTTCTTACCAATTACTTCAAAACTGTCTTTGAAGCCTTAGTTGTATTTGTAAATCCCTTGCTCATGCACACCAGGCTTGCCATAATTTTTCTACAATATGTCACCATTTTAGGTAGTTGTCATTCTATATTGCCATTCTAGGTAGTTTTTTAGGTAGATCTACAAAACTTAATACAAGTCCTTCAATCTTGCATTGTAGAATAGCAATAAAAGTCATCTAATACATTAAAAGCACATCTTACTCAAATAGCTAAAACATCTAAACTATCTACCCAATACAGTCACAAACTCAGACAATTAATTGTCAAAGACAGGTGAACCAACATCACAAAGAATGTTCTAAATCTGATATTTCTAGTGTTGAAATTTAGAAATTGCAGGCACTCTTTATTAAAACTTATATAATAGACAAAAAGATGGTAGTGATACTGATAGTGTTATTTTCTTTTCAATCACTCATAATTCAATAACTACTATGTACATAGAGGAAATAGACATAAGATTCAATCTAAGTCTAGCGATTTATGATACTTTATCAAATAATGGGTGAAACAAGAATAAAGCATGTGGTAAACTCAAAACAGTATCATTTTGCTGTTAATAAACTACTCTGATAAGACAATTGTATATGTTGCTTATGCTTACTACCAGTCTGTGTGAATATATGACTCTCCCTCCACACGTTTTACACATACAAGTATTTAATTCATTTATCATGAAGGAAGAAAGAAGCCGACTTTTTTTCTTCGTTCTTCACCTGCTCATCTGTGGTGATATTTGCTTGCTAGATGTAGTGCAATTCTGAATCCACCTCCATCAACTAAATACCTATCCTTTAAAGGCAATATAGTTCTGGTAACTACATAAACTATTCATATTTTATTAAGGGCATAACAAAATAAACACCCCTTTGTTGGAGTTCATCTACGTTGTCTCACATTGGTTTTACAGACTTTAACAGTCAAAGAGTAAATTTTTGTTGGTTTATAGGAAAAACTAAAACTTATTTACACAAAATGTATACAATTTTTTTTTTAATAAAAATGTTTAATTCAAGAGTTGTCTTTAGTGTCACCGTGTATTACAGTGCACAAATACACATTTAAATAACACTATGTATGTATTATATATGTTTTAACAATAATAGATCATTATACCTTCATATGATGGCTAAGACTTCCTGTTTCTCCAGGTTCACCTCCAACCAATGTAAATCCATTGCTGCCATTTCCTGACTCAATTAACCGGAAAGGAGGAACAATGTGATCTAAACTTGCAGCTTGTGACTCCAAATCAACTTCTGGGTTAGAAAATATTGGTACTAAAAAATAATAGTTTCTATAAAAAATGTGTTGATTTTCTTAAAATAAAAGAAATATACTTACTATTAAGTCTGATATATTCACCTTAAGAATACATATTATCAAACCTGAGGGTTGTTTGGAAAGTAAGACCCATCTTTGCAACCAGAGCACACAGTAGGCCTATGCATCTTTATTCCTGTTACGTCTGCATGATATGTCTATTTAGTCTGGTGTTTCCATTGTGTTCCTAATATTTGTATTGTTTCTGTATATGTTTCAAATGAATTAAAATAATTTAGAATGCCACCATGTGGGAAGTGAAATCTGTGATTTGATTTCTTCTTGTACACAATATGCAGCCATGCCAGACTTACTGTCAAATCAGTGAAGTGTATGGTAATGTGATGTATGAATCATCAGTACAGTGATGGTGTCACAATTTTAATACAGGGACTGACAACGACCTTGATTAATGAACTGACTGTCCTTCTACCCTCACAGATGATTTGCTGTGTCATGTTGACAAAGTCATCAAACAGGACTGACATTCACAATCAATGAAACTAGCGAAAATTTTTCATTTGTTTCTCCCACTATTATCCATGGAATTTCATCTCAACTTTATCCATTCGTCTCAACTACCAAAAAATTTGTGTAGAATGGGTTCTGCACAGTCTAAATGATGAACTCAAAAATATGTATGGATGTGCGGTGTCTTTTTTTGAATTATTGCTCAAATAATGTAGATTAATTCCTAATGTGTAATTTTCAAGAAGGGAGATCGATCCAACATAAATAACTATAGAGGATTAAGTATCTTGAATGCAGGGCACAAAATATATGGTAGGATACTTAACACTCGATTGCAACCCATAGCAGAGGCCAAATTACCTGAAATTCAAAATGGTTTTTGGAAAGAAGATCCTGCTCGGATAATGTTCACATAATAAATAGAATATTGGAGAAGTGGAGAGAATTCAAACTTGTGACATATATTGCATTTGCGGATTTTGTAAAGGCTTTTAACAATGTAGACAGGAAGATGTTATGGGCAAACAAACCCTAAGCACCTTATTTCAGCAGTAAAGATTCTTTATTTGGACACATAGATACTTCTGCAAAGAGGAAGGGAGCAGAATGTTCTAAGCATAAATCAAGGTGTAACACAGGGTTGTAGTCTCTCACCAACGCTGTTTGGATGATATCACTTATAGGTAGCACAGCATCTACCATCAACAGGCATTTCTCTAGGACAAAGTGAATTTGTTAATATGCTGCTGTTTACTGATGACCTGCTGCTAATAGATACCACCGGAAATGGTTTGCAGAGTGCTACATAATTACAGTGGTGTTCAACTCAGTATAACTTAAGAATTCCCGCAAGCAAAACGAAGGGAAAGGTTTTCCTGGGAAGCAATTCTGTAAGAGCCAAAATAATGATTAACAACCAACTAATTGAACAAGTCTCTCACTTTAGCTACTAGGGTGTGATATATCATGAGAACAATATAGAAACAGACATTAAACTAAATAAGTTTAAAATGATGTGCAGCACCATAAGAAGAACACTAAAAAACAAGACAAGGAAAGATACTCAGCTCAAGTTTTACAAAGTAATGGATGTCCCTATGCTTCTTTATGGAAGCGAGTCAAGGATAATGAGAAAGAGAGATAAAAGCTGCATACAATTGGCAGAAATGAAATTTCTAAGATTGGTAAAAGGTTGTTCTAAACAAGATCGATTTAGAAATGAAGAGATTAGAGAAGAGTTGGAAATACAAAACTTAGGCCTAAATGAGAAAATAGAGTTGCATAGAAGAAATTGGAAGGACCATCTGGAGCATATGGATGATTGAAGATTACCAAAATCGGCAAGTAGATGCAAACCAGCTGGAAGAAGAAGCGTAGGGAGGCCACAGAAAAGATGGGAATAAATCCTATGAAGCCGGAACAGGTCACATTTGCCTAATCTTAGTTGGGGAAGAAGAAGAAGATACCAAACAGTAAATCTTAGCCTACGGAATGGCATCACCCTTATCCACCATCCAGATCAATAAAATTCAAGCGGGAAGTTTCAACTTGAAAGGTTAAGGCTACTGTCTTCTAGGGCTGAAAAAGTCCACTCCTTGTTGACCATATGCACTCTGGAGCCACAATAAATGCTGACAGATATGGTGAAATATTTAAAAAATTGTGGCAGGCCATTAAAATCACAGGAGGGGCTTGTTGCCCAGTGGTACTTTTGCTTCTCCATAAACAATCTATGGCCTCATCCTGCTGTGAAAACAAAACAGTTGCTCACAAAATGTAAGTGGTAAGTTTTTGATTATCCAGTCTACAGCCATGACCTTGCCAGACAGGGGAGGAAGGCATTTTGAGATTGGTGAAAACAGTAACTACTTAACTCAATGAACTGGCAGGTGAGGAATATAGCATGGAAATATAAAAACTTGTCAAACCCCACTAACCTTCATTCGTTAAAATTTACTTATCAACTGTCACTACTACATTAAGGATGCTACAAAAATGCTTAAAAATACATGGTGATTATGTAGAAAAGTAGTTTAAGGTAATTGTATGTTTGATGAAAAGGTCTGTTAAAAAATCTTTGTTTTCTTTTTTCGTAGAGGAATTACCACACAACCCTTGAAGTTTTGGTGCACTTTTTACTATAAATTTAGTTTAGTTTCATGACATAATAATGCAATGCCAACTCCATTAGCAAAAACACTCAAACCAATCAATACAATATCTTTTGTTTATTGTAAGTTTATTCAGTAAAAAAAAGAATAGCGAAATCCAGTGACTTTTGTTACTGCAGTTACAAAAGAGAATATATACAGGAAACATTTGTAAGCTTTTACATTTGATTTCAAATGTGCTTTTACACACAAGTTTACAAATAGTGACACGTGCCCCCTCCCCAGAGATAGCCCAAAAATTACACTGTATAAAATTACTTCTATAACTTTACTAATTATGATATTTTCAGTTAGTCAAAACTATAATTTTAAGCAGAAGTAAGTTGGTGAAGAACAGAGGAAAAGATTTCCTCTAACATCCAAGACTTTCAAGTATCTTCCTTTACTTTGGTGACGAGACTATACTGATATTTTTACTGAACAGCAATTTCCAATCTCAATCTATATATATAAAAGAGAAATACCACTGACTCACTGATTCATCACGAAATCTCCGAAACTATAACACCTAGAAACTTGAAATTTGGCACGTATGTTCCTTATGTGATGTAGGTATCCATCCGCTAAGAAGGGATTTTTCGAAATTCGACCTTTAAAGGGGGGAAAAAGGGGGGGAAAGTTTACCTGACTGACTGACATAGAATCAACGTAGAGCAAAAACTACTGAATGGAATCAATGAAACTTTGAACATAGCTTCATCATAGGTCTTAGGTGCTCACTAAGAAACGGTTTTAAAAACTTTCACTCCTAAGGGGCAAACCCCCCCCCATTGTATGTATGTATCTATGTATGTATGTTCCACATCTCCTCTTAAACCACTGGACCGATTTCAACCAAACTTGGCACAAATATTTTACGCGACGGGAGAACCCACATAAGAGAGGTGCTTTTTTCGATGGGGTCTTCTACATCTCCTCCTAAATCACTGGACCGATTTCAACCAACCTTGGCACAAATATTTTACGCAATGGGAGAACCAACATAGGATAGGTGTTTTCTTCGATGGGGTCCTTTGGGGTCTTCCACAGCTCCTCCTAAACCATTGGACCGATTTCAACCAAACTTGGCACAAATATTTTACGCAACGGGAGAACCAACATAGGACAGGTGTTTTATTCGATACAATCCTCTGGGGGGTCCTTTGGGTCTTAAAAAACTATTAGATCTGGTTACTATGGCAACCCAATAGAATAGATTCTGGTTACCATAGCATCGGTGGAAGTCTCCTGCGTAGGAAATAGCGCGGGAGTTGTCCGACAGGCCTTCCCCAGAACGATAACTCTGAAACCTTCTGGTTTCACGATGTCTCTGAAACCACTGAATGGATATCAATGAAACTTTGAACATAGCTTCATCATAGGTCTTAGGTGCTCACTAAGAAACGGTTTTACAAACTTTCACTCCTAAGGGGCAAAAAACCAAATACTGAAATTTATTCCATTGTAAGTGGTTGACATCTCAGTTTACTGGAAACCCCGAATACATTTAGTCCTGAGTTTTTAATCACTGTTTTAAATTGAAAAAAAACTTCGTTGTTTGCAGGTTCTTATAGTCGAGAAAATTTCGAAGTTCAATTAATTAATAAATGTATGTCCTTTTTTTCTCGGAAACGGCTCTAACGATTTTCTCGAAATAAATAATAAATAGCTGTTGCTATGAATGTAAATAAACAAACTAAGAGTTGAGAATTTGTACAATCTATCTAATCCTATACTATTAAGCGAGCAATAATTATACAATTACGTACAACGTGAAACTCCGTAGCGAAGCACGGGTATTTTGCTAGTCTTATATATAAAAATGAATGTTTCTTTGTTTGTCCCGTATGCGTTCTATACCATTCATCCGATTGCGATGAAACTTCGGTGAGTTGTTGTGCGCACGCCCGCGAAGGTTTCTGAATTTTTTTCGATGGGGTCCTTCGGGGGGTTCTTTGGGGTCTTCCACATCTCCTCCTAAACCACTGGACCGATTTCAACCAAACTTGGCACAAATATTTTACGCAACGGGAGAACCAACATAGGATAGGTGTTTTTTCAATGGGGTCCTTTGGGGTCTTCCACATCTCCTCCTAAACCACTGGACCGATTTCAACCAAACTTGGCACAAATATTTTACGCAACGGGAAAACCAACATAGGATATGTGTTTTTTCGATATGATCCTTCGGGGGGGGTCCTTTGGGGTCTTCCACATCTCCTCCTAAACCACTGGACCGATTTCAACCAAACTTGGCACAAATATTTTACGCAAAGGGAGAACCAACATAGGACAAGTGTTTTTTCGATACACTCCTTTGGGGGGTCCTTTGGGGTCTTCCACATCTCCTCCTAAACCATTGGACCGATTTCAACCAAACTTGGCACAAATATTTTACGCAACGGGAGAATCAACATAGGACAGATGTTTTTTTCGATACGATCCTCTGGGGGGTCCTTTGGGCCTTTAAAAAACTATTAGATCTGGTTACTATGGCAACCCAATAGAATAGATTCTGTTCTAAATATATTATCGCATTAAATTGAAGACCACGCGAACAAAGTCGTGGGCAACAGCTATTTATTTTTAAGAAACCTACTTTAATTGAACTTTATTAATTAAACTAACATTTTCATTACGTACAACGTGAAACTCCGTAGCGAAGCACGGGTATTCCGCTAGTTTGACATAATAATAATAATAATATATCCTTTAAAACTGTGGAATATTTTGTAATTGATGTTATGGACCTTACAATTTTGCACGACTGGAAAAATTAAATCTTGATATTTCTTACTGCTAGTTTTGATGGGGTCTCAAACATAAGTAGAAAATTCAACAGTGTTCTACACACATACACACACACACACACACACACATAAATGTAGCTGCCCTTGGCCTGCTTAACTACTGTCATCCATCCATATCAGTCCTGACGTTTACTGTAAGGTGCTTGAGATCATTCAGGATGATGTCTCCACCAACTCCTAGGCCATCTTCCAAGTCGCACTCCACCAGGAGAACCCTTACACAGCTGTTTGACTGTCCTAGCTACTTCAATCTTTGTATTTTAATAAAGGAGGTAATGCTAAAATCATAATATGCTATGTACAATTCTCTATTTTTCATCTGCTGCTATATCCCATTTTCACATGTTGAGCCTATAAGCCAACTAAGGAATTTTGTTTCAAATCTGTCAAGCAGTTCCATTGCCAACCTATTAAGGGTCCAGGTTTCACCACTGAATGCTATAACTGGTCTAATTAAGGTCTTATACAACCTGAATTTTGTTGACTCTCTTACTAACCTACTCTTCAAGATTTCATTCAAAGCATAGTATCTTCCATTCCCAGTTGCTATTCATCTCCTTATTTCTTCCTTTTCATAAAAGGCTTCATTGACAGTAGAAACAATGTACTGGAAACTAGAGACTGCTTCAAAATAGTAATCACCAAACACATAATACTCCTGGGTGGCCATCACAAACAGAGAGAATTTAGCAGAAGAAGGATGAAATAAATTTATAAATTGATATAAATACAAATTTTATTGATATAAATGCATAAAACCATACTGATTAAGAAAAAGTATAAAGCAAAGTTAAAATAAATTTATTTTATTTTTTGTGAATAATTTTGTTAACAAAGGCTTGAAAAAATTTCCATCAGGTCACGATTTTCAGCATTAATATTTTTACATATATATTTTTATTATGCAAACATAAATGATATTTTCACAAAATACTGCACTCGATTTACAAAGTCACTATTAAAAATCTCGATTTTTTCTTTTCTTGTATTTTTTTACTTAAAAAAAGTCATAGAATTCATTTTTCAAGTGTTGTGCAACAACAAAACTAACAAAAATGTACCTTAATTTAAAAAAAAAAAAATATATCTAATTCATCAATGATAAAAATATGTATATTTTACGAGCTAAATACAACAAAGAACAAATTTAGTAAATAAGAGCTTAAAAAATACGTAAATTGACCGCGTGACCGAGTGGACACGGCTGTGACCGAATGGACGTTGCCGTGACCGATTGGGCATTGCCGCGACCGAATGGACGCTGCGTTAAGTAAGCATTAAACGACTGACATTAGTAGCTTTTGTTTTCCACATAAACACATTGTAAGCAAAATATCATGCAACAATAACTAACCCTATGAGAGAAAAATTAAGTCAGAGTAAATTAAGTCAGCACATAAAGAACTTGCGATTTCCAAAAAATACGTTAATTACAGCCAACAACCAGTCCTATTAATAACCAAATGTCTCAATTTCACTATACCTTAGCAAACTAAATGTAAAAATGAAAATAAATTTAACAGTTTCAACCTTCTAAAAAATACTGACTGGAGTTTCGAATTTATGAAATATGCGATCCCCTTTAACAACTATTGTGGGGTCAGGTAGCACATCCACTACTTCAGATAAATTTACAAAAGAATCATCGTTTTCATTGGCACAAAACAGGGCTTTATTATTACCGTACCGCAGTTTTTTAAAAACATTACCTCAAATTCATCATTGATTATTTTACTCTGACAAACAGCAACAAACTGATGTGATCCTGACTTTTTTTTGTTCACTTTTTAAATTAATTAAAAGATATGTTCCCAATTTAACGTTGTCTCGTGATGTCCTCGGTATCATCAGTGGATCGCCATCATCTTCCTCTGAAGACGTATATATGACAACGTAAACAGATTTTCTTGGAGCTTGTTTACAGCCGGAGCATTGTTACGTTTAATTACTTTATCCAAAATACAAATACAAATAAATAAAATTATCTATCTTCCACCTACCTTATATTTTGCCCTCTCATCCCAGAATCCGTCACACAAACGTCGAGATGCAAATGTGATTAAAGGTTAATTCAATAACTGACGCAACTCGCATTTTGTGAAGAGAATCAAACTAAGATTTTATTTTCATTTTTTAAAATTTTTAAACTTCAAATTATATTATTTCTTTGCCTCTTAGCTCAAACGATTATTTTTCCAACATCAAAAAAAAAAATGCATAAAACTTTTTACTGTTATTTACGACATGATTGGATTACAATTACAATTACAATATTACACTGAACATCTTACCTTAATTACAACAGACAGCCCAGCCTGCTCATTCTCAACATTCACACCATTCAAAACCCTTTTTTAAATATATATATGCGCCCCATTTTATTACCCCAAAATTAACCAGATACCCCTTGCCGGCACGTGGCGTCCCCTCGACCTCGTGTTACCTCATTTACAGAGTTCGTCTATGTCCAAAAACAATTTATGATGTCATCTTTTTTGCCGAAAACTAGAATCACTGTCACATTTTTTAATAACTGAACTCACTCGTACTTGATGTTTAAAATTTATTTATGAGCCCTGTTTGGCGGGCTTGCCTGCGCAGGCGAGCTTCAGTAAGAGACTGCCAAGTGCGTTCTCTAAGTCCCCTCCACTAGATTTCGGTTGTACAAGACGGAAACCAATGCCTGGTACTTTTTAGTCATAGCGGTGGCACATTCAACAAGTGCAAACTTCTGTGTACTGGACGTTAACGATATTTGGTATCCAGTGGTTTACGTCACTGTAGTGGGCGTGACTTAAACTTATATCCTCCAGCTCGGACCACGTGCGAACAAAACCTTCGTCTCCAAGCCATTTTGTTTCAAACAACTCGGCATCGTTTAGGCACTCCGCAGATGTTGGTGCTTGCGCGTTTGTGTGTGTGTGTCACACAATCGCAAAGTTCTAAGAATCTTCAACCCGCACATTCCATTGCATTGGCATCACCTCACAAGTCCTTTGTTCCAACTAAGCTTTATTTGAACACGTGGCTGTCCACGCAGATGAAACTGAATTTAATAATATTTTAATAAAATAAAAACCCAAATTTAATAAAATAAAAAGCCCCTCCTTTTGCCCTGTTACAGCATGATGGTTCCTCAGACTGAATTGATTGTTAACTGTACTTACATTATGAGATGACACATCATTGATGGGGCTGGTATCCATCATTACAACGTCCGAAGTCAAATCTGGGGTGCCTTGAGTTTCATAATTTTGGAAAATCGACCAAATGGTATAGTGATTACAATAAAGTGTATTCCTACATCTGAAACAAGATAGGCTCCTAGAGTACATTATTTCCGGCGTCCACGTAATTTGATGAGTTTTCGTAATCTTACGAATTTCCAGTATTTCAGATTTAGCTACTTCATTTTTTACCCGAACCACTTCAGCATCAGTCACTTTAAGTACATGAATCTCACTGCCCTTGAATAGATCAGCGAAGTCCGAAGCACAAGTTACATCCGCGCCATAACTTACTCTTTCATCTGCTAGTCTTTTTAATGTGCCTCCATTACCATCCATACGCCCCTTCCCGTGGCCAGCCTCCGTGTAGTTCCAAGTCATGAAATTTAAATTGCTAAAGTATCTTGGTACTGTGATGTTCATTAAGTGGATGTTAATCCTATTTCTATATTGACTCGAAGGGCCATCAGAATAGAAATGAACTACTTCTGTCTTGGGATATTCTGTTGCAGTCTGTTTCAGTATGGGACCCATGTGCGCCCACACTGCGTGTGCCTGATGATCCTGATTATTTGAAACTGTGCAGAATGATTTTGCTTCAATTTTTTTGTTATACCTAACGTAAAATACTCCTGTATGTAGCAGTTATTTGCCGCTTGGACGCACCAAAATGAGCCGATTGTATTTCTTCAGAATATTTAGCGATATAATTTTCTGAGAAATCTATTCTGAAGAGCAATTCCCCTTCAGTCAAGTTTTCTTTAAGTGCTTTAAGTTGGGATGCTTGATGAATTTGATAAAATACGTGTTTTTGAAATTCAGGCAACATTTTCTTAAAAGTTTCAATTAAGGTTGAAACCAGTTTATATTCTTTAGCCTTTATAATTTTTTGTATCACCTTCTTTTCCCCTTTAATCAGCTTTTCTTCTTTTACTCTCTTCCACTGATAAAATGTTATCTTAAAATTGTTTCTGTAAGTAAATTCTAAATCTTTCACCTTACAATCAGTGCACTGGTTCAACATACATAATTCGTTTCTTACCGAACATGTAACGATTTCTAGGACTTCTTTAGAATTTTTTTCCTTTATAATATTCATATTTTTTAAAGCCGAGACCATCAGTTCCATGTTCGCGTGCTTGATACAAGCACACGTATCCCTGTCTGACTTTTTCGGTGCCGTAACCCAAAATGGACGCGCTCTAGAAAAGGTCGAGTATGATATTTTAATTTTATGTTCTTGTACAAATCTTGTGTATAAATTTAATTTTGAATCCAAAAGTATCCTTCGTTGTTTTTTTCTTTGTTTTTTACAACAAAATCTTTCTTTCCAGGGCCCATCTTGCTGACAGAATCATCCTCATAAAAATTAATAAGTGTGCTTCTTAATTTGTCAGTAATGCATGTCTTTTTCTTTCGCGAGTAGATAAAAGTGTCAGTGTTAGTCAAATTTGTATTTAACGAGTAAGGCACAATTCTAGTAAAATATTGTTGAACGCGGTACTTTTTTAACATTTTGTTTCCAACAGCTTTGCAGATGAGCTGTTGTTTTTTGTTTTTAGTTCCTGCGTCCTTTATCTGACTCTTCAGTTGTCTTTCCAGAACGTATCCCAAAAACAGTTGTTTTTTTATTTTGGGGGAAATGTTCTCTTTACCAATTAAATTTGAAATACTTTTTTTGGGAGATGGTGAGCTTTGATCTTTCATTTTATTTGTCTTTCTTTGCAGTCTCTTTTTGTATTTTTCAAGTTTTCTTTTTAAATGTTTTATTTGGTTTTCTTGTTCTGCAATTTTTCTATAAGCCTTGGCCTTCTCCCTTCTGATTTTCTTTCTTCCCCTTTTTTTCTGATGTGACTCTTGAACTGCCCAATTTTCGTCCGAATAGGAGGGTGTATGGGCAACAATTTGTTCTTGTGATTTACGTTTTTCTGTCCTCTTTCGTTTGTATTCCCTCCAAACCTTTTTAATTCTCCGGTGCTCTCGTGGCGTCATATCACTCACAGTTTTTACTTTGTTTTCTTGCTTAAGCCTAGCATAGCGTTCTCTATCCTTAGCCCTCTTCTGTTCTAGTTGTTTTCACTTAATTTTTCCTGACGCCGCCGTTGTCGTTCTCTGGCCAAGTCTCGTTGGTGCTCAAGCTTTTGGGAATCTGACTTAAGTTTTTTTTTTTAATTGGTGCCATAGTTCAAGAAATTTCCGAAGTGCCAAGTGGTTCTGCAATATATTAAAAAAATTGCACAACCCATGTAATTCAGTAAAATTTGCAACACAAATCAGTTTGGTAAACATCATATAAATGGGTGTTTATTGTCGATCTATAATTTTAAGCAATTAACCGAAAACAATCGATTGCTCTAAACGTAATATTAATTGATGGGAATGTATGTAATGTAACTCATTACATACCTTAAACTAATAAAAAAATGACAATTAATGATTATTTAGTTATTATCACTCATTAAGTAGTACGGTATTAAGTGGTATAAAATAAAGCAAGCTGCTAACTGATTCAGCTAAAATGACGTAAAATATTCTTGATCGGTTGATTGACAAAATATTTTAATCGGGTTTATTCTCACCAAATAATTTTAATAATGGGCGAGCTTTTAAAAATTCGTTTTCATGTTTAATTCAGAAAATATTTGTGAGAAATTGGAAACACAGGAAAAGCCTGGCTGTGAAACAAAATATTCCATTCGGTCACGGAATTTCTATCCGGTTACGTGACTGAAGAGAAAGTGACCGAATGGAAAATTCGAGTAACTACATTGATTTATTGTCGCTAAAAACTTCGCAACTACTTGGTATTGTTAGGTTAGCTTTCTTTTTCGAGCAGCGTTCTAATTCAATAAAAATACCTGCGTATATAACTCTTTTTGCAAGAACAATCGACGTGACCGAGTGGAATTAATATACTCTAAGTTTCCTACCTCAGTTCCAGATATTTTATGAGAATTTCTTCAATAAACACAGACAATTTTGACTGAATCACACACTCTGCACAAAAGTGAACACAATACCGGCAAACGGCGGGAAAGTGGTAGGCGCGGGAATATTTCGCGCGAGTTTTGAAATTCCAATTACTCGACTTCGGCTGCTTCAGGGACAAGTTTAATTCCAATAAAATAAATTGTATATAATTAAAATACAAAAAAAAAATGTCATTGTGACCACAACCACTAAACATATAAATACTCAAAACTGACAACCTGAAATATTTTTGGTGAAATATTTTGTTAATAGGAGCAATGGAAATCCATTCTTTGCTGTCGGGGACAGTGACCGAATGGAAAAAATGGGATGAAATTTTACTTTTTAACTGCCATTAATACTAAAAAAAAATTAAAAAAAGGTTTTATTTAATAAACAAAAGCATACTGATTCAGTAATTATACAATTTAGTCCATAAATAATGTTATATTATTTGTTTTTCTTTAGGGACTTAAATTCTCTCTCTTTGTGATGGCCACCCTCCTGGTGTCGTAAATCCCTCTTCCTTCTTGACACCATTATTTTTGCCTTCATCTACTTTAAATCCTGTTAAATCATGCCTCTTCATTACTTTTTAGGAAGGCATCTTTAACAGAAAGCAAAGATCTATCAGTAATTACATCATCTATGTAAGCAAGTACCTGTGTCATTTTATTAAAAATAATCCCAGCTTGGTCCACGTCAGCAGCTTTCACTATAGCCTGAAGGGTAATGCTAAACAGGCAAAGAGCCCACAGATCACCCTGTCGTAAACCAACTACTACACTGAATGCATCCGAGGTGCAACCACCAACCTTCAACCTGCATCTGAACTTCATCAGTCCACATCTCACTCACAAGCCTCAACAAACAGACAGAGAGGGGGGGAGTCTGAAAATAAATCTCACACATATAATGTTCAATATATATACATCAGCTGTAGAAGGCTCATTTCCCAAGCAGAATCATAAAGCAAGTCCATTTTTCAACCTCCACGGCACTCAGTCTGTGGAAACTGTACATCTGGGATAATGTCCTGTAATATTAATGAGCAGCTGAAGTCCTAGCAACCCAAGTCCTAGAACTATAGTCATTTATCCATAACTTAAGTACATGAACAAATGAAAGGCTAGTTTAAAATGTATTGGTTATTGGCAGAGCTAGGAATTTTAAGTGCAAAATTTTGGTAAAAAAGGTGCTTTAATTAGCTGAAAAAGGTGCAAATGTAAATATTCATACAAACATTACCAAAACCAATTACATCACATATAAGGATCAAAATTCACTCATGTATTAAAAAGTCGCCTAAAACAAGTCCCAGAGAACACAATGTTATCAAAGTCACAAGTCGAGAAAAAGTACCCCATCTAGTGAGAATTTGAGAAGTTGGGAGAGGAAGTCCTGTAATTTTAACATACTTCTGTATCCTAGCAGGAGCCTTTTTCAGCAATTTCTTAATACAAGACAGAAATTCATTTGCGTATGAATATTCATCTTTTAGTGCCTCACAAACACGATGCAATGCAGGTCACATGTTTTTGATTAGAGTACCGTACATAGGTTTCAGGTTAGCAAAGCCAATAACATGTAAGGAGCTTGGTCCGTAAGTACTAGCCACACTCGATCATATTCTATTCCTTCAGGCCACAACACAATACACGCGTTGTTGAAACTTTGCATCACACTGGCATTGTCTGTTTTGTTCAGAAAGTATGTTTTCAACAGCATGGATTTTACTTACTGTCCATTTACGGGTGCTACTAAAATGTTTAGAACATATCTCATCTGCCTATCAGTGGTTTCATCTAGTATAAAATATAGTAGATGCGGTGATGCCACACACGTTCGGTGTTCCTTGTTTAATTAATATTATAGGAATAAAATGTGACAAAGGAGCAAAAAAAAAGGTAAAAAAGCGCAAAAATAACAATGAAAAAAGGTGCAACCAAAACACAGTTAGGAGTGTTGATTTAATGTTTTCTTTGCAAGACAAGCTAATTTGGGCATTTTAATAGAAAAAAAAAAAATTAAGGTGCAGCACCTAAAATTCCTAGCTCTAGTTATTGGTTCTATTGGGAACCAATAATCATAATAATCATGTTATACACACCAATAGAACCAATAATCATACTACAGTATTCATAGCAAAAAAACTACAGGTCTAAAGCTGTTAATTACTATTCATTATTGTTGCCGCCTGTTCGAATTAATTAGTATTCAAAGAATAAAGCTTCAAACAACTGAACCTGTACTACTGCTGTTGCTAAATTTATAACCATTTCACAGGACATAAGGAGGTGTAGTGCTATGATAAAATTTTTATAATTAGGTTTATAGATACAGTAATAGCTGTAAAGACTTTTTATGAAAACCTATAAAAACGTATTCTTTGGTTAACGACCCTCCTCCAAGCAATTTTAAAGCAGTACGCCCTAAACTCTTGAAAAATAAACGTAAATAACGCATACTTAGTCGTCACAACAATTAATAGCTAAGAATTTTATTAATCATTTAATTTGATTCAATGTGAATCGTATTTGTTATTAACTAATACTACTCCAGTCTTAACCTGATAACAAAACGTCAATAATTACTTACATGACAGTTCTGCAAGTGTATGTTCTCCTAATGTATTAAACGAGGGATCTAGTTTAAGGGGCTGTAAACATCTCTGACAAACGAAATGAACATTTAATTTATTATCACCCATCCTAGAGATTATCAGTATAAATATCTTCTAAAAACACTACGATTCGAACTGTATCGCCAATGTGTCAGCTTCCTTCAACTCGTTTACACATTCCATCAATGAAATAATCTGAGCAAGTAATCTAACAGCCTTATTGCAATGCAATTGCATAAAAGTTTGTATCTATCAGTTTAAAAATATTATACACTTTTCCATAAACAAAGAAACTGATAATTTTAAATAGTTTGTCCTTGGGAACATTTATGCCTAAAAACTAAATAATTAAAAGTAAACAAACCATATAACACGTATTTAACTCATCTGGGAATTTCATATTTTTTCACACCGGAGTACAATGTCTAGTTTTCTTTAATAACTCTTCCTATACTACATGACTTGCCTTATTCTATATAACTACAGAAACTGCAACATCCTTGTGGATATCGAAAGGAAATTTTGACATTTTGTAATTAAATGCTGTTTTAGTATTGTAAACATTTAAATATTAATGTTGGTAGTACTGTTACATTAAATGCGTGAGACAATCCTGTTACCGAAGTAATAGCGGGATGGTGAACGAGAACAATGAATTTTTCTGATTTGCAAACGAAACTAGACTCTGTAAAAAGTCAAGGTAAATTTGTAGTGCTACTTGTTCATTTATAAGTTTTAGTGTAAGTCGTGTATAATTATTTAATGAAATGAATAAATACTTCTTAAGCACAACAGTTTGATGTTTGTCGGCTGCTAATAACAGTAACATGGACGGCGTCTGCTAGTCTAAAATCGCGCCAAGACCAACTGTTGGATATAGAATATTTTCTGTTGATTACAAGTAATTATTCGTTTAAAACGTATTGAAAATAGAGTGAATAGGGCTAGAAACATTTATTATCTAATGTTTGTAAAGTGAACATTGATGAGACTTCATCTTTCTTTGTTATTGTACAACACCCTATTTAAATAGTTTATTTTATATACAACAGTCTTAGATTTAAGTAGGAAGGAACGAAGTGACGTCATTCTACGTTAATAATTTCTATTTTGTAACCCGCTAGACATAACAATTAGAAGAATTTTTACTGAGGGTCGTTATAAAATATAAACTTATATGTGTTGCGTAAATTACTATAATCCAGTCTTTGACAGCGTCTACATGAGCTCGACAAGAGGTGTTTGAACTATACATACATATACGGAAAACAAAACCGTAGAAAGAAATTTTGTTAAACCTAGCCATTATTAGTGGCCTTTACAAAGTAAACATTAAACAACTTTGTATAAAAGTACCAGTTGATAGTGTATGTTTAACGAAGAAAATTTAGTAGGCCTACAGTTCTTTTTGTATGAATTTACTGATGATTTTGTGAGTTCACTTATAACTGCCATAAGACAGAAATGTATACACAAAGACATTGAACTTTATCAGAACCTTTGATAATGTTAAAGAAAATTTTGTTTTCTGTGTAAACAACTTTACTACAATAGAAACAAGCAAGATTATTGTTTTATTTATTTTTTTTTAATACTAGGAAGGGAACTGTAAGAAGCCTCAAAACAAACGAAGGTGAAAAAAGTATAAATTTTTATAGTATGCCATCATTCTGTATTATACTATTTGTCCATGTTATATACATGCTTGATTTTTCTCATTTAAATAAACAAAATAAATCTGATTGTTAATCATTTATGAAATTCCCAGGTATATTATGTATTCATTACAGTGGCATAACTGAGCTGCTCCTGCATGGGGGGGGGGGATGAGAAATTCAAGACTCTTCCTGTATAATTTTATACATTCTTTGCATGCCAAAGTTTTTTAGTAAGCCAGTATGACTATAAGGGTTGAAAAAAATATGGAAAAGTGCTGATTTCAAAATTACCTTGATTAATCTTTTTTCAAATTAAATGTAATAAATCTCATGTCATTAGGAGTCACATTAATTCCAAATTTTCTTGTAATAAGTTGTAAAATAAGTCTTGTGAAAATAAGTAAATATCTGAATATATTTTGAAAACCCCGGTTTTATTACCCCTTCACATTTTAATTTAAGAATGACAAGTAATATTGTCCCCAAAACATTGGGTTGGAGTCTCTGCAATTATTGGAGTGATTATAAGAATAATCACTTTGTACTAATCTGCAACAGTCACTTGATCCGCACTCTCCAATAATGTCAATAACTTGTCATGTTATAGAAAAGAAGAATACAAAAAGTGACTAGAGAAAAAAACATTTGAAGAAGACAGGCTGAATTTAAATTTATTCTCATCTAGAAAAGAGAAGTGTACTTCTTATTGTATTAACTACCTTCAGTATGTAGAAATATGACAGTCTGTTGTATAGTCAAGTATATGCTAAAAATTGTTATGCCCTTATGGGTAGAATGGTTTTTACATTCTTCATGCCTGGTCTTTTTTTTCCAGAATATTTTTTTGCTGCCTTGTGTGGAAATTTTCAACGATTTATGTTCACATAGTTACAAGTACACCTTTTTCACAAGTTTATAATAATTATCACATGTTACAATTTTGTGCAGGCAGTTTTGTCATTCACTTCAGGATATGTTTGTACCTAGCATATGATACTGCCTGCATAGTTTGCATTATTTATTTCCTTTTGATAAATCTGTGCTGACACATATACATTAATGAAGTTACTTGTTTCAATAGTTTTTAAGGAAAAATGTCTCATTTTAATGAATGAAAGCTTATTTAATTTACATTTTAAAAGTAGCAGAGATGTCTGTTAAACTCTGCCAGCTGTACATTTAGTCAAATTCTGTATCACACACCATACAAACATCATACCTGTCATACAATCATATACCTGTGCTAATTTGTGTCTATTTAACAATAGTTTATATCTGCCTGAAATTTCTTATATAAGTGAAATGTGTACCATAATATTTTTTAAAAATAACATTAATTTTTTATTCATTTTTTAAAAATTGTAACTAACCATGTTTCTTTCAAAGTATACATATGCTTATACATTTACACAAAGAAGATTCAATGTAAACATCACAGTACTGCCAGTTCCTGATACTTGAAAAGATATGCTCTGTACTTGTGTAAAAAGATAAAGAATAGAATAAAGTAAAAAGGATAAAAATATAATTTAAAGTAGTTTTGATTTTATTTCTGATTATTCCATTGTTTATACTATATACATATCACTAAACGGCTAAAAGTTATTCCTTGGCTAACTCTTTTAACCTTAATATTGAATATTTTCAACAATTAATGTAACACGTTTTTTTATTCTTATGCATTAGTACAGTGATTATTTAATAAGACAACTAAGAGAATTTATAGACAAGAAACAACTAAGGTCTATATAAACATTTTTTTAGTCATATATTAGAACACACATCTGATTATATATACCATTCATTGTTTATTCGAGAGAGAGAGAGAGAGAGAGAGTGTGTGTGTGTGTGTGTGTGTGTGTGTGTGTGTGTGTGTGTGTGTGTGTGTGTGTGTGTGTGTGTGTGTGTGTGTGTGTGTTAAGTTTGCGAAGCCAGTAGTATCATCTGTTTTGCTGATTAAAACAATGACTTCTGAACTTGATGTGCTACATATTTTCTATGTTAATGACAGCACTTTTAATTTTGCATGTACAACCATGTAAGTCTTAATTAGTTTTAAATGGGTTCTTCAGGACTGCCACTATGCACCTTAGAATTTTAGTCTGTGATACACCATCCCCAGACTCATAATGACATACTATTGTAAGTTTTTTGTTATCTTAGAATTCTTAAAGTATCTTCCTGAAACATATTATCTAAATGTACATCACTTTGATAAAATCTGTAATTTTCTTTCATTCAATTAAGTTTATACTCTAAACTTCCCGTTATTAATGTACCCATAAAATTTTATTGTAGATCTTAAAATAGATATTTTTCTACAACCATATTTTTGATCAACTTTAATTACTTACAGTATATATACATTTTTTGTTCTCTTTACTTTATCTAGTTCTCCTCACTTTCATATTTGTTGTCAAAAAGTTGTGGTTCTCTTGGACATCCTTCAGTGCCTGTATTTAGTTGTATTAATGAAATATAATTTGACCTTGTTGTTTATTCTCTTTTAAATTAATTTAGTCTTTCATTAAACTGTTAAACTAATTATTTTTGTAGATTATATTATATGATATCCAGAATTATTGTATGCACAGAATAATTTCATTAGCTTAAGATAGATAATAGCCTAATAATAATATACTGCAAGTTCATGTTGTAGACTAAATGTCAAATTGGCTATGTACTACAGGCTATGTAACTATGAAGTAAGCATCAGAGTTGCCCTAAGCAACCGCAACTCTTGAAAGAGTGACCCCCCAAATATCCCCTGAAAACCAAACAACAGCCCCCTCAACCAATTTGCCATATTCTGTTATAACATTGTTATAGATTCTAGAAACGTTTCCCCTACCAAGTTGAACATAAATTCACCAAGTTAACTTGTAAGTATATGCCAGTCATTAGGAATGTCAGTGCTTTTCCAAAGGCAGATGGCTGCAGAAAGTTTTCAGACACTACTTAACTGCTGTTAGCAGAATCTCTGTTACTACTTAACATTTTCACTTTTTTTGAAAATCCTGACTTATATTTATGAAACTTGTCTCAATATAAACGTGAAGTGTACTGATACAGACAAACACAATACCATTATTTGAATAAAGTGTGATAAGACAACTACTGACAGTAGCTTTACTATGTGGTAACCCAGACACACAGCAGAGGCAAGGTCCTGTTGGCTACTGTAATTACAGGCATGCCGCTTTCTGCAGATATATTACCAACAGATTATGTACAAACTTGGTATAATAACCAGTAGCGGCCAGTGCTTAGGTTGCACGGTTGCACAACCCCCATTAAATCCCGAATTGTATTTTAAATTATAGAATTATGAACAAGGCAATAAGTAATAATAGTGTTTTTAAGCTAAATCATCGTAATTAATCATTTGTTGATTGAAAAGCGCACAACAATTACTAAAAACCTTACACACTCTTGCCGCGGTGTACATGGCAAGTATGCACCGACTGTGACGTGCTTTGTATATGGGGAAATAGAATGGAGTAGTGCTCTGGCTGATTAGACTCGATTGTTCCTATTGCAGCTGTATAGGCTCGCTTGGTGTGATTAGGGACTGCAAACCCCGCTTGTACCTCACGGCGCCACCAGTCTGTTGGTATCTGGGTGCGCTGGGTTGGAAGTTCGTTGTTAGTGTCAGTCCAGTTCATCGTTGAATGTAAATAATAGTACATATAAAGAACTAAGGTGTCATAGTATAAGATATTTATTATATTTAACTGGTAGGATGCAATTAATTCTGTTGTAAACTTAACAAAAACGCTGTTCAGTTTACGTCCTATTAAAGAGAGAGTAGATAGGCCTACACCAGACCTTTCAAATTTTAATCAAAGTGTAAAATCAGGTAACAGAATATTTAATCATAAATTTAAAAAAGATTCATACAATAAATATTCGTGGTTACGTGGGTGTGACACTAAAATTGCATTATTTTGCTTTCCTTTTGTATTGTTTGGAGGCGAGGAGACTTGGACATTTTCTATTCAGAGAATAAAAGAATTTAATACCATCCAACCCAACTGCAACCCAAAAATTTTTCAACCACCAGCCGTCACTGATAATATCTAACCAGAAGCTTAGAAGCAGACAGGTTCGGTAAACATAAGACACAGACTAACTATTTTTTTTTTTATTTTGTTACACCAAAATATATATATTGTTACGACATCACAGAACAATCTACATGTTATCGAATGTTCCAGAGAGATCTAGAATGTAAGCGTGTGGCATACGTGCTTGTAGACGCATTTGCTAGACTGTGTAAGAATTCACACAGCCGCTCTCACTGTGTCACGGCCGCAAGCAATTACGTCGTAGTTTAAAGGTAATACATAGTATGTGGAATCGTCTAGATTTTCGGCAGCTATAAATACCAGTACTCAACGAAGTTCAATTCAGTATAGTGGCGATATATTTACATTGCGGTTCGAGAGTTATTCTCGGGCAATATTACTGTGCGTGTTCAAGTGGTTATTAGTAAAGTGTTGTGTTTTATAATCGGGCGGTATATTGTAATATAATTGTGTTTAATATTAGTGACATTTTATAGCGTGTGAACAATTTTTATTTGATTTGTTGTAGTAGACCGTGTTGTTAATTACGAACTGTTTAACTGTAAAAATTAAAGCTGGTGATTAGTGACTTAATTGGTGTCTTATACTTATTTTGTTTTCCACTGTACCTACGATGATCAAGTAGACCGTCGTAACAGTGGTGTCAGAACTGGAATAGAATGGTTAACAGTGGAAACAGTGGACACTTTGTACAAGACGAGTGTAATTCATAATTAATCAGTAAACATGGATGCCAGTCAGATGATGGAAGCTTTACAAACACTGCTACGGCAGACACAGGAAGAAGCAGAAAAACGACAGGATGAAAAACGCAGGCAGGAAAGAGAAGAGGCTGAGGAACGTCAGAAAGCACTAATGCTAGACACAGAAGAAAGACAAAAAGAAGAACGTAAACGTGAAGCAGGTGACATCAAAGCATTAATTCAAGAGCAAAAGCAGATGCAAGAACATACTACAGCAGAATTGGGTATCCTACGTGGTGACGTAGGTGAATTACGAGGTGAGCTTAACAATAAAATTTCCAGAATATCTGACGTAGAAGAATCCATCTCAAATAAAATAGCTGAAGTAGAAAAATCTGTCTTGAGTGTGCAAAAAGCTATGTCAACAAAAATAGAAGACTCGATTACAAATATAAAAGAGCAGATTAAAAATGAAGTTGAACAGTGCATGAAGATTCAACCAAAACAAATTTCTGAACAGACTGTACCAGTGATAAAGGCAGAAAAAGACACAGAAAATAAGTTAACAGAGAAAGTCACTTTGCCTGCAGTAGGGACAGTTCATCTCAAGGCCCCAACCTTTGATGGAAGCACACACTGGGCGACGTATTTACGCCAATTCGAAGCTGCTGCATGCGCAAATAATTGGATGGAGAAAGACAAGGCAGTTTCACTCGTTCTCTCTTTAAAAGGACCTGCGGCAGAATTACTACAGAAAGTGCCACCTGACAGCCAGAACATCTATGCCGAGTTGATAAAAGCTCTAGAATTACGGTATGGTGATAAACATTTGCGAGATGTGTACTGCACCCAGTTGAGAGCAAGGCGACAGTATTCCAGGGAGAGCTTTCAAGAGTTTGAAGCAAGTATCGACAGACTAATTAGACTGGCCTATCCTGAAGCACCAGAAGATTTTCGAACGAGTTTTGCGATGCAGAACATTTACTGCCGGTGTCCGAGATAATGAACTACAGCAAGTGTTAAGAATGGCAAGACACCAGAACAGTGCGGACGCACTGGTACATGCTTTGCAATTTGAGGCCGCCAAATCAGCGTCTGGTTGGACAAGTCATAAAGTGCACGCGCTAAAAGATCGCGACGGCACAGAGTATGAGGAAGAAGAACAAGGAACAGAGACTCGACAGTCGCCGCCACAGAATAGAGTAAGAAAGGATGGAAGACCGAAGTGTTATCGATGTGGGAAACCTGGACATCTACAACGGGATTGTCGGGTTAGAGTTCAGCAGCAGGGAAATGAGCAGTAGCCGGTACAATGGGGCATGTGCTGACTAACTGGAGGAACGAAGCCCCTAGACAATACGCAATTTCTACACTTCAGAAAAACAGCGGGAACTTGGTAGTTGCCGGATTTGTTCAAGAAAGGCCAACCTCGATTACAGTTGACACAGGCGCAACAGTTTCTATTGTGTGCCCCGATGTGGTGAAAGATCTCAAGCCAATCTGGTGCTCTTGCAGCTTGCGAACAGCTACTGGACGGCCTGGAAAAGTGGAGATACACCTACGCATCGGTCGACTTGAGTTTAACCATCAAGTACTTGTTGCAGACATTGTGGATGAAGCAATTCTTGGTGTGGACATTATGAACACATACGGATTCATAGTCGACCTCAGAAACAATGTCTTGAGAATCGGAGATGAAGAGGTATTGTTGTCAACAATGTTGACAGTAGAAAAATTGATGGACGTCATAAACCAAGTGGCCGTAACTGTTCTGCCAAACTCCGAAAAGATCATCATGGTTAGAACCGATGTAGATACTAGGGGCAACAAGTGCTCTATATTCGAACCCCAGGTAGTCAGCACACCGGGCATACTAATTGCCAGAAGTTTAGTAAAACCTGACGAAACCGGAAATGTACCTATTAGAGTGGTGAATATTTTGGATCAAGCTATCACTTTACAAAGCAATACGCTCCTAGGCAAATTGACTCCTGTTGCCTGGGTAGCCGGAATAACGCAACGAAGATCCAGTGCTTCGGATAATTCCAAATTAACAGAGGAACTGCAAGAGTTATTGAACAGATCTTCTAACGACCTCTCAAGTGGTGAGGTAAAAGAACTCGGACAGTTTTTACATGAAATCAAAATTGTTTTGCAATTCGGGGACAGTCACTGGGAAGAACCTCTCTTGTGCAACATCGCATCAATACCGGGGACACAACACCGATACGCCTACCTCCTCGAAGGCCTCCATTATCTAATTGTTTGTAAAGCTTCGCTAAGTGTTTGTAAAGCTTCCATCATCTGACTGGCATTCATGTTTACCGATTAATTATGAATTACACTCGTCTTGTACAAAGTGTCCACTTTTAACCGTTCTATCCCAGTTCTGACACCACTGTTATGACGGTCTACTTGATCGTCGTAGGTACAGTGGAAAACAAAATAAGTACAAGACACCAATTAAGTCACTAATCACCAGATTTAATTTTTACAGTTAAACAGTTCGTAATTAACAACACAGTCTACTACAACAAATCAAATAAAAATTGTTCACACACTATAAAATGTCACTAATATTAAACACAATTGTATTACAATATACCGCCCGATTATAAAACACAACACTTTACTAATAACCACATGAACGCGCACAGTAATATCGCCCGAGAATAACTCTCGAACCGCAATGTAAATATATCGCCACTATACTGAATTGAACTTCGTTGAGTACTGGTATTTCTAGCTGCCGAAAATCTAGACGATTCCACATACTACGTATTACCTTTAAACTACGACGTAATTGCTTGCGGCAGTGACACAGTGAGAGCGGCTGTGTGAATTCTTACACAGTCTAGCAAATGCGTCTACAAGCACGTATGCCACACGCTTACATTCTAGATCTCTCTGGAACATTCGATAACATGTAGATTATTCTGTGATGTAACAATATATATATTTTGGTGTAACAAAATAAAAAAAAAATAATAATTAAATAGTTAGTCTGTCTTATGTTTACCGAACCCGTCTGCTTCTAAGCTTCTGGTTAGATATTATCAGTGACGGCTGGTGGTTGAAAAATTTTTGGGTTGCAGTTGGGTTGGATGGTATTAAATTGTTTTATTCCCTGAATAGAAAATGTCGAAGTCTCCTCGCCTCCAAACAATACATAAGGAAAGCAAAATAATGCAATTTTAGTGTCACACCCACGTAACCACGAATATTTATTGTATGAATCTTTTTTAAGTTTATGATTAAATATTCTGTTACCTGATTTTACACTTTGATTAAAATTTGAAAGGTCTGGTGTAGGCCTACCTACTCTCTCTTTAATAGGACATAAACTGAACAGCGTTTTTGTTAAGTTTACAACAGAATTAATTGCGTCCTACCAGTTAAATATAATAAATATCTTATACTATGACTCCTTAGTTCTTTATATGTACTATTATTTACATTCAACGATGAACTGGACTGACACTAACAACGAACTTCCAACCCAGCGCACCCAGATACCAACAGACTGGTGGCGCCGTGAGGTACAAGCGGGGTTTGCAGTCCCTAATCACACCAAGCGAGCCTATACAGCTGCAATAGGAACAACCGAGTCTAATCAGCCAGAGCACTACTCCATTCTATTTCCCCATATACAAAGCACGTCACAGTCGGTGCATACTTGCCATGTACACCACGGCAAGAGTGTGTAAGGTTTTTAGTAGGGATGGGTTCTCGATACTTTTGATACCTCGATACTCTCGATACTTGCATGGTATCGACATCGAGCGATACTTCAGAAAACTCGCTCGATACTTTTTCGATACTTATGTTTCTATTTATGTTTCTACATAAATTGTAATTAGAAATTTTTGAGAAATTTCATACAAAAAATCTGCAATATCAGTAGCAGTTTGCTTATAGAAAGATGTTGACTAGTGGAACCTCGTTAGTACGTATTTGAAGGGACTGAAAATTTTGGACGTCAAAAGCGGGAAAACGTACTACTGAAAAATGCAGTACAGTATTTACCAGCTTGACAAGCGAAGTTGCGCCTGGTACCTGTTATGTCGTAACCCTCGCCCGCCTGTTGGCCTTGAAAATTACGATGTGTAAGCGATAAAACGTAATGTGATCGAATCGTAAACAGTAGAAATAAAGACGGAGATATGGTCAGGAAGAACCTTCTTTCAATTCCTGCTTATTCACCGTACACCCGAGCATCTAGTTACCTCACTGCAAGCCATAAATGTCCCGTCTTTAGAAATATTTCCGACCTACCATAAAAGTTGGAGACAGGATGTCTGAGCCTAGGTTTCCTCTTAAAGTCACGTACTAGTCCAATAGTACGTGACTAATTGCATGTTGAGTTGTGGGAGAAATGAAACTTCCCCTACAAGAAATTTTTGACAAATCAAATTAGAGCTTTCAATCATAAGCAATCTATTTTGGTATGTTTTTAAAATAAGTTTGCATGCCGGCAGTCAGTTGCTACCTCCACGTGACAGAAGACTTTGTGTTTTGTGGCACCATATTATATTTATAATTTATACATTTTTTTTTATTCAATATGAGTGAAGTGTGGAACTATTTTCAAATAGACCCTCATTGTGATAATCGCGCCATTTGCCGCATTTGTAAAAAGAGTTTTTCGCGTGGTGGAAAATCTCACAACACTAGTAACCTAAAAAACATGTCACATCAGCGCATAAAATTGCTTTTTCAGAACCTCTTAATAAAAAATTCTGCGGAAGTGGAAATTTAACTCCTGAAGAAGTAACAGTAGATGAGCCTGCGACTCTTCTTTCACAGTCATCCTCATTATCGACGGCATCGATATCATCATCATCATCATTCTCTCAACCTACACTTAAATCATTTATGGGTAATAAATCTGCATTTAAACCAGGTAATAGTCGGTCGAAGACAATTACCAGAACAATTGCAACAATGGTATGCAAAGATAACCAACCATTCAGCATTGTTGAGGATGAAGGATTTAAGGAGTTGATTAAGTACCTTGAACCTAGATATACTATTCCTACTCGTAAGCACATATCTAATCAAATCATTCCAGAACTGTACGAAGAAGTAGAAAGAAGAGTAAAAAATGAGCTACAAAATGCGAATAGCGTAGCTGTTACGATGGATATGTGGACATCAGCAGCCTGCGACGATTATTTAAGTGTCACCGTTCATTTTGTGGACCTGGACTATAATCTTAAACATATTTGCATTGAAGTGATACCATTTGAAGAAGTGAGCCACACTGGTGAAAATATTGCAAATTTTTTAAAGAAAACTTTAGAAGCTTGGGGTTTAATTGATAAATTAATGGCCGTGATTCATGATAACGGTCGCAATGTTGTAAGTGCTATGACGTTAGGAAATTTTTCCACCTGTCGTGTCTAGCTCATACATTCCATCTTGTTTTGAAGCATGGACTTTTCACTTCAAAAAGTATTCAAAGTCTCATTTCGTCGTGCAGGAAACTAGTTGGGAGTTTCAAACACTTCTCAAAATCCGCCAAGATTCTCAAAGCCGCACAGAAGCATCTTTCTCTACCACAACATCGCTTGATTCACGATGAACCTGCGCGATGGAATTCAACTCTACATATGCTACAAAGACTTCAACAGCAAAAGAGGCCCATAGTTTTTGCATCCTCTGATCTCTCCTTACCAGTGAATCTTACAGTATCGCAATGGGATCTTATTAATTTACTGATTGACACATTAAATATTTTCGATCAAGCAACACTCGCCGTAAGTTCATCCTCAGTGTCAGTGTCCGAAATAATCCCCATTGTGAACAGTGTTATTTCTGAACTGGAAAAGCCATCAGAAAGTGGATCGGGAATTGCGATTGTTCGACAATCGTTGCTGGATGAAATGAACGTGAGGTATAAATCCATTGAAGACAATGAAATATGTTCCATTGCAACGCTGTTGGACCCCCGCTTAAAAGGACGCGATTTTCGCAGTCCCAGTGCTCTCAATTCTGCTAAAGACCGATTGGTGGACCTTGCTAACCAACAGGAACGTCCAGCATCCAAAAATGATGAGGTAAGATTTTTAATTTTTTATTCCAGATTTTCAGATATGTGGGAATAGTCATGTAATACTGACGTACTCGTAAAATCAATCATTCACGAACTTTTTCTTTTATTTTAGATGTCACATACTTCAAAGCCCGATAAATTGCCAGGAATGTGGTATCTGTACAGTAACATTATGCAAGAACATAATGATGTGTCAAATTCACTGCCAGTTAACAGTTCCCAGGAAGAAATCACTGCATATCTCAAAGACGATTTGTCACCTCCTCTTTCTAGTGCATTAGATTACTGGAAAACAAATTCAAAATTTTCAAAACTAAAAAAATTAGCTATAAAATATTTGTGTATACCACCAGCAACAGATTTCTCTGAAAGACTATTTAGCACAGCAGGTCTCATATGTGACAGAAAAAGAAGTAGACTTGACCCCGAAAGAGTGAGAATGCTAGTATTTTTGAACAAAAACTTGTAAAAGTGGACTGTTTCAAAAACTCATTTTAATTTTAATGTAAAGCTTAAAAATAATTTAAATAATTATACTGATGCTATTACATTTTGTCTCATTAAATATGTACACTTAATTAATTTAATTGATATTATACAGTTCTCTCAACTTTTATTTTTAATTTTTAATCTATTTATTGAAACTAGAAATGTTGACAGTATCGAGTATCGAAGTATCGAGTATCGAGAAAAAATCATGTATCCAGTATCGAGTATCGAGAAAAACTGGTATCGACCCATCCCTAGTTTTTAGTAATTGTTGTGCGCTTTTCAATCAACAAATGATTAATTACGATGATTTAGCTTAAAAACACTATTATTACTTATTGCCTTGTTCATAATTCTATAATTTAAAATACAATTCGGGATTTAATGGGGGTTGTGCAACCATGCAACCTAAGCACTGGCCGCTACTGGTTATTATACCAAGTTTGTACATAATCTGTTGGTAATATATCTGCAGAAAGCGGCATGCCTGTAATTACAGTAGCCAACAGGACCTTGCCTCTGCTGTGTGTCTGGGTTACCACATAGTAAAGCTACTGTCAGTAGTTGTCTTATCACACTTTATTCAAATAATGGTATTGTGTTTGTCTGTATCAGTACACTTCACGTTTATATTGAGACAAGTTTCATAAATATAAGTCAGGATTTTCAAAAAAAGTGAAAATGTTAAGTAGTAACAGAGATTCTGCTAACAGCAGTTAAGTAGTGTCTGAAAACTTTCTGCAGCCATCTGCCTTTGGAAAAGCACTGACATTCCTAATGACTGGCATATACTTACAAGTTAACTTGGTGAATTTATGTTCAACTTGGTAGGGGAAACGTTTCTAGAATCTATAACAATGTTATAACAGAATATGGCAAATTGGTTGAGGGGGCTGTTGTTTGGTTTTCAGGGGATATTTGGGGGGTCACTCTTTCAAGAGTTGCGGTTGCTTAGGGCAACTCTGATGCTTACTTCATAGTTACATAGCCTGTAGTATATAGCCAATTTGACATTTAGTCTACAACATGAACTTACAGTATATTATTATTAGGCTATTATCTATCTTAAGCTAATGAAATTATTCTGTGCATACAATAATTCTGGATATCATATAATATAATCACAAAAATAATTAGTTTAACAGTTTAATGAAAGACTAAATTAAGTTAAAAGAGAATAAACAACAAGGTCAAATTATATTTCATTAATACAACTAAATACAGGCACTGAAGGATGTCCAAGAGAACCACAACTTTTTGACAACAAATATGAAAGTGAGGAGAACTAGATAAAGTAAAGAAAACGAAAAATGTATATATACTGTAAGTAATTAAAGTTGATCAAAAATATGGTTGTAGAAAAATATCTATTTTAAGATCTACAATAAAATTTTATGGGTACATTAATAATGGGAAGTTTAGAGTATAAACTTAATTGAATGAAAGAAAATTACAGATTTTATCAAAGTGATGTACATTTAGATAATATGTTTCAGGAAGATACTTTAAGAATTCTAAGATAACAAAAAACTTACAATAGTATGTCATTATGAGTCTTGGGATGGTGGATCACAGACTAAAATTCTAAGGTGCATAGTGGCAGTCCTGAAGAACCCATTTAAAACTAATTAAGACTTACATGGTTGCACATGCAAAATTAAAAGTGCTGTCATTAACATAGAAAATATGTAGCACATCAAGTTCAGAAGTCATTGTTTTAATCAGCAAAACAGATGATACTACTGGCTTTGCAAACTTAACACACACACACACACTCTCTCTCTCTCTCTCTCTCTCTCTCTCTCTCTCTCTCTCTCTCTCTCTCTCTCTCTCTCTCTCTCGAATAAACAATGAATGGTATATATAATCAGATGTGTGTTCTAATATATGACTAAAAAAAAATGTTTATACAGACCTTAGTTGTCTCTTGTCTATAAGTCCTCTTAGTTGTCTTATTAAATAATCACTGTACTAATGCATAAGAATAAAAAAACGTGTTACATTAATTGTTGAAAATATTCAATATTAAGGTTAAAAGAGTTAACCAAGGAATAACTTTTAGCCGTTTAGTGATATGTATATAGTATAAACAATGGAATAATCAGAAATAAAATCAAAACTACTTTAAATTATATTTTTATCCTTTTTACTTTATTCTATTCTTTATCGTTTTACACAAGTACAGAGCAGTCTACTTTTCAAGTATCAGGAACTGGCAGTACTGTGATGTTTACACTGAATCTTCTTTGTATATTTGTATATTTCGAAAGAAACATGGTTAGTTAAAATTAAAAAAAAATGAATATAAAATTAATGTTATTTTTACCAAATATAATGGTACACATTTCACTTATATAAGAAATTTCAGGCAGATATAAACTATTGTTGTTATTGTTAAACAGACACAAATTAGCACAGGTAATATGATTATATATGTTTGTATGGTAAACACCGGACCCTAAGAGGATATCTTGACTGTCGTGAGAATAGCACTATTTAATTAATAATTTAATTTATATTATTTGAGTTCTAGTACCCAATAGGATTTTAGAAAACGGGCAACTCGTTGCTAAGATTCCGTACTCGTAACCCTTATATATAAACGTATACTGATATGAAAAACTCGCACAGGAGAACGTCTGATTAGGTCGAACTGACTGAAACTTCCTTCACGGAGACCTAATCTGAATGATAATACGGGCCTCTGATTTGTCAAAACCCCTAGCACGTGATTGATGGGTTAAAAAGATAGACAAAAGTCCTGCACAATTTGGCTGAAGTCTGCAAAAGCATGTATAGATTTTATCAAAAAGTTTTATGACTTTCAGAAGATAAGGATTCTTTAGAAAGATGAATTCTGTTAAAAAATACATATTAAAATAATATGTTTCGAGTGTTTGACATACGAAAAATGTAGCGCTAATTTATAAGCATGAGCTGTCCAAGTCTCAATTCAATACGTTAATTTAAACCAGAGTTAATACGAATAACACGCGCGCACTAAATTCGCACTTGACATGACAGAAAATAAAATGTATGGGCATTTTGACACATAACAGTTAATTACCCATTTCTTAATTCAAAACTTATAGCTATTTTACAAAATTTAAACAAAATCAATTTCCAACATGTCTATAACGTCATAAATTGGTATAAAAGCATGTAGTCCTGGCTACAAATACCCTTTCCGTGATGTTCCATGCAATTTATATATATATATATATACATAGTAACGTAACGAAAATATGGTCCCCTACGTTACATAAAAAGTTTATAATTCTCAAACTAAAAATAAAAATAATAATTGTCCGTAATAATAAAAGGTCAGAAAAATAAACCATTATTAAATGAATGAATAATCCCCAAATAAGAATACAAGGTAAAGAAAAATTAAGAATGTTTATAAATACAAACTATTAAGTGTTCAGTGAAAAGGGTAAACGATAAACATTGACAAGTAATGTAAAACCTAACTTAGACAGTTTTAGAATGATTAATGAGAGGAGAATTAACTGAGAGGAGAATAATTAATTAGTGCATGATTTATTTTATAAAAATGTACATGTTATTATGTTTTATCATGTTGTGTTATGATATTTATGTTGTTTTTTGTATGTAGCAAGTGAAGCAATTGTTTTAAGAGAATATCAATTAACTGATGTTAATTTCATTTTTGTTATCAAATATATCATTATAGAACTGGTGTTATACTTTATAAAATTAAATGTTTTGTATACATGTACTTATTTAGTATGCGGATTATAATTGTAAACTTGGCCAGAAAGGCAATAATTCGTGGGTCAGCGCGTAAAAGGTGTTAAGTCACTGCAGACTGTTTTTTGGGAAAGTGAAAAAAACTGAATACATTATTGCAATGGAATTTTTTTGTAAAATGATTATTGTTAAAAAATTACTTTCTAGTTTACTTTTCAACACATGCACATTCAATTTAAAAAATGTCATTATCATGAGATTTACGTGACATAACTCCTTTGACACATAATGGAATGTGACTTATCTCCTTTTGCACGTTAGGAAAATTTAACTTTTTTACGAAAAACTACTTGTTATATGGTTTCCAAAAATACAATTATTTTCTAATAACTACTTTGTATTTATTTATTCTATACTTTTAAGTAAAATAAGTCTTTTAACTTATTTTACACTATAAAGTATCAACTTGTCTTCACTCTGTTTTATATTTTCAACTGAAATAACACAAAAACTAATCGATTGTTTAAAAACACTATTAAAAAGAAAACATTAATAAAAACAAAACAAACACAAATACTTATAAACTGTCCTACAGATCATTATCGTCATTACTTTCTTCAGCTTCACTTTCATCAGGAAGAATATTTTTCACTTTATCGTTGATTTTCAAATTTCTATAAAAGTCACGGAACACTTCTGATATAAATGGAAGAAGATGTAAGAGATCTTTTTTCTTTTCACAGCTGATAGCAAGAGGTCCATTATATGCTAGAACTGGTTTAAGATGAATGCTGCTTTGTGTTCTTCTCCTAAAATCTAATGTTCGGAACGATTCTGACTCTTCCAGTGTTGTTTTGAAATAGAATTTTCCAACGTCTTGATGCTCGTAGTGAAACCATTTGATGTCTCTCCAGTTAACTTTTTGTCTCTCTTGATCGAATTTCCTTACTTGTAGTGGCCCTTTTCTCAGCAATCCAGAGAAAGAAAAAAAGTCTTCTATTTTCATCTCATGTACAACAAATGGTTTTTTCTTACTGGCGACCCTGACCAGTTGAATCCAGTCATGTGGATGTTCGATGGGAGCACTGAACTTCTTCATTTTTTCAATCAAACTATGATCGCAATCACTCTCCATATGACTGTGTCCTGGAATTAAGAATTTGTGATTTATCGATTTTAATGTTGGCGAATCTTGCAATGCCACCATGCACATTGTAGCAAAGTGACTGTTCTTGTTCTGTCCCCCACACGTATCACTATACATTGTGACATCAGTAACTGTCGGAGGGAGCGAGAGCAAGTACTTATACAGACAAGATGCAATTTCATTCCCTCCCCGAGCTGCAACACTTTCGTTCCACATAAAACAATAACCCTGGCCATCATCACAGTCATGGACGGTAAGATTGAATACCCATAACTGTCGCTTATAGAAGCATAAAGAACTCTGAAGATGTGGTGTAGGAAGACACTGCTGTAGATCAAAGGTTATTGTTTTCTTAGAAGGATCATTTTTTGATGCACTGCGATCCTTAGCCTTAGCATCATACGCTTTGTCAGCCAGTGTCTGATGGACTGTAAGTTGCTGTTGAATTTTCAGCCTGTTATCCTGAGTCTTACTCATGTTAATTTCCATATTTAACCGGTCACAAGTCTGACAAGTATCTTTATTTGGTGTTTTTATGGAAAGCTTCATGTCATGAAAAAGTTGTCTGTAGATATTTTCACTAACTGCATCCACATTAGAACACGTTTTTTTGTATTCTTCATAACAAAGCGTAATAGTGTAATGTGAAGGCAGGTATTTTTTGGAGGAGTCTCTGCGTGTATAATGACTCTCGTACGATGGTAAGGACAACAGATGTTCATAAGCATGTCTCAGACGATCTTGTGAAGTCTTGTTCGTAGGAGAGTGAGTTCCTCGCATGTCATCCTGAATAATACCGGAGACTGAAGCTCGTTTTTTCCTTATTACTGTTTCAATAAATTTGTTACTTTCATCAAAAATTTGTCGAAAACACTTTTTGCACACTTGAATGGTCTGACCATTGACATGAACACTGTATACTGCAGTCACCTGACGATAGTGCCTATTATTGGCATGACAGTGTCTTGGCCTATGTTGTTTTATGTTTCGTAGTTCAATAAGACTTGCAATATATGATGCCCTTTTACTACCATCACCAACTGCCCAGTATTCTTTAAAGAGTTCTTCCCGGTACTGCTCAACTTTTTCTTGGCATTTCATTCTGCACCAACCTAGAGATGTTGACTTCCTCTTTGACACAGTCTTACCACTTTTGGTTATATACTCTTCGCCCTTGTTCCTACAAATTTTCCTAGTATTTCTTACTTTTCTTGTATCACCTTTTATTACACGTTTGTTCCCTCTACCTTGCCTAGCTCTGTCTGAAGTTGAAATGTTGGTTGAAGCATCTTCATTGACTGTGGACTGGTTAATAAGGTTCCCAGAATTTCCGTTGTTCATTGATCCATTACAACTAAAGCCTAATGGATGATCAGAACTAGTTGTAGACTCTTCATCTTCATTTTCTATACAAAAGCTAGGATCCTTATCAGAATCATACTGGATTGATAGCTCATCATTGTCCATTGTAGCATTTGCATCAAAGCTGTGGTGTTGCAAACTACGTCCTCCACAATATTGGTTCCAGTATTTTCCACCAGGATATCAGTAAACACATTCACATCCCCATCAGTGTCGGTAAGAAAAGACAAATGGTCCCCTTCCTCAGCAACATCCATACCACCATATGCAGGGTCCAGAGGTTCCAGGTTTAAAAGTTTAGGATGTTCAGTTTCCACTGAACTAACCAAGGATTCATTAATTCCTGACATGGGAAAAGTCTTACTTTGTGTATTAGCATCAAATGTATTATTGATTCCCCTTGGTGTAGTATTGTAATTGTTTACATCCACATCTACACCTGAAAAAAATTAAACCACTCATAATAGCGGGTACTTTTATTAAACATCACACACACACACACACACACACACACACACACACACACACACACACACACACACCACACCACACCACTACTGCAAAATCAAGTACTTACATAAAAGGCAGAAAAAGGAAGCAGTAACCAAAAATATTATTATAAAACAGAAAGTAACTGTTCAAAACAATCACTTTTAATGTCCTTTTTCCTAATAATTTATTATAAAATAATTTATTTTTCCTTTTTTAAACAAATAAAAAATACGTATCTAAAAAACATATATTATTGAACCCATACATGGGTTGGGTGGGTTGTTGGACCCATATATTATTGTTATTGAGCCTAGTGCATATTTTTGTTGTTTGAGTAAATTTCATTATAACTAGACCTATAACTAAACCTCATTATAATGAAACTTTGTAGGCCAAATATATCTCACAAATATAGTTTACATAATTCAAATAATATAATCAATTATGTGTAGAACATATTAAAACAATGTTATTAATAATTATTAAATATGGAATAGGTGTACTGCATATTGAATAGGTTATGTTACTAACGGATATGTTTACATAAAAGTTTGAAAGAAGCCATGAATTTATTTATAACATTTTGAACTAAAAACATATTTTTACTTACAGCTGATTTTCTGAAGACACATTTCCAAAATCTTCTTTCCTCGAGACATTGTATTAACAGTGTAAACACGTTTGATGAAACTGACAATATTCTAAATGAAGAACATAACACTTTTGAATACCAACTGTTAAATACAACAATTTCCTGATACTATAAAAAAAACTGTTATTAAAATTTTTGTTGTTGTTTGTTGTAAATAATTTACTTTAACTTTGTTATAAAAAAAATATTGTAATATGCGTGTCAAATGATTTATGTGGTAATAAGAAGAATGAGTTTTCAAAAGCTTTGTCCGTGTATAAAGGGATGTCATCTCCCTTGACATATTCCCTTTTACACAGTGACAGTCGAGTGCGTGTAAAAGGAGATAACTTGAATCTTATGTACATATCCCCTTTTACACATCCAGGAGGTTAACTGTCTGAGAAACTCAAAAATCACAGTTCCAATAAAACTGTTATTTTACAAAATATGACTTGTCTCATTAGGCACAGACATGACGAACATTAATACAAGTTTGGCAGTGTACATAACTCATTTTTCACAAATTGGTGACTTATCCCCTTTTACGCGCCGACCCACCAATTGTTAATGAGATACCAAAGGGTTTATTGTAATTACATCATAAACAAATGAAGGATTCTATACTAATGTAGGTAATAATAAATTAAAATCAGAATGAGATAAAAATGTAATGATAGGCCACAAACCAGTAACATTGTATAGGAAGTCAGGTCAGAAAAGTTAGGTAACAAAATTTGTAAAAAACACTAAGTATAAGGTAATGAGTTAGGAGAAATCAATAATAATTATTGATAGCAGATAAGTAACTTCAATTTAAATAAAATCTTAAAATGTAATAGTGCAGATGCCGAAAAGTAATATTTTGTAACAAGAAAATAGTACTTGTTAGAATAAGTAGATTAAGAGGAAACAACAGCAAAATGTATATAATTTAATAACAAACAATATGTAAAGGTATAATATGATATAATGTAAATTTAGTAAGGGAGTATTTTAATAAGTGCAAGAACATTGTATGATTATGGTTCTAGGATTATAAATATTATCCAATAAGAGAACACAGACTGGTTGTCAAGGACGACAAAATGGAATAAAATTTGTTTATTCGATTATTGAATCGTTATCCATGAACGAGGACAGTTTAGTTTTGATGAACTTAGAAAAAATGATAAAATAAAATAAAATAAATTAATGAGTAAACAAAATTAAATAATAAATAACCAAAGGAAAGCTCACTGACTTTTGACGGTCACATATAAAAGAGTACTATTAAGCCTATCAACTAAAATTGACGAAAATCTAAAGGAAGAACTTTACCAATAAAACTCAGTATAATGAGTAATCATTGAATTTAATTAGTAGACAAATGAAGAGAAATAACTACCTGAATGAAATAAAATAATCCAGTATTCTAAAGAACGAAGGAGGAACTTAAAATTTTACTCGAACCTCACTTTCCATGACTCGATAGAGAAAGCATATTTTGACACAAAATACAGTGAAACCCGTAACCACAAGAACTGGACATTGGTGAACAGTAAGGATCGGCATTTCTGTGTCATCCCAGGACCAAGACATCAAACTTTATTTCGAACTTGGAGTGAAGACTGGCGAGGATTTATTCATCTGTACCTTGGCGTTGATCAAACATCTCGAAGCACGAGGTTAGCTGTGCACGGCCATTACAAGTAACGATGTCATCGGATGGTAAACTCCACTTATTTAAAATATTAATTAATAAGAAGTTAGTAATAGATTGTAATACCTTGTAATCCTATTTTTGCATTTTCTGACCTTACTAATAGTTGAAAGAACCTTCATACCCTGTGTTTAAGAAAAACAATAATAATTAAAAGTAATGTATAACCCTGAATTCGATAATTAATCGATTCATTCCAGTATGATCGATTTTGTATCTTCGTAAAGGAAGAACCTTTGTTTTCAAGGAAAAAATATAAAATAAAGAATCATTTTTGAAATTGACGATTTCTTATCATTTGTATAATATTTAGTGCATGTTGAACGAGTTGTAATTTATATAGAGAGTGTAACGTGGGAAGTATTGTGAGTGGAACAACTAACCTACAATACCCAGCTGACTGTGAACCACAGCGCTAGCTTGCGGACCGCTGTTGAATTACAAGAGAAGAGAAACGGATTTAAGTAGTTTACTCTACTCTCTCAAAACGCGGACTAGGCTTGAATAAGAACCTTAGAATTACACAATATATCAACTAGTATTGAACGTTATTATTACAGAAAGTACTAAATTATTATATAATATTGAGATATTCTTAATATTTGATTAAGATCACCCATTAAAAGATATTATTTCTTCACAAATAACTTGACATTGCGGTTTTTAAGAGAAACCACTTAACACTTAATAAATAATTTAAATCACAACAAAACATTTATTATGAAGGAAAAAAGATCGGAACTTGGATGAAGCGAGATATTATAAATTGGCGCTCAACTTGTAGGGCTTAAGTTAAGTAAAATGTCGATTCCATAACTATTACTTAATTTGAGCAGGCAACTATTAGAGACAAAAAAATGCATAATACCAGAGGTAGGTCAAAGAAGAGAGCAGAAGACACGGAGAAGGAAGAAATTGGACAGGAACAAGAAATAGAAATAGTCACGGATAGTGAAATGGAACAACAGATAGGCGATAAAGAAGAAACTGAAGTAGTTATAGACACAGGAAATGAGAAACAAGCGGGGGACAAAGCGGAAGCCAGTGGAGAACCAAATTGGCAAGAAATAATGAAATATATGGCAGAACAATTTAGGAAACAGGAGGAGGAAAACAAGGAAACAGGAGGAAAACTCAAAGAAAATAAATGAGGAAAATAAGGAAAACTTGAGGAAACAAAATGAAACCTTGAACGAAAAATTCGACAAAATGGAGGAGGAAAACAAGGAAAATTTTAGGAAACAGGAGGAAACTTCAAAGAAACTTAACGAAAGGTTTGACAGGAATGATGAGGGTTTAAGACAAATGAAGGAAGAGATCCGACAAATAAATGAAGAGAATTTAAGGCGGATTAATGAAAGAATTGAGAATATCCATGTGACAATTAACCAAAAGGTGGATAAAAACAATGAAGAAAGGAAACAAGAAATAGCCGAAACAAATGAAAAATTAGAAAAAACCAACGAAACAGTGGTACAAGTCCGTGAGGAAATACAAAATAAAATAACGTAAAAAATGAAAATAAAACGTTGGTTGAAGGACTCCAACAGGAGACTGTAGAAAGATGCGAGAAAACAAGAGGTACATCAAATGCGGGAGGAGAATAAGGAAGGAATAGCACAAGTACATACTGACATTGGTGAACGAATGGAAAGAGTATATAATAACTTAAACAATGTTGAAGGCCAAGTAAGTATGAATAAAGAGAAGATCGAGGAAATCCGTCGACGCGAGATACAACTACAAGAAGAAGTGGATTCATGGCGGGGTAGAACATGCCAAAATACTTATATCACCAACAACGATAACCGGGAATTAATCAATTTTAGGAATTACAAACGTAACCGCATGGAGTTTCTGAAGAGGGTAGAAGAGATGATAGCAAGGAATAGAGAGAGAGACCCGGTGGAATGTTATCCGAGGAATGATCGATGAGATGTTCAAGGATACCCACGACAATTGGTGGACAGCAGTGCGTCCCGACATTCAAAATATAACAGAATTTAAAAAACAGTTTAGGGAGAAGTATTGGTCGGAGTCGACCCAAAATATGGTGAGAAATAATTTAAGCAATGGTCGGTATGAGGCAAACGTAGGACAATCTCCCACATCATACTTCCGTAGGCAAGGTGTGCATGGCCCGTAATCTAGAGCCCAGAATTCCTGAGGACTGTTTGGTGATACAACGCTCATACCATTACGAGGAAGGGATAAAGAACGCCCGAATATATAGCCAGATTAAGACTATCCAAGCTATGGCTAACTTTTTAGAAAATTATGAGCATGAGGGACAGTATCAAAGGAACCGCATAATAAATACTAAATACAATAGATACAACGGCAACGACCCCCAACAAAATCCAAACAGTACCCAATCATCAAACAAACCAAAATGGTAACCAGAAAAGAACCCATACTAACAACCCAAATAATAATCAAAGGAATAATAATTATCGGGGTAATAACCATTATAATTACCACGATAATCGGCATAGTAGAGGAGACGGGGACAACCGACACAATGTGAATTATATATACTCCCGACCTCAAGGTAATCAGAGATGGTACTACCCGAGGACACACACGAACCACAACTATTAAGTCACAACGCGAGGACGACCACCAATACGGAGGAAATTGTAGACCGATGGACAACAATCCTGGGAACAGACAGGAACCACTACTGAACCAACCACATAACTCACCAGAAAACAGGGAGGATGAGGGAAGCCCTCATTTAAACTAACAGAGGCAGTGAGAACTGAAGACCACCCATCACTGAACCAATCTCTTGGGGACCAATGACAAATAACCAGACATACCACTGACCAGACTATAACAATCATCACCAACCATTATTTAAAAGATATCAGGGAGGACCTCTTAGAAGAGGAGGATATCCATGTACACGATAACAATAATGAAATTGTATATATAATCGCTAAGCTAAATGGAATACAGTCGACAGTTATGATAGATACGGGGTCCAACATCTCGTTAATTGATAGTACCGAATTTACTGTCATGATCAACAGAGGAGATGGCACGAATACTTGTTACCTACTGAAGAATTCCTTAACATATCATACCATCAGTCCATAGAAAATACACCTTATATGGTAATGTTTGAAAAACCTCCACCTAGAGAAATCCTGGATATCATCAATTTTCCAAATAACCCAAAGTATCAGTTTGAAAGTATCAAATTCGATAACAGAGTAATGGAGAAAGTAGAACAACAGAAAAAGAAGTATACAAAGAACCACCGAAAAACAATAAAATACCAGGTCGGTGAAAAGATATTAATAAGGAACAGAGAGTTACCCAGTACTCTAGAGGGAATAACGAAAAAATTATTATTATTGTATACAGGACCCTATGTGATAACAAAAAATAATGACAATAATACTTACGAAATAATGAACCTTATCACAAAAAAGATTAAGGGAACATATAATCAGGAATCTATAAAAAAGTATCATGACGAAATACCATCACCAATCATCAATGACTAACAAGACGGACGAGAATAATTTAAGATAAACCCCAAAATTCCAAAAGCATGTAAGGACAACTTACTCAAGATATTTCGAAACAATATAATTTAAGATAAACAATAAAACACCAAGAGAATGGAAGAACAGATTACATAATTATTTATAAACAATATGATTTAAAATAAAATAAGAGAAAAAAAAAATATTTTTATGTGAACAACGAAAAAAATATATAAAAACAATAAAGGAAGAAATAGTATGGAGAACATCTGTCACAAGAAGGAAAGTCAAAAGTATTTACAAATAATGACTGTCAATAATGTTATCTGAAAATAGCTACTGAAAATAAGAAGGAATCAAGAAGAAAAAGAAATATATAATTAAATGTAAACCGCAACAGCGTGAAGAATCCCAAAGATGTTTATTATTAGTCAAATAAAGAGACTATTATGGTATTATTTTATTTTTTATAACTCTGTAGATGAATTCCAGCAGTATTATATTTAAGTGTAGTATGGCCAGCAGAGTATGTAGCTAAAAGTGCCCCTCTGGACTGCCCCAGCTCACGTGTTAGGGAATGTTAGGGAAATTGAATATTTAAGGGATAATAAAACAGCTGAGAAGATTGACATCAGATTCCAAAAGAATGAAGGAAGAAAACAGAAAGAAGATAGCTGACAGAAGCTCAATTGAGAAGCACATTTGTAGAAGTAAATAGAAATATGAGAATGTTAAAACAAGTTTTTACTGATTATTGTGACCAATCATTGTCAAGTAATGTTTGAAAAAACAAACAAGAGAAATAATATCATTAATGAATTTTCATCCAATAGAGAGAATTTAGTATTAGTAAAAAATGTTACATTCGGAAATTAAGTCAATTACCATTAACCAAACAAAGGGTACTATGAAAAAAAATTCTACGAATTACCATTAAAATTCTACAATGAATAAGAAGAAAATATTCCAAGGCATGAAAAAATAGAAGTTTATTTTAACCAAATCATATTCAGATAAACTAAACTTCTTTTGGAGGGGAAGCATATGTAACGTAACGAAAATATGGTCCCCTACGTTACATACAAAGTTTATAATTCTCAAAATAAAAATAATAATTGTCCGTAATAATAAAAGGTCAGAAAAATAAACCATTATTAAATGAATGAATAATCCCCAAATAAGAATACAAGGTAAAAGAAAAATTAAGAATGTTTATAATTTAATAATATATATTACTTTCACTAATGAACTTACTGTTGTCACTTCCCAAACGTTTCGAGATGTTGTTTCTCTTCTTCAGTGGGTGTATACTGATTGTCGATCAAACATGTTTATAAATACAAACTATTAAGTGTTCAGTGAAAAGGGTAAACGATAAAAATTGACAAGTAATGTAAAACCTAACTTAGACAGTTTTAGAATGATTAATGAATTAACTGAGAGGAGAATAATTAATTAGTGCATGATTTATTGTATAAAAATGTACATGTTATTATGTTTTATCATGTTGTGTTATGATATTTATGTTGTTTTTTGTATGTAGCAAGTGAAGCAATTGTTTTAAGAGAATATCAATTAACTGATGTTAATTTCATTTTTATGTTATCAAATATATCATTATAGAACTGGTGTTAAACTTTATAAAATTAAATGTTTTGTATACATGTACTTATTTAGTATGCGGATTATAATTGTAAACTTGGCCAGAAAGGCAATAATTGTTAATGAGATACCAAAGGGTTTATTGTAATTACATCATAAACAAATGAAGGATTCTATACTAATGTAGGTAATAATAAATTAAAATCAGAATGAGATAAAAATGTAATGATAGGCCACAAACCAGTAACATTGTATAGGAAGTCAGGTCAGAAAAGTTAGGTAACAAAATTTGTAAAAAACACTAAGTATAAGGTAATGAGTTAGGAGAAATCAATAATAATTATTGATAGCAGATAAGTAACTTCAATTTAAATAAAATCTTAAAATGTAATAGTGCAGATGCCGAAAAGTAATATTTTGTAACAAGAAAATAGTACTTGTTAGAATAAGTAGATTAAGAGGAAACAACAGCAAAATGTATATAATTTAATAACAAACAATATGTAAAGGTATAATATGATATAATGTAAATTTAGTAAGGGAGTATTTTAATAAGTGCAAGAACATTGTATGATTATGGTTCTAGGATTATAAATATTATCCAATAAGAGAACACAGACTGGTTGTCAAGGACGACAAAATGGAATAAAATTTGTTTATTCGATTATTGAATCGTTATCCATGAACGAGGACAGTTTAGTTTTGATGAACTTAGAAAAAATGATAAAATAAAATAAAATAAATTAATGAGTAAACAAAATTAAATAATAAATAACCAAAGGAAAGCTCACTGACTTTTGACGGTCACATATAAAAGAGTACTATTAAGCCTATCAACTAAAATTGACGAAAATCTAAAGGAAGAACTTTACCAATAAAACTCAGTATAATGAGTAATCATTGAATTTAATTAGTAGACAAATGAAGAGAAATAACTACCTGAATGAAATAAAATAATCCAGTATTCTAAAGAACGAAGGAGGAACTTAAAATTTTACTCGAACCTCACTTTCCATGACTCGATAGAGAAAGCATATTTTGACACAAAATACAGTGAAACCCGTAACCACAAGAACTGGACATTGGTGAACAGTAAGGATCGGCATTTCTGTGTCATCCCAGGACCAAGACATCAAACTTTATTTCGAACTTGGAGTGAAGACTGGCGAGGATTTATTCATCTGTACCTTGGCGTTGATCAAACATCTCGAAGCACGAGGTTAGCTGTGCACGGCCATTACAAGTAACGATGTCATCGGATGGTAAACTCCACTTATTTAAAATATTAATTAATAAGAAGTTAGTAATAGATTGTAATACCTTGTAATCCTATTTTTGCATTTTCTGACCTTACTAATAGTTGAAAGAACCTTCATACCCTGTGTTTAAGAAAAACAATAATAATTAAAAGTAATGTATAACCCTGAATTCGATAATTAATCGATTCATTCCAGTATGATCGATTTTGTATCTTCGTAAAGGAAGAACCTTTGTTTTCAAGGAAAAAATATAAAATAAAGAATCATTTTTGAAATTGACGATTTCTTATCATTTGTATAATATTTAGTGCATGTTGAACGAGTTGTAATTTATATAGAGAGTGTAACGTGGGAAGTATTGTGAGTGGAACAACTAACCTACAATACCCAGCTGACTGTGAACCACAGCGCTAGCTTGCGGACCGCTGTTGAATTACAAGAGAAGAGAAACGGATTTAAGTAGTTTACTCTACTCTCTCAAAACGCGGACTAGGCTTGAATAAGAACCTTAGAATTACACAATATATCAACTAGTATTGAACGTTATTATTACAGAAAGTACTAAATTATTATATAATATTGAGATATTCTTAATATTTGATTAAGATCACCCATTAAAAGATATTATTTCTTCACAAATAACTTGACATTGCGGTTTTTAAGAGAAACCACTTAACACTTAATAAATAATTTAAATCACAACAAAACATTTATTATGAAGGAAAAAAGATCGGAACTTGGATGAAGCGAGATATTATAAATTGGCGCTCAACTTGTAGGGCTTAAGTTAAGTAAAATGTCGATTCCATAACTATTACTTAATTTGAGCAGGCAACTATTAGAGACAAAAAAATGCATAATACCAGAGGTAGGTCAAAGAAGAGAGCAGAAGACACGGAGAAGGAAGAAATTGGACAGGAACAAGAAATAGAAATAGTCACGGATAGTGAAATGGAACAACAGATAGGCGATAAAGAAGAAACTGAAGTAGTTATAGACACAGGAAATGAGAAACAAGCGGGGGACAAAGCGGAAGCCAGTGGAGAACCAAATTGGCAAGAAATAATGAAATATATGGCAGAACAATTTAGGAAACAGGAGGAGGAAAACAAGGAAACAGGAGGAAAACTCAAAAGAAAATAAATGAGGAAAATAAGGAAAACTTGAGGAAACAAAATGAAACCTTGAACGAAAAATTCGACAAAATGGAGGAGGAAAACAAGGAAAATTTTAGGAAACAGGAGGAAACTTCAAAGAAACTTAACGAAAGGTTTGACAGGAATGATGAGGGTTTAAGACAAATGAAGGAAGAGATCCGACAAATAAATGAAGAGAATTTAAGGCGGATTAATGAAAGAATTGAGAATATCCATGTGACAATTAACCAAAAGGTGGATAAAAACAATGAAGAAAGGAAACAAGAAATAGCCGAAACAAATGAAAAATTAGAAAAAACCAACGAAACAGTGGTACAAGTCCGTGAGGAAATACAAAATAAAATAACGTAAAAAATGAAAATAAAACGTTGGTTGAAGGACTCCAACAGGAGACTGTAGAAAGATGCGAGAAAACAAGAGGTACATCAAATGCGGGAGGAGAATAAGGAAGGAATAGCACAAGTACATACTGACATTGGTGAACGAATGGAAAGAGTATATAATAACTTAAACAATGTTGAAGGCCAAGTAAGTATGAATAAAGAGAAGATCGAGGAAATCCGTCGACGCGAGATACAACTACAAGAAGAAGTGGATTCATGGCGGGGTAGAACATGCCAAAATACTTATATCACCAACAACGATAACCGGGAATTAATCAATTTTAGGAATTACAAACGTAACCGCATGGAGTTTCTGAAGAGGGTAGAAGAGATGATAGCAAGGAATAGAGAGAGAGACCCGGTGGAATGTTATCCGAGGAATGATCGATGAGATGTTCAAGGATACCCACGACAATTGGTGGACAGCAGTGCGTCCCGACATTCAAAATATAACAGAATTTAAAAAACAGTTTAGGGAGAAGTATTGGTCGGAGTCGACCCAAAATATGGTGAGAAATAATTTAAGCAATGGTCGGTATGAGGCAAACGTAGGACAATCTCCCACATCATACTTCCGTAGGCAAGGTGTGCATGGCCCGTAATCTAGAGCCCAGAATTCCCGAGGACTGTTTGGTGATACAACGCTCATACCATTACGAGGAAGGGATAAAGAACGCCCGAATATATAGCCAGATTAAGACTATCCAAGCTATGGCTAACTTTTTAGAAAATTATGAGCATGAGGGACAGTATCAAAGGAACCGCATAATAAATACTAAATACAATAGATACAACGGCAACGACCCCCAACAAAATCCAAACAGTACCCAATCATCAAACAAACCAAAATGGTAACCAGAAAAGAACCCATACTAACAACCCAAATAATAATCAAAGGAATAATAATTATCGGGGTAATAACCATTATAATTACCACGATAATCGGCATAGTAGAGGAGACGGGGACAACCGACACAATGTGAATTATATATACTCCCGACCTCAAGGTAATCAGAGATGGTACTACCCGAGGACACACACGAACCACAACTATTAAGTCACAACGCGAGGACGACCACCAATACGGAGGAAATTGTAGACCGATGGACAACAATCCTGGGAACAGACAGGAACCACTACTGAACCAACCACATAACTCACCAGAAAACAGGGAGGATGAGGGAAGCCCTCATTTAAACTAACAGAGGCAGTGAGAACTGAAGACCACCCATCACTGAACCAATCTCTTTGGGACCAATGACAAATAACCAGACATACCACTGACCAGACTATAACAATCATCACCAACCATTATTTAAAAGATATCAGGGAGGACCTCTTAGAAGAGGAGGATATCCATGTACACGATAACAATAATGAAATTGTATATATAATCGCTAAGCTAAATGGAATACAGTCGACAGTTATGATAGATACGGGGTCCAACATCTCGTTAATTGATAGTACCGAATTTACTGTCATGATCAACAGAGGAGATGGCACGAATACTTGTTACCTACTGAAGAATTCCTTAACATATCATACCATCAGTCCATAGAAAATACACCTTATATGGTAATGTTTGAAAAACCTCCACCTAGAGAAATCCTGGATATCATCAATTTTCCAAATAACCCAAAGTATCAGTTTGAAAGTATCAAATTCGATAACAGAGTAATGGAGAAAGTAGAACAACAGAAAAAGAAGTATACAAAGAACCACCGAAAAACAATAAAATACCAGGTCGGTGAAAAGATATTAATAAGGAACAGAGAGTTACCCAGTACTCTAGAGGGAATAACGAAAAAATTATTATTATTGTATACAGGACCCTATGTGATAACAAAAAATAATGACAATAATACTTACGAAATAATGAACCTTATCACAAAAAAGATTAAGGGAACATATAATCAGGAATCTATAAAAAAGTATCATGACGAAATACCATCACCAATCATCAATGACTAACAAGACGGACGAGAATAATTTAAGATAAACCCCAAAATTCCAAAAGCATGTAAGGACAACTTACTCAAGATATTTCGAAACAATATAATTTAAGATAAACAATAAAACACCAAGAGAATGGAAGAACAGATTACATAATTATTTATAAACAATATGATTTAAAATAAAATAAGAGAAAAAAAAAATATTTTTATGTGAACAACGAAAAAAATATATAAAAACAATAAAGGAAGAAATAGTATGGAGAACATCTGTCACAAGAAGGAAAGTCAAAAGTATTTACAAATAATGACTGTCAATAATGTTATCTGAAAATAGCTACTGAAAATAAGAAGGAATCAAGAAGAAAAAGAAATATATAATTAAATGTAAACCGCAACAGCGTGAAGAATCCCAAAGATGTTTATTATTAGTCAAATAAAGAGACTATTATGGTATTATTTTATTTTTTATAACTCTGTAGATGAATTCCAGCAGTATTATATTTAAGTGTAGTATGGCCAGCAGAGTATGTAGCTAAAAGTGCCCCTCTGGACTGCCCCAGCTCACGTGTTAGGGAATGTTAGGGAAATTGAATATTTAAGGGATAATAAAACAGCTGAGAAGATTGACATCAGATTCCAAAAGAATGAAGGAAGAAAACAGAAAGAAGATAGCTGACAGAAGCTCAATTGAGAAGCACATTTGTAGAAGTAAATAGAAATATGAGAATGTTAAAACAAGTTTTTACTGATTATTGTGACCAATCATTGTCAAGTAATGTTTGAAAAAACAAACAAGAGAAATAATATCATTAATGAATTTTCATCCAATAGAGAGAATTTAGTATTAGTAAAAAATGTTACATTCGGAAATTAAGTCAATTACCATTAACCAAACAAAGGGTACTATGAAAAAAAATTCTACGAATTACCATTAAAATTCTACAATGAATAAGAAGAAAATATTCCAAGGCATGAAAAAATAGAAGTTTATTTTAACCAAATCATATTCAGATAAACTAAACTTCTTTTGGAGGGGAAGCATATGTAACGTAACGAAAATATGGTCCCCTACGTTACATACAAAGTTTATAATTCTCAAAATAAAAATAATAATTGTCCGTAATAATAAAAGGTCAGAAAAATAAACCATTATTAAATGAATGAATAATCCCCAAATAAGAATACAAGGTAAAAGAAAAATTAAGAATGTTTATAATTTAATAATATATATTACTTTCACTAATGAACTTACTGTTGTCACTTCCCAAACGTTTCGAGATGTTGTTTCTCTTCTTCAGTGGGTGTATACTGATTGTCGATCAAACATGTTTATAAATACAAACTATTAAGTGTTCAGTGAAAAGGGTAAACGATAAAAATTGACAAGTAATGTAAAACCTAACTTAGACAGTTTTAGAATGATTAATGAATTAACTGAGAGGAGAATAATTAATTAGTGCATGATTTATTGTATAAAAATGTACATGTTATTATGTTTTATCATGTTGTGTTATGATATTTATGTTGTTTTTTGTATGTAGCAAGTGAAGCAATTGTTTTAAGAGAATATCAATTAACTGATGTTAATTTCATTTTTATGTTATCAAATATATCATTATAGAACTGGTGTTAAACTTTATAAAATTAAATGTTTTGTATACATGTACTTATTTAGTATGCGGATTATAATTGTAAACTTGGCCAGAAAGGCAATAATTGTTAATGAGATACCAAAGGGTTTATTGTAATTACATCATAAACAAATGAAGGATTCTATACTAATGTAGGTAATAATAAATTAAAATCAGAATGAGATAAAAATGTAATGATAGGCCACAAACCAGTAACATTGTATAGGAAGTCAGGTCAGAAAAGTTAGGTAACAAAATTTGTAAAAAACACTAAGTATAAGGTAATGAGTTAGGAGAAATCAATAATAATTATTGATAGCAGATAAGTAACTTCAATTTAAATAAAATCTTAAAATGTAATAGTGCAGATGCCGAAAAGTAATATTTTGTAACAAGAAAATAGTACTTGTTAGAATAAGTAGATTAAGAGGAAACAACAGCAAAATGTATATAATTTAATAACAAACAATATGTAAAGGTATAATATGATATAATGTAAATTTAGTAAGGGAGTATTTTAATAAGTGCAAGAACATTGTATGATTATGGTTCTAGGATTATAAATATTATCCAATAAGAGAACACAGACTGGTTGTCAAGGACGACAAAATGGAATAAAATTTGTTTATTCGATTATTGAATCGTTATCCATGAACGAGGACAGTTTAGTTTTGATGAACTTAGAAAAAATGATAAAATAAAATAAAATAAATTAATGAGTAAACAAAATTAAATAATAAATAACCAAAGGAAAGCTCACTGACTTTTGACGGTCACATATAAAAGAGTACTATTAAGCCTATCAACTAAAATTGACGAAAATCTAAAGGAAGAACTTTACCAATAAAACTCAGTATAATGAGTAATCATTGAATTTAATTAGTAGACAAATGAAGAGAAATAACTACCTGAATGAAATAAAATAATCCAGTATTCTAAAGAACGAAGGAGGAACTTAAAATTTTACTCGAACCTCACTTTCCATGACTCGATAGAGAAAGCATATTTTGACACAAAATACAGTGAAACCCGTAACCACAAGAACTGGACATTGGTGAACAGTAAGGATCGGCATTTCTGTGTCATCCCAGGACCAAGACATCAAACTTTATTTCGAACTTGGAGTGAAGACTGGCGAGGATTTATTCATCTGTACCTTGGCGTTGATCAAACATCTCGAAGCACGAGGTTAGCTGTGCACGGCCATTACAAGTAACGATGTCATCGGATGGTAAACTCCACTTATTTAAAATATTAATTAATAAGAAGTTAGTAATAGATTGTAATACCTTGTAATCCTATTTTTGCATTTTCTGACCTTACTAATAGTTGAAAGAACCTTCATACCCTGTGTTTAAGAAAAACAATAATAATTAAAAGTAATGTATAACCCTGAATTCGATAATTAATCGATTCATTCCAGTATGATCGATTTTGTATCTTCGTAAAGGAAGAACCTTTGTTTTCAAGGAAAAAATATAAAATAAAGAATCATTTTTGAAATTGACGATTTCTTATCATTTGTATAATATTTAGTGCATGTTGAACGAGTTGTAATTTATATAGAGAGTGTAACGTGGGAAGTATTGTGAGTGGAACAACTAACCTACAATACCCAGCTGACTGTGAACCACAGCGCTAGCTTGCGGACCGCTGTTGAATTACAAGAGAAGAGAAACGGATTTAAGTAGTTTACTCTACTCTCTCAAAATGCGGACTAGGCTTGAATAAGAACCTTAGAATTACACAATATATCAACTAGTATTGAACGTTATTATTACAGAAAGTACTAAATTATTATATAATATTGAGATATTCTTAATATTTGATTAAGATCACCCATTAAAAGATATTATTTCTTCACAAATAACTTGACATTGCGGTTTTTAAGAGAAACCACTTAACACTTAATAAATAATTTAAATCACAACAAAACATTTATTATGAAGGAAAAAAGATCGGAACTTGGATGAAGCGAGATATTATAAATTGGCGCTCAACTTGTAGGGCTTAAGTTAAGTAAAATGTCGATTCCATAACTATTACTTAATTTGAGCAGGCAACTATTAGAGACAAAAAAATGCATAATACCAGAGGTAGGTCAAAGAAGAGAGCAGAAGGAAGAAATTGGACAGGAACAAGAAATAGAAATAGTCACGGATAGTGAAATGGAACAACAGATAGGCGATAAAGAAGAAACTGAAGTAGTTATAGACACAGGAAATGAGAAACAAGCGGGGGACAAAGCGGAAGCCAGTGGAGAACCAAATTGGCAAGAAATAATGAAATATATGGCAGAACAATTTAGGAAACAGGAGGAGGAAAACAAGGAAACAGGAGGAAAACTCAAAGAAAATAAATGAGGAAAATAAGGAAAACTTGAGGAAACAAAATGAAACCTTGAACGAAAAATTCGACAAAATGGAGGAGGAAAACAAGGAAAATTTTAGGAAACAGGAGGAAACTTCAAAGAAACTTAACGAAAGGTTTGACAGGAATGATGAGGGTTTAAGACAAATGAAGGAAGAGATCCGACAAATAAATGAAGAGAATTTAAGGCGGATTAATGAAAGAATTGAGAATATCCATGTGACAATTAACCAAAAGGTGGATAAAAACAATGAAGAAAGGAAACAAGAAATAGCCGAAACAAATGAAAAATTAGAAAAAACCAACGAAACAGTGGTACAAGTCCGTGAGGAAATACAAAATAAAATAACGTAAAAAATGAAAATAAAACGTTGGTTGAAGGACTCCAACAGGAGACTGTAGAAAGATGCGAGAAAACAAGAGGTACATCAAATGCGGGAGGAGAATAAGGAAGGAATAGCACAAGTACATACTGACATTGGTGAACGAATGGAAAGAGTATATAATAACTTAAACAATGTTGAAGGCCAAGTAAGTATGAATAAAGAGAAGATCGAGGAAATCCGTCGACGCGAGATACAACTACAAGAAGAAGTGGATTCATGGCGGGGTAGAACATGCCAAAATACTTATATCACCAACAACGATAACCGGGAATTAATCAATTTTAGGAATTACAAACGTAACCGCATGGAGTTTCTGAAGAGGGTAGAAGAGATGATAGCAAGGAATAGAGAGAGAGACCCGGTGGAATGTTATCCGAGGAATGATCGATGAGATGTTCAAGGATACCCACGACAATTGGTGGACAGCAGTGCGTCCCGACATTCAAAATATAACAGAATTTAAAAAACAGTTTAGGGAGAAGTATTGGTCGGAGTCGACCCAAAATATGGTGAGAAATAATTTAAGCAATGGTCGGTATGAGGCAAACGTAGGACAATCTCCCACATCATACTTCCGTAGGCAAGGTGTGCATGGCCCGTAATCTAGAGCCCAGAATTCCCGAGGACTGTTTGGTGATACAACGCTCATACCATTACGAGGAAGGGATAAAGAACGCCCGAATATATAGCCAGATTAAGACTATCCAAGCTATGGCTAACTTTTTAGAAAATTATGAGCATGAGGGACAGTATCAAAGGAACCGCATAATAAATACTAAATACAATAGATACAACGGCAACGACCCCCAACAAAATCCAAACAGTACCCAATCATCAAACAAACCAAAATGGTAACCAGAAAAGAACCCATACTAACAACCCAAATAATAATCAAAGGAATAATAATTATCGGGGTAATAACCATTATAATTACCACGATAATCGGCATAGTAGAGGAGACGGGGACAACCGACACAATGTGAATTATATATACTCCCGACCTCAAGGTAATCAGAGATGGTACTACCCGAGGACACACACGAACCACAACTATTAAGTCACAACGCGAGGACGACCACCAATACGGAGGAAATTGTAGACCGATGGACAACAATCCTGGGAACAGACAGGAACCACTACTGAACCAACCACATAACTCACCAGAAAACAGGGAGGATGAGGGAAGCCCTCATTTAAACTAACAGAGGCAGTGAGAACTGAAGACCACCCATCACTGAACCAATCTCTTTGGGACCAATGACAAATAACCAGACATACCACTGACCAGACTATAACAATCATCACCAACCATTATTTAAAAGATATCAGGGAGGACCTCTTAGAAGAGGAGGATATCCATGTACACGATAACAATAATGAAATTGTATATATAATCGCTAAGCTAAATGGAATACAGTCGACAGTTATGATAGATACGGGGTCCAACATCTCGTTAATTGATAGTACCGAATTTACTGTCATGATCAACAGAGGAGATGGCACGAATACTTGTTACCTACTGAAGAATTCCTTAACATATCATACCATCAGTCCATAGAAAATACACCTTATATGGTAATGTTTGAAAAACCTCCACCTAGAGAAATCCTGGATATCATCAATTTTCCAAATAACCCAAAGTATCAGTTTGAAAGTATCAAATTCGATAACAGAGTAATGGAGAAAGTAGAACAACAGAAAAAGAAGTATACAAAGAACCACCGAAAAACAATAAAATACCAGGTCGGTGAAAAGATATTAATAAGGAACAGAGAGTTACCCAGTACTCTAGAGGGAATAACGAAAAAATTATTATTATTGTATACAGGACCCTATGTGATAACAAAAAATAATGACAATAATACTTACGAAATAATGAACCTTATCACAAAAAAGATTAAGGGAACATATAATCAGGAATCTATAAAAAAGTATCATGACGAAATACCATCACCAATCATCAATGACTAACAAGACGGACGAGAATAATTTAAGATAAACCCCAAAATTCCAAAAGCATGTAAGGACAACTTACTCAAGATATTTCGAAACAATATAATTTAAGATAAACAATAAAACACCAAGAGAATGGAAGAACAGATTACATAATTATTTATAAACAATATGATTTAAAATAAAATAAGAGAAAAAAAAAAAATTTTTATGTGAACAATGAAAAAAATATATAAAAACAATAAAGGAAGAAATAGTATGGAGAACATCTGTCACAAGAAGGAAAGTCAAAAGTATTTACAAATAATGACTGTCAATAATGTTATCTGAAAATAGCTACTGAAAATAAGAAGGAATCAAGAAGAAAAAGAAATATATAATTAAATGTAAACCGCAACAGCGTGAAGAATCCCAAAGATGTTTATTATTAGTCAAATAAAGAGACTATTATGGTATTATTTTATTTTTTATAACTCTGTAGATGAATTCCAGCAGTATTATATTTAAGTGTAGTATGGCCAGCAGAGTATGTAGCTAAAAGTGCCCCTCTGGACTGCCCCAGCTCACGTGTTAGGGAATGTTAGGGAAATTGAATATTTAAGGGATAATAAAACAGCTGAGAAGATTGACATCAGATTCCAAAAGAATGAAGGAAGAAAACAGAAAGAAGATAGCTGACAGAAGCTCAATTGAGAAGCACATTTGTAGAAGTAAATAGAAATATGAGAATGTTAAAACAAGTTTTTACTGATTATTGTGACCAATCATTGTCAAGTAATGTTTGAAAAAACAAACAAGAGAAATAATATCATTAATGAATTTTCATCCAATAGAGAGAATTTAGTATTAGTAAAAAATGTTACATTCGGAAATTAAGTCAATTACCATTAACCAAACAAAGGGTACTATGAAAAAAAATTCTACGAATTACCATTAAAATTCTACAATGAATAAGAAGAAAATATTCCAAGGCATGAAAAAATAGAAGTTTATTTTAACCAAATCATATTCAGATAAACTAAACTTCTTTTGGAGGGGAAGCATATGTAACGTAACGAAAATATGGTCCCCTACGTTACATACAAAGTTTATAATTCTCAAAATAAAAATAATAATTGTCCGTAATAATAAAAGGTCAGAAAAATAAACCATTATTAAATGAATGAATAATCCCCAAATAAGAATACAAGGTAAAAGAAAAATTAAGAATGTTTATAAATTTAATAATATATATTACTTTCACTAATGAACTTACTGTTGTCACTTCCCAAACGTTTCGAGATGTTGTTTCTCTTCTTCAGTGGGTGTATACTGATTGTCGATCAAACATGTTTATAAATACAAACTATTAAGTGTTCAGTGAAAAGGGTAAACGATAAAAATTGACAAGTAATGTAAAACCTAACTTAGACAGTTTTAGAATGATTAATGAATTAACTGAGAGGAGAATAATTAATTAGTGCATGATTTATTGTATAAAAATGTACATGTTATTATGTTTTATCATGTTGTGTTATGATATTTATGTTGTTTTTTGTATGTAGCAAGTGAAGCAATTGTTTTAAGAGAATATCAATTAACTGATGTTAATTTCATTTTTATGTTATCAAATATATCATTATAGAACTGGTGTTAAACTTTATAAAATTAAATGTTTTGTATACATGTACTTATTTAGTATGCGGATTATAATTGTAAACTTGGCCAGAAAGGCAATAATTGTTAATGAGATACCAAAGGGTTTATTGTAATTACATCATAAACAAATGAAGGATTCTATACTAATGTAGGTAATAATAAATTAAAATCAGAATGAGATAAAAATGTAATGATAGGCCACAAACCAGTAACATTGTATAGGAAGTCAGGTCAGAAAAGTTAGGTAACAAAATTTGTAAAAAACACTAAGTATAAGGTAATGAGTTAGGAGAAATCAATAATAATTATTGATAGCAGATAAGTAACTTCAATTTAAATAAAATCTTAAAATGTAATAGTGCAGATGCCGAAAAGTAATATTTTGTAACAAGAAAATAGTACTTGTTAGAATAAGTAGATTAAGAGGAAACAACAGCAAAATGTATATAATTTAATAACAAACAATATGTAAAGGTATAATATGATATAATGTAAATTTAGTAAGGGAGTATTTTAATAAGTGCAAGAACATTGTATGATTATGGTTCTAGGATTATAAATATTATCCAATAAGAGAACACAGACTGGTTGTCAAGGACGACAAAATGGAATAAAATTTGTTTATTCGATTATTGAATCGTTATCCATGAACGAGGACAGTTTAGTTTTGATGAACTTAGAAAAAATGATAAAATAAAATAAAATAAATTAATGAGTAAACAAAATTAAATAATAAATAACCAAAGGAAAGCTCACTGACTTTTGACGGTCACATATAAAAGAGTACTATTAAGCCTATCAACTAAAATTGACGAAAATCTAAAGGAAGAACTTTACCAATAAAACTCAGTATAATGAGTAATCATTGAATTTAATTAGTAGACAAATGAAGAGAAATAACTACCTGAATGAAATAAAATAATCCAGTATTCTAAAGAACGAAGGAGGAACTTAAAATTTTACTCGAACCTCACTTTCCATGACTCGATAGAGAAAGCATATTTTGACACAAAATACAGTGAAACCCGTAACCACAAGAACTGGACATTGGTGAACAGTAAGGATCGGCATTTCTGTGTCATCCCAGGACCAAGACATCAAACTTTATTTCGAACTTGGAGTGAAGACTGGCGAGGATTTATTCATCTGTACCTTGGCGTTGATCAAACATCTCGAAGCACGAGGTTAGCTGTGCACGGCCATTACAAGTAACGATGTCATCGGATGGTAAACTCCACTTATTTAAAATATTAATTAATAAGAAGTTAGTAATAGATTGTAATACCTTGTAATCCTATTTTTGCATTTTCTGACCTTACTAATAGTTGAAAGAACCTTCATACCCTGTGTTTAAGAAAAACAATAATAATTAAAAGTAATGTATAACCCTGAATTCGATAATTAATCGATTCATTCCAGTATGATCGATTTTGTATCTTCGTAAAGGAAGAACCTTTGTTTTCAAGGAAAAAATATAAAATAAAGAATCATTTTTGAAATTGACGATTTCTTATCATTTGTATAATATTTAGTGCATGTTGAACGAGTTGTAATTTATATAGAGAGTGTAACGTGGGAAGTATTGTGAGTGGAACAACTAACCTACAATACCCAGCTGACTGTGAACCACAGCGCTAGCTTGCGGACCGCTGTTGAATTACAAGAGAAGAGAAACGGATTTAAGTAGTTTACTCTACTCTCTCAAAACGCGGACTAGGCTTGAATAAGAACCTTAGAATTACACAATATATCAACTAGTATTGAACGTTATTATTACAGAAAGTACTAAATTATTATATAATATTGAGATATTCTTAATATTTGATTAAGATCACCCATTAAAAGATATTATTTCTTCACAAATAACTTGACATTGCGGTTTTTAAGAGAAACCACTTAACACTTAATAAATAATTTAAATCACAACAAAACATTTATTATGAAGGAAAAAAGATCGGAACTTGGATGAAGCGAGATATTATAAATTGGCGCTCAACTTGTAGGGCTTAAGTTAAGTAAAATGTCGATTCCATAACTATTACTTAATTTGAGCAGGCAACTATTAGAGCCAAAAAATGCATAATACCAGAGGTAGGTCAAAGAAGAGAGCAGAAGGAAGAAATTGGACAGGAACAAGAAATAGAAATAGTCACGGATAGTGAAATGGAACAACAGATAGGCGATAAAGAAGAAACTGAAGTAGTTATAGACACAGGAAATGAGAAACAAGCGGGGGACAAAGCGGAAGCCAGTGGAGAACCAAATTGGCAAGAAATAATGAAATATATGGCAGAACAATTTAGGAAACAGGAGGAGGAAAACAAGGAAACAGGAGGAAAACTCAAAGAAAATAAATGAGGAAAATAAGGAAAACTTGAGGAAACAAAATGAAACCTTGAACGAAAAATTCGACAAAATGGAGGAGGAAAACAAGGAAAATTTTAGGAAACAGGAGGAAACTTCAAAGAAACTTAACGAAAGGTTTGACAGGAATGATGAGGGTTTAAGACAAATGAAGGAAGAGATCCGACAAATAAATGAAGAGAATTTAAGGCGGATTAATGAAAGAATTGAGAATATCCATGTGACAATTAACCAAAAGGTGGATAAAAACAATGAAGAAAGGAAACAAGAAATAGCCGAAACAAATGAAAAATTAGAAAAAACCAACGAAACAGTGGTACAAGTCCGTGAGGAAATACAAAATAAAATAACGTAAAAAATGAAAATAAAACGTTGGTTGAAGGACTCCAACAGGAGACTGTAGAAAGATGCGAGAAAACAAGAGGTACATCAAATGCGGGAGGAGAATAAGGAAGGAATAGCACAAGTACATACTGACATTGGTGAACGAATGGAAAGAGTATATAATAACTTAAACAATGTTGAAGGCCAAGTAAGTATGAATAAAGAGAAGATCGAGGAAATCCGTCGACGCGAGATACAACTACAAGAAGAAGTGGATTCATGGCGGGGTAGAACATGCCAAAATACTTATATCACCAACAACGATAACCGGGAATTAATCAATTTTAGGAATTACAAACGTAACCGCATGGAGTTTCTGAAGAGGGTAGAAGAGATGATAGCAAGGAATAGAGAGAGAGACCCGGTGGAATGTTATCCGAGGAATGATCGATGAGATGTTCAAGGATACCCACGACAATTGGTGGACAGCAGTGCGTCCCGACATTCAAAATATAACAGAATTTAAAAAACAGTTTAGGGAGAAGTATTGGTCGGAGTCGACCCAAAATATGGTGAGAAATAATTTAAGCAATGGTCGGTATGAGGCAAACGTAGGACAATCTCCCACATCATACTTCCGTAGGCAAGGTGTGCATGGCCCGTAATCTAGAGCCCAGAATTCCCGAGGACTGTTTGGTGATACAACGCTCATACCATTACGAGGAAGGGATAAAGAACGCCCGAATATATAGCCAGATTAAGACTATCCAAGCTATGGCTAACTTTTTAGAAAATTATGAGCATGAGGGACAGTATCAAAGGAACCGCATAATAAATACTAAATACAATAGATACAACGGCAACGACCCCCAACAAAATCCAAACAGTACCCAATCATCAAACAAACCAAAATGGTAACCAGAAAAGAACCCATACTAACAACCCAAATAATAATCAAAGGAATAATAATTATCGGGGTAATAACCATTATAATTACCACGATAATCGGCATAGTAGAGGAGACGGGGACAACCGACACAATGTGAATTATATATACTCCCGACCTCAAGGTAATCAGAGATGGTACTACCCGAGGACACACACGAACCACAACTATTAAGTCACAACGCGAGGACGACCACCAATACGGAGGAAATTGTAGACCGATGGACAACAATCCTGGGAACAGACAGGAACCACTACTGAACCAACCACATAACTCACCAGAAAACAGGGAGGATGAGGGAAGCCCTCATTTAAACTAACAGAGGCAGTGAGAACTGAAGACCACCCATCACTGAACCAATCTCTTGGGGACCAATGACAAATAACCAGACATACCACTGACCAGACTATAACAATCATCACCAACCATTATTTAAAAGATATCAGGGAGGACCTCTTAGAAGAGGAGGATATCCATGTACACGATAACAATAATGAAATTGTATATATAATCGCTAAGCTAAATGGAATACAGTCGACAGTTATGATAGATACGGGGTCCAACATCTCGTTAATTGATAGTACCGAATTTACTGTCATGATCAACAGAGGAGATGGCACGAATACTTGTTACCTACTGAAGAATTCCTTAACATATCATACCATCAGTCCATAGAAAATACACCTTATATGGTAATGTTTGAAAAACCTCCACCTAGAGAAATCCTGGATATCATCAATTTTCCAAATAACCCAAAGTATCAGTTTGAAAGTATCAAATTCGATAACAGAGTAATGGAGAAAGTAGAACAACAGAAAAAGAAGTATACAAAGAACCACCGAAAAACAATAAAATACCAGGTCGGTGAAAAGATATTAATAAGGAACAGAGAGTTACCCAGTACTCTAGAGGGAATAACGAAAAAATTATTATTATTGTATACAGGACCCTATGTGATAACAAAAAATAATGACAATAATACTTACGAAATAATGAACCTTATCACAAAAAAGATTAAGGGAACATATAATCAGGAATCTATAAAAAAGTATCATGACGAAATACCATCACCAATCATCAATGACTAACAAGACGGACGAGAATAATTTAAGATAAACCCCAAAATTCCAAAAGCATGTAAGGACAACTTACTCAAGATATTTCGAAACAATATAATTTAAGATAAACAATAAAACACCAAGAGAATGGAAGAACAGATTACATAATTATTTATAAACAATATGATTTAAAATAAAATAAGAGAAAAAAAAAATATTTTTATGTGAACAACGAAAAAAATATATAAAAACAATAAAGGAAGAAATAGTATGGAGAACATCTGTCACAAGAAGGAAAGTCAAAAGTATTTACAAATAATGACTGTCAATAATGTTATCTGAAAATAGCTACTGAAAATAAGAAGGAATCAAGAAGAAAAAGAAATATATAATTAAATGTAAACCGCAACAGCGTGAAGAATCCCAAAGATGTTTATTATTAGTCAAATAAAGAGACTATTATGGTATTATTTTATTTTTTATAACTCTGTAGATGAATTCCAGCAGTATTATATTTAAGTGTAGTATGGCCAGCAGAGTATGTAGCTAAAAGTGCCCCTCTGGACTGCCCCAGCTCACGTGTTAGGGAATGTTAGGGAAATTGAATATTTAAGGGATAATAAAACAGCTGAGAAGATTGACATCAGATTCCAAAAGAATGAAGGAAGAAAACAGAAAGAAGATAGCTGACAGAAGCTCAATTGAGAAGCACATTTGTAGAAGTAAATAGAAATATGAGAATGTTAAAACAAGTTTTTACTGATTATTGTGACCAATCATTGTCAAGTAATGTTTGAAAAAACAAACAAGAGAAATAATATCATTAATGAATTTTCATCCAATAGAGAGAATTTAGTATTAGTAAAAAATGTTACATTCGGAAATTAAGTCAATTACCATTAACCAAACAAAGGGTACTATGAAAAAAAATTCTACGAATTACCATTAAAATTCTACAATGAATAAGAAGAAAATATTCCAAGGCATGAAAAAATAGAAGTTTATTTTAACCAAATCATATTCAGATAAACTAAACTTCTTTTGGAGGGGAAGCATATGTAACGTAACGAAAATATGGTCCCCTACGTTACATACAAAGTTTATAATTCTCAAAATAAAAATAATAATTGTCCGTAATAATAAAAGGTCAGAAAAATAAACCATTATTAAATGAATGAATAATCCCCAAATAAGAATACAAGGTAAAAGAAAAATTGAGAATGTTTATAAATTTAATAATATATATTACTTTCACTAATGAACTTACTGTTGTCACTTCCCAAACGTTTCGAGATGTTGTTTCTCTTCTTCAGTGGGTGTATACTGATTGTCGATCAAACATGTTTATAAATACAAACTATTAAGTGTTCAGTGAAAAGGGTAAACGATAAAAATTGACAAGTAATGTAAAACCTAACTTAGACAGTTTTAGAATGATTAATGAATTAACTGAGAGGAGAATAATTAATTAGTGCATGATTTATTGTATAAAAATGTACATGTTATTATGTTTTATCATGTTGTGTTATGATATTTATGTTGTTTTTTGTATGTAGCAAGTGAAGCAATTGTTTTAAGAGAATATCAATTAACTGATGTTAATTTCATTTTCATGTTATCAAATATATCATTATAGAACTGGTGTTAAACTTTATAAAATTAAATGTTTTGTATACATGTACTTATTTAGTATGCGGATTATAATTGTAAACTTGGCCAGAAAGGCAATAATTGTTAATGAGATACCAAAGGGTTTATTGTAATTACATCATAAACAAATGAAGGATTCTATACTAATGTAGGTAATAATAAATTAAAATCAGAATGAGATAAAAATGTAATGATAGGCCACAAACCAGTAACATTGTATAGGAAGTCAGGTCAGAAAAGTTAGGTAACAAAATTTGTAAAAAACACTAAGTATAAGGTAATGAGTTAGGAGAAATCAATAATAATTATTGATAGCAGATAAGTAACTTCAATTTAAATAAAATCTTAAAATGTAATAGTGCAGATGCCGAAAAGTAATATTTTGTAACAAGAAAATAGTACTTGTTAGAATAAGTAGATTAAGAGGAAACGACAGCAAAATGTATATAATTTAATAACAAACAATATGTAAAGGTATAATATGATATAATGTAAATTTAGTAAGGGAGTATTTTAATAAGTGCAAGAACATTGTATGATTATGGTTCTAGGATTATAAATATTATCCAATAAGAGAACACAGACTGGTTGTCAAGGACGACAAAATGGAATAAAATTTGTTTATTCGATTATTGAATCGTTATCCATGAACGAGGACAGTTTAGTTTTGATGAACTTAGAAAAAATGATAAAATAAAATAAAATAAATTAATGAGTAAACAAAATTAAATAATAAATAACCAAAGGAAAGCTCACTGACTTTTGACGGTCACATATAAAAGAGTACTATTAAGCCTATCAACTAAAATTGACGAAAATCTAAAGGAAGAACTTTACCAATAAAACTCAGTATAATGAGTAATCATTAAATTTAATTAATAGACAAATGAAGAGAAATAACTACCTGAATGAAATAAAATAATCCAGTATTCTAAAGAACGAAGAGGAACTTAAAATTGTACTCGAACCTCACTTTCCATGACTCGATAGAGAAAGCATATTTTGACACAAAATACAGTGAAACCCGTAACCACAAGAACTGGACATTGGTGAACAGTAAGGATCGGCATTTCTACGTCATCCCAGGACCAAGACATCAAACTTTATTTCGAACTTGGAGTGAAGACTGGTGAGGATTTATTCATCTGTACCTTGGCGTTGATCAAACATCTCGAAGAATGAAGAAGAAAAGGTGACCAAGAACAAAGTGTCGACAAACTAATAAGCAGCCACAAACAATAATAGTGAGTGACTTATATAAGTGCATCGATTAATATTAAATATCACAATCCCAAACTAAGCAACACAAACAATAAAAGTGCAATGTTTATGGAAGATGAAGATAAGAAGTGTTAACAAAAATAGATAGTAAACCCCAAATAAACAACACAAACAATTAGTGTATGATTTATGAAACAAGAATATAATAAAATAAAAACATAAAAAGACCACAAATGTACTGATAATAAAGAGAGAAATAATTGTTCAATAATGACTGAAATTAAATATGAAATCCTTAATAAGATATATGTTTAAATATCAAGGGAATAAAGGGTAAAACCAATACAGAATATAATTATTAATGTATTGAGAATAAGACAACCTGTTGTAGAAAGATGAAACAGTTTACCCAAACCCAAATATAAACACATAATATGTATGACAATAACAAGTAAGAATTAAATAATGTGTGAACAAATAGTATATAATGTAAATAAAATAGAGAAAATATTCTTGGATTTCGTTGTCCATGACGTGTCCGTTACTTAACTAAATATCACTATTGTACTAACGACTCGGAACACTAAGTTTTTTATAAGTAAAATCATAAAGTTTTACCTTACAGCCTAAACCGGCTTTCACCTTTAAAAGGCTTCTTCAGAGGCTGCCGTAGGTAGTGCTCTCCGTCTTGTTGTTGGCGACGGGATAGATTTTCGAAAGATCGATGCTGTGTGTATGTGTGTGGTGAGATGTGTTCGAATAATGCGTGCGATTTGAATTGTGTCTGTTCGTTAAGGATGTCGTATTTATTTGTTTTTGTGTGTTTGTATATTTCTAATTGTTCTAGAGTGTCTAGTTTTCGGCGTTTTGTGTGTACGTGTAGAATGTTCATGTTATTGTCGATGTTTTTATATGTGTGGTTTGCATATAAAAACATCGACAATCTGCAACTATAAAAACTGAACAGAATCTGCAACACAGAACCACAAATAACAATTAGAAAAATGCAGACAAAAGTAATTATTCAAATCAACAACCAAACTAGGATAAATGAGTAACATAATGAACCCAGTATGAATTGAGAAACACAATTATATACTCTATATTGTTTAAACAAACCATAGCCAGATTAACAAAACACAAAGTGACTATCAGAGTTACACAAAATACTCACTTAAAAAAATAAAGGAGAGGGAAATAGTTTGACAGTAGTAACTAGAATACTCAATACCTCTATGAGAACCTTTAACAGACATTAAATACATAAATTTATATGAAAATAATAATAAACAAATATACATGACCAATGGGACTAGTTGTAAATAGGAATCCTACTGAAATTTATGAATATTTAACACAGCAGGAAGTATTATACACACAAGACAAACAGTATACAAGGTCTAAGTACGAGGGATAACCCAAAAATAAGGTCTCCATATTTTTTTAAAATAGAAAAAAATGTATTATCAAAACTTTTTACATGGTTGTGAAGCATAAGAACACACTATTTTTCAACATAATCGCCGTTACATTCAATGCATTTTTCGAGCCGCTGTGGCAGTTTTAGTATGTCAGTGTCATAGAAACTCACCGCCATGTCATTGAGATAGTGTTTGACCTCGTCTTTCACCTAGTCATCGTCGTCGAATCGCATTCCACCCAAATGTTCTTTCAAATGTGTAAACAAATGATAGTCACAAGGTGCCAAGTCCAGACTATAGGGGGGATGGGTGATTATGTCCCATCCAAATTGGTTCAGAAGATCGGCGGTTGCGCGGGCGACATGAGGGCGAGCATTGTCGTGAAGAATGGACACGCCCTTGGTGAGCATTCCTCTTCTCCGGTCCTGAATCGCCCGTTTTAGTTTTTTGAGTGTCTCACAATATGCGTCTGTGTTTATTGTGGTCCCAGTAGGCATGAAATCGATCAACAATACACCTTTCCGATCCCAAAACACAGTCGCCATGATCTTGCCGGTAGACTGTGTTTGTTTGAGTTTTCGCCGCCTTGGCGAAGTTGGATGCCGCCACTTAAGTGATTGTCGTTTGGATTCAGGTGTGAAGTGGTGAACCCACGTTTCGTCACCTGTGACAATGGAATTCAAAAAGTCGTCTCTTTCGTCTGCATAGCGCTCAAGAAATTCGCGGGCAGCTTCGACGCGTTGCCGTTTGTGGTCTTCTGTGAGCATTCGCGGAACCCACCTTGCGCACACCTTCCGATATTTCACTTTTCAGTCACAATCCTCTGAATGGTGGATTTCGAAACGTCAGGAAGGAAACAAGAGAGCTTGTGGATAGTGACCCTCCGATCTTCACGCATGACGTCGTCAAGTTTCCTGATCGTCTCGTCTGACACTGACGGTCTCCCGCTTCTTTCGTCATCATGAATTTCTGTACGACCAGCATTAAACTCTCTGCACCACTTGCGGACATTTTTGACACCTTTTGCATTAAGAAATCGAATGACTTCGCGAAGTCCGCACTTGGCGGGAACAGCGATTGGGAGCTCCATTCTTAACGGCTGCCAAGCCAAGACTAATCGACCGAGCGAGCTCAGCGACCGCTTGTTTGAAAGAGGGGAGATGGCCGCACACAGCAGTGCTGCCAACTGCCGCCCAAAATATTTTGCTGCGGCTCTAGTCCTTTGGAGACCTTACACTTTGGGTTACCCCTAGTACACCTGAATGGATAAAAATACATCCATTAAGCACAAATAATAATAAAATATGTATATCAATATGACAGAACTATGACATGGTGTATTAAAGCCATACAATGTAAATAAATGAAGCACCATAAATGGGAACAAAGCTTCACTAAAGGTGTATGAATATTTAAGGTACAACATAAACACCAAAGAAGTGTATTATTATGAGATATGTATTAGAAGTAGTAAATATAAATGCAAGGACATATAGGGCTTACACGCCTGAAAAGCATTTAACAGAATTGTACATATTTTAGTATTTAGAAGTAGTTATTAAGAGAAAAGGACTCTAAATATCTACAATGAGTGTTAAAACTAGCATATATTATAATAAAGTGGAAAAACTTAAGTATAATTAAGAACCACGAAAGGTGCATTATCGAAAAGTTATTTAGGTTAATTACGGACGGATTTATAGCTTGAGTGGACTCTAAATAAAGAGCCAAGCATCCGCAAAATAGTGATACCATTAATTTCTTAATCCGAAATATAATAAGAAAGTTATAAACAATAATAAGTTTTCCTTCAATTCCAAAAGGATTGATTGCGTCATCGCCATAATCTCAAACCCAAAGGACCGATGCTAAGAAATAAAATTTCTTAATTTATTAAGGCATATGGGAACGAGATTAACAAATTTTCAACCAATAGGAAGAGCTGATTTCATGAGACGCCGACAGCAACTTCGAAGGAAAGAGATACTAGCTTTTTGACCATCAGAGTGAACGGAACGAGTCTTCGTCGGGAGCAAGATTTTAAAAATGTGCGCGCGCCCCAGTATAAACAAGTAAATCTAACCTCACTAAAGTGCATAACCTATAGCGAGTGAAGTGCAATGAGTGATGTAAAATAATAATCCAACCATTGCCAGTGTATAATATCGGCAATGATGAGTGGGAAATTAAGGGAGTACCTAGTATTAACGATATTTTAATGAAAACTAATATTTACCAAATAATAAATTTTTACGTTGGTACTACTTTAGTCAAGTACAGTTGTACATGGCTAAACTAATTAAAAAATTGTTAATTAACCAGTATTTGAACAAAGGTTCTCAATTTTATTCATTTTAAATAAAATAATATTGATTTTCCGAAGAAGATGACAAATGAATTTAATATTATAACGAACATCGAAGTAAACAAGATTAAATCTAGATGCTAACTTGACTATGACTAATACGAAGTCAAATCATTTATAAAATAATAACAGAGAACAATCATTACAGTTAATAAACAATGAACTTACCATGAATAAATGTTATGTATAGTTTTAAGATTTTAATGCCATCAATTGAAATATTTTATTAAGTCACTTAGAGTGAAAGGCAATCTAACCTATACGTTACGAAAGGTGTAACAGGCATACTGAGTTACGCTTTAAAATTATACAAGCTTGAATATACTCAATTAAAATGAGTTTATGAATTAATTATAAAATATTTTGTTATTAATAACCATCCAAGTAATATTATTCTGACACAGCAATTTCAATCGTGTCATACACTCCACAACATAACTGGTGAGTTGATGCCAGGTGGACCAAATACGATAATTTTCAATATCATAATTAAACTTGTTTTCTTGATTTGTAATAACTCTCTATAATGTATTATTGTTATATTTCAGCATTTTTGTATCCTGTATCATGTTAACTAAAAGAATCCATTACTTTTGGTAATTATAAACAAAACTTAACCAAACCAGGTTAACACTATACAATATAAAATAATCAGTGTTACCAGCCCTGAGCTTTAAGAATCTCAATAACTAGCTAACTTGTTTTTTGATGTTTATTAACTGTTTTAAAGGATTCTAATTTAAAATTAACGTATTGTTAATAAAATACAAATTTTCTTACATCTGAAACAGTCTTTCATTTCAAGGTAGGCAATAACGAAAATATTAACAGAGCAATTATTTTCTAAAGTGGCAGTACGGCGAACGAGCGGCCAATATTTGAATTTCAAAACAGTATCAAATATACAAAGTCATTTTATTTACTGTGCATACACAAATACACCTGTGACATATTTTATAAACTGTGTTGTGACATTTCAGTGTATTACAGGGCCTATTTTGGAAGACTGACTACAATAATCAGTGGTAAGTGAAAGGTAAATCTACCAGTGCTCCAAGAGAATTTAAACATTACTTTTCAACCTTTTTGAACTACATAATAATAAGTAAACAGCATTAATAACTAGTTTTATTACAACGTGATGCTCCATAACGGGGTTTGAACAAAGTAAACAGTATCAATTCTTTTCGTTTTATTACAACGTGATGAACCCAACGTGGGGCTTGAATAATTTGAACATAATTCTACTACAAAAAAGATTTATTACAATACACACAAGCGAGACTCGCTGTGGTTATTCAATAATGCCATAGCTTAAACTAACCAAAAACGTCATACTCAAACATCAGTCAGTTATCTTACAAATCAAAACTTATATTATGTACAACATCCAGCCGTTACTTTTAATTAAATTATTCTCATTACAATATATGGTCCAATATAAGTTGCAGTGATTTGTAATAAATTAAGCATGCCTTAACTGGCCTTAATTACATTCATTAGAAATATACTACCAAATACAGAAATGACAGTTCTGTTTTGTTTCTAAAAGCAGGTTCAGTTAATGAAGTGATTTGTATTATTTGAAATTGGTGGCAGTGGTAGACTTAATATATTAACAAGTCTTTTATATAGACCTTTAACATCCAGTAGTTGTAGATATAGGTACAGATAAAATCATATAGTATGTTTATTAAATTGTAGGTGGAGAAATGAGTACTTTTGGAGCCATGTTGTCAATGCTTGCAGAAGTTGCATCACAGACACTTCAAGCAACAACTGAAGTCTCATTTATTACACGACATCGGCCACTTACAAAAAAAAAGGTATGAGCTATAACATGTATACCACCATTTTGTCTTTTGATACTTTCTTGTTTACGGTTGATGTATGTTTTTGTCTTCGAATAATTTGTCTTTCTTCTTGTTATTTTGAGTACTTATGTTTGACTTTTTAATGGATGCATATCAAGATTGAAGTACCCAAAATTGCTTTAAATAAATTATTATTTTGGTTGTTGAATAGATTAGTCTTTATTGGAATGACCTGAGAAACAAGTTGTATCAGATTATTATATTATTACCTGATTATGCCCATGAGTGTGTTGCATGCGTTTACATACTGTGTATGTGTGTTTTCAGTCTACTTAATATTTTAATTTAAGCTTTTCTAATGGTAAGCCATAAATAACTAACTGATTTGCCTCTTGTAGAGTTCTACATGTTGCATGCTTATGTAGGTGTGAAGAAATTATTTTCAGCATAACTATTTTCGTTGCTTTTTTTTATCAGAGACTAGTATAGTATTATAAGAAACATTTTTGTTATTGTATGTTACTAATTTAATTACATCTTACAGAAAGCTCGCAAAAGCATCAGAATGACAGTAGCTCGAGCACAATTGCTATCAGTTAATCAACTTGTACGGACATTTTCATTATTTGAAGGAAATGAGATCAAAAAAAGCTTTTCTTATAAGTGCCTTATGTTACCAGATGAATGCCAGGTTTCATTTTCTAGCTTTGGCAGTGAAAGCAGGGCTAGAAATTTAATAAAAGATCATCTGTATCAACACTTAGAAGAAATGAATCCAGGTAAATGATTAGTTACAATTCTTTATATATATTGTATTAATTATTTTGTTAATGTTTAATGTATGTGCTATCTATTTTATAATAAGACTGATTTGTTTTTTTACATATCAGTTACATTTATAATTAACGTGTGTGTATATATATATATATAAATATTATATGCAATATAATATATAAATATGCAATTGATTTATTACTGTCACTTGGGGTGGGTGCAGGCTAAAGAGGGAAGGGAGAGGGGATGTATAACCACATGGTCATAATTCGCCAAAGATAATTGTTCACTTGAGCTTTATTGTGCACATTCTCTTGTCCTTCATTTAAACATTTTGGTTACCCTACCCATACTATCACTCATCGTACAGATTCACTCAGAACAAATTACAAATTAAATTTTATGTTACTGATTTACAAACTTTGAGTGACTTAAAAAAAGAATTAATACTTAGCAACAACTCTGTGTGTGTGTGTGAACAGCTTTAGAATGATGGCATCAGTGGCTTGTTAATGAAGATACTATGTTGTGCTATCTTTAAACCTAACTTTCAATTGTTATGACCATTATCAGAGGGTTAGGTCGGACAATAACCATCATAAAACTTATCACACAACATTTTGACCACTAAACAATCTGTGCTCATCTTCAGGTGTAAGTAACACAAGTACATTAAATAAAAAAACTGAAGCCTATTCGAAATTCATTCACTAACGTCGTAGAGGCGATTCTTTTTTTATATATTTTTTCTTTAGCTGTATCTAACTTTAACACATTTGTTAGAGAAGATTTATGGTGATGTTATGCTATTCTATACTCAGGTTTTCTAGTAGGATTTTAAGTGGGAAGACTAGTGATCAGAGATGATCCACACTCTTATCGGCCTCACAAATCAAGTCCAATATTCAAAGTGTCAGCAAAATTGTCGTCTGAGCATTTGATCATTTGCTGAATTGGTTAGTATCAACAAAGAAACTAACAGATTTTAACATGAAAAAAGAATGTTAAAATTAGGACAGTAGTGAAGAAACTTGACCGAATGTTTTTGCAGACATCTTCAAAAATCCTGAAATGATTAGAAAATGTAAATTAAACCAAAAAGTCCTAATGTTTTAGAAAATATAATAACTTGTGATGAATCGTGGTATTTTACAGTATGACCCAGAACTAAGTGACAATTCATAGGTTGGGAGAGTTCTTACTTACTTCTTACTTCTTGGGTCAGGCATCCAGCATCAAGTGATGCCAATGGCCCGATGTCCATAGTATACCGCATGTGTCAGACCCCATAAAGCCTTGGTCCTGAGGACATCCTCCAGCTTCCCATTGTCACCAATAAGTGCTCTCAGTCTATCTCTCCTGCCATTGATGGAAGTGCATTCCAGGAGAATACGAGCCAGTGATGCACTGCAGTTTTCATAGTTCAGGGAGGTGCTCAGTTTAAATCGAAACAAATATTGTTGTGTAACTATGTGTCCTGTTCTGGCCCTTGCTGCAAAGGTGGTGATTTCTCTTGGGACACCTTCATAGAGCTTGTGGTCTGTTGGTGTTGGCTGTAGCTCAAAGAGCCATCTCCCCGTGTTTGCTTGTCTCCATCTCTCTTTCCATTCTTCCTGGATCACCCCCGTCACATCACTCTTTAGTTTTGATAGGGACATCTGTGGCATTTGATTTGGGTGCATTTTCGCAGATGCTTTCGCAATTTCATCAGCCTGCTCATTACCCACAATTCCGCAGTGGGCTGGAACCCACTGGAAGCCTATATTTTTCCCCTTCATACTGAGGTGAGTGAGCAATGTCCTTATTTCTGTTATGCAGAATGCATAGTCATTTGGATGGGGTCTCTTCAGGCTTTCTGTGACACCCTTTGAGTCGGTCAGTATACAGATGTTCTGAGCCTCCATCTGCAAGCATTGTGTCAACGCAGCGTTTATTGCTAGTAATTCAGCATCCAGGCTTGAAACGGAACTGCATGGAATGAAGTAGCTCTCGCCTGTTTGTATATAATAACCGGCACCAGATTTGGATTCTTTAAGGTCTACTGATCCATCTGTATAGATTTTGGTATACTCCTGGTACTGGTCATTTAGCAGTGCAAGAAACTCTTGTCTCAGCACTTCTCCTGGGTCCTGTTTTGTGAGTTTCGATGGGAGGTCTACTTTCATTTTGTTGTCAATGATCATCCATGGTGGTTCCGAGTAGCAGACAGGTATCGGTTCCGGAGAGCTGTCTGACAAGCTGAGTCTCATTTCTCCAATCCTACTTGCAAAAGACTGTTTTACTCTGTTGCCCCGCAAGGTTGTCAGTGGGTGAGTAGCCGGCAGAGTTTGGTTTTTCAGATTTTTTAACCATATTTGTTTTTTTGTATACAGGTCAACTGGGTAAATATTGAGTTCTATTTCAATTGCAGCCATTGGCGTGGTTTTCGGACAGCCAAGGCATGTCCTAAGACCTGCTGTTTGAAGCAGTTGCAGTTTGTTGATATGGGTTGTTGGAGCTGATCCCCACACCTCACTGCAGTACATCATTTTTGCTCTGATGTACAACAGATAGAATGATCTCAGTATAACCGTGTCTGTGCCCCACTTTCGTCCTGCTACAGCTTTCAGGGTGTTTAGGCGGTTTGCACATTGATCCACCACCCGCTCAATATGGGTCTTCCATCATAACTTCTTATCTAGGCTGACTCCCAGTAATTTTGGACATTCATTATATTTAATATTTGTGTTATTAATGACTAGTTTTTGAATGAACCCCACATGGTTGTTTTTCCTGGTAAAGAAAGCGCTCTCTGTTTTTTCAGCTGAGATTTTTAGGAACCATTTTTCACACCATTTTGCCACTTTTTCGGCGGTTTGTGTTGGCTCTCTCGGGGTTTTCATCTGATGTAAAGAAAGTGACATCATCAGCAAATATGATATGATGGCTATCTGGGTGAGTGTTGTCCGCGATGTCATGGATTGCGATGTTAAACAGAGTCGTGCTGATGACAGAGCCTTTGCACAATGCCATTTTCCACTGTTGCACTCCCAGAACCTTGACCATTAACTATGGTTCTTATTTGCTGGTTCTCTAGGAAATTTGCCAGATATTTGAGGAGTTTACCTTTTATACCCAGTTCATGCATTTTAGTAAAATGGTTTTATGAGGTATCTTGTCAAATGCAGCCTCAGAATCGATCAGGATGGTAATGGTTGATTTCTGATTTTGGAACCCCTCATAGATTTTGTCTGTGAAGTAGAGTAGCACATCATTTGTGCTCCTCTGTTTCCGGAACCCAAACTGGCAGTTACTTACGCTGTTTGAAGTTTCAAGTTTCCATATTAGGCGTGAGTTCACTAGTCCTTCTAGAAGCTTCCCCAAGCAGGATGTTAAAGCTATCGGGCGGTATGGGTTAATCTCCGTCAAATCTTTATTTGGCTTTGGAATAGGGGTAATCTGTGCTGCTTTCCATGACTGTGGAATGGTACCGGTTTTCCAGATTGTATTAAAGAGTTGCAGGATTTGTTCCAAGAATTCTGGTGCACAGTGTTTTAACATTTTGTTATGAATGTTATTGGCACCTGGTGCTGTGCTGTGCAGGCTAGAGATCTCCATTTTTAATTCTGCCATTGTAAAGGGTGAATTTGCCTCATCGTCATCAAAGAATGCCAATCCGAACCTAGCCAATAATCCCATTTCCTCGTGAGTGAGTAGTTTCGGCCATGAAACTTTCTTTCCAGCTCTGCACTTGTAGTGATCATTGAATGCTTCTGCCTTTTCTGAATCCTCTTGCAGCCAAACACCTCTTCCATTTTTTACTTGATTTATCTTTTTCCCTGCTTTCCCATCAATAGATCTAAATCTTTTCCAGATTGTGCTGCTTGGAATATTTGCATTCATAGAACCCACAAAAGCTCGCCACGATGTCCGTTTTGCTGCCAATATGGCCTTATGAAGGGTGGCATTATTCCACTTGTACTGTTTTCGATATTCACTAGAACACTTTGCTTTCCATTTTTTCCTTTTTTTAGACCGTTCCTTTCTCAGTGCTTTTATCTCCTCATTGCACCAGCTATTCATGTGGTTTTGATCGTGGGGATGCTTGTTCTTTGGAATCGCCTTTTCAGCTGCTTCAAGTAGTGCTTTTCCAATCTCATCCACCGTGCACTTCCCACCTTTAGCCACCTTTGTTAGAGCTGTAAAGACTGCCCAGTCAGCTTTTTTGATGTTGAATATGTTATGTACTGAGTGTGGGTTCTGCACCAGCACCCTTGAGAGGGTGATTTGGAAGAATATAGGAAAACGGTCACTTCCCAGATCGTCGCCAACTTGCCAGTTGTTTACAAATTTCTGCAGGTTGTGGGATACCAAGGCCAGGTCCAGAGTGCTTAAAGCCCCTGTGGCTGGGGACTGATATGCTGGTTTCTTGTTTTTGTTCAGGAGGATTATATTGTGCTTTTTATCCACTCAAATAGGCCTGGTCCATTCCGATTCTCCGGTCCATTGTTCCAGCTTCTGTGCTTACTATTAAAGTCACCAACAATCACATAATTCGTAGTGGATGGTATGATATGGTCAAGAAGCTCTCCATTAATACCTTGCGAAGGTATGTAGACATTTACCAAGGTAAAGGTTAGGTCTTTGTGGACTCTGATTTTCAGTTTCATGAGTTCCAGGTTTTGATCAAGTTCTGTGGAACAGTCCTCAACATGAAGCGATTCATGTACCAGAGAGAGCAATCCACCACCATAACTGTTCTCCCTTGGCAGGTTAAACATCTTGAAATTTTTGAATTTCAGCCTATGGGTTTTGCTTAGAGATGCTTCTTGAATACAAATTATTTTTTCGTTGCTCTCTAGTATAGTTCTTTTGAGATCTTATGCCTTTTTATTAAGCGATCTGGCATTCCAATGCATGATTACCACTGAGTTGCTCATGGTGTTAGTTTTTGCCTGAGGTGGACTTTTATTCTTTACCTCTCCGCACTTCTTGCGGTCTTTGTAAGACTTTCCCAATGAAATGTGTCCTTCCTTTTTGTTAGCGTTCCCCTTTATTTCATGTAGAAGATTTTTTGCATATGTTCTTGTGGGGCACCATAGTTCGATTCTCTTTAGTGTTGTGCCTATGCCACGCTCTCTCATTATGAGCGTTTTGTCAACATTAAGATTTTTCGTATAGATTTTATACATTGTCTTGTTTTCCAAAAAATAATCTTAACCCTCCGAATACCACGGTCCAGATGGAACATAGAATACCACGGGGGTCTTTGTGAGACCCCATTCTTAATTTTGGTTCTTGACGACGTTTTGTGTGTTGGGTGGTTGAACTCTTTCACTTCACACCTGTTGGTACTTAGGAAAAGGAAAATCATATTAGAAAATGATTAAAATTAATAATACTTGCACAGGAAGTATTTATTTGGAAAAAGTGACAATTATGAAGTGTAGTGTTTTTCAGCCAAAAAGTATCACCCTTTGAGACAAACATATCTCCAAAGTCTCCCACAGTTTATTCATCAAGTTCATCGCCTTGAATTTCATCATCTGCTTCATCAGCTATTTCAACAACGTCCTCAGCTGCAGAACATTCTGTAGTGTCTTGTACCTCATCGAGAAGGTCATTGGCTACAACTCTAGCCCTCTCCACACGAAGTTTGGTTCTTGAAGACACAAGACGATCCATTTCACAACACGTACACACTGAACTTAGAATCAAACTGAACTGGAAGGAAAGAGATAACTAAACAACGAGTAGGACAAAGGGCAATGAGTGAACAACAGTGAGTGAGGGCAAAGTTTATTACGAGTAGGTAGACCTAGCTACAACTCGATACTCCCAATTTCTAGGAACATCTTGTTTGCAAAAAGGGAAAAATGACTTTTTGGAACCGCAGCTGTGTTTACACTTCATGAACTGACTCGAGTGACGCAATATTACGAAACTACACAACAATTTCATTTTTAGAAAAAGGGTACACAGAATACCACGGGGGTCTCGCAAGGACCCCAGCCACATTTTTTAGGAAACACTACATGATTACAGTTGTGATATTGAAGTATTCAGCAGGAATGAAGATGAAAGTGGCAGTATATAGTTTAAAAAAAAGTCACAGAGCCACAATTAATTCCTTCCAGTTTTTCAATATATTTTCGTCGAAATTCCGTGAGACTGGGGTCATTAACGACCCCATGGTATTCGGAGGGTTAAGTCTGTCCGGGTGATCTCGTTTCTCCTTCCGTGAAATGCGTCGAGGGCCCTGAAAAGGGCTGTTAACAAATTTTTTTGATTGCAGCATACTAATGGCACTTTCTCGAGGAAAGCTACTGCTGGCGTTTAGTTCACTGCCAAGCAGCTATCCAGGGGCAGGGCGAGAACCAACCAGCTTCACCCCCTTGGGAGGGTTCAAATTCACTAAAACAAAGGAAAGCACGGATGAGCAAATTGAAATTATTAAACCAATGATATATGAGGAATTATTCATGCTGATTGAGTGCTTAAAAGTCAGACTGCTAATCAGGAAATCAGAACTACTATAAGGAAGTCTTGATGACTACTCTTTGTGAATGGATAAGAAGAAAAAGATCTGAAATGTGGAAAAGCAAATCGTGAATTCTTCACCAAGACAACATACAGTGAAGATGTTTTTGATGAAGCACAGGAGTACTATTGTTTTAACATCAACAGGACTCACCTGAGATAGTCCCATGAAACCTTTTGGTTTCCAAAGATCAAGTGTACTTTGTAAGCACAGTGATATAGTGAAGGCTTGAATAACAGAGCTCATGAAGAAGCTATAAGAAGATAACCTGCACCATTCCTTCTAACAGAGAAAATTTGAATGGAGTGGTGTATGGATCAGGGAGGGAAGTACATTGAAAAGATCGTATTTCCAGTGTGTAGTATTATTGAATAAACGTTTGTAAACATCAATCAGTTTATCTTATAACCATACCTTATGTTTGTATGTACATGTTTGTACCCCATTAATATCAGTTACGTTCAATAATACAGTTACCTCCAGTGTAGCCGTTTCACATAAAGTCTGCTCCATGATCTCTATTCTTTCTGTTGCTTATTTCATACTTCTTAGTATGTACAACCAGTCTCATAGGACACTGACGACACGATGCATCTCGTACAGTCCAGCAGCCATCACCAGCAAATTCTTTCTGTTGAGTATATTAATTTTTACTTTTTCAGGTGCAGTACTTCTGAATTTGTAAATCACAGAACTGCATAGAAATTTAAACTTTAAGTTTGTCATTGTGCAAATGAAACTATACTGTAAAGGATTCATGTTTACTCTTTTTATAATTTCAGATGATGTAGTGAAAGTTGCGCATAAGGAAAATTTGAAGAAAATCCATTCTTCACCTGGAAAGAATATTAGAAAGATTAAAGATGTACATGTAACAGCTGAACAATATTCTGAAAACAAGCCAGATGAACATAAACCTTTCAATGAGAAGAAAGAAAATAAATATGAAGTGGACTTTGAAAAAAAAGATTTAATAAATATTACACTTTCAGAATGTATAGACAGTTTTGAAGAGAATCATGATAAAATTACAGTGCATTCTGACCATGACTATACAAAGTCATGCAGCCAGGAACCTGATGAAAATTTTTATCAGAAGATTGGTAAAGCTTCCGTGAAACATGAGCTGCAAGAACAAGTCATAATACCAAACATTGACAACTATTTAGCCAATACTAAAAGTCTAGAAACAGTTGTGGAAATTACAACCCCTGCTCAGTACCTTGTTTCTGATTCACATTTTGAAATTGTAAGTTTCAAGTCAAAGGTAATTAAGATTTAAAATCTTTCATAAATTGTTACGGGGCTCCTGTTGTCTCTTTTTTTAAAATGTCAAGAAGACTTGAAATTTTGTAAGGTGTGTGTGTGTGTGTGTGTGTGTGTGTGTGTGTGTGTGTGTGTGTGTGTGTGTGTGTGTGTGTGTGTGTGTGTGTGTGTGTGTGTGTGTGTGTGTGTGTGTGTGTGTGTGTGTGTGTGTGCAGATTTTAACATGTTAACTGGGCGACATAAATGTCCCCCAGTGATGGGCTGAGGTGCCGGGCGGGCGGGCGGGGCGCCGGCAGCGGCAGTACTACTAGGTGTCTCTAGCTGCTAACAGTCATAGACTACTAGCCGTAGCAGGAGTTCAAGAGTGGGGGTGCCAAATTACGTCTAAAATACTTTGCTATGAGGTATAAATATATAATTGGCATAACTTGACATTGAAATTTGTAAAATAATATTTGAGGGATAATTTGGTCAATATTTTTAATATAACATTAGTTTGGACATTTTCAAGTCCCCAAACAATAGACTCGTCCGTATCTGTTCGTCCCCGCCTCCCTCCACCGCTGCCATCCACCAGGCATCAGTCACCGCGGACTGCGCTGTCAAGTGTCACGTATAATTTATGCAAATTAAATTGTTAGTGGGTTTTGGTGCTTAAGCCTTTCGTCCGGTTGTACGAGTGTAATGTTTTGTGTATAGTGCATAAAATTTACTAATACGATATGTCTGAGAAAAAGAAACCTTTGGGTTCGTTTTATAGAAAAAGAAGAGCCGAGGCTCTTAAGGAGAAAGAAAAACAAGCTAAATTAATGAAAAGGTTTGTTACACTACCATCTATTTCTCCCTCGTCATCACGACCTCAGGTAAACTGCAGTGATCAGCCAACAGAAACAGAACAAGAGGATGAAGCTGCCAAATTTGATACTTGTATGGTAAGTTGTTTTATTTTTCAATTAGATTAAATATTAACTCTTTTGGGTCATTATAATTACTATTCCAATTCTCCTGTTGATGTTTTTCTAGCTTCATCAAGTCCTTAAATAGAAATCAGTTCTTTTTAGTAGACGTAATAATTTGGTGAAAAAAATCACCGCAGCTAACACGGAGAAAAATAATCCTGTACCCTCTACTAAACTGAGTCGAGTTGAGTGATATCGTTGAGTCCCCTGCACTCGAGAGTTGAGTTCTCACAACTCGGTTTCTTTCCAGTTACGTCACGTTGTGTAAACTCGGAAAGTCTACACTCAGAGAAATTTTGAAATGCATTACCTCGATGTTTTAGATAAAATTTACCTCTACGATTCCACAGAGTTAAAGATTTACTAATTTGGAATAACAATAAGCCTAAATTAGAGTTGCGGCAGTTCGCTTTGTTATGGAGTTGCGTTGACTCGAGTTTAGGAGTGTAGCACCTCTAAAACTCGAGTCCCCCGACCTCGATTGTTTTGAAAGCGGGCATCTCTAAATTCGAGGAACGGATATTCGAAAAATAGAGGACGACAAAAACACACGATTTCAATATTAATAATTATTATAAAAAATACATGCTACTCGAAAATATGTCTTATTACATTATGTAATGTAATTAATTAACTAAACAAACTATTAAATTTTTTATAATACTGAAACATAAAAAAAATTAATTTGTAACTTATTGTTTAACATAAATACAGTATATTATTTTTATTTGTCCAAATGTCGAGATTAAAACTCCATAAAAAATATAGTTTTTTAATTATTTATTGTTGCAAATAATTGTTTTTTAATGTAAATAATTAAAACATACAAAATTTCACCCAAATCTAATGAAATTTACTCAAGTTATTGTGTCCCATAGAAATAAATTTTTTTAAAAATTTTGGTTTTAATTATTAAAAAATTATAAAATTTTTAAATTATTTACACGTTTACAATTATACACAATTTTTTTTTACAGGGCATGATTTTTTTTTTGTTTTACTAATTGTATTTTGGGCTTTGCAGGCTAAAACTTCTGGCGTGAACATATCAAAAACAATCATAGATTTCTTCAATTTTGGGTCCAACAAACGCCAGCATGAAGTCCAGGATCTAGCTCAAAGTGAAACACATCAAACTGAAAATACACAGGAAAATGTAACAGCTACCAGACCAACATTATCCTCTCATTCCTCTAGAGAATGTAATAATTTATCCAAAACTTTTCCCGCTCACGATTCTGCCTCAGAGTCTAAAGACGCTACTGGTGAATGGTATAAGGGGACAAAATTAGAGTCATCCTGGATACTTAATACTTACCCATGCCTTGAAAAAGTAAAACTGGGAAAACGGAGTGGGATGAAATGTACAACCTGCTTTAAGCAAATACAAGAAGCAAAAAAATTTTCAAAGAATGGTAGTGTTCCAATAGCTGACGGAGTTCGAATGGACGGACACAGGAAACTTGAAAGGATAGTCGATCATTTAAATTCAGAATCTCATATTGCGGCAGAACAATTGGAACAAATGCAGCAGAAATTGATGTTACAGTCTGAAAAGCACCCGTGGGTAAAAAGTTTAAAATCTCAAAATGCAGAAAAAATTAAAATATTGATTGAGATGGCTGTCGATGTGTATAATGATAGTCGTCAGCTAACCCTTAGTGCCAATTCTTGGCCGTCAAGATCTCTAGCAAAAATGCACACTGACATTCAGATAGCGTCTTATAAAGACAATGGACTGGATGCACAGTTTGTTAAACTGAATCCTTCCCCTGAACTTCTGCAGTATAGAAATCCTGTAATCTACAGGGAAATGCTAGACGTTGTCAGTAGTTTGACGATGGAAAAAGTCATAAAAGGGCTAGAAAAAGCTGACTGTTTCGCAATTCAGATATATGGATCATGTGATAAATATGGTGTTGATAATAAGTTTGTAACCGCCCGATTTATTTCTGAAGACAAAGAGATGAGGTCGATATTTCTAGGTGAGAGTAAATCCGTCAAACGAGGAGCAGAAGGCCTTCTTGATGCTGTTAAAATTTTGTTTGAAGATCTGGAAATTGAGAGTTTGGCAAAAGAAAAACTAACGAGCTTGACAACGGATGGCGAAAATACTAACACAGGTAAGAACAGTGGTCTGTGGGTCAGAATGAAGAACTATCTGGAAAGAAATATTTTATGCATCTGGTGCATTGCCCACAGATCTGACCTCATACTTTCTGATCTTGAGTTAAGTATAATGGAAGTTAAACACTGGAAAGCGAACTTGAACGCCGTGGCTACGTTTTACAGAGGGTCATCTGTAAGATTCAATGAACTTGAACAAATAGCCAAAGCTGAGAATCTTAAGGTTTACAAATTCCCAGCTTACTTCGAAGTTAGATTCGTAGAACATCTAATTAATTTAACAAAAGCAGTGTGGAATAATCTTCTGTGTATAGAAAAGCACTGGAAGTCAATAGTTGATAACCCTGATTCATCAAAAGTCGAAAAAGCCACTGCAAGAGGATTTATGCGACTGTGGCAAAAAGAGGGTGACCAGCAACTCTTAACAAGCCTCATGCTCGATATCTTGAGGCAAATTGAAAGGCTACAGAAAGAGAGTCAACGATCAATGGTAACTCTGCCTGATATTGAAACCACAAAAGAAATTATTGTCACTTCACTCTCGCTGATGGAAAGTCAACCTTATCCGGGAGGATATGAAGAACAACTGTTGGAAAAGAATGCAGTCAAAAATGGAAATGATGATAAACCTGATGTACAGTTTTGCAAAAGAAGAGTAGTTAACTCTTTAGTATCCACATCCACGAGAAGATGTTGGTCTGCAGTGAGGAAGGAAATAGTTCTCAGCTGTAAGGAGTTCCTCACTGTCAGACTTGCTGACGACCAGCATAACATCCTGAACACAATGAACAAGTTTCTCAGTGCAAGAACTGCACCAGATATGATCAATGCAGTACGAAGTGAAGTCAAAGACATGTTTGGTGATGACGCCGTTTCGCCGTTTACTGACGATGTAATCTGCTTATTCTGCAGTGAAAAATTACCTGCACCCCTGGAAATGGGTGATGCGTCAGCCAAATTGTACCATTACTTCAAAGTGTCTAAGACCCACTCAGTGTTTTCCAAGCTGGTCCAGACATATTGCAACGTGACAATTTGGCAAATTTAATTTAATTTAAATTTGTGAAGTCCTTCGATCTTGGAGCACCAAATTTAAACAACGTTACATATACATAAATAGGTGTGAACGGTCTCACGTTCAAGATTGACAAATTCTTTAAACATATAACATTTAAATTGGGTGTCAGGTGTATCTGCAATAAGAACTCTACGGAACTTGAAACTGTAATTAAAATTTTATTTTATACTATAAAAAAATATGTGCACATGGCACTGACTTCGATTTTAAAACATTAGTTATTATTTGTTATTATGCCGTAAGGCTTAAGATATATACATCCTTACTAACTAAACATTCTATGCTACTAAATAGTATATAAAAGAAAAATCTCATTTTTAGACTACTCAGTCTATTAATATGTTTCAAAATCAATTTTTAAATCTTTTTTCTATATATGGTACGTACTCAAAAGATTAATAGTTATTACTTCTCAGTACTGTTTTCTCACATACTAATTGTTTTTATTTATATTCTTTGTAATCATTTTATATCATATTAATTTGATACTTGTTACGTTACTCGTATTTCTAAAACATCTATGATTTTTAACTCTACTATACAAGAAATATTACTCTTATTTTTAAATAAAATATTAATGTCTTTAACTGTCTTTGTATACTGTGTATGATTAAGATATGAATAAGTTGTCTATCACCTTATTGTCGTCAATCATACTCGATCATTTTTGTTCCATCGGTGTTCATCTTCGTCTCGCCTCCAGCGTCGGCTGTCTCTCTCTTCTCCTCTTGTCCAGCGTCGGCTGTCTCTCACTCTCTCGTCCTCTCCTCTTGTCCAGCGTCGTATCGCTATAGAACTTCTTCTCTTGTCCAGCGTCGTATCGCTATGGAACTTCTTCAGTAGTGCTGTTATTAATTACAATGTTTGTCTTATAGCTTGGTTACGTATTTGTACATAACTGGCAATTTAAACTGTTTATAAAAATATTAATAAATATGCCGTGCTGACGGGCATAAGCTCCCGCTGCATCGTGGATGATTCAAGAAAGAGAACCACTGAAGCTTGCGTGTCCTATTTATACCCATGTCTTGGTCGACACCCTTCAGTGATACAAAATCGACATGTTAGAAACTGTCTTTGGCGTCAGTTCCCCCACTCTTTGTCAAATTCACTATTTTTTATATTTCTGCGAATTGCAGAGTCCTGTAAGTATTTTTTTATACTTATCTTATAACTAATTTTACAACACATGTTCATTGTAATTTTGGACATTGCAACTTAACCCTTTTGATTTGTACACAGTTATTTCACTATTGCACTTGTACGGCGTGTCACTTTTGCGTGGTTTTCGCACACAGTATTTATTAAATTTATTTACATTTTATGGTGCTTTTGGATTTTAATTCTTAATTCTAGTTTATGAATAATTACGGAAAAACAGTCATTGTGCAATTATTCATACTGGGGTGTCAAACTTGCCTGCAGAGACCTGCGTTCACACACACTAGCAAAATAGTGGTGTACACACTTTCAGTTACATTTGTGTGTGTGTGCACGTTGATTCAGGTCGAAACACCTGTTCATATTTTTGTCTGAGTCAAGCTTGCAATCCATAACATGCTTATTTCTAATATATTATTAATTATTTACAGTTTATTAAGTAAATTTAAATTTTTATATTTCATGCTCAGTACATCACTTATTTGTACTGTCGCATTATTCCTCTGCTTGGTAACAAAAAAAAATTTTAATAAATTTATTTATTATAAATTTTTTTTTTATCTATTTATTTATTATTATTATTTGCAAAAAAAATATAACAAATAGTAAAGAATAATATTCGTCATTTCACCCTTAATAGGAGTGTATATAAATGTCTTACCTCCCCTCTTTCGTACGCTCACTGCTCGCGACCTTGAATTAGGGTGGCTTTACAAACAGCTGATTTGACTGGTTTCAATTACCTCTGTTTTATGTGTAGAACTTCTTAAATGATGTTGCGTGGAATTTACCAATTTCTTTCTTCTGTATCACATCATATACAATGAAAGTGTTCTGTCCCACTCGCTGTCTTAACGTATACGGTCCATTATAAAGTCTGAAGAATTTCTTCGCCGTATTATCACTCCTTTTTCCCACTGGATTTGCTTTGAGTAGTATACTTTCTCCCACGTTGAATTGTTGTAACTTGTGAGTTAGATTAAATCTCTCTATTCTCTTGTTACCTCTCTCTCTTATTCGTTGCTTTGCGTATTCAATTTTCACTTATTGGTACAGGTACATTTTGGTTATTAGGTTTGTTTAGATATTTAGTCCAAAATCTGGTTGGCTTCTTATCTTCTTCTAATTCCATTGGAGTGTATCCTGTTGCTTCACTATAATTTTCGTTAATGGCTTTTTCAATAAATGGTAAATATTCTGCCCATTTATTGTGTTGATTATGGCAATATATTCGTAAATATTTACCTAATTCTTTGTTAACTCTCTCAGCAAGGTTTCCTTGAGGATGTCTTATGGATGTGAGTACTGGTTGTATTCCATTTTCCCTTAACGTCCTCTCCCATTTTTCACTTTGGAATTGCACACCTTGATCACTGAGTATCTTCTTCATTTTTCCATATAACGGAATATATTTTTGCAGTAGTATCTTTAGAACAACTTTGGTTGTGGGTCGCATAATTGGGTACAGTCGGACTGCCTTGGAAAACACATCGATACATACCAATATGTGCTTCACACCTCGACTTGATCGTGGTAATGGTCCCAGAAAATCCACTGCAATTAGCTCTCCTTTGTTTTCCTTCTGTATACTCTGCATTCCTACATATGTGTGTAAATTCGGTCCTTAATTTTACATTAACTTACTCATACATTCTTACCTTCGCTTCTAAACTCCCTTAGCTCTTTTCTTAACATGACATTACTTTATCTAATACATTACTTAAACACTACATTAACATTCATTACCTTTTATTACCTTTCTTTAACATTACCTTTCTGATCGCTACAACTTTCTTGAAATACACTTCCGTAACAGAATACTTTTTTAGCTCGTAGTGTGTCGCATGGTCGGTTACAGAGGAACTGTCTTGGAAAACAACGATATTTTTCTCGAAGTCCTTAATCCTAAGTAGTCTCTGCCCTTATGACTTTTCACTCTCGCTTTCTTCTGTGTCCTTGTATCTTCGATAAGTGTTCGCTTGATCAGCCGTTCTAATAATTATGGCAATTATTGCCCATCTTAATCATTTCTTCATATTTATAACATATCAATAACATTCCTTACCATCAATAATACATTTCTTAATTAAACCTTTCAAATAACATTCCTTATAACATTTCTTAATTATACTCTCTTATATTCTTACACATATTATTTCTTATTATTAATAATTAATAGTTATTATTTTTCTCATTTAAAAATAATTATTTATTTTATTCGGGTATTGAGTTCAGTGTGTAGTTAGAACTGACACCCTTCATTATACAATTGCATTGTTGTACACAGGAAATTCATTGTGTTCACCCTCGTATAAACAACATCCGCGTTCCATTGTATTATCCCCTCGTTACCTTTCCGTGGCATTGCAGCGACGTTTGTGTTTATCGTAGAAGTCACCTGTTCATAGTGCAACGTTTTCATCTTGCCTCTCTTTCTCTCGTAACGGTCACATTCCATAATTCTCTCCGCGTAGCTGCTTTTGACGAACGCATTTTTTAGTAGTTAGTCTGCGTTTTACATATACCGTGAAACATTCTTTTGTGCGTCGTTTATGATAATACTCACCATAATTCTCATACTTGCAGATATAATTGTCGTTACTATAATTATCGTGCGTATATCTAACATCATATTTACCACAATTTTGCATAGTGTTTCATCTAGATAACTTACTACCACAGTTATAGTTACAGTGACACTTAGTGTGTGTGTTCTCGTCGTAAATATTGCGACTTAATTGTTTCACACGTATTGTTTTACTGTGAGTTTGCACAGCGAGTTGGATATTTCTATCAATAAGGTATGCCTGTCGATATCCTACGTTATATTCTTCCCTAGTGTTAAGTATTTCACTAGAATTATAATTATTAAATATTAACATTCCTTCAAGTTCTTTCTTGATTTTAATAGCTTGTTTATCAAGTGCTATCTTACCATTACTTTTGCGTGTTTTTATACGCGTATTATTGTCGATATCCGTAGGTACTAAGTGCGCAGTATTAATTACGATATCTTGTTCTACTTTTGCTACTACTCTTAGTATTGTATTATATTCTTTTACCTTTTCACCTAATAGTGACTTATCAGTTTTAAATTCTTCTATTTGTCTATCTAATCTAGCACATACATTTTGTCTTATTCCATATTCATCCATAAGGTTTCCCATCACCTTAATGATTGCCTCTATACTAATACTTCCTGATATTGCCATGTCGAAGTATTATTATTAAAATATTTATTTAATAGTAATTCTTTAAAAATTATTATTGATAACCGTTCCCTACTTATTTATTTATTTCTGTATTTTTATTAATAGTTATTATTAATACTCATTACAGTTACACCTGTTACATAGACAACAATATTATTTGTGGTGGGCGCCAGCTGTGTGATTACACAACAATTAACATTACATTCAGTTACTGTTTAATACAAATAATAATTACATATTATACATTTTTCATTTAACACTCTTTATATATTTTAGAGCAACTATTTAGCTACATAAAAATTTTAATAGTCAAATGATGGGTATCGGGTCATACATTCATGATCTACAATTTGTCACAAATTTTTTTTTACATAAATTTAGGCATGTCGGGCCCCACGTGCAGGGCGACATTTTATGCAACATTACATATATTTATGAATTTAAACAAATTTAAATGTATTTTAATTTGTATAGCCCCACGTTGGGCGCCGTTAATGCAACGTGACAATTTGGCAAATTTAATTTAATTTAAATTTGTGAAGTCCTTCGATCTTGGAGCACCAAATTTAAACAACGTTACATATACATACATAGGTGTGAACGGTCTCACGTTCAAGATTGACAAATTCTTTAAACATATAACATTTAAATTGGGTGTCAGGTGTATCTGCAATAAGAACTCTACGGAACTTGAAACGGTAATTAAAATTTATTTTATACTATAAAAAAATATGTGCACATGGCACTGACTTCGATTTTAAAACATTAGTTATTATTTGTTATTATGCCGTAAGGCTTAAGATATATACATCCTTACTAACTAAACATTCTATGCTACTAAATAGTATATAAAAGAAAAATCTCATTTTTAGACTACTCAGTCTATTAATATGTTTCAAAATCAATTTTTAAATCTTTTTTCTATATATGGTACGTACTCAAAAGATTAATAGTTATTACTTCTCAGTACTGTTTTCTCACATACTAATTGTTTTTATTTATATTCTTTGTAATCATTTTATATCATATTAATTTGATACTTGTTACGTTACTCGTATTTCTAAAACATCTATGATTTTTAACTCTACTATACAAGAAATATTACTCTTATTTTTAAATAAAATATTAATGTCTTTAACTGTCTTTGTATACTGTGTATGATTAAGATATGAATAAGTTGTCTATCACCTTATTGTCGTCAATCATACTCGATCATTTTTGTTCCATCGGTGTTCATCTTCGTCTCGCCTCCAGCGTCAGCTGTCTCTCTCTTCTCCTCTTGTCCAGCGTCGGCTGTCTCTCACTCTCTCGTCCTCTCCTCTTGTCCAGCATCGTATCGCTATAGAACTTCTTCTCTTGTCCAGCGTCGTATCGCTATGGAACTTCTTCAGTAGTGCTGTTATTAATTACAATGTTTGTCTTATAGCTTGGTTACGTATTTGTACATAACTGGCAATTTAAACTGTTTATAAAAATATTAATAAATATGCCGTGCTGACGGGCATAAGCTCCCGCTGCATCGTGGATGATTCAAGAAAGAGAACCACTGAAGCTTGCGTGTCCTATTTATACCCATGTCTTGGTCGACACCCTTCAGTGATACAAAATCGACATGTTAGAAACTGTCTTTGGCGTCAGTTCCCCCACTCTTTGTCAAATTCACTATTTTTTATATTTCTGCGAATTGCAGAGTCCTGTAAGTATTTTTTTATACTTATCTTATAACTAATTTTACAACACATGTTCATTGTAATTTTGGACATTGCAACTTAACCCTTTTGATTTGTACACAGTTATTTCACTATTGCACTTGTACGGCGTGTCACTTTTGCGTGGTTTTCGCACACAGTATTTATTAAATTTATTTACATTTTATGGTGCTTTTGGATTTTAATTCTTAATTCTAGTTTATGAATAATTACGGAAAAACAGTCATTGTGCAATTATTCATACTGGGGTGTCAAACTTGCCTGCAGAGACCTGCGTTCACACACACTAGCAAAATACTGGTGTACACACTTTCAGTTACATTTGTGTGTGTGTGCACGTTGATTCAGGTCGAAACACCTGTTCATATTTTTGTCTGAGTCAAGCTTGCAATCCATAACATGCTTATTTCTAATATATTATTAATTATTTACAGTTTATTAAGTAAATTTAAATTTTTATATTTCATGCTCAGTACATCACTTATTTGTACTGTCGCAATATATTTGCATGACGCCTCACAGTGCAGGACCAGAACGGGCAGTGTCTGTTCACACAACACTCAAGACTAACAAACAGTCCTCATATTCCAGAAAAGCTCTCAACTCTAGAATGTATATAGCTCTCAATGGCGTAGGGACTGCGCTGTTTGACCCAAGACCAGCAGTAGCAAAATTTTTAGAGGTCAAAGAAAGAAGAAGGAAACTTCCAGATGAAGAAATTTATCAAAACCAGAAATTTACAAAAACATTTTTTTCAAAAGACTCTAACGTATAAGGGTATAGTCTAACAATATTGTTCTGACCTCAGATGTTTTTTTTTAATAGCCTTTAGCCTTTTTGATGTAGTTACAGCAACATGAACCGTTTACGATTAAATTACTAATTTATTTTTACAAATAAACACTTAATTAACATTATTTGGTGAAATATTGGTATACCTTTAATAAAGGATGTCATATATTTAGGCTTACTTGAACATTACTTAATTTGTTTAATCTGTCAATTAGTACTGTTATATTGTATATTACAAGAAATTATTTTGCATTGCATTTATTCAATGAAATATTATTTAAGAGATAATTTACCTCTGACACTAATTAATAAAGCAGCCATACTTACTTTCAAATTTAGTTTTATTTCTTACCTATAAATTACTACTTTTAGTATTGTTTATTTTTCTTGTTATGTCGTAGTACAATACTACAACTGTACAAATGTATTGGTGACTGGTGAGGCATTTACCCTAAAGCAATGAACACTTTGGGAGAGGGGGGCACTCAGCGGGCATAGAAGGGGCGCCGGAGTATAGTGTCGCCCAGTGAAAATTCCTTAAAATATGCTGTGTGTGTGTGTGTGTGTGTGTGATAGGAACTTTGTGTAATATATGAAGTATACATATTAATAACTACAAGGCTCCCTACAAGTATTGTCTCTTGGATGAAGAGAGCAAAGGATGTGGTGGGTGAATATGAAAATTGTAAACGTATCACTAAATGTTATATTTAATATTTTTGTTTGATTTTTATAAACATTGCTTTTGGAAGTGTTTGAAATACAGTAGAAGCCCGATATAGCGCGGTCCGATATACCGCGGATTCGGATATAACACGGTGAAGAGTATGTCGCCCGTTATTAGCGAAAATTCTTACTTGTAGAGAGTGAGTAAATTATGAATTGTTTATCGTGACTTCCGTAGCCACATTGGAATGCGCTGCGTTTATTGTAAACAAAGGCTTGTTGTTGGAAACGGCGTTGTAAACAACAGCCAGAATTGCCAGTTCAAGTGTACCTGTAGACATAAACAATTGCCCCGTATTTACAGTCTCTACATTTCTAAGAATTCATGCCAAGGCAAGCAGCCAACTAAATCCCTTCTCTCCCTCATACTCTTATATTATAAGATCATACTCTGATATTATCTTATCAAAGTGTATAGTCTTTGTCATAAATTCGCATAGTGCAGAGTTTTGTAATGTCGCAGAAAAGAAAAGCATATTCTGTGAGTGATAAACTCAAAATAATTGATCGTGTGAAGAACGGAGAGTCAAAGGCAAGTTTATCACGTGAGTGGCATCCCAGAAGTAACAATTAGAGGGTGGATGAAGGAAGAAGATAAACTTAAAAGGTTTGTGAACACAGTTGAAAGTGAAGTGGGGTTGCAAAGAAAAAAGACTAAAGTAGGTAAGGATAGTGAACTAGATGAGTGTCTGTACAGGTGGTTTTTAATAAAACGAAGTGAAGGTGTGCCACTGTCAGGACCAGTTATTAGATCTCAAGCTGTGAAATTCCATAGTGATTTACATGGCAACAGTGACTTTAATGCATCTGATAGGTGGTTTTCGCGATGGAAATCTCTTCATGGTATAAGCCAGATAAGCATTGAAGGGGAAGCACGATCATGTGACAGTGAAGCTGCAGCACTTTTTCCTCAGGCATTAAACAAAGTAATGATCGATAACGATTTAAATGACCATCAAGTGTATAACTGTGATGAAACTGCTCTGTATTTTCGAATGCTTCCTACCAGAACTCTGGATGTGAATAATTCAATAAATAAATCTGGATTAAAAATAAATAAGGATAGAGTTACCCTCCTGTTTGCCACAAATAAATCAGGCAGCCACAAAGTTAAACCTCTCTGTATAGGGAAAAGCCAAAATCCTAGATGCTTTCAACATGTTAACATGACGTCATTACCCATCACATATCGTAATACAAAAAATGCTTGGATGACAAGTGATATTTTCGGTAAATGGTTCCATGAAGAATTTGTTCCATCTGTGAGAAGCCACCTGCGGTCACTCAACCTCGAAGAAAAAGCTGTACTGACCCTTGACCACTGTCCAGCACATCCACCTGCTGATATGCTACAGTCAAAAGATGGGAAAATCGGAGTCATGTTCTTGCCGAAAAACACTACAGCACTGATCCAGCCATTAGATCAAGGCATCATAAAAGCATTTAAAGCGCATTACCGCCGTGAACTTCTGAGTCCTATAGTGAATTCTGATGAGGAAATGGAAATTTACCTTAAGTCAATAAACCTGAAAACAGTTGCGTATTCAATAGGTCTTGCATGGGAAAGTATTAGTACGGCTACGATTCAGAATTGCTGGAAGAAATGTTCCTTTGAACAAAACATCGCCGATGAAAATTGCTCTGTTGCCGGATTCACTAATAGTGATGTACAGTCTGCGAGTAGTGCTCTGCATTGCAACTTCACTCTAGATGACTTGAATGACTGGGCAGAAGTTGACAACGGTGAGCCTGTTACAGAATGTATAGGAGATAAAGATATCATCGATGCAGTCCGAAATTCAAATTGCGAAGAAAAAGAAGACGATGACGATGATGGAAATGAAAATGGGGTGGAAGTGAAAGAAGTTATTCCAAATGTTAGTGAAGTGATAATACACATAAACAAAGTAATTTCGTGGATGGAGAGGCAAAGTGAATCTAATAATGTTCATCTGCTGCACCTCGCGTTTATAAAACAATACGCGGAAAAGAAACGCTGTGCATTATCCCGTCAAACAACAATTACGGACTTTTTTAAGACCAACAATTAGGCCTACAGTAGGTCGAGTGAGCAATGTATAAATAGTGTATTTTATATTCCATTGGATTAAAATATTGGATTAAAATACAGTTTTCTTATTTTTTATTTCTACATTTGGTGACGTAATTTACGTACAGTATATAGTAGTGCATTATGCTGTAGCCTTTTTCCCGGTCCTCCCTCTCCATCATTTGTCACTGTACAGGTCACCTTCCGATATACCGCGGTTACGCCTATAACGTGGGGGAAAGTATGTCACCCGACAACCGCGCTATATCGGGCTTCTACTGTATAGTGGAATGTTTTGTTAAAAATTTATTATTATTAAGTACACAACAAGGACTTTCTGTGGTTAATATCATTAATACTGCTTTTGTTACTAAATTATAATTACTAGGCCATATATCTAGGGTAGTTAAAAAAATCTTTTTTTTTTTTTTTTTTTTAATGATTGGCTTAAATCATGTCTTTTTTAAAGTTAGAAATTGATAATATTGTCACAAGAGGCATTGTTTTCATCAGATCACTTAACAGTTTTGTTTCTACAAATACTTGGTTCATTCATTCTCCCTGAGATGTCCTGTGTGGAAGTGGTTTCATATATTCCAGGCACATAAAATTTTATACTACTGAAAATATAAGTCAAAAGTAAAGTTAGAATCATCTAAATAATTTGTAGGTATTCTTTAACAGTTTTTTCTACATGGTTTTTGTATAAAAGAATGATACTTTTTTGTATGACTATATATTTTGTAATCATCTAGCAAATAGATGATTCCAGTTCATTTTGTAATTTGTGAAAGCAAAACATTGATTATAAGAACAGCATAATTTCAAGCTTTCAGGCTGTTTGTAAGATTTCTTGTCAAAAAGCATTGTGCTGTCTCGACAGAAACTGTGTTTCATTACATCCTGAAATCTTACATCAACTACCATTGTAACAATAACTTTACAAACTATGGATTTATAAAAGAATTTATATTTTTTTATACTAGAGGTCTTATGATGTATTATATTTTTATAACTTATAATGTGTGATCCTTGATTTTTGGGTCACACAGCCAACCACATATGATGAAGACATTTTTTGAAGAAATTTGAAAAAATGTTCACAACTTCACATAAATCACTAAGTATAATTAACATGAAAATAAATTAGAAAATGTTGCATTTATTTTGAAACAAATAGACATTCTCCCTCAGATTGTCTTAGTATCAGATTTTAGTAAACTTTTAATCCAGTTAAGGTTTGAAATGGTGTAAACAACCTTGTTTTTTAAATGACTACATTGCAGTTGATTGCTATCATAACCAATGTAATTCCATGTATATGTTTTAAAATTAATTAAAGAACAATGCCAACATAAAATTGAGCTTTAAACGTGTTATATTTTGCTAGTAAGAAGTAGCAGGTTTTATAGAAAAAAAAATATGAGATTGGGGCTGTTGATATGATAGAGACTTTTTCGTTTACCTATTCATGTTATCCTCTGTAATGGAGTTTCTGAGAAATGACCAGTTAAGTCATGTTCAGCTTGTTAATTAGAAAAACTTACAACTACATTGCATTGACAAAACAAATAAAATCTTGAAAACATCAGTGAATGGCTCTTACAATAAACTCTGTATGTCTGCCTAGCATAAGAAACTTAACATGTCCCCACATGTTACATGTTGCAACTTAGCTATTCCCATCCACACACGACCACAGTGACTTGCATACTAAATGCAAGTTGCCATGGCAATCACAAGTCCCTTTGATAATCAGAATCTCTCCCTTTGATATGTACATATTTTTTTGTCTCTGCTGATTGCCATGACCCTAGGGTTTTTTGCTTAGTATTTTCAAATGTCTACAAATGTTAATATATTTATTAAGACATATTTAGTACTTCAATAGAATACATGTTTAAATTAATGTTATTATGGCAGTGATATTTTATTTTAATTTAGTACAGCCTGCTACTCCCACCAGTGAACTTCACTATATACTGTATTAATCAATAATCTTCCATTAAGAATTAAGCAAATAGGTATAGTAGTTTTTATATAGCAGCTTTTGTATCCATTTTTATAGATGCCAGCTGCTGGAAAAGAAATTATTGTGGAGACTGAAACATTGCCTGCTGGATCTAAGGTTACTACATATAAGCCTCGCCTTAATCATACTAAAACAATTAAATCAGGTAAACTGCCATAAATACTTTTAGTATTACCTGCAGGTTGTTATAAAAGATTATAATAGTTTCTACTTTTGAGGATACATTATCGTCTACCAAAATCTTACTTTGTTGTTTTGATTATGTGTATTGGTTACATCTCTCTTTGTGTTTTCAATAATAAAACATCTTCAAGGCAATTAAGACAGAGTAGATTTTAACCGTTCTGAGTATGATTTTATAGATTTGTATGTGTAGCGTAGTTTATTTGCTGTTAGGTAGTTCCTAGGTAGATTCCAGGAACTATTCAGTAGGAACTATCTTCATGAATGTTAGTAGATAATATAGTTACAATTCCTGTACTTAACAGTCTTGCACAAGGTATCTGTATTTTAATATGGTATAAAACTATGTGTATGTGTAAGAATATAAAATTGCTAAAACATACTCAGATATATGTTTATGTACTTAAATTATCTGCTTGTCTCATTGTCATGTATCATTTGGAATAAAACTGTGTCAGGAAACTTGAGGAAAAGTCCATACTTTGTACTTTGTAGGGCGCCTGATATATTGAACTACCCACCAAAAAACTTCCTCCTTAAACACAGTCCTTATTTATGGTAACCTCACAGATTATTGCTAGGCACTATTTCACTTACTTTAGGCTACTGGCCCCAGTGGAAGCTGTTACTTTTACATGATGGTTTCTTCAGAAATTACAAGTAGGCATCTCATTTAAGTGGCACTGGGTGTGCTAGAGACTCTAGCCTTTCAACACACTGGACCTCCTTAATCACAGTTGCAGCAAATTCACATACTGCATTCTGTACACCTTCATGTAGCAGTGTACATCTCACAACATGCTTTAGCAACATTGGTTGCTATGGCAATAAATACTATCTGAATTCTTGCTCATAGCCCCATTGAAGTGGAGCAACTGAAGAATTTGTGCTTCACATCCTCAGTCACATCTTGACAGTGTAAGTAAATTGTATCCTGCTCATATCTGAATTTTACTAAATCAGCTCAGAAACAACCATGGCTATCAACAAAAGCTGTGTTAGGTAAAAGTTAATCTCCCTGTGAAAAATAGTAGTTTCCCCATATTTCTCTACAAGGGTAGGGTGAAAATTTTCGGGCCTAAGTAAGAAAACAATACTTTTTGGACTAATTTGCATTTATTTCTCAACATAGTCTCCATTTAGCTTTATATACGTTTCCAATGATGTTTTAAAGTGGTTATGATAAGCCTGTTTGTTGATGTCCTCAAAGTAGCCATTTACAACATCGCTGACTTGATTGTCGTCAGTAAATCTTTTCCACTGAGCCATCGTTTGAAGTTAGGAAAGAAGTAGGTCACTTGGGGCTAAATAGGGCGATTATGATGGGTAGGAAGCAATTTGAACTTAAATTCTTTGTTTTTAGCCATCGCAACAATTGACGTGTGAGATGGTGCATTGTCTTGCTGGAACAGCACTATCTTTTTCGCTAAATGTGGCCATTTTTTATAGTTGTAATTCTTTAAATGGTGCAGAGGTTTGCATAGTACTCACCACTACTTGTTTTCCCCTTTTGAAGGTAGTCAGTGAATATCACCTACATGCGTCCCAAAAAACAGTCCCCTTACCAGCAGAAGGATTTACCTTTGCCTTCTTTGGAGTTTGTTCGCCTTTCGAGGGTTTGTTTTGACTATTTTGTTGTGATGGTCCCAAGTCTCATTAACGATTATAAATTGATGCAAATATTTGATTGGATTGCACATAGAGAAAACCAAACAATCGGTTGAAACATCCTTGCGACGCTGTTTTTTGGTCAAGTGTGAGCAAATTTAGCACTCATCTAGCGCACAGGTTTGTCACACACAGACGTTCGTATAAGATATTCCGCACACATTCCATTGATATACCAACAGTACCTGCTACCTCACTCACTTCATTCTACAGTCGCCAAAATGATTTTGTGGACTTTTTCTATTTTTTCTGGTGTAGTCAGTTCAATAGGACGTCCAATACATGGATTGTCAGTTGCGCTTGTCCAACTCATTTTAAATTCAGCAACCGAACGCTTAACGGGGGAGACGGGAGATGGGGGCACAAATGTTGTTCGGGCCCAGGGCGCACTGCATACCAAACGCGGCCCTGGCTTAACCTTTGTATTAGGTGGAGAAGAGTCCCCCAACGTTGAATCAAGCTCATTTACTATATCGGCTGCAGTGAAGCCTTTCAAAAAGAAAAGTGTTTAGTGACGCCACGAATTTCCAAACTGGCCACTGTTAAAACAATGCTTGAGGTGTTTATTGTGATGTATTGTCAAACTAATACTAAACAACTCATTGGCTTAAAATATCTAAATTCAGCCTACAAAGGATGAAATCATACAACACAAAAGTAATGAGCTTAGTAGTACTGCGTCTATATCAGGCCCAGAACTTTTCACCCTACCCTTCTATATTTGGTATAAGGCAATGGGCCTAACCTAATTCAGATTGTTTCAGTCTGTTTGGCACAGTTCAAAGATCTGCTTCCTCTCCAGAAGAAACATGGCACTACTAGAATTTGTATTGTTGAGTGCTGCTTATGCATCCTTTCCTATTCTGTCACTAAGGTGTTAACAAGCAGCATTTTCCTGCAGTAACGTATAATGCAAAATGAAACAGTCATTCTTAGAGCATTAAATTGTTATACACCAGACATCTTCTTTCCATGTGCATCATCCTTCAGTGCATCTGACCAGATTGTCACACCACACAGCAATGCAAATGATACTGTGCAAGTATCAGTTTCCTGTTTTGTTTAGCTCTGCTAGTGGTGTAGCAGCAGCTGCAGTCTTATTCGTAATGTGTTCAGTGTGACTCTTAAAAGTCACTCTAGAGTCAGTCATCACCCCAAGATAATGGATATGGTGCTTAGACGTAATTGAGTAATTGACAACTTCAGATGTAACAGTCTCTTCTTCTTCCTACCAGTTATTGGATATCCCCCTGTTTTGTTTTTAGCCAATACTATTTCAGCTGATCTCACCCACTGACGTATGGTATTTGTAGCTTCACCAAAAAGATTGGTAATGTCTTTTAAATATTTTGCAAAAATTATTACAGCTTCACCAAACAAATGCTACTACTGTGACATCTTTGGAAACAATCAGCCTCAGTAAGCCACGATACATGATGTTCTACAACAACGGACCAAGTACTGAGCCCTGTGGGACACCTCTAGTGACTTTTAAGTAACTTAAGGCCATCATTTGAATTGTATGTGAGAACTTGTGGCTGACTGCAGCATGCTCAGACCATTGATTGCTTCCCAAAATGCAGCCTCATCTGGCCTAGTTGAAGACATTCCAAATCGAATATCCAGCATCATGACAACACGGTACTCTTCATACCTCTTTTTTCCTTTTATCTGATATTGCCTCTGTAGCAATGTTCACCATATCCACTGCATCATGTGTTGGAAAAATCCTTTCTGAAGCTAAACTGATGATCCATGATTCAGTAGACTAGTGTGTGTGTGTGTGTGTGTGTGTGTGTGTGTGTGTGTGTGTGTGTGTGTGTGTGTGTGTGTGTGTGTGTGTGTGTGTGTGTGTGTGTGTGTGTGTGTGTGTGTGTGTGTGTGTGTGTGTGTGTGTGTGTGTGTTTAAATGACCATATGTGGTTATATGTACTGCTAATAATTATTCATTTATATTTAAGTAAGTCTGTTGAATTATGATTGTTTCTGTACTGGTGAAACATTCTAATTGCTGATAATGTCTTAATTGGTGGTAGTATAGTATTGGCAGTGTGCGTTCGTAAATATGAGATTGGGAAGAAATATGAGATAGCAAAGAAATATTAAACTATATAAATGGGAAGGCAGAATTATGTTAATTATACAAAAAAACTTAATCCATTACTCTCAGTCCAAAACCAATAATCCTATCTTTAAAAAATAAATTTTAAGTTATAACAGTTTTTCACTGCAACAATAACCTGGAACACAACTAAAAACTAAAAATAATCCTAATCATTAATCAACTTCTGAAGCCTGTAACCAGCATTAGCTATGTGGGGAGGGGGTAGAAATGTTTAAATATTTTTAGTTGTTATACACACACACACACACACACACACACTTCAGTTTGTAATTCTTCTCTTATAATAGAAATAAATACACAGCTTGTATTCGTTTCTTAAGATATTTATTGTATTAAATTATTTACTGTCAATCACAATACCATGTATGATAAGAAATTAACAAGAATTTTTTTTTTTTTTTATAACATTATTTATTCTTCAAAATTCATATTGTCCCTTTCAAAGTAGTCCTCATCAGATGCAATACACTTATGCCACTGTTCTTTCGAGTACATGAAACATTTGTGGAATTCTCATTCTGTTATAACCTTTAGTTAACTCAATGATCTTGCCTGTAACTCCTCTATGGTCCAAAATGTTCTTTCATTGTGCTCTTCATTTTTGGGAACACGAAAAAAGTCAGATATCTAATGAATAGGGAGCACGCCATTACAGTGGTATTATTCCCCCCCCCCAAAAAAAACATGAGAATTAATAGTGAAGTGTGAGCCGGTCCATTGTTATAATGCAAAATCCAATTTACCTACAGTTATAGTCTTTTTTACTTCCATGTTCCATAAGGAAATGGAAGTATGGTCATCCCGAAAAAATCGTGTTCGAGATAACGGCAGATTCTGATTGTACTACCATCAAAACATGAAAAAAAGTCATTTTTCAAAAAGTGTGTGTGTAGAATTTTTTCTATGGCAAACGATAACAGCCGCAAATTCAAACAGAATCAAAGGGAAAGGAGTAGCTTACCTGCATCGTTTTACGTTTTAACAAGAGTAAAGTGCTTAATTTTGATAAATAAAGTATCCTGTAAAGAAGGTCATAATAATCCACTGTAGAAAGGTAGATGAAATATCTATAAATGAAAAGGGTAGTAGAAGGGGGAAGGGGGTAATTTTTTTTATAAATTAAAATGGTAGTTGATGATGGAGGGGGTAAATTTTTAAAGTTTTATACGTATATTACGTTATTGACAACAGAGAAGTAGTTTCTATGGAAACATTTCATTTAACTTTAACAAAATTCTATATTTTTCATTTTAATTTAAATCATGTATGAGAGAAAATATATCGTTTGTGGCAGGCAAGCATATCTCAATTATGTAATGTTGTTTACGTTTTCATTTTATTTTCTTACGTTTGCACGCTTTTTAAATGGAAAGTCCCGAAACCCACACCAACACAACGCATGCAAGCCGAAAAAGTGTCCAGCGTGGATAGCGATTTGCTTCCTGTGGATCGCTGGGCAGTGTAACTGCACGTGTTTATAACCTAACCTTCCTCACCAAGTTTGAGGATAGTCTTCACCCACCTGACATGAGGGTACCATTTTAGCTGATACGTCATTTCTTCAGAATTCAAGCATCAACTTATTTAATTAATATTTAAATGATTTTAAATATATATTTTAGGACATGGAAGTCATGTATGGTTCTCCATACCGATTTTTTTTATTTATTGCCTTATGCAACCAAGATAATACTCTTTACTGACAGAATGGCCTGAAGGTAAAAATTCATAGTAAACTATTTGTAAAGTTACTTACCTTTATTTTCAAACTTACCCGCCGAAAATACCTACCTGGTCGATATTTTTATTAATTACCTTGTACTTCAACTGCTCATCTCATTGGGTCGCCAGCATATGTATAGTCATATGCAACTCCTTTCTCTCTGCCCTTAAAAGAAACGCTTGACTAATGTGTATTTTATTTCCCTGTATTCAGAAAACTCCAGCATCCGTTAAGCGAAAATCAGATGTCAGAAACAATTGAGGTGGCTGTGCAATAATTTATTTCTAACACGTGGTCATTGTGAAATACTTGATATTTATTTGCATTTAGTAAATTCTAAGGTTTTTACCCTCTTCATTATTTGATTAACAGATCAACACTGATCCTGCATACTTATTTTTTCATTATTTAACTAAGGAAAAGCCAAACAGTACTCCGTTTTGCACACACTAATTCATTCTATTTACCCCCCACCCCCCGTTACTTTTGAGATCTCGTTATTTGACTGGTTTGAATTTCTATTGAGCATATCGTCATGACTGGTAGTGTAGGGAAGGGTTATTCATCATGAGGCACTATTGCTCGTTCCACTGATTTCTTCTATAATATTCACAAACACTGTTTAAACTGTTAGTTACTTGTGATGATTGAATTGCACACTTGAAGAAAGTTAATTACTGCTGTTTTATATACTTTTCACTGGTTAATCGCCAAAATTGAAATTGGTCCGCGGACTTTGTTAAAACACACCCGGCCGGTTTAAGATGTTGTTCGAAACAGGGCGATTTCGTTCTCGGAGCGGCCAATATATTCGTGGGTCACATGGTACACTGTGATGATGATGGTGGTGGTGGTGATGATGATGATGATGATGATGATGATGATGATGATGATGATGGTGGTGGTGGTGGTGGTGGTGGTGGTGGTGGTGGTGACAGTTTACCAATTAAACATTACGGCTTTACAGCAGTTACAATTGAAACTGCATCTCTAGGAACAGCCTAATTGGATATCGTAAGGAGTTACTGAAGTAAATCTGGAAAAAGTAAAATACTTTTATAAACTTTTCGTTTGTTTAACAGCTGAAGTCAAAAATTGTAATTCATTAAACCTTTTCTACATACTTTAAGAAAGTTTTGAGCCAGTTATTAATCATAAAGCTGTAGACTACAATCTGAAGTAAAGTAAGACGATTTATTTTCCAAACTTTGTAGGCAGTGGGGAGATGAACAAAATTTAGAAAATGAAAAATTTATTGAATCACTGTGGAATGTAAGAACATGGAGACCCCGTACAGAATACTAAATCATTATTTCAAAGATAGTCCTAGCACGTATTGAAAGGGCGTGAATTGCCATTGCATATGATTGCCACATATGCACGCACGCACACGAACTCAAGCAATGTCTTTCCCTCTTTCCCCTCCTTATCTATTTACCCAAAAATCTGTCTATCTGACTATCTATCAGATATTTACTTTTCTATCCATTCCTCCCTTATGAAATCACAATCCTGTGAAAACTCTATCAGCTGGTAGGTAGAACTAACTAACCCTAACTAATTAACTAACTAACGGTTCCTTCTAACTAATCCTATACCAAACAGTGACTTTGTCTATAAATTATTATGAGATAACATTACAAAAACTGTCAAGAAATTAAGTTTTTAACATTTTTAGATTTAAGATATTTTTTTTAATTTCCGTAAATAGTATTATACACAACGTATTGATAAATTCTTTTTTAAAATAAAATGTTGTGTCTAGCGTTTAACTTGAATACTGAAAACATAGATAGTGTTACGCCATTACAGAACGTTTTACGTGTTTCTCGGCTATCCCGGCTGTAATGTTCTATGCGTACGTGACACTTAACATGCGAGGCAGTGTTACGTAATACGGAACATTCTCGTACATTCGATAGTGTTGTTCGACAAGCATCTCAACTAGCCCAACGGTGCGTGTTTATGCCAAGCCCGTGCTTGAAGTATCCTCTAGAATTTTCAAGAGCTTGTTAAGGACGCATATTATGGAACCCTGCAGACTATAAACAGCCGTCACCTGCCGCTTAGTTCAGTTTACGTCGGGCGATTGTACAGTGAGTTTAAGTAGCGACTTATTCAAGTGTGGTTTGGAGTATTGTGGCGAAGTGTTATTGTGTTATAATTGTGCGGGACTCTGTTAGTTGACATTATTATTGCGTGTAGACAAATCTGACTGAAATTATTGTACGAGTTGGTTACGAATTATTAATTGTGATAACTAAAGCTGGATATTAGTGATTTGCTCGGTGTCGGTGTCTTGTGTTTTGTTTTGCACTGTACCATACGAAGACCAAGAATACCGTCGTAACACTATCTAATGAAAATGTACGTACAACTTCGTAAAGTTATAAAAGTGGCATAAGCGCTAAACGCTGACGTAAACACGTAACCATAACAACGCTCATTTGCTTGCGTATCGCTGTGGACTGGCTGACATTTCTCCGTATTAAGTACTCCGTACATCATCATCATCACTGCTGCATACAACTGACATCACGTTGTTATGACAACAACTTTATGATTGGTTGCCGCAATTATTGTCTTAGGTCATGTGTCCGACTACTGTCAAAACCAAATTCTGTAAAATGCGTGAGTATCAATAACGTAGAAATATATACTTATGCCATATATTGGTTCCAATTACTCGTAATGTTACATCAATCACTATGTTACGAATATTTGTTTTCAGTGTAAAAAATGATTCTGGAATATTTAGTTTAAAAGTAAAATGTGGCAATTATTATATAATTTTAATATAACTATGTGTATTATTATATTATATATTTATGGTATTTATATTATATATTATAATTAATGTACGCAGTAAAACTGATTAATTTTTTTTTTTCAAATTATAAAATATCTAAATCAAATTTTGAAACTTAAAAAACCGGTACTGTACCTTTATGCGTACCCAAAGTCTTTTTTGATATTTCCATTATGCGATTTTCTAGCTTTGATATGTAGTGAATATCGCACATAATTTTATGTCAGTAAAAGAATTATACTAATTGTAATTTTGAATGTTGCAAAATAGTTGGCTGGCGATTGCAATTGGTTTTGTTTGTCATTTTTTTAAAGAAAAATGATTGCAGCACTAATATATGTCCGGCGCGTGCTTGTGATGCCAAAAGTTTATGTAGTTAGGTTAACATGAAAACTAAAATTACACATAGAAACCAATACGTCTGTAATGTAAAACTCGTTCTTATGCAAAAACCACGAGAAAATGTGACTAGAAGTAAGGCATATTACTATACATGTTTCCCTTTGTGCGGCAGAACTGTGTTTTTTAGCAGAATTCGTTTTTTCCAGAAGTACTCGTTTTTTAACTAATATTCATTCTGTAAATAAATCACTACAAAGCTACCCCCTAGCCTAATACTATACATGTCACATTTTTATGGCAGAACTCGTTTTGTGGCTAACCAAAACTGAACGTTCCACGTTGGCAAATTTCTGAGGCTGGTCGACGCCCAAACTTCTGAGGTTGGTTTGCAAACTGCAATGTTACATAAACAAGGTTAGGCTCATGACATCAGTCGAAATACAATGCTTTACGGGCTTGGCACAGCTAAAAATAGACGTCGACTCACTTGTGTACAACTCCCGTCGAGATTTCTAACGTCGCATTTTACCACTGTTCTCCATAAATGGTTTTATTTCCCAATTTTGACATGATTAAAAACTCTGAACCCCTTTTTACTTGTGACCCTGATTTGTACAATCACATATTGTCATCTTCTAGGTAGCAATTGAAATAAAGCACTCGTATCACTGTCAACACCATGTTTATTTACCGCTATCACAAATAATTTTTACAAATAGAAATGTAACACAGATTTTTATTTACCGGTATCACAAATAATTTTTACCTCCATGTTCCATAAGGAAATGGAAGTATGGTCATGCCGAAAAAAATCGTGTTTGAGATAATGGCAGATTCTGATTGTACTACCATCAAAACATGAAAAAAAGTCATTTTTCGAAAAGTGTCTGTGTGTAGAATTTTTTTCTATGGCAAACGATAACAGCCGCAAATTCAAACAGAATCAAATAATTTTTTGCATACAGCCATGAATTGTAGAGCACTCAAAGCCTATTGTTTTTGGTGAAGATCGGTTAAGGGAAAGGGGTAGTTTACCTGCAACGTTTTACGTTTTAACAAGAGTAAAGTGCTTAATTTTGATAAAGTATCCTGAAAAGAAGGTCATAATAATCCACTGTAGAAAGGTAGATGAAATATCTATAAATGAAAAGGGTAGTTGAAGGGGGAAGGGTTTTTTTTATAAATTAAAATGGTAGTTAATGATGGAAGAGGTAAAGTTTTATATGTGTACTACGTCATTGACAACAAAGAAGTACAGTAGTTTCTATGGAAACATTTCATTTAACTTTAACCATCATCATCATCATCATCATCAGCGGCGCAACAACCCATTACTGAATCAAGGCCTCCTTTAACAGCCTCCGCCAGTTGTCCCGGTCAAGTGGAGCTGCTCTCCAGTTCCGGGTCCCAAGGATGTGGCGCGCATCATAGCTCACACCGTCTTCCCAATGTAGTTGGGTCTACCAACTCTCCTGGTGCCATAGATCTGTTCTGTGAGTGCCTTTCTTGGTATTTCATTCTCCCCCATTCTGATCACGTGTCCAGCCCACCTGATATTGGTCAGCATGTGGAAGCAGTTTTTGGTACAATATATGGGACACTATTTTATATGCCACAGGGAGAAGAGAAATGCCTCTGTAATTATTACAGTCTAGTTGATCTCCTTTTTTATAAACCGGACATATAACTACCTTCTGCCAGGCTGTTGGCAGTTTCTCTTCTATCCATATATCAATGACAAGGTGATGAAGGGTTTTAAACAGCTCTTGGCCACCGTTTTTGAAAAGCTCCACAGGAAGATCATCAGAACCGGGAACTTTGTTGTTTTTAAGGCTTTCTATTGCAGCTATCACATCATCTTGATCCGGAGGCTCGATGTGTTCATGTTCCTCTAGCACAGGTGGTACATAGTTGTCCACCTCGTCATTCTTAGAAAGAAGAGCTTCAAAGTGCTTGCGCCACCTTTCGAGGATTTTCCCCTTTTCTGTAAGTAGGGTGCCGTAAGTGTCACGACAAGCTGTTGTCCTGGGTTTAAAGGGTTTCCTACCTTGATTTACCTTATTATAGAATTTTCTGATTTCATTTGCATCCTTAAGATCTTGGATCTCTACCAGCTGTTGACTCTTCCAATGGCGCTTCTGCCGATGTACCTGTTTCTCTGCTCTCCTCCACTTCCTATACTCCTCTGCACTTCTTCTTGTGTGCCTCTGTATCATTGTTGTATAGGCTTCATTTTTAAGGTCTGTAGCAACTCTCTGCATTCTTCATCAAACCACGGATTTGAAGGTTCCCTTTCTTTGAGCCCCAGAGTTTCCTCTGCAGCACTGGCAAGTGCTGAAGAGATTTCTTCCCAAACAGTTACTATACTTGGATTTCCTGTAGTCGTTTCAGTGATTTTATTTCCGACTAGTGCAGTGAATCCCAAGCGGTTGTCCTCCTCCTTTAGTTTGGATATGTTGTACTGTTTTCTTCTTGGAGCACGTTGTGTCTTAATCATTGACATACAGTCTCTCAGTCTTGCAACCACTAGGTAATGATCAGAGTCAATATTGGCTATCCTTCGTGTCCTCACATCCAGTAGATTAGATCTACTTTGTGAGCTAATGAGGAAGTGGTCTATTTGGTTAATGGTGGTACCATCAGGTGAAGTCCATGTTCCCTTATGTATATCTTTGTGAGGGAAGAGTGTTCCACCAATGACCAGGTCCCTTGATGCGGCAAAATTAATCAACCTCTGCCTGTTATCATTAGTTGATTCGTGCAGGCTATGCTGTGCAATTGTTGGTGAGTAGATTGTTTCTCTACCTACTTTCGCATTCATGTCTCCAGCAATCACTTTGATGTCATGACTAGGGCATTTATCAAAAGTCTCATCAAGGAGATCATAAAATTCTTCTTTCTCCATTTCTGGGGATGCTTCAGTTGGTGCGTGAACACTAATGAGGGAGTAATTCTTAAATTTTCCCTTAATTCTTAAACAACAGATTCGTGGACTCATGGGTTTAAAGTCAATCACCCTTTGTCTGAACCGCTTTTGGATGATGAATCCTGTTCCATAATGATGTAGCCTATCATGACAGCTGTAATAGACAGTGTGACTCCGCTTCTCAAGAATTCCCTGGCCTGTCCACCGGATTTCCTGTATCACAGCTATGTCTATTGCAAAAGCGTCAAGTTGGTCTAGGAGCACTCTGAGAGCTCCGGGTTGGTATAAACTGAGCGTATTCCATAGTCCAATATTAAAATTAACCTGATTATTTCTGCGAGTTCTTTGTTTGGCAGTAACATGAAGTTGTGAGGAGTGGGGCCCCCCGGATCCGATCAGGCCCCAACGGGGAGAAAATTATTAGTCATCACATTCATATTTATAAAAACTGGCTGGCGAAAGAAACTGACAGGTTTCTGCACATAAAACTTTTACAGATGGGCTATGTGAATTCTCCGATCCAACCCCCAACCTGGAAGACCAGGAACTTTGATTTAACTTTAACAAAATTCTATATTTTTTCATTTTAATTTAAATCATGTATGAGAGAAAATATATCATTCGTGACAGGCAAGCATATCTCAATTATGTAATGTTTACATTTCCACTTTATTATTATGATTACCGCAATAAAAAGGCAGGCGACACACAGACACACACACAATTCGCGTTATTTCTGGCCTCACTCATGTTTATTTTCTTACATTTGCAAGCTTTTAAAATGGAAAGTCCCGAAACCCACACCAACACAATGCGTGCAAACCGAAAAATTGTCCAGCGTGGATAGCGGTTTGCTTCCTGTGGATCGCTGGGCAGTGTAACTGCACGTGTTTACAGAGGAACGGTTCATAGACAGACTTTTCGTCTTTAGGGAATGAACCCTCTGCAAGATGCTCAGGGTCCATGAGTGACTTCGGAGCGCTTCGGAGGAGGGATGATTATCTGCGTAGTTCGGTTTCTTTATAAGAATAAAGTAAGCCTACCTAATTTTTATGGATAAAGTGACTGAAAATAACATTATATTAAATGACTACCCCATAATAACAAAAATATCTATAAATAGTGAAATTAGTTTGAGGGTGGGCGATATTTTTTTAGAAATTACCGAACCGAATTCAAGTAAATTATTTTAAACATCAATCTTACAACATGGAAGTCATGTATGGTTCTCCATACCGATTTTTACAAATAGAAATGTAACACAGAAAATATAATTTCAGTCCACAACTGTGATATCAGTTATTGACATAACCATAATTTACACAAACAAAAAGTTAACACACAAATATAATATTGCTCCACAAATCAAACATGCACTAATTCTATAACTCACTAACTCTCAACAAAGACTGACTTTGTATGTCTTTTACTGTTTTAAATATAGTTGGTAATGACGTCATTCACCAAAATGTATTACAGACTAGAATAGTCTAGGCTGTTCCATGCGCATAAACTAGAACATCATAGAACAAACTATTTAACTAGAAATGTATTTGGACATTGATACAGAACATTCTAGTGTATTCTATAAATAGTGTCTCTTAACCTGATACAGAACATTCTAGTGTATTCTATAAATAGTGTCTCTTAACCTAGTATTATTCTAATGACAAATACTTTTGATAATATCAATCAGTATTCATAATATTACTTTGAATGTGGGTTGGGGGTTCTCTAGTATATGGCAATTATGCAATTGGTGGGGGAGGAGATAAAAGAAAACAGTAAGGAAAGCCTTCATATTCGATCTCACTTGGTGTGCTTTTTTGGTCTTGATTCTTCACAATTGAGCCATAGTTTCAGTGTCATAGCCATACACCCATGTTTCATCACCTGTTATGGCACGTTAGAGTAAATCTGGTTCATCAGCGATTTCAGCCAACATTTGCTCAGCGATGTTTGTTTTTGTGATGCTGCATCTGAAAATTTAACAATTTTTGGAACAAATTTGGCTGCTACTTGTTACATGCCCAAAATGTTAGTAAAAATTATCTCACACAGCCCATTAACTTACTCAGCAGTTTTCTTATAGTGATTCAGTGATTACTTAACACAATATCTGTAATTTTTCCATGTTTTCTTCAGGGGTTGATGTGGTAGGATGTCCAGTTCCATTGTCTTCTTCACTGGCTTCACAGCAAATTGTTCCTCTTGGGAACATTTGTACCACTTTGGACATAGTATTCTCCCCAAAACACTTTTCTAACATTTGCACTATTTCACTGCACATTATGTTTTATGTTATTTCTAACTCAGAATTTAATGCAAATTCTTTGTGCCATCATTTCAAAAATACAAAAACTGCTGAGCGTGCTAAAATGTGTCATCAGTGTTCACTTGTTAACACAAACTAAGCGTCCAATATTTCCAACAATTGACACATACGCCACAGAAACTGCTGAGCGTGCTAAAATGTGTCATCAGTATTCACTTGTTAACACAAACTAAGCGTCCAATATTTCCAACAATTGACACATACGTCACAGAAACTGCTGAGCGTGCTAAAATGTGTCATCAGTGTTCACTTGTTAACACAAACTAAGTGTCCAATATTTCCAGCAATTGACACATACATCACAGAAACTGCTGAGCGTGCTAAAATGTGTCATGAGTGTTCACTTGTTAACACAAACTAAGCATACAATATTTCCAACAATTGACACATACGTCACAGAAAGTGGTGCCAGTTTGAGAGGAAAAATATTGTAAATTGAAAACGTTTAGCATGGGAAATAAATAATTCTCATTATTTTTTATCACACCTTGTATGCCTGAATATTGAATAAACTTATTGAGAAACTAAAATCAGTGTGTATATTTTCTTTTTCTAATTTTACTGTGTGTACCATATGATGTGAAAGATAATTTTGTGTATGTCGTAAAATATGCTGTGACACTGAATTGGCATGTATGTATAAGATTTGTGTATGTTATTGTGTACTGTATATTTATAGGTGAACTTCCAGTGTTACAAGATAATCGAGCACAGAGTGATGCATCAGGTTTAGACCCAGAAGCTTTAAGAGAGTACATGTATATTGAACGAGATGAACACCGTGTACACAAAAAACCTAAAGGTAAAGCAAAGTTCATTGGGCAGTCAGCTGCAGAAAAGGAAATGGCTGTTCATATGATTGAAACAATGAAAGTGAACGGTATTTCAGAGCCACTTGAGTGCCAAATATGCGTTCCTCCACGTGTGTTTACTGCACCGACTACTCTTATTAGTCATTACAGAAGTCATGCAGGTAAATATGTTTATGATATTTAGTAAATAACTTTTAAACCACTTTTATTAATTTATTTGTTAACACATTCACTATATTACAGGTCATCTATTCCCATATGAATTGTAGGCACACATGTTGTCAAACTGTGATTGAAAATGTACGTATGATACTAAAGGTTTTTACTGAGTTGATATTTGCATATTAATGCAGTAGTGCATGCATAGTGTGACAACTGGGAATTGTCTGCAATTTTAGAATACAATATGCTCCCTGACTTTTAGAAATGAAGCAGATGGATAAAAAAATTACAGTTGCTGGAGGATACTAGTTCAGCTATGTGACAGGGTAACTGGCCCTTTAATTCACATTATGTGAATCATAAATTTCTTGGCTTGTAGTGAACATGTTAATCAATTATTTAATATTATAAACGTAATGTTACTGTAAATTTTATATTGTATTTGCTGCAGTGCTTTAAGGTAGGCCTATTTGGTGAGTGTCTGAAACAGTTTTACTATACAGCATATTAAATAATATATTTTCATCCAAACACACACACACACACACACACACACTATAATAAGTAGTGAATTCAGTCATACAGTGAAAAATTAATTTTCGTACGTGTGAGTTTTATAGACATAAAATTCAGTGCTAGTAATAGTGAAGTCAGGTGTGTGCTTCATAGTACAAATGTTTTAGTAGACAATCTTGTAAATGGCTTTCAAATTGTTTGATACCTTATTAATGACTTTTAGATGCTACAGTAGTAACAGTATAACAAAGTCTTACATAATAATAAATTTAAAAATTCAGTTCAATTGTAGTTGTTATCAATGAAATACCATTCAGATACTTTTTTTTTATTACAGTCCAGAAATTTGTAACTTTTAGTGTCAACTTGACTATCATAGTTTTATATGTGTACAGAATTTGATCATCTTTTTGTCCTTGGTTAGAACACATACCCCTTGACTTTTCCCCTTTTCAATACTTTTTGTAACCGACCAGTCCCAGTCTTCTTCCCTTACTTCTCTTTTGTTGTATTCTAGTTTCCTACATGTTCTCATAAATTCTTTACGAATGTCTCCACCAGCTTAGCTGTTTTTCATCAATGTATTCTAAAATTGATTTAGTGTTGAACTCATCTCTTGTATCTGTTTCTTTTCTGGTCCCTCATTGCCACTGTACACTCTTCACAAATATTTGATTTTAAGAGCTAGTAGTTACTCTTATTCCTTTTTGACAGTATTCAAGACTCATAACATATTTCAAGTACCGATTGTCCACATTATTAAATGTTGTCATCAGTTTTTTTTTTAATCTGATAAAATTTGCTGCATGTTAATATTAATTTTTGAATGCTTATATCATTTTGAACCCTATGCAATGGACAGTAACCTTACCCTGTGTGTGTTTGTGTTGATATTTTATAGCATCATTATTATTATGTGCTGCAGTTTTAGAAGTTGATATTTGTTATTGTTTATCGAAAACATTTCTAATCTAATCAAATTTGTATATCAGGCTTTTTGTTAAGAAAAATTTTGTTGTCTCCATTATGTTTACTTGCTATAAATGCAATTTAAGGATAAACAAATATGTTTTTTCTTTGTAAAAGATAAATACTTATTAAATATATAATTATTGTGTTTAATTCCATAAAATGAATCATAAAAGCTTAATTCATGTTTAAATACGAGGGCGATTTGAAAACTTCGTGGCCTACCATATAAACAAATTGTGGCGTTTCTGTTTTTTACTGCATCCTGGCACCACATTCGCCCCATGAACAGCTGTGAAGCGTCAAGTCATTGTTGCGGGAAGCAGCTGTATAAATAAGGTTATCTCACAGCAACGCTGAAAATGGAGAAAACTGAACATCAGATTTTTTGTTAAGAAAGGTTTAACGCCAACAGAAATTTTTAATGAGATGAAGAATGTGTTGGGTGATGCTGGACCTTCATTTACCACAGTTAAAAAATGGGCTACTGAATTTAAACGTGGTCTCGCAAGTTTGGAAGATGACCCGCGTACTGGGCGTCTGAAAAGTGCCACTACACCAGAAATCATCAATGAAGTGCATGATATTGTTTTGGAAGATCGCTGTTTGAAGGTGTCTGCAATTGATAAGACTGTGGGCATCTCGTATGAAAGGGTACATCACATTCTTATTGAGGAATTAGGTATGAAAAAGCTGTCTGCAAGATGCCGCGTTTGTTGACAAGTGACCAAAAATGTATGCGAATGCAAGCTTCTCAGGAATGTTTGGACCGTTTTAAGAAAAATCCAAAAGATTTTATTCATAGATTTGTAACAACTGATGAAACTTGGGTCCATTACTTCACTCTAGAAACAAAACAATGCATGCATAGTGATTCACCGCCTCCAAAAACGGTAAAATCAATTTTGTCGGCTGGAAACTGTATGGGTCCATTTTTCTGGGATGCTAAGGGAATTTTGTTACTAGATTGCCTTGAAAAGGGTCAAACGATAAATGGAGGGTGTTACGCTAACCTTTTGGGCCAATTAAATGTAAAAATTCGAGAAACAGACCAGGTTTAGCAAAGAAGAAGATCATTTTCCATCAGGATAATGCACACCCTCACATATGCGTTGTGTCTATTGCAAAAGCGCCGAGTTGAAGTACGATCTGTTGCACCATCCGCCTTATTCGCCTGATTTAGCACCATCTGACTTTCATCTATTCCCAAACCACAAAAAAATGTTGGGGGGGGGAGCGATTTTCCTCAGATGACGAGCTGAAAGCGGCAGTAAACGGTTATTTTGAGGACCTAGAAGAATCGGACTTCCTCAACAGGGTAATGTCTTGACGCTTCACTGCTGTTCATAGGGTGAATGTGGCGTGTAAAAAACAGAAATGCCACACATTCATTTCTATGGTAGGCCGCCGCGAACTTTTCAAATTGCTCTCGTACAAGGTAGTTCTTAACAGGTCGCTTCCTTGTAGTAAAAAAGCTCTTTTTTGTTTGTTTGTTTTGTTTACCAATTAAAATAACATGCAGGAGAATTAAGAAAGAATAAAATCTTTATCAATAAAGTGCATCATTCAGTTGACTAATTGATCACTTGCTTAAAAACATTAAATTAATTAACTTATATTAACCATAAAAATTTTAGAAGGGATCATGAAGTTTACTTCTTAATCATAAGCAAGTGTTTTGAAGGTGCTAAATTATTGACAAGGGTTGAAAGTTGAACTCCTTTTAATTCAGTGTTTTCCTTTTCCTATTTTGTTTTCATGGAGAGAGTCAACATCAATATCATTACTGTCTTCACTGAAATTAATGTTAAACTCAAAATAATTTATCATTTCATAAGTGTTTAAATATTCAAGAGCAATATTTTAAAAAACTATAATACAATTCCATAATATAGTTTTTACAGTTGAAGTAGGAAGTATTAAATTCTAAAAAAATGCAATAATTGTTGAGTTTTATGTAAACAAACAAAACATAAAAAACAAGAACAAAAAGAAATCAACTAGAATGGCAATTCTGTTTTATAACATTGTATATTTCCAATCTGACTGTCCATGGAATAATAATAACCATTGAGTAAGTTTATGGATTACATAATTTTGTCTCTAGAAGTCAACAACTTAGTTTAATAGACAGTTTTAACTAATCTTTAAAATTAACTAATCTTTAAAGTAACGTATTGTTTACTATTTGTTTTTTAAGGATTATGTGTAAATATTTATAAATTTACCCATACCATTAAAAGACATATTTACACCTTCAGTTTTTAGTGCATGGATAAAATGCTGAAGTTTTATTCATTAAAAAATTAGCATTACCTTACTTTTTAATTTTACATATTTATCAGAATATTTAATATAAGATCCGGTCTTTTTTAATCTAAGAATTGTCACTGTAATTTGTAGAACATAGTTTTAAGTAAGAAGTAAAAGTCTTAATAGTCTGAATAGTATAAATTGAGATTAGTGTTTGATGGTAAACATGTGTTTTAAGTAGAAAATGAAGGACACTCATTACATTAATAGTTCAGTCACCATAATAAGTCAGTAATCACACACTTACATCAGACCATATTGTATAACATTTGACATAGTAATTTGTTCATAGCCACAGCAATTGTTTCAGTTTTGTGAACCAGTCTTACTGAAATGTTAGGAGACACCGGATATTCTGGACTGTGTATACTGACTCATTATTACAAATCGTGTGAAGGTGCTTAGGGATTGAGCAGCCATTAGCTGTCAACTAGGTTAAAACTTCGCACACTTCTTGCAGCATCTCTATAACTTCTCAAAATAATCTACAAAATACTCTTTCAGAATTGCCATCATCATATTCTCCTAAATCTGATCTCATATGTGTAATCTCCTACCTTTCAGTAGTCATTTTATCTTTGGAAAGAGCCAGAAGTCAAGGGAACCAAATCAGGACTGTTGGGTGCTGGGCAACCAGTATAATACAATGTTTCACCAAGAAACCCTTTACAAGATTCGCCTCCTCACTGCATCTTTCAGCTTGTGAAGAATTTCTGTGTAGTACTCCTTAGCTACTGACTGACCTGGAGGAGCATATTCACGATGGACCACACCTTCATATTTAAAAAAAAAATTTACAGGCATTCCACAAATGCAATGCACAGAGAAGGGCATTGAAAATGCTTCAATAAATCTAAAAAATATATATATTTATGTTCATTCACCAATCAATGAATTCATTCTTCATTTACCAATGTACAGATTATAAGTTAAATGTAGTCGCATTCATAAGCGAAGTTTTATGTGTACTAGGTTATTGACAACAAAGAAGTAGTTTCTATGGAAACTCACCGATTCCCATTTTCGATCACGCGCCAGCGATCGGCCGCAAATGTGCGACACGTCCTTATAAATATTTTCAATGTTAAAAACAGTCAGCTTGGCTTTAACATTGTTTCCATTGGCTTTAACCACTGTCAGAATCCATCTTGAATAGGGCATTCATCATTTAATTGATTTCCATTGATGAATGACCAAGTTTGAAGCAAAATTATATGTTGATTCGTTATCTACTTCCTCAGTCATTGTAAATGCGATGGTCATACAAAACACAAGGTTACTTGATAGTGCCTCACTGCTAGATGATGGGTCCAATTGGTGCCAGACTGTTCATGCATACTCACAGTAAGCTTACCTGCAACTGACTACAGTTACATGAAGGTCTCAGGTGTGTTATCAAGATATTCAAAATGGCTCGATACTTTCTGGACAGACCTTGTATGAGATATGTAATAGGTAGAGTTTTCAAAACATAGTGAGTTGTATAAAAGTAATGCCTCCAATGCTTTGATACCCTTTCAATTTTCTATAGTCACCATATTTTTTGTTTGTTTTTTACCATCTATGTAAAAAAAACGGATTAAATTGAGTGAAAATCTTCATTTTGCCTTTTGTGTGGTTGTTTGGGTTGGTTTACTAGTGAATGCTGTGTTAAATGAAATAAATCCTTTTAAGGACCAAAATATGATAATTTGAAGGTGGACAAATTGTAACAAGGTGGAAAATGTAACAAAAAATAGGACAAATTCCAGGTGTAAGTTTAGTTGTTATCACAGAAACATGCAGTTGAGTTAACATAATGCTATTTCATAATGACATTGTATTTTAGCTATTCTGCTAAATGTTCAGTGAACACTGTCTCAGCTTTCTGTTACAAGTGTCTTTTGAACCTCTTGCACTGTGAATTTAGATGATGCTACTATATTGACTCTTCTTTTGAGGATTAAAATGATAATTTATCCATCCTTTTGCATTAGAAGTCCTTTGTTACAGTCATCACAGCACATTTTGTATTTTTTTGAATGACATAAGTCACAGCTTGTGCTGCAGTATACCTATTTAAACCAGAGCCTTCAGGCTAACAGGCTAATACTTCATGCACACTTCAATTGTCTAACTATACTCTTACAATTGCAAGAAATTCATAAACCAAATTGTGTTTATTGGTTTACAGAAATAAGTTTCCTGGAAATAAGTTTGAATATAATAAGATATCTATCATTTTTTAAAAGTACCACAATATGAGACACGGCACCAATAGAGGAATCCTAGCTATATATCTCTGGTGGCCAGTTTAAAGTGTGGCATGAAGAAAGTATAATGCATTACTTTCTTACTACCCGTATAAATGTGGTAAAATTTTACATTTTATGCTGTTGTCTGAATATAACTGTCTACTGTTTGGTTTATGGTTTCCACGTAACTTTAGCAGTTTTGTTATCTCATAATAATATTCATTTTTCTTCCCAGCAGGAAACAGTATAATTATAGTTATTCCTTTTTGACAATATCCTCTTTATTTCAGGGCCTTACACATGGGTTTAAATGGGTAAGTCTTTTAAGAATTGAAATTTAAATTCATATCCAAAGCATGTTTTGGAGATTTATGCTTTGTACAAATATTTTTAACTCTAGAAAACCAAAAAAATCAGTTAACAGTACAGGTTAAACAAGAAGTTGATTATATGGAAATAATTTGTAATAAATGTAAATATTGTGTGAATACTGTTTCTGAATTTGTGGGTGAGTGCTGACGTATGATAATTTTGTTTCTGCTTATTGAAATGTGCCTTCAGTCTTTCTTGAATATCATTTGTAATGTGACATTTAGATCAGTTTCTCGAACTGTTTTAAGTATATTAAAGTTGGTAAATTTTAAATACAGACAGGTGCATGTCAAGATGTTCTATGTTGTATCACAAATTGCATAACTAAGTTTATTGTTATATTTATTCATTTTTGTATTTAAATTTAGATATTTATTCATTCATATGTTTTAATATTTTGTAGGAATAAAGCCTTATGAATGCCACATCTGTGGGAGTGTATTTACTCGGCAACACAGTCTCAATTATCACTTACTTATTCATTCAAATAAAACAAGGTTCACATGTGATGACTGTGGAAGGAAGTTCAGGCATCCTTCACACTTCAAAGAACATCAGCGCAGGCATACTGGTGAAGCTCCTTTTGAATGTTCAGATTGCATGGGCAGGTCAGTTAGATATTGTTAATTTTTTTAGAAATAAAAAATGCTTGAAGTGGGAAGGAATTACATAAGGATCTATAAAAAACACTGACACGTTTGAAAATACAGATCTTTATTATTTTACAGTGTGCGCGTGCGTGCGTGCACGTATGTGTGTGTGTGTGTGTGTGCGCGCGCGCGCGCGCGCGCGCGTGCACCTAGTGTGAATGAGAAAACCCATTGACATAGTAAGCTGCAAATGTCCTCAAACAGTGCACAAAATTGTCCATAACACTTTGAAGGATATCAGATGTAATGTAACTTTCATGCCTGCTTCACCTGTAGTGCAAGGTTTTGTAGAAAAACTTGACTGTCAAAGTATCCTCATAGAAATAAGTCAATTGCTGAGAAATCTGGGAGTGATCTGGATAAGGAATATCGCCAAAACAGGAAACATGATAATGTGGAAACAGGTCACATAAAGTGAACAAGCTCTCCAGAGCAATGTAAAGTTCTCAGTTTCATCAAATTGAAATCATAAATTCCCCATCTCATTATAACACTGGGCTGTAACAGTTACTACTCGAAAGAGATATGACCCTATAATTTAAAATGCTGAGATCATGCACGATACTGTGGTCTTGGGCAAATGGAGTGGTTTTTGACAGATTTGCAATGGCTGTTTACAGCCCAGTATCAATAATTTTGTGTGTTCACATCTCTGGTAACATAAAAATGAACTTCACTGTTTTTTAGAGGTATCAGGAATTCCATCTTTTAGTTCAAGAAACATTCTCCAAAAATCTAGGTAGTTAGTCTTGTGACAGTTACTCATTTCAAGCATGGATTCTATTTTCTATGGCGGCAGTTTGTGCCGGTTGTTCACCGGCGATTATATTCAAAAAATAAATTATGTTATTTTATATATTTATCATATTATATGAATAAAATTAAATAAGGCGAAATTTTTAGCGGTTTCGGTGATTAACGAAACGGCGAAATTTAGTTTGCCGTGGTACATGCCACGCACTCTAGCGTTCGCCTGGAAGCTGGATTCGGTATTGCGCCTTACCATACGTTTTGGGGCTTGTCTTGTTTCGTAGCCGACATAGCCAACATCTCGTGCCTCTTCGACAGAGCGAAGTCAATTATTTGAAAATAATTCTATCTCCCAGGATGGGTAGATAAACTCGCACAGAACTGCAGGCTCCTGGTCTTAGACGTGAACTCTGGCACAGGATGAACATCTCCGCCTGAACGATTACCAAAGGCTCTCGACTTCGCCTGCCGGAGGGGATAGCGACATGACCACGTCAAACCAACACCACAGGCACTGGAAGTAGGAACTCAAACACCACCAGGTGACCTCTAACCAATTATTATGATTTTATTTTGATCTACACAGACACCCGGATTTGTGCCGTTAACAATTTATGAAACTTGTGGGGTAGGAGTGACACACTATCATATTTGTTCATCTTTCAAACGTTTTAGTTGGGCCCCAGTTTAACTGGACAGAATTGTGTGCGGATTTTGGGGGAATTTTGTATACTATGCACTAACTTGTATTAAGTGTAAGCCCAGGGGCTGGCATGTATCCAAGTCTTATTACAATTCATTCACTTATATATTTTTTTTCTTTCTCGTTTTCAGAAAAAGGGGGTGGTTCAAGTATTAGGGGACTGGTATTTCAAATATGTAAGGGGGGCTTCCGTCGGTGACAGGATGAACCCCACCGGCTGGTAGGGTTCAGCTATAATTCCTGTTAGGTTAGATCACATATTTAAATTACATTTTGGGGTTATATAAGGGTAATAAGCTTTCTGATTCAGTAACTGTCCGGCCCCCTGCTCAATCCTGTGTAGCCGGGTTTGTATGCAGACATGTACATGCTCCAGGCTTAGGAACATGTCGGCCACCGGGCCAATTCAGTTTTCTTAAAAGGGTTATATACCAGTATACCACCTCACAGTTGTAATAGTTCTTTAAATGTGTTGTTGTCAATTCAGTTTTCTTAAAATGTTACCTAACTTATTAGGGCATATAATTATTGTAAATTTTTAAGGTTATCGCTAACACAAAAATTTTATAAATTTATTATCTCACCAAATTCACAAATACAGTTCAGGTCACGGAAAGATTGTAGCTTACCTTCTTTCCTATTTACATGGTTCACAGTTAACTGGAAAGACAGGGAAAGTCAGGGAAATAAAAAAAGGTCAGGGAAACTGTTTGAAATATGTCGAAAGTCAGGGAAATCAGCTAGTTTTCAGAAAAATGTCAGGGAAGTTTTCACCGGATTCTCTTATTGTGGTTTTTGCAAAAAAAGGAGAATACACAGATCTACATTCATTAGAAGTGTTGATTGTTTTTAACTGTCTTGTGACATCAGCTGAATTGGAGTACTAGTGTGTAAGTGTGTTATAACATGGTACTATTACAATGCGTATTGATACAATTTTGCTTTCTAGTAAGCTTACACATTTTTTATTTTACCTAATATTCTTATTGTTAATACTGTACTTGTTTGGTTCAGTTGTTGCCAAAATCAAAGGGGGTTATGTGTGTGTGTGTGTGTGTGTATATATATATATATATATATTGTAGCGTCACAGAACGTTCCATAAAAAGAAACCATTTATATAGTAAGTTAGCATAGGAGGAAAGTGAAGTGAACAGTATCGAACCCAAGTAGTCCCAAAAAATTGTGTAATTTTGTATAATAATTATTTCTATCAACTTGAAAAAACGACCAAACTATGACTAAGACAAAACCCCATATATATTATTAAAGTGAATAAGAGTGAAAAAACCATAAGACACTATAAGAGAGAGAAATAATGTCAGAATCCACCAGAATAAAGTCAATAATTATTAAGTTTTATAACTATGAATATAGTATTAAAAACCATTTTTTGTGAATAAATGGACATGATCCATCATTATATTATGTGATGTAAATAAAATAAATGTATTAAATGACTTAAATACATTATTAGAAAGAGTTTAAGTTAAAATAAAAATTGTATATTTGCAATGACAAAAAAATATTAATGTGTTGGATTTGAGACCATACACCAAGATTTCATGGAAAAATTAATTATCATCAGATTTAAATAAAAACTATATGTAATTGTCAAGCAGACAATAGTGAACAATTTATCTTAAATAAAGGAAGCTGTCAAATGAATAAAAAGCAGCCAAAATAGCCAAAAACAGTGTTAACTAAAAACATGTAATAGGCATCTAATATTGTATAATTTATGAATTTAATGTTGCCAAAATGCAACCAAACTGTATTAGAAAGCTGTAATATGATATAAAGCAACTATACTAATATACCTGACCAACTTTAACATTGTAATAGTCAAGTCAGCAAAATATTTACTTATACCATGTATGGCTGAAGCCAATTATCCAGTACAAAAGAATCATATCTGGCTAAAATACTTACATAATACTAACAAAAATAAGATAGAAAGGTACAATACATCAAAATACCTTAATAAGAAATAAACTCAGTTGAAAGTAAAGTCAATTCTAAAAGAATTTAACTATTTAGAGTGAGATTTGTCACACCATAAAAAATGACATCTCAAGACAATCAATGATGCTATGTCATCTTGTGATAAATATAAAATATGTACAAAGTAACCAGGTATCACAAAAGATAGACAAAATAATAAACTCTGTGTGTATAGTGGTGAAATAATACATATATTAAGGAAAAAGACTAATCATTGTATTAGAAAATTGACAAGAACCTAGGCCATGAGCAGAGGCCATATAAAATTGTATTTATTTGTGTTTTATTGATGTTAAAATTTGTTTATTTTGTTGTAGGAGAGTAGTAGTAGTAGATGTCCAGCTTGTGAAGGGAACTTTATAACTCCACAACAATTTTTATTAATAATATTGAGTTTTTAATGACTACAGCTCAAGGTGAGGGTTGTATATTGTAATGTTTTTTAGACTTAAGTTAATTAGATACCAATCATATTTAGTATCGCTAGATTCAGTAAAAAACAAGGAATATAAATACATTAATGGCATACAAATTGTAAGTACTAATGTGAAACTGTTTGATAAATACCAGTGTAAATTTTGAAATATCCATTGTATGAAGAATAAGAAATTCGTTCTAAAAGCTTCTACGGAAGTGAAAATTGTTCTATGACATTCCATTTCGTTTATTCTCGAACAATCTAGAAAGAATTTTACACAAATATACCGGAAGTCGACGAAAACAGTCATCCCGATTTAGTATAAAAGCGAGACAAAATTCGAACGAAAAACACTTGAAAACTGAACGCCAGAACTGATGCATCTCACACAACACTGATCAACGCAGCTAAGGCGAGACCGAGAGGCGAAAAATCGACAAGACACGGCAGGAAGGCTTTTTCCCGTACATAGACATAACCGACTGACTTAACCTCAACGAGAGTATACGCCAAAAAGTATCGCTGAAATAGAGCAGCGATACGGCAAATTCTAATAGAAAGCACGCAGCCAGAACGTCGACGGCCCAGGAGGGTCCCAACATTTAATAGAGAACGAATTCTGCTGTGTTCGCATTGACTGACTAACGTGACAAATAATTCCCCCGAACGTAAACAAAACAATACACCGAGCCTTCCTCAAAACTGCATGGGGATCAGCGCTGCGGTGGCAGATTTCTGAATCAACGCTAAACAGATGATTCGTAGTGGCGGCGTTTGAACGAGATTTTACTGCCAAACGTTTTGACAAAAAGTGCGGAAAAAGTAACGATCGAAAAAATTGACTTTAAATAGATTCAGTGTACACCCGAAGAGGCGAGATCGAGAAACTACCCGAAGGAAGTGTCCAGTGAGAGAATAAACGACCATTGGAACGTGAGTTACCAAAATTAAAATCATTGTTACCTGGTTACTTTTATCACACAGTTGTACTTTACACGCCACACATACACCTTCAAATCACTTAGTTTTTTCTTGTAAGGCATCTAATTGATATGTCTTGGTAGTTCAAAGGAGTCACGTCCTGAGATTAAAGTTTTTTCATATATTAAACTCACGCTTGTCAACTGAGTCAGAATCTGAAATACTAGCCGATACTTGATTGGACATATAAAAAATTGTCAATAATAATAACTTGTAAAATTTTTTCTCTGCAATTTTATAATTTTTATGAATGATAGTCCTTCAGACGATTTGTTTGTTGTTTTTAAAGAACCATTAAACTTAACTGATTTTTCAAAGCTAAACTGACTTGTTTAAATTTTTTCGTAGATTTAAAAATTTTATCAATCACATTTAATCTTTCTTGGAACAAACGTTTCCAAGTGGCGCCCACAAAAGCATAGTTTTAAGTTGTATTACAGGACTACATCACTGCAGAGGATCCAGTCAACAGAGTAAGTAACAAAAGTGCGCGGAGGTAACGCCCGACACGATTACAACACTTTTACAAATACAACACCCACCCTATATTTCTTTTTGTTATAATATATATATATATATATATATATATATATATATATATATATGTACCAATCTACTTATTACTGGTGGCTATATAAATACTACCTTTATTTAAAGGTGACATTTTAATTTTTAGTGTTTGAATCATTTTTAAGTTAAATTCAATGTTTATAATTGGTTTGTTTATTCCTGATATATCAACAATTTATCAATCTGAGAGTGAAACATGGCTATAAGGAAAACTAAGTTCAGTGATCTGTGGTTGGACTCTAGGTGGAATCCTGAGTTTGTTGGCTGGTTAAGTAAAAGACCTGAAAGTACCCAAGCTTTCTGCAAAATTTGTAAAAAAACATTTGATTTATCTAATATGGGGCGCCAAGCTGTAGTGTCACATTCAAAGGGTAAAACACATTTGAATTTAATGAAAACTCAAGAGACACAACCATCCTTAAAAACGTTTTTCAGTACATTCACACCTAAATGTAGTGAACCAAAAAATAGTGAAAGTGAGACTAGAGATGAAGTAATGCCATCAACAAGTCGACAAAATATTGAAGTTTCAAACTTGCCTTCTGAAGTATCATCCTCCAAACCTAATCAACAGTCAGTTACATCTTTTTGCATTAGGGATGATACCACAAGAGCAGAAATTCTTTGGGCTCTGAAGGTTGTAAATAGCAAAATTTCACTAAATACATGTTCAGATATAGGTGATTTATTCAAATTGATGTTTTCTGACAGTACCATAGCTTCAAACTTCAAAATGGGAGCTACAAAATGCAAATATCTCATTAATCATGGTCTTTCTCCATATTTTTTTCATGAAATGAAAAATCGAATAAGTCAGAGTGATGCTTTTGTCATATGTTTTGATGAGTCTCTCAACAAAGTCATTCAAAGGGGTCAGATGGACATATTTGTAAAATATTTTGACATTAATAGAAGTAGAGTGCAAAGTGAATATTTCAACAGTTTTTTTTTGGACAGAGCTACGGCACAAGATCTTTTGGACAATTTCATCAAAGGAATCCATCCATTCCAATTAAAAAAAGTTCTCCAAGTTTTTATGGATGGACCCAATGTCAATTTAAGTTTCCTGAAAAAGTTGGGTGAAAGAATAAAAGAAGATGATCCTAATGGGAAATTACTGATAAATGGTGGAGTTTGTGGGCTACATGTTATAAATGGCGCAGTAAAAACTGGGCTGCAGGCTGTCAAGTGGGATGTGGATATTATCTACGTGATGTTTACTATATATTTCATGATTCTCCAGCCCGTTGTGCACAATTCACATCTCTTACTGGAAAAACATTGTTTCCTCTTAAAACATTGTACAACCAGGTGGCTTGAGAATGTTCCCTCTATTGATAGAGTTTTAACCATTTTTGATGATATCAAGAAATATATTGATAACCAGAAATTACTTCATACTAAGCCTTTGAAAAATGTTGCAACTCAAACTAAAGATGGGTTTTTAAAATGTAAATTGGCATTTTTTAAGGCAATTTCTCAAGAATGTGAGCCATTTTTAATAAAATTTCAAACCTCTGACCTTTGCTCCTTTCTTATATGCAGATCTACAGTCTTTTGCAAAATTTGATGGAAAGATTTGTAAAGACCAGTAAAATACCTACATCAGTGAGCAAACTTTTTTCCCTTGACAAAGAAAATTTACGTGATGTAAAAAACATTGATATAGGCTTCCAGACAAAAAAAATTCTTAAAGAAGTTACAGCAAATGAAGCTGAGATCCTCAGATTTAAACTGGAATGCCAAACTGTCTTAATTAAAATGACAGAGAAAATATTGGAAAGATGTCCTCTAAAATATAAAATTGTCCAGGGACTATCATCTTTGGATCCTGGTCTTATTTATCATCAACCACAACAGGGCAAAATAAGATTCACATTGCTGCTAGATGAATTTTATATTCACAATAGAATTACAGATGTTGTTGCAGAGAGGGCCAAAGGGCAATACTCTTCCTTTTGTGGGGAAGCCCATTCCTGTCTTGAGCTTAACATCAAACAATTTTTTGAAAGTAGAGCAAGTGTAAGACTTGATGATTTCTTTTCATCAATGCTGTTAGGAAACCAACATTACTTAGAGCTGTGGAATATTGTGAAGCTTGGTCTAATATTTTCACATGGAAATGCAACAGTGGAAAGTGGATTTTCTATCAATAAAAACTTATTAATAGAAAACTTAACTGAACACAGTCTCATTGCTCAAAGAACTGTTGAAAATGCAATCAGGTTCTATGAAAACATTGAAAAGATTCCCATCACCTATACAATGCTAACACATGTAAGGGCTGCTCATAGAAGATACGAAGAGTATCTTAAGGAATCTAAACAAAATCAGAAAGAAGTAGAAAAGAAACGAGTTGAAAAAAGGAAAATTTCCTTAGAGATAAAAAAACTTGAAGAACAAAGAAAGATACTGAAACTTCAGACAGCTAAAGAAGAAGATGCCATAAAAGCAAAGATTCAGATGCTGGAGAAGAAGAAATCGAATTAGCTTTACTGATTTGTTTGAATTTTGAGTTTATATACTTTATGTAACTAGAACAGAATGAAAACAATTGTCTTTGTATTGTTCTTAATTTGTAATATGTAATGTTTTGTCAAATATGACACAAATAAAGTAACAAGGAGAGCGTTGGACGGCTATGGGGATGGTGGAGGCTGATTAAAAAAAAATCAGTTAAACAAAAATTGCATAGTTCTGATTATTTATTTCCTTTAAACTTCACAAAACTTATCACCTTCTGATTTCAATATATTTAAAGATATTTGGAAAAAAAATTGCAGTACCATATTCAAAAATCTCGATTGTCAGGGAAAAGTTCTCAATATAGTCATGGAAAGTCAGGGAAATCAAAATATGAAAAATAGTGTGAACCCTGATTTATTATCGTCAGTTATAATTTTTCTGACTTATTGTTTATAATTTTACCAAGTTTAAGAGTACTTTAAAGTTGTATCTGGCATTCTGGCCCGCGGGACGAACGCTTTTGGTATCTATGAGTTGTTTACTGCCTAAGCAACAGCATTTTGCCTGGCTGTAGTTAACTCTGGCATTATGATTTATGACTACAACCGAATGTTTTAACAGCAGACTGAAGAAAGAATAGGAAGATAAAGTGTAAGTGCGTGCTTGCACCCTTCTGTAGGCAGCAAGACAAAGGATGAGTAGAGGAGGTGTGAGTAACATGTTTCTAAATACCGGGTAAACTGCCAGTGTGGTTTTCTGTTGTAACAGCGGCAACCTCGCTTATCTGTACTTTGTTTTCATTCGGCGTTTTTGTAGTGCGTTTGCGGTATGAGTGATATTGTGGAGAATAAAGGCACGCAGTCAAATCAAATTCCAAAAAATAAACGTAACCCGTACGATGCGAATTATAAATTAATTGTGATACAAAATGTAGAAAAAACATGAAATCGCGAAGCCGCAAGGAAATTCGATATTGATGACTCCTGTATTCGACGATATTGAAAACAGAAGGAACTACTTTTAAATGCAAATACTGCGCAACGAGCATTCGCGGGACCTCAAGTTGGGCGTTTTGTAGCAGTAGAGTCCAGCGTCTGTGAATACGTACGGCTTTTAAGAAGGCAAGGACTCCCTGTCACTAGACATGTTTAAAAATTAAAAGCTTTAGAAACTGCAGAAGAATTAAAAGTCTCCGGTTTCAAAGCCAGCTTTGGGTGGATAAGACGAATGAAGTGGCGAAATGGATTTGCACTTAAATGACGTAGTACATCAATCACACTAAAACTACCGAGTGACTACGAAGAAAATCTCCAGTATCAGCAGTTTGTCATTCATTTACGCAGGAAGCATAATTATTCACTTGAACACATGGGAAATGCCGATGAAACGCCCGTATTTTTTGACATGACTTCTAACTTTACGGTGGACCAAAAGGGAACCAAATCTGTAACAGTAAAGATTACGGGAAATGAAAAATTACGTGCCACTGTAATGCTTGCTGTATTAGCCGATGGACGAAAATTTCCACCTTACATAATATTAAAACAGAAAACCATGCCAAAAGAGAAGTTACAATCGGGTGTAATTGTTCGCTGTCACACAAAAGGTTGGATGATAAACGATCTTATGGTAGATTGGTTAAAATATGTATGGAATAAACGGCCAGGAGCATTATTAAAACGATGCGGTTTGTTAGTGCTAGATTCATTTCGTGGTCACACTACGGATGAAATAAAAAAAGCTTCTTTACAAAGAAATGAACACTGATATCGCCGTTATTCCTGGAGGAATGACAAGTCAGTTGCAGGTGATGGATGTTGTAGTAAATAAACCTTTTAAAGATAACCTGCGACGTTTATATAATAATTGGTTGGTGGCAAAAAATCAACCTTTGACTCCTACAGAAAAAATAAAAAACCATTCGTAACAGAACTCGGCAACTGGATCAAGAGTGTGTGGGAAAGCATGCCACCAGAATTCATAATTCATGGTTTCAAAAAGTGCTGCATATCGAACTGCATGGATGGAATGGAAGACGATGTCATTTATGAAGAAGACGAAGCACTGTCTCAGGGACAAGTGACAGTGAAATTGAAGACAGTGACAGTGAAAGTGATAAGTATGGGAATATTTTAAAATACACAAAATATAAACTACTATACATTACTATAAAATAACTTAACAATAAAAAAGTATAATTTTTATGAACGGTTAGTAAATAATAATAATTATGTAACAATAATGTACTTGTACGTGCTATTTCTTTCTTCTTCTTAATAAAATTTAGTAATTTTTATTTAAACGGTGACTTTACACTTTTTGCAAATTTTTAACCTTTAACCTATGGTAATTTTTGGGGTGTGGCTTACATTCAGGTGCGGCTTGTATTCGGAACAATACGGTAATTAGCACCAGCTTTCCAATGGGGTTTTCTTTTAATATATTACTGACTTATATGGACATCTGATTTTTATATGCAAATAAAAATTAGTAAACACTTGATGCAGATTATAAACGCATGTTCTTAGTCACAGTAAGTTCAAAGCAGTGAGTGATAATTTGAGATGTTTACAAGTTCAGTAGATGTCATTTTTGTCTTCCAAAGTTTGCAATAAATAATTTAAGACAATTTCTGCTGTGTTTTTAAATTATAGATAAAAATTATTATCCACACATAAATATTATGTTAATGGTGTTTGTAATGTCAGTAGAAATAATTGTTTTCCTTATAACAGTGATGTACCATTTACATTAAGATGTTTTCAGATTCAAGACCAGAAACACGTATAAACGCCACTTAAAAACACGTCACGGAAAGGTGCTGACTCAATCAGGTGGTATCATAATTTTATCAGAAGAAGAATTTTGTAGAGTACGTACATCTCCACGATCTCTACAGTCAAGAATGTCACCAACAACATCCAGTGACAAGGAGAACAGTAGGAGGGTCAGAGGAAAAGTAGCAAACATTTTACGCAGGGGAAAGCAGAATAAAAAATCAGAAACAAAATTACTTCAAAATGATGATAAAGATGATTATGTTCCTAGAATTAATATCTCAAAAATCAGTAACACTGTCAATTTCTGTACTGCAGAAGAACTGATAATTCCTGACACTCGCTTTTTATCAGATAGCTCTGTTGTACCTCACACACAGCAGGCATTGGCTGTTCTAGGTAGTATACCGACAGCTGTGATGCTTTTACCTGCTGATTCATTTGCTAAGTGTAATGTATAATACAAAGTTGTATTTATCACATTTATAGATTTATTTTTCTACTGCATAAAGTTTAATAATGTTCATATACAAGACTGTAAAAAGTAGAAGTATTTATAAACTGTTTTTGTTGAATTTTTAAATAATAAAATTTAATCTTATTAAGTATGTTACCAACATTTACAGAATTTAATGACAGAAACTGTTTTTTGTGTATTAAATATATACATTGTAGATGGAATTCAGTAAGAACTGAACAGTAATAAGTAGTAACACTATACTTTGTTACTTTGCTGTATATACATTTCTGTTTTAGATATTATTGGGTTTATTTTATTTATTGGTATTTTTGTACCAGATATAGCAAGTGGTTTACACAGTTTAAGGAAAAATAAACATAAACTTTAAAAATATAAATGGTGGTGCAAGAAGCTGTTCTATAAAGAATGTAAATGGTACAAAGCCAAAGAATGGCTTTGGATATTTTGAGTTTACTTCATGGTGCAGCACACCGATCTGCAGTTTCTTTTTTTACATATGATTTGAAGTAGGTTTATACATTTTTTCGTTATGTTGTGCCATTATCTTTTAATTTTTTGTGCAGAGATATATGATGGGACCAATTATGTGTATATCCACTCAGTATTTTATGTTAACTTTTTTACTCAGCATTATCATATGTGTTGTTTAGTTTGCCAGTCTGAAGTTCACCTAATGGACATGCTCAGTGTCTTCCACTAGATATAAAATCAAAACAAATTAAAAATATTAAGTCTGTATAAATAAGTGATATAATTTGTACTTTTATATATGAGATAGCCTGTAAGGTTAGATTTAATAAGAAACCAGACTGCTTTTGTACTTAAATAACTATGGTAGAATGCCTTTAGTTTTAGATGTTAGTGTACTTTTTGTGAAATATCTATTCAAAGCATTTGTGATTACTTCAGAAAGTTTATATTATTTTTTTTACTTGTAGTTTTGGCGAGTACGTCTACACAATACATGTCTAGCTTTTTAACTGCCAATAAATTTATTTAATTTAAAAGTGCATCCATTTTCATTAAGAGAGAGAGCGTGCATGTGCATGTGTGGATGCATGCACGAATATAACTTGGGTAATGTAAAATATGTTTTATTATCAGTATACATCTCTTTTATTATCAGTAGGTGTAATTTTTGTTACTAATGTCAGACATTTACACAGTGCCTTTTAATAATACACCTAAGAAAAACGAAGACAGGACTTTATAGTATAAACGACAACAGTAATCACTGGTGTATCTGCTTCTAATGCAGATTACTTTGTTGTGTAATCCTGCCAAAATATTCTGTAATATATTGCATTATAAACGATTTATAATTATTTAAGGATGCAAGACAAAATTATGGATTTTCCTGACTTTGTTATCTTAGTACAGATTAGTAAGTGAAACGTTGTTTCTCAGTTTAAGATCAAAAAGTGATTGTATAAGAACTTATTTATCCATTCTGTTTAACAAACAGTATGTTGTTGAACACCGCTATGAATAGAACTAGGGTAGTGATTATTCCCTACATAATTAATTACTGGTTGAAAGGGAAGCTTTATATGCAAAGTTAACATTATTAGTGTAAAGTTTTGGGTAAATTTAAAATAACATTTAAAAAATGTTGCGTACCTATCCAAACCACTTAAGCAGATACAAAATTAATAACCTAAATATTGTATTTAAAATAACTGTCATAAACAAATTGTACATTAAAAATTGAAATTAACAATTAGTCATTGTAATTAACAAATATTAATTAGAAATATTTACTTAAAATAATGCAAAACATGTAATGTAATTACATATAAATATAACCCAGATAATCTCAGATTGCTATTTGAAAATACGATTGAATGTTAATCTAACAAAAAAATAACTGGTTGTTTTTTAAATAAATTTTGATTTCACATCTCTGAAATCTTTGTGTGTCAGTTTGTTCACACAGATATTTTGATTATTTAAGGATGTCTAGGGCATGATTCTGTATTAAGACAAAACGATCTAAACCAAGAATTTTTTGCAAAACGTTCATCCTAATACATCATAAGATATTTTAAGTATTCAGCAGGAAAAATGTTTTTTATACTTGTCAGTAAATAGCTTGCCGGCCTACCAATACAGTAATGCAGAAAATCCATGTGATGCTTATTGTGCTGTTACTTTCAATTAAACAAAGATGCTCAGTGAAATTATGATTTTATTTTTCAAGCATGAATATACAGACTTATTCTTAGGGCAAGTAGCACAGATAAATTATTTTTTTACAGAGAAACAATAACTCAATTATCTTTTCCTTAATTAATACAAAAATCTGTCAAGTTAATTTAACTTTAAATATTAAAGTTTTTGTTTGTTTGAATTGTTACTTCCAGTTCTTGCTATTGCACGTTCTGTAAAACAAGATGTCCGGCACTTAAATATGAAATGAAGTTTTATTTAGTTTCCAATTAAAATCTAAGTTAATTTATTTTAACTTAATTTGAACTTGATATTATATTATTTTGGAAACTACACATTTATACATCACAATAACATAATAATGTTTAATATTCTGCTGTCACTTATTTTCATTATTGAAGTGTGAGTGTTCAGTTTTAGGGTTATAATTCAGATTAGTGTGGTGTTTGGATAACTTATTATTACTGTTACCCGGTACATAGTCTTTTAATTTTAAGTTGCTTTATCTTCTTCTTCTATGGCATCACAGTTCGAAGTAAGTAAATTATCAGCATCCCTCGCCACTGCGTCAATTCAGTGAGTCTTGGGTCCTCCGACAGGCCTTCTACCCTCGATCTGACTAAACAATACCTTCCTAAGTATTCGGTTGTTGTAAATAGTGAGTTGATTTATTCTTTCTATTATTTCATTGATGGTAATAAATATACTTTTTCATATACATTTGTTACTCCTCCTTTACTGACACTCTTCTTAATTACCGATATGGTTATATGTTAATTACAACTATTGCTCTTCTATCTGCTATTTGTTATTAACTTTTCCTTCTTTCAGTTTTTTTAAAGCACACTTCTTGTTAGGAGCATTCTCGTCAAAGGTTCAAATAAAATTGAGTTTTCTTCTTTAGATGGTAATGAATTAACCTTTCTTTTTTTATCTTGGCCTAGTTTTACACTTATGTTTTTTAATTCTTAATTTTACATTGAAAATGTTTATAAGGACGTGTCGCACATTTGCGGCCGATCGCTGGTGCATGATTGAAAATGGGAACTGGTGAGTTTCGATAGAAACTACTTCTTTGTTGTCAATAACATAGTACACATATAAAACTTTGCTTATGAATGCGACTACATTTAACTTATAATCTGTACATTGGTAAATAAAGAATGAATTCATTGATTGGTGAATGAACATAAATATATATATTTTTTAGATTTATTGAAGCATTTTCAATGCCCTTCTCTGTGCATTGCATTTGTGCAATGCCTGTAAATGTTTTCCATTACATAGTTTTTTATGTTCAAAATATAATTTAACTAAACTTCCTTATATGCGATTTTTCAGTCTTTTTCACATTTTACAATTATTAGTCACTTATAAAATTTGTCATACTGCCTAACTTCACATAATGCCTGTGATCGCTTGATTAGGCCTATGTATTATTTTAATTTCTATTTCTTACAGATTATTTCAACCTTTAATAAATTATTAACTGAACTTTAGTATTTACGATATTACATACATAATCCATTTACAGTTTTTTACATACCTTGGTTGTTACTATTATTATATTAAAACATTAACAAAATTTCTCTAATTACAGTATAAGTTTTTGACATTTCACAAAATCCAATATGGCCTAAAAACTTTTTACTTTTTTTTAACTACAGTTTAAAAATTGTATATTTTTCTATTATTTTAGTAAGTTTTACGTAGTGTTACTTTTTACAGCAGTACAATATCTATCACAAGTAAATTAATTATTCGATGATTGCCCTGAACAATGATATAAAAGAGGGTGTTGATTTTTATTATTACCTGAATTATTTTCTTTAGTACTTGAGATTTCTTTGGCTGCTTTTTTATTATCTCTTGTAGCGGCATTTGGTGCTCCAGAATAGTATACATCTTTCTTTGGTTCCTTAGAGTATTCTGAAACAGTTTCCTCTTTATCTAGCCCTTCTGTCTCTCAGCTTCAGGTTGTAGGGAGCTTCATTTCTTATAGAGTCTTTCTATGGTCATGTCCCAGTCTCTCAATGTACGATGTAACTATACAAATAAACAAGAAGAAATTTATACCCCAATTCGGTTTAAATTGTAACTGTTAAAATAAAACAACAAAATATAAAAGAAGAAACTACACCCAGATTATTACGATCTTTTTTCAACTTACCTTAACTTAGAAGATTCCCAAGGGCCGCCACCATATTTTGAGGAGTAAATATGGAAACCAGTTACACTCTTCCCAAGGAAATAATTTACTAAATAAACAAAATTCCCTTATAAAAAAACTCCAGGGCATTAAAATATAAAATGGCATATTAATTAACTAACACATGATTATGGTCAAAACAACTCTTATTTATTTTGCTCAAAAAATTACTAATTTCTTTTTACTATGATAACACAAAAAATTCTGTGATACAAATATTACAACACACCAAAATTTTTAATTAATACGCAAATCAGTACTTTCCTCCTTTTCTCTTTCTCCCTCCCCCTTTTTCTCTCACGCTCTCTTTCTCTGATTTTACCCCCCTTTTATTGAGATCTCATTTTTATTTCACATATTCTGTTTCAAAAGTAAATTCTAAAGTGACATCAATTTTTAATTAATTTCGGCCAATTAGTTTTGTTCTTTACTGTTACTTATCAGCCACGTGGTCCAAGATTGTTGCACCACCTGTTGCACGACATTGGTTTTTTGATAAAACACCAAAATAACGTTTTTAAAACTGTTATAGCATCATCACTGCCACCAATTTATGGTTTTAAAAAGTTTTTCACTGTTCCATTACATTTTTAAATACACTTAGGTAGGCCTACCATAACTGCCCGCTGGCACTAAAAGAACACATGTCTCCTGTACGCTGGACGACTGGAGACTGGGGCGAGCTTGGCTGGCGTGGGTACGCTAATTCAGTTTTTTTTCTGTGTCTTTGGAACTGGTTACAGGCGGATTTGCTGTGATCTACCTGCGTCCTGTCCCAGATGCTGAAAATTACATTTTACTTTTTCTCTCCACTTCGCTGGTAGACTGACTGTGCCTTTGGAAACGCGTGCCGTTTGTATGATTCACTGATTCACTTGTTTCCTTATATGGACATCACCTGCCCCCACCTCTACAATCCTGACCAGACCCGCGTCGTTACATTAAAACAATGACTTATTACATAATTTTGTTACACAAATTTTGTCCCGTTACAACGACTGATATTGGCCTTCCTTTGATCTTTGACCCTGTGACTTTACTCCAAGGCTCTGTTTTAGTTTTCATGCTTCATTCGCACTACTTGCATGTCCCAACCACCTCAATTGCCTCACCTCCAGCAAATCAGTTAGAGCCTTTACTTCCAAATTTCATCTGATTGTCTCATTTCAAATGCGATCTCTTCTTGTTTTTCCCATCATTCACCTGAGAAAGCTCATCTCTACTGATATTATTCTACTTGCTTGTTTGTCAAGGTTAACATAACTTTCTGCTCTGCACATCTGAATTGGTAGGTACACAGATTTAAATATCTTACTTAAAGATTTGCTTTCTTACTTCCATTTTCTTATAAGTGTGTTGTTTATTCTAAAACAGTGTTTTCCTAAAAATTAATACTTGACTCATTGTGTTGAACTTTAATATAGTTTGCTTGACTACATAGAATGTGTAAAAATAAAAATTACTTTTGTTTTCTGTTAGTTGCTGCTGCACATTATCTCATTGTAAGGACATCTAAGATCGTTATTTTTAAGTTTTGATGATAATATACATCCACAATTAACAACAAAAATACTTTTTGAAGTGGTATCAACTGAATGCAGAAGTGATTGAACAAATGCCTTTATTACCTTTAAGACAATGTACCATAATAATAGAGTAAATTTAAGTGATTCCACTAATTTTTTTTCAACAAAAGTTATTGTTTTCAAATAAGGTTGAAAATCTGTATTGTTTGTATTGCTAAACAGATTTAATTGATTTAAAACTTCATATTTATTGCAATACTTATGGTTTCTGTCAATCTGAAGATTTAAATTAAACCAACAATTATGTTTTTCAAAGTTCAAAATGAACATTCCTGTAAGAACATTCAACAACTAAAGCATAATTTTTAGATAAAGCTTCATTACAATGTCTCAGTTGATGATGCTGTTGATGATTTGACTTGATGTTTCACTTCTCAATTGCCTCATTCTTTCTCTCCTACAATTGCATTCAGTTTGACCATTATATTCACTAACCCTTGATAAATATTCATAATCACAAAAATAGTATAAATGCAAAAAAGGCTTGTAAACTTGTATATGTTAAGCTTTAGTGAATTATATGTACAACAAATCTCGAGCTATGTGTCCATAAATTGAAATTTAAACACGACAGTGTACACAATATTCACTACAACAGTAATACCACTATAAACACACGAGTAGGAAACAAAATAAATATATGTTGTTTGTTGCCTGTGAAACATGACAGTTTTTTCTTCACTGCCTTTCCTCAGTTTTATAATATATCGCTGATAAGCGATCAATTTGTCAGTGTAATCTGCAGGTAGGTGTTGCGCAAGGGTAGTGTGACGTTCTAAACATAGACCTGGATGCCACATCATGTGTTTACACCAGACCAAGCTTGCTTTAAATTCAGTTATTGGAATTTTCAAATTATGTGCCATCTCCAGTGCCTTCATTCTAATAACTTCTGGGCATATTGGATATCCTTGGTTTCGTTTCTCGTTAATGTATTTGGAAACTAGTCTGTCAAGATTATTACATTTTCCAGTTTTAAGTCCTCAGAGTGTTTTTCTAATGAATACTTTACATATTTCATTTAATTACATTTCGTTGCATTACATATGTTTTGTAATTTAAAGTGTACACACTTTTAACTGAAGAAACCATTAATACCAATGTAATTTCACAAATTAAATGAAAATGGATGCACATTTCTGTGAATGGTTGGACTTTTTTAGTTTAATAAAAAAAAACCTATCGCCTATTGAATTTTGTTAAGTTCAAACTGTGTTAGTGCATTCAGTTAACAGTGTTTTTTTTTTTAACTAAATGTAAAATTAACATTATGCCACACATGTTTGTTATAGATGTGAAAAAATTGTTTATTTTGCTTTTGATTTAATAACATGAATGCAATATTTTTTTTAATTCTAAAATTTAAATATATAGTATAAGCATTAGAATCATAAGAAAGAATGTATTTTAGTTTGTAACAACTATTCCATATATTTTGTATATACTTTTGTATTCCTATTTTGTACAAAAATGATTGAAAATAAATTGCATACTTTTGTCGTGCCTTTTTTTATTATATTTAACAAGTTATTGTAAATAAATTTAATGGACATGATTTGTATATTCATTTTTATATTTTATATAAATAATAAAGTTACAATTTTAATTATATATATTTTCTTTCAAGTTTAGTGTAACTTACTATTAATTAATAATATAATATAATTATATTAATTACATTAATAATTACTATAATTAATAATATAAAAACCTATAAATATATCATATGCTCAATCCTTATACATCAGATAGCAAGTGTGTTAACAGTTGGTTCCCTCTCCTGAACATCCTTAATCATCACTGTTCAGTTTTTGTCTTCATGTATTGACCTTTGCAATTTAAGATCACCTTTAGAAATCCACACACGTGTATAATAACATAGGACTATTTAACAAGTGAAAAAGACAAAAAAACAAGAAATTATAAAACACCCATCATCACAATTATAAAAAATCGGTATGGAGAACCATACATGACTTCCATGTTCTCAGATTATGTATAAAATCATTTGGTACTGCCTTTATGCGTACGAGCAGTTATTTCGATAATGCGATTTTTGGGCTTAGATATGTAGTGAATATCGCACATAATTTTATGTAGTGAAAGAATTATACAAATTTTAATTTTGTATGGTGCAAAATAGTTGGCTGGTGATTGCAATTGATTTCGTTTGTTTTTTTTAATGGTAAATGACTGTAGTAGTAATTTATCACCAGGTCGTGGCTATGACACCAACAATTGATTATGTTACGTTAACATGAAAACCGAAATTATATATGGAAACCAATACGTGTGTAATGTAAAACTATTTTTTGACATGATAATGTCTTTTAGCTTGACATCGTTTGAAACTTTCTGTAACATGTAATGCTGTATGACGTCATCATTGCGTGACGCTTCCACACTTTCGATTCCCCACAGTCTAGAAATTTGATATGTAAACGCATCAAGACAGAAATAATCGCTGCTGACATTGAGTTTAGCAAACGTTTAAATTTGGTTTTACATGCTCTTTTGTCTGTACTGCATCGTTTGAAACTTTCTGTAACGTGTAACGCTGTATGACGTCATTGGGATTGTTGTATTGTAAATAAAGGTTTGTTTTGTGTTGTGGTGAAATACACTGCTGCTGATATATAGTAACCAAACGTGGCGACTGACTAAAACAGTGTTCGACAATGGATAGCAGCGACAAGAAAGCTCAGATCAAGAAATGACAAAATGCCGAGCGAGTAAGAAAGTGTCGGGAACGAAAGAAGCTCGAGAAAGAACAGCAACGAGCGGCTGCTGTCAGCGGTGAAGCTTTGGTACCAGCGGCCCCATCGCAACAAAAACGAAAGGAAGATGACTTGATGCGCAAAGAATTGAACGAGTACTTAATAAATACACCGTTCGCGTCGACGATGACTGAGCAGGAGAAAATCGATGCATTCTACACCATGAAACTGGAAGAGAAGCGTAGGAAAACCAACGAACGAGTAAAACATTGTAGATTGAATAAGAAAATTGAGATGGCAACTAAATGCAACATTTGCGCAAAAGAAACAATCAGTCAGTTAGTAACCATAATAATGTTGCATTTAGCTGGCGGCTGAAAGACATTATCATGCTCTTAAGCTTTTACCATTTGGTAAACGGTACTGTTTCTAATATTTTTCTAAACCCATGAAAAACCCAACTCGAAGTAAGGCGGGAGTGGCCCAAGGGTCAACCCCTTGCCTATTATTATAGGCCTACATGTCACTTTTCTGTGGCAGAACTAGTTTTTTTGGTAAAATTCGTTTTCCGACAAGTACTCGTTTTGTGACTAACAAAAAATAAACATCCATTATGTACAATTTGTAGAGCATATGTTGTCATTCCTTAATACAGTGTTTTTTCATTAACCATAAATATTTGTATTTTTCATTTTGTATTTGCTGTTGTTTTTTCCAATTTGTCAACTTAAAAACGTTAGGTTCTTTAAGTGTTACTCTGTTATAAGCATTGTATTACACGTTTAATGTTATGTTTTCTCAACCACAGCTTTTATTTATGTTAGTAGTAAACTAAAAACCCAAAACCATTATTAACCTAACTACCAAATGAAAACAACACGTATTTTACCTTTACATTAAGACATAGGGCAATTTACAATTAGTACACTTCTTCTTTTACACACCGTAATATATCGATACAATCGCATATTAAAAACATCGAAATGTATTGTGGGTACTCATACAGTTCCAATCATTTACTTGAATTCGGTTCAATAATTCCTAAAAAAATATAGAATTTTGTCAAAGTGAAATAAAATGTTTCCATAGAAACTACTTCTTTGTTGTCAATAATAGTACACATATAAAACTTATAAAAAATTATCTCCTCCCTCATCAACTACCATTTTAATTTATAGAAAATTACCCCCTTCCCCCTTCAACTACCCTTTTCATTTATAGATATTTCATCTACCTTTCTACAGTGGATTATTATGACCTTCTTTTAAGGATACTTTATCAAAATTAAGCACTTTACTCTTGTTAAAACGTAAAAGGTTGCACGTAAACTACCCCTTCCCCTTAACCGATCTTCACCAAAATCAATAGGCCTTGAGTCCTCTACAATTCAGAACTGTATGCAAAAAATTATTTGATTCTGTTTGAATTTGCGGCAGTTATCGTTTGCCATAGAAAAATTCTACACACACACTTTTCGAAAAATGACTTTTTTTAATGTTTTGAGGGTAGTACAATCAGAATCTGCCATTATCTCGAACACGATTTTTTTCGCCATGACCATACTTCCATTTCCTTATGGAACATGGAAGTAAAAAGCAGGCATTAATAAGAAACACTGGGGGTTTTTGTAATTATATTCTGTAGATGTAACCATACATGACTTCCATATTCTAAGATTTATAATTACAATAATTTTCTAAATGAAATATTACCATAGAAACTACTTCTTTCTACTTACTGCTTCAGCCTTAACCACAGTACTGTGGTCACTAACATATACCACCTCACGTTATCGCACTCGATTTTCACTGATGATGGAAGTCGATGGCATTGCCGAAATGTCTGGTTTTGTAGAAAACATTGGACTACGGCCAAATATCCCGGGAAGGAATTTTAACAAAAACTACTTCTTTGTTGCCGATAACATTGTACACATATATATAAAAAATATGCATAAAATTAATGGCTTGTATAAGTTAATGATTGATCTCCATTAAGTAGTGCTCAAGTTTCCAAAGTTTTAATATTATGATGTCCGTAATTAAAACATCAGAGCAGGTTTAGTGTGTATGAGGGTACACCGTGGAGAAAAATTTTCAACATTTCCTATTGAGCGTTGCTTAGAATAAAGCTGCGAATCTACAGTGTACGTTTCACAGAACAAACACGCGGAAAAGAAGGAGCGCTCCGAAGTCACTCATGGACCCTCAGCATCTTGCAGAGGGTTCATTCCCTAAAGACGAAAAGTCTGTCTATGAATCGTTCCTCTGTAAACACGTGCAGTTACACTGCCCAGCGATCCACAGGAAGCAAATCGCTATCCACGCTGGACACTTTTTCGGCTTGCATGCGTTGTGTTGGTATGGGTTCAGCACTTTCCATTTAAAAAGCGTGCAAATGTAAGAAAATAAACATGAATGAGGCCACAAATAATGCGAATTTTGTGTGTGTGTGTGTCTTCCCTGCCTTTTTACTGCAGTAGTCATAATAATAAAATGGAAACGTAAACAGTACATAACTGAAATATGCTTGCCTGCCAAGCACGATATATTTTCTAATATATACATAATTTACATTAAAATGAAAAAATTATAATTTTATTGCCTGGCAACAAAATTATTTTATTTTCAACAATTACCATTGTTTAAAAAAGTTTAAATAAATCTTCAAGTACTTTACTCTTGTTAAAACGTAAAAGGTTGCAGGTAAACTACCCCTTCCCCTTAACCGATCTTCACCAAAATCAAAAGGCCTTGAGTACTCTACAATTCACTGACGTATGCAAAAAATTATTTGATTCTGTTTGAATTTGCGGCAGTTATCGTTTGCCATAGAAAATACGCTTGATAAAAAACGTTGCAGGTAAACTACCCCTTCCCCTCAACCGATCTTCACCAAAAACAATAGGTCTTGAGTACTCTACAAATCAGGGCTGTATGCAAAAAATTATTTGATTCTGTTTGAATTTGCGGCTGTTATCGTTTGCCATAGAAAATACCCTTGTTAATAAAACGTTGCAGGTAAACTACCCCTTTCCCTTAACCGATCTTCACCAAAAACAATAGGTCTTGAGAACTCTACAATTTAGGGCTGTATGCAAATAATCTTTTGATTCTGTTTGAATTTGCGGCTGTTATCGTTTGCCATAGGAAATACCCTTGTTAAAACATAAAACGTTACAGGTAAACTACCCCTTTCCCTTAACCGATCTTCACCAAAAACAATAGGTCTTGAGAACTCTACAATTCAGGGCTGTATACGAAACATTATTTAATTCTGTTTGAATTTGCAGCTGTTATCGTTTGCCAAAAAAAAAATTTTCCCTTGATAAAAAAAAACCGTTGCAGGTAAATTACCCCTTTCCCTCAACCGATCTTCACCAAAAACAATAGGTCGTGAGTACTCTACAAATCAGGGCTGTATGCAAAAAATTATTTGATTCTGTTTGAATTTGCGGCAGTTATCGTTTGCCATAGAAAAAAAATCTACAGACACTTTTCGGAAAACGACTTTTTTTCATGTTTTGAGTGTAGTACAATCAGAATCTGCAATAATCTCGAACACGATTTTTTTTGCCATCACCATACTTCCATTCCTTAAGGAATATGGAAGTAAAAATGACTTTTTAATGTTTTGAGGGTAGTACAATCAGAATCTGCCATTATCTCGAACACGATTTTTTTTGCCATGACCATACTTCCATTTCCTTATGGAACATGGAAGTAAAAAGCAGGCATTAATAAAAAACACTGGGGGTTTTTGTAATTATATTCTGTAGATACCCTTAATTGGTTATTACATAAGTGGCAACCATGAAAATGGTGCTTCTTGTCATGGTTTAGGGCTTGAAAATGGTGAAAACACTGAAAGGTCTCGTCTGGAACATGACAAGTAGCAATTTAGCAAGTAAACATGACAAAGCTGGCATGAAGGATACATTTCTAAATGCCAGTCTGATTTACAGAACTGTTTATATTAGTATCTTGTAGCGTGTCAATTTTGGGTCCTTTTATTTTTTACAGTATGGGGTATTACAATTTATTTATTTCGTTTTTGTGCCGGAGTTTTATAAAATATTGTGAAATCTTATTATGCGGCAATGTTATTTCGATTACAATAGAACTCATGGTAAGCTGAATGGTGTTGAGAAACAGTGGTGTAACAAAGGCGAGACGCATTTACTGTATTGTGTCATTCGGCTAAAGAATTCGCACCTCCACGAAATTCTAAGAACTTTGTATATGTGTGTTCACGCTCGCACTTAGCATAGCCGGGCGGGGCGCTGGAGTGACGCCGTGAAAAACACCAAAGTCGAGGCAAACATGGCGATGGGACGAAAAATTAGTAGCTCTAAACAACTAGCTACCGGAAACGTCGTTAAACCCCGCATACTACTAATGACATCAGCAGAGCCGAGGCCAATATCGTCACCTGGTACACACATATACCAGCTGTAGTCCCTGCATAAACTGAATATGCCTCAACAAATGAGCATGAATGGCGACTAAAACCCGGTGGCCGTGAATGCGCATATTCTGCCGCTCAAAGACACACACTGGGCAGTTCCACTATTGTAGCCGGCCGGCTAGGAACGAAGTAGGCTCCATACAAAAGTTTTTCTATTATTTTTACTAGTAAATTTAAATATCAGTGGAAAAAAGTTTGTTACTACAATACATCCATTCGGTAGAAACCAATCGAGTGTTTTTTCGGACACCAGCATTAAAACATTTATGAAAACGATGACTGTGCGTGAAGACCGCGTGGCCGCCGTGGGGGGGGGGGAATTGATTATCACTAAAATGTTAAGGGTATTATAAATTTTGTGTGGTTGAAAAATATGCAGGCTGGGCTCTCTGTATGTATGTGTGTATAAGCATAAGGTAAGCTAGGATAAGTTAGAGTAAGAACGCTGAGTATGTAACCAAACAATAGTTTTTTTCTCACAGAAGTATTTCAGATGTCGTAGAATGTAAAGTAATTTCGAAGGAGTCAAAATTAAAGTAAAGTTTTAATTCTCTTCAAAAATGCGTTGTGTCAGTGCTTTGTTTAACCTGTAGACCATGTTTGTATCTAGTGTACATGTGATCGAACCCTGAAGCCCGACAGAAGCGATCGTAACGGTAGGTAAAAATTAATTGGTATTTGGTGTTAATAAATGTGATCAATAAATAGAGGATTACAATTGGCGCCACGAAACAGGCACGAATTATAATTATATTTAATTAAAATTCCACATCTACAAAGATACAAACATGTTTTAGGTTAGCATAGCAAAATAACATTACATTACAAAATTTAATTAATTACATTATTTACTTAATTAATTTATTTAATCAATTTATTTAATTTAACCAATTATAAAAAATGGCAGATAACGAAAGTAACAAAAATGAAATGGCTAACGTCGAAGTTTTTGACGAGTCAGAGATGAGTAGTTTTGAAACACATTCGACTCCGAGTGCGAGTCAGAATGAAACAGAAATAAGTGAAACAGAATCAAGAATTATGGATGAAGGAATTCATTCAACGCCAATTCAGAATAAAAACTCAGATAACAATAATATGATGAAATATTTATGTAGCATGGTATGCAGTATTAAAGAGAGTTCAGACAAGCAACAGGCGATGTTAGAGTTAAAATTTAACGAAATAAAGAGTGATACAAATATTAAATATAATGAACTTCTAGAACAGAATAAAGAAATGAAGAGTGATTCTGACGCTAAATTCAATGTATTAAAAAACCAGAATAATGAATTGAAAAATGATATTAAGGAGAGATTAATAAACGTTGTGAAAGTACCAAAGTAGAATTTACCAATAGAGTTAACCACGTAGAGACCAAGTTAGATGATTCAATACAAAAGATAGAGGTTAAATTTAATGAAATCGATAATCAGATAAATAGAGTTGAGAAGCAAATCAATGAGAATAATGAAAAATTAATTAATTCAATGAATGAGTATAACGATGACATAGAATCTAAAATTAATAAATTTAATACTGAAACTGAATGTAAGCTGAGTAGTGTAGTAATGACAGTTGAAAAAATTAGTCAAAATATTGATGAACACCAAAATAAGGTAGACTCTAAGATAAATGAAATTGAAAATAATTATAAGACAGAAATCCAAGCAGTTGGAAATAATTACAATACAGAAATACAAGCAGTAAATGAATCTATCGATATAATATCAAAGAATAACGTACAGTCTGAATATAGTAATGACAAAAAATTATATTCACTTGAACAAAATATTAGTAGTATGAGAGACGAATTAAGTTTAGTAAAAAATCAAAATGTAAACAATGTTACTGAACGCATATTTATGACACGAGACACAAATAATGAAATAGAATTAGAAACTTTTAGTAGTGAAACTAGGAGAGTGCATCCAATGCAATTTTTGAATCGAGTACGGGAATTTGACAGATTTAATGGTAGTAGTTGGGAGGTTAAACTTATAAAAATTTTGAAATGTTTTAAAGGCGATTCGGAGATATGGGCGGAGACACATCGAAACGAATGGGAGAGGTATGGAGATTTTGAAAAAGCCTTTCGGAATAAATACTGGTCGGAGGAGGAGCAGGAGATACTGCGAAGCCAAATAATGGGAACCGGGAGCTTTGGAAGAAACAACCGTAATATTACAGTCTATACGATGAAGCTATACAACGAGGCTAAGTACTTAGAACCACCGTTGGCATTCCAGTCGTTTGTATGCCACGTCAGCAAACATCTACAGAGGGAAGTACAAATCACTCTAATGACCAGAGAGGTAAGTGATATCAGTGAATTAGAAAAGATATTGGATGTTTTTCAGAATATTAAGGACCAGGAAGACAGCAGACGCATACAACTTAATATGCAAAATGGAGGTAATTATACACCAAGAGGAGGACCAAACGGGGGAACCACACAAAATGGTCGAGAACGAGACAGACGATACCCGATGTGGAAATGTGACGGATGTCTGGTGGAGAATTATGCTGACCGTAATTTTTGTTATAGATGTAGAAGGGCAAGGCCCGGACAGCAGCAGAGGACACGACAGAGATTCAACAACCCACAGCAGAGGAACGGTGACCGACGAGCGGAGAATCTGAGAAACGAAGGAGGAAATCAGCATATGGGTAGAGTGTATACGCCCCGTAATGCAGACGAAAGGACGGGAAACTAAGGAGGACAATGGATGAGGAGGCCCGGCCATTGTCGAGGAACAATCACGGGGTCCACGAAAATAAATACAGGAATAACACGATCCACACGGACTTGGCTACGGAATTGATGGAAGAAGAGGAGGCGGAAACGAGGAGACAAGAGGCGTGGTTGACTGAGGTAAAACTGGAGATAGAAGGTAAGTCAGTCTTGACACTTATAGATACAGGTAGTGAAATATCCGTAATAGCAGAACATGTACTGAATAAATTGAAAGAGACTAACAAACATATTCCGTCTTTGCCAGTAGCGGGAGTAACAATTGTAGGCATTACGGGTGTTAGAAGTAAACGGGTTACAACACAAGTCCAGTTGAACATGTTAATAAATGGGGAAAGCTATGAGAATACATTTCTAGTTGTAAGGGGTTTAAATTTAGAAGTGATTTTGGGTAATGATTTTTTAATAAGAAATAATGCGGTCATCAATTTTAGAAAAAGAATTTTAGAATTGAGTAATGACAATAAACAAATAACGGTTAATTTTGAACAGGTTTTAGACACAGTAAAGATTTCGGGTATAAGGGTTATACCAGATAAGACCATAAATAGGGATATGGAATTTAGTATACATGCGTGTAGAGAGAGTGTGAGTGAAGAGAGTGGAGAGAGAATATGGGCAGATAGAGAGGTTAAATTTTGCGGGGAAGGTGGCGTAATAGGGAGTCCTCAGCGTAAAGCGCTGTGGCGGGTAGTTGAGGATTATAGGGGAGTGTTTGCCGGGGAACCAGGAAGGGCAAAAGGTTATGAATGCGAGTTAAAGGTGAGGGAGCATGCGCCATATGTCCAACGTAGTTATCCGGTACCATATTCGAAAAGGGAGGCCGTACAGTTAGAATTAGATAGGATGTTAGCAGGGGATATTATAGAAAGATCGGTATCAACTTATTCCAACCCGTTAGTAGTAGTGATCAAAAAAGATGGGAGAGTGAGGTTATGTCTAGATGCCCGCAAAATCAATCAAATAATTATTCCAGACCGGGAGTCACCGGAAGCGATAGAAGAGATTTTTCAGAAATTCAGCGGTGTGAAATATATGACCTCTTTAGACCTGACTGCAGGGTATTGGCAAGTCCCGTTGGCAGTAAATAGCAGGAAGTATACCGCGTTTTTGTTCAACGGAAAAAATTATCAATTTAAGCGTTTGCCGTTTGGTTTGAACACAAGTGTAGCTAGCTTTATCAAGTGTCTTGACGAAATTTTGCAACCACATAACTTAGATTTTTTAACCATATACGTTGATGATATTCTGATAGCCTCCAGAACATTTGAAGAGCATGTAGAACATTTGGAATATGTATTGGAGAAGTTATATCAGGGAGGTTTGACGGTGAATTGGGACAAATCAAAATTTTTGCAAACTGAGATATATTTTTTAGGTTTCATCATAACACCTACAGGAATACGTGCTAATCCGGATAAAGTAGAATCCATCATGACGTTCCCGGAGTCTAAAAATATAAAACAACTGCAAAGTTTTCTTGGTCTCTGTAATTTTTACAGGAAGTTCCAGCGGAACTACGCCCAGACGATGGCCCGACTCAGCGCAGTGCTGCAAAAGAACAAACAATGGAGATGGGGCGATAACGAAAGAGCAGCGTTCAACGACATCAAAAATAAGTTCGCTGATATGATATTAATGAATCATCCCAATTTTAATGAAAAATTTTACTTACAGACAGACGCAAGTAATATAGCACTTGGAGCAGAACTATACCAAGAGGACGAGGCGAAAGAACACAAAACCATCGCCTTCGCCAGCCAGACGTTGCTAGCCGCAGAACGCAACTATACTACAACCGAAAAGGAGCTCCTCAGTATAGTGTTCGCCATGAGGAAATTCCGCACGTACCTACTGGGTAATAGAACCATCATCAGGACGGACCATAAAGCGTTGTCGTTCCTGAATACTTGCAAACTCACGCACAGCCGGATAACCAGGTGGGTGTTAGCTCTTCAAGAGTATAATTTTTCTTGGGAATACATTAAGGGTGTAGAGAACAGGGTGCCCGACACACTATCACGAGTAGACATAGACAGAAATAGAACGGGTAGAGATATCAAATAAATAGAGATTTATAGATTGTCCAGGGAAGATAAACTTTTTGGGGAAGAATTAAAGGATATAAATGTAATGCAAAGAGCTGATAGCAAATTAGATAAAATCATTACTAGCGTAGAATCAGATGTAGATGAGTTTGGGTATAAACAATATTTTCAAGTGTTTAAAGGTAGCTTGTTTAAAAAAGTAGAGGGGAGAGAGAGGGATTGGAGGTTAGTTATACCTGAAGGGTTGATAGAGAAAATAGTGTGGGACTGTCACTTTAGGTACGGGCATTTTGGGGCACGGAAGTGTGTGAATGTGTTAAAGGAATCTTGTCTATTTAAGAATATGGAGAAACGCGTCCGAAGAATACTTAAAGTTTGCGAGTTATGGTAGAAATCTAAAGTTGTAAATTATAGGTTAGAAGGAGAACTGAATTATATTAAAGTAGAAAAACCTTTCGATTTAGTAGCTGTAGATTTGTACGGCCCTTTGCCAAAAGGGAGGGGTGGAGTGATGCATATTTTTGTTGTACTTGACACATTTTCCAAATATGTAAGGTTATATAGCGTGAAGCGAGCAATAAGTAAGGTGCTGAGCGAGAAGATCACACGAGACTACATGATCAACGTGGGAAAGCCGAAGGTGATATTATCCGACCATGGTCCGCAGTTTATCAGCGGGAGATGGCGCCAGACTCTCGGATGGGAAGGTATCATCCCAAAGCACACCGCAGTGTATCATCCACAGTCCAATCAGGCGGAGAGAGTCATGAGGGAGCTGGGCAGAATTTTTCGAACATACTGCCACGCCAAACACAGCGAGTGGCCGCTCTATGTCCAGAAAATTGAAAATTGGCTTAACTGCACCACCCACGAGTCGACGGGGTTCACACCTTATGAGCTAGTAAGAGGAAAGCGTCCACAGAGGATTTTGGAACAATTAATTGAATATCCACCGGAAACCAACACTATTTGTCACGATATTAAACTTAGGCTAGCGAATGAAAGTTTGTTAACGAAGGGGGAAAGGAGAAAACAGCGACATGATATGAAAGGTAAGTGGACGCAGTACAAGGTTGGGCAGCTGGTATTGGTACGACGACATGATTTATCAAGTGCACAAGATAAGGAGATCAAGAAATTTTTCTTATTGTACGAAGGGCCGTACGAGATAATCGAGGTAAAAATGAAAAATTCGTATGTGTTACAGAATAGAGAGACGAGGGAGATAGTTGGAACGCACAACGCTACAAATTTGAAATTATTTTGGTCAGCATAAGGATTTTATTAAATAGTAAATGTATGAATGTCATTTAATTGTTTTTTTTTGTGTTTCTAGAAGGGCTCCTCCCCCATTTTCGGGCGGTCACGATCTTACCAGTCCTGGCCGTGGAATTCGGAACTCTGAGGCGGGCCATGGTTGGCAGATCTTCCTTCGGGCGGTGAAAGCAACAATGGTCCGGCTCCACAAAAATTGGTACAAATTAGAAATTTCACCACATATTGGAACGGGGAGGGGGACCCCAACAGGTACGTGACGAATAAAATTTTTTATACACTCCAGGTGCATCAGTTTTGATGTACCTGTCACGTGCCTGCACTGCCTTAGAGTGTTATATATAAAGGAGGCTACACCTAAATACAGGGCAGTGCATACAAATTTAAATATTTTTAGTGTCAGTGGCAAAATCCAATTTGAGCCATTGACAAGAGCTTTGCTTACACCGAAATGAAGAGTTTTGCGCGGGGGGGCAGAGGGTGTTCCCGCTCAGACGGCGGGAAATAAGGGAATATAGTTGGAAATATAGGAGAAGTAACTGCATAAAGTAGATCTGAGCTGGAACATTTTGTTGCCCCATCGCAAAACACCCCCGTTTCAGGTGCGTCCATAATCGCCAAAAAAAAAAAAAAAAAAAATTTTGGATGTGTATAATTTTAAATGTAAATAAATTGTAGAATTAAGTGACCAAATATAATTGTCAAGTTTCAGTATCAGTGAGTATGGGAACGCTTTGAAAAGATGTGTAACAAAATATAAACTTGGTATCAATACAAGAAGTGGGGATGATTTTGGGGGGTAGATTGGTGCTCAATGAAGTGATAGAACAATGGAGTGTGGAACTGCAATTGTAGAAAGGTTTAGTTTCAATTGTAATTAGTTAGTAAGTGGCTATTGCGGGGGTGGCCTGTGCCCTCGTAAATAGCGAAATGGGTTGGGGGTAGCAGGGAGTGTTACCCCCATCGGAGGCCAAAATGGTGAAAATGGGCGGCACACTTTTTTCGTGTAAATTAAAATTTACACACTGCTAAACGACCGTGTCGCACATAGTAATAATGATTGTAACAGGCAGTCAAATTGAAGTTAGATTTCCCCGACTTTTCGGGCGATTACTGCCTTACCAGCACTAATCGTGGATTTGGCTAGCGGCCAGCTATGGTCATATCAAGTCCCTTGACCATAGCTGACTTGAAATTGGTATATATTAGAAATTCAATGGGGGGTGACAATTAGGGGAAATCTCCCGGAACTATGAAACAGCGGCTGCCACTCTGCCCGCTTGGGGGTAGCAAAGACAGGTGGTAGATCCGCATTAAGGGTATGTCATTATATAACGAGAATATGTTGATATTCGCTAGTGTTCAAATGTAATAGCGGAAGCAAAGACACGGAGAGGTAAAGCCTGCTCCAAAATATACAGTCTTTGTCGAAGCGCAAGGGCGAGACAGTCCTCCATAATTTGAAATAGTGTGTGTGGCTGGGAGGTGGCTCAGATGAGCCATGAATTTAACTTTTACCACATAAAAAAATTTTTTATTCAAATTTTGATCAAATAAAACTGCTTGTGCTCTGTTAAATAACTAGTGCTCAGACACTCAAGACAAGGTGTTCATGCTATAATTTTAAGTGTATTATTTTATCGTTGCGAGTTAGATATAGGTGTTGATAAGAATATGTGTTTTCATTATGTGTGTATATTTTAGACTAAGCCAATAATCAAACTGTCTGGCAGGCAGCCATCGCAATAGAAGCCAGTACTGATAAATATATATATTTCATGTAATTTGTTCAATTGTGAGAGGTATTTTCATTGTGTTAGGGGGATCAGCTGATCAGCAATAACATGTCACTGGTATATTGGTTACAAATGTTCTAAGTAATTGATGTTCAAGGTAATGTTTTAATGTATTATAGATATTTTAAAGTAATGATAAAAATAATTTGGTGAAATGAGAAATAAAGTAACAATTGTCAGAGTTAATAAGAGATAGTTTTTGGGTGATAAATATTCTGTGGGACAAATAGATCTGTCCAAGTTGAAGTCAAGGTTAAAGAAATAGTAGAGATGAAGATAATGTAATGTTGTTGTGAAGTAACGTAGTTTTGTGAAGTATTGATGTTGACACAGTAGTTACGGAGAATAATTGTAGAGTTTTGAATGATATGTTGTTGTTTATAATTGATGCTGTTATTTTGTTGTATTTGTAGTGAGGTAATGAGATTGAGATTTTGGGGATGGCAATTTTGTAGTGGGGGATAGTGTAATGTAGGAGTCCGCAACAAGGGTTGGGACGGGATAGGGATAGATTTTAGTGAGGAGGGGCCGCCTTAGGTAGGATCCAGGGGCCAAATAAGGGAATTGAGTTTTTGGGGGCGGGGAAACACGTATCCTATGTACAAAGGGTTAGCGAGTATTTTTTTTATATATGTAGAGAAGGCGGCGATTTGAGTTTAAGGGTAAGTTGGGGTTAGAGTGTTTTGGGATAGATATTTTGATAGAGATGGGTGTCATGGTAGTTGAAGTTGATGAATATTAGAGTCAGAGGGAGAAAGATTATATATGTATACAGATCTAGTAGTACAGTCAATGAGAATAAATAATTTACATCACCCACAGTAGATTAGAGTAAGACTATTAATAAAGAGAGAGATTTATAATAAAGATATAAAATTTTTTATTTTTTAAACCAGTGACAAAACTTTGAGAGAATTTGATAATGTAAAATTAAGAATTGTTTATTTTAAATAATTTAAATGTCAATTTGCTTATTATTTATATTAATATTTTGTTTATTCTGAATGTTTTATTGTATTGTTTTGTGTTTCAAATTAGGTTGTTACAGATGTTGAATGTATTTTCAGAAAGTATACATAACATATGTAGGTCAAGGGTCTTGGACTTGACCTAGTTTCGATCAGCTGATGAGGTCATACACCCACTAAGCTTGTATAATAGGAAGTCAATTTATTTGTTTGTTTAATCAATTTAAACCAATTTTCAAATAATGTCTAAATATGAAGGAAACATTTAAATAAATTAAAATTTTTTTTGAATTTTAAAATTTTTGGAAATTTTAATTTTTTTTTGAAAAAAAAAAATGGATTTTTCGCCTGCCAGCGAATGAATATTTTAGGTAATGATTATTTTATTATGTGTGTATTAACCATGTTTGTTTTTATTGATTGATTGTATGGCATTGTACTGTTAGATTGTAAGTGATTACATGTTAGATTAAGGATGTGTTTAGAGTAGGAGAAAGGTTTAAATTAATGCTTTTTAAGTAGAAAACAGAAAACCAGGAAGAGAATTTTTTGAGTATATTATTTTGAATTTTGAATTTTTTAAATTTTTCATAAATTTTAAAAGATTTTTTTTAATTTTACAATGTGTTATGTCAACATGTAATGTGATTATGTGTGAGCCCAGTATCTGCTAAAGGCAGCCCAGCTTGCATACAAGGGGAAACATATCGGTGGAGGATCTGGCATGATTTAAGCCAGGGATGGAGGATTTTGGGGATAGCATGCTAAAAGGCGAGGTGTGCCGTGGTACGAGTCTGTTCGATTTCTCGGTGTTGGGATCTCTTACGGAGAAGTCCAGTGATCTCGTTCAGATGAGTCCATGGTCGCTGAGCCAGGGGGGTCGTGTACCCATGTAGATTAAGAACAAGGGGGTTGTTGGCACCAGTTCCTCACCGGTCCTCTTCGGGGTTTATCGATGAGATTTCTTCTGTTGTGAACAGCAGAATTCTCATCGAGGGGGTATTGTAGCGTGTCAATTTTGGGTCCTTTTATTTTTTACAGTATGGGGTATTACAATTTATTTATTTCGTTTTTGTGCCGGAGTTTTATAAAATATTGTGAAATCTTATTATGCGGCAATGTTATTTCGATTACAATAGAACTCATGGTAAGCTGAACGGTGTTGAGAAACAGTGGTGTAACAAAGGCGAGACGCATTTACTGTATTGTGTCATTCGGCTAAAGAATTCGCACCTCCACGAAATTCTAAGAACTTTGTATATGTGTGTTCACGCTCGCACTTAGCATAGCCGGGCGGGGCGCTGGAGTGACGCCGTGAAAAACACCAAAGTCGAGGCAAACATGGCGATGGGACGAAAAATTAGTAGCTCTAAACAACTAGCTACCGGAAACGTCGTTAAACCCCGCCTACTACTAATGACATCAGCAGAGCCGAGGCCAATATCGTCACCTGGTACACACATATACCAGCTATAGTCCCTGCATAAACTGAATATGCCTCAACAAATGAGCATGAACGGCGACTAAAACCCGGTGGCCGTGAATGCGCATATCCTGCCGCTCAAAGACACACACTGGGCAGTTCCACTATTGTAGCCGGCCGGCTAGGAACGAAGTAGGCTCCATACAAAAGTTTTTCTATTATTTTTACTAGTAAATTTAAATATCAGTGGAAAAAAGTTTGTTACTACAATACATCCATTCGGTAGAAACCAATCGAGTGTTTTTTCGGACACCAGCATTAAAACATTTATGAAAACGATGACTGTGCGTGAAGACCGCGTGGCCGCCGTGGGGGGGAAATTGATTATCATTAAAATGTTAAGGGTATTATAAATTTTGTGCGGTTGAAAAATATGCAGGCTGGGCTCTCTGTATGTATGTGTGTATAAGCATAAGGTAAGCTAGGATAAGTTAGAGTAAGAACGCTGAGTATGTAACCAAACAATAGTTTTTTTCTCACAGAAGTATTTCAGATGTCGTAGAATGTAAAGTAATTTCGAAGGAGTCAAAATTAAAGTAAAGTTTTAATTCTCTTCAAAAATGCGTTGTGTCAGTGCTTTGCTTAACCTGTAGACCATGTTTGTATCTAGTGTACATGTGATCGAACCCTGAAGCCCGACAGAAGCGATCGTAACGGTAGGTAAAAATTAATTGGTATTTGGTGTTAATAAATGTGATCAATAAATAGAGGATTACAATCTTCAAGTTTGCAAATCACACTTTTGTATTTAGTTTTAAAGTTTTACCAAGAGCTGTACTCACTGGCAACCTATTCAATATGGAAGGGGGTTGAAACCCCTCTTGGTACACCACACACCACAGGTTCAGTTGGTCACTCTATAAATCACAGGCAGAGTCAAATGTGACACCAAAGAAACTGGAATTTTGGGGGGATTAACACCCATTCTCCAAAGAGGGAGGAAGAGAAAGAAGAAAACAGGTATCTAAAAACTGTGTCAAGTAACTATTCATGTAAATACAGTAAAACCTGTCTTTAGCGGCCACCTTCAGATCACCGTAAAATGTGGCCGTTTAATAAAGGGGTTGGCGGGGATAATAACTAGTATATTAAGTACACATTATGTACTATATCATTTTATTATGTACTTGCAGTTGTACTTCCTGTTTACGGTGAAATTACTTATATTCAAACACATTGGTAAAGATTATACTTTTGAAAAATAGTCTTTTAATATAGTTTGTTTTGCGCTAGCAGTTTTATTTTTCGACCAAACAATAAAGTTTACTACAATGTTCCACACATTCCTTATCGATAGTAACGAAAATATCTTTGATCCGTCTAAGAGATTGTAACACTTCTTTTAAACTCATTATAGATTAATTAATTCCTTTTTCTTCACTCTGTACGTCATTGTCACCTGTTTCTGCAAAAAGCAGAAAAGTTACTGTATTGTAAAAGTGTACGAGGTCTGACACAAAAATAACGAGACTGTTAGCATTACTAAGGAACTACTTATTGTGTTGTATTGCACGTGCACTGTGTTCGACCTTGAACTGCATTCTTACACGTCAAGTTATAAGTTGCTCGGTTGACTCAGTCACAGTGAGAGAGCAGTTGAATACAGTCGTGTTTTTACGCTTCGCTGGAAAATGTCGGATACAAAAAGTGATCAGCGCGTTAACATCAGGTTTCTCATGAAACTTAAAAAGTCGGCAACAGAGACTTACCAAATGTTGTTGGAAGCTTATGGCGATAAATGTTTGTCACGTGCACGAGTCTTTGAATGGCATAAGAGATTTTTAGAAGGCAAGGACTCCTTGAAAGATGACGACCATGCATATCAACAATCAACGAAAATGTAAAAGTTCGAGACACAATACGAAAAGACCGAAGATTGAGTCTCCGTGCTGTTGCTGAAATGTTGCATATGAACAGAGAGTGTTCTACGCATTTTAAGAGAAGAGTGGAACATGAGGAAGGTGTGTGCAAAAATGGTGGCGTAAGTTTTGTCAGATGAACAGAAGGAAAGGAGAACAGAACTTTGTTGTGACCTTTTGGAACGGATTAATGAAGAGCCCAGTTTTTTAAAGAGTGTTATTACACCTGATGAGACGTGGATATTTACATATGATCCAGAAACAGTGGCATTGGAAAACACCATCTTCCGCAAGAGCAAAAAAAGCACGCACGAGTCGTTCGAAGTTCAAGGAAATGCTTATCGTTTTCTTCTATATCCAGGGCATCGTTATGGCAGAATGGGTACCCAGTGGTCAAACAGTTAACCAACAATATTATAAACAAGTTTTGGAAAATTGCGTGAACGTGTTAGAAAGAAGCACCCTGAATTGTGGAACAATGGGTGATCTTGCACCAGGACAATGCGTTATCAGTCAAACAATTTTTGGCCAGTAAAAACATCACATTCCTTGAACATCCTCCATATTCCCCCGATTTAGCACCATGCGATTTTTTCCTATTCGCCAAAATCAAGTCGGTGCTAAAAGGGACCCATTTTTCAACGGTAGAAGAGGTACAGACGAAAATGACAGAGCTCCTGCGCAGCCTGATGGAAAGCGATATGAAGAAATGTTTTGAGCAGTGGAAGGAACATATGCAGAAGTGTGTGGACTCAATGGGGTCCTACTTTGAAGGTGACCACTAGTAATTGTATATATCAGGTAAATAAAAAAAATTACATCATCAGTCTCGTTAGTTTTGTGTCAGACCTCGTATATCCCGAATAGTGCAGATTTTATTAATTGGCCATTTCAAAAAGTTTTGATTGTAAATACTGAAGTTTTCTGACTTACCTTTGTAATCTTCGGAAATCGATACTCCCAATTGCCCTCGAGATCGTCACAGGATTGTAGATTCTCCATTTCCACGTTTTCATCATATGGCAGTCCAGCAACTGTCTGAAGTTCTTGCGAAATTTCATGTAATGGTTGCGCCTGCAGATCAGTGTCGTTAACTTAATGCCACATTTTGTTACCACCACTTAATGGTTGTAACAGCAACCTCGTTCCAGGCTGTCTTGATCCAGGATATCGCATCAAGGACTGTGATTTTCTTCGCCAGGTCAGCTACTGAATTGCTGTCATCCATATGGGACACAATGAACCGAAGAACTCTTTTTCGATAAAAAAGCCTACGTTTTCGATAAAAAGTTATACAATTCATTATTCATGACTTCCAGAAATAAAACAACTGCTGTTTTTAAGTGCTTGGTAAACATGGCAAAACATGTGGCTTTTGCTACAGCATAACTTTTGTTTACAGGCACAAAACTTCTAATAATAAAAGAATTTATGGTTTTCTGAACTTTTGTAAATAATCTTGGAGACAAGAAAAAAACCACACCATACTCCATTCTATCAGAGGATGAGAATTAAATTAAACTGAAGACTATGAGCAAGCTTGAACTACTGAATTTTGTCATATTTTATTGCTTCTCTGCTATGTTACAATTTTGTCTACACACATATGGGCCTAAAAGTTTTCTATGTCAATTTTTTCAACTTTTGCTATTGATTTAATGAGTTTGACAAATTAAAATAAAATACATTTAAACTCTGTCAAACAATGGTAACTGATCAAAATAAAATAATTTTGTTACCACGCAATAAAATTATAAATTTTTCATTTTAATTTAATTCATCAATATGAAGATGTACTTTTCTGCCTGGCAAGTATACCAATATGTAATGTTATGTTTCCAAAGTTGTATTACTATTATTGTTACACAATGAGTTTTTCATTATTGGTATCAAAAGGCAGGAAGGACACAAACTGCATTATTTCTGACCTCACTCATGTTTATTTGCTTACATTTTCATGCCTTTTAGACGAAAAGTTCCAAAACATAACGACTATTGAGCATGCAAGTGAAAAGGTCTCCAGCATGGACAGAGATTTGCTTCCTGTGAATCTGGGTAGTTTAATATTCACAGAAAAACTATTCATAGATAAACATTTCGTCTTTAGGAAATGAACCCTCTGCAAGATGCTCTGTGTTCATGAACAACTCTGGAAAACTTTTAGCATTTTTATTCTGTGAATGTACACTGTGTAGATTTGTTGCTTTACTGTGGGCAATGCCCTATAGTGAGTGGTGAAAACTTTTTGTCCACGTTGGACCCTCATATACACAATAACAAGCTCTATGTTTTGATTGATTATGGTACCCTTTATATTATTCGATACACAAGAGGTGTGATTAAAAAATAAGAATTTCTTAATTTCGTGTGCTATACATTCTCAATTTACAATATTTTTTCTCATGTTGGCACCACTCTCCATGATGTACGTGTCAATTTTTAGGAATATTAGACACTTAGTTTGTCTTTAACAAGAGAACTGACGACACATTTTAGTATACTCAGCGATTTTTGTATTCTCAAAATGACATTACAAAATTTATATTGAATTCTTCATTAAAAATAATATCAAATTCAGTGAAGTAGTGCAAATGTTGGAAAAGGCTTTTGGTGAGAATGCTATGTCCAAACCAAGGGAGTATGAGTGGTACAAACATTTCCAAAAGGGCCATGAAGACATTGAAGATGACAAGAAAATTGGACATCCTACCACATCAACCACCGAAGAAAATAGTGGAAAAATTTAAGTTTCTCATGCTCAGTAATTTCTGAATCACACATGAAAAACTGATGAGGAAATCGATATATTCTACAGGTCATGCAAAGCAATTTTCACTAACGTTTTGGACATGAAATGAGCAGCAGCCAGATTTGTTTCAAAAATATTAAATTTTCAGCAAAAGTAGCACTGCAAAAACACGTTGAGCAAATGATGGCTGAAGTCACTGATGACTCAGATTTACTCAAACGTGTCACAGCAGATGATGAAATGTAGGTGTACAGCTATGACACTGATACAAAGGCTCAATTGTCCCAACAATGGAAACTTCCTGAAGAGCCAAGACAAAAAAAGTATGCCAACTGAGATCTAATGTGAAGGTTCTCCTTACTTTTTTTATGGCATAATCTACTACAAATTCTTACCATTAGGTTGTACTGTCTATAAAGTCTTACGTGAGCCAATCACACTTCTCAACTAATTTACAGGTTTTTGGCAAAAAATAACTGTTGTAATGGCACACCCACACCATTCATCATATATGTGATTTTCTCTAGTACCCAAAATTGAAGAGCACAATGAAAGGACATTTTGCAACCACAGAGACAAAAGTAAGGTCACCGAGTGAACTGAAGGCTACAGTAAAACGAGAATTTCACAAGTGTTTTACACACTGAAAAGAAAGTTGGCAAAGTGTATTGCATCTGATGGGGACAATATTATTTTTGAAGAATAAATAAATCATTTTATAAAAACATGAAAATTCTTGTTATTTTTTAACACACCTCATACCATGAAAGACAATGACTAATGAAATAAGTGTCTTAATAAATGAATACAAGGTGTGTATTTATTTCTAAAATGATAGAAGAACTACAAATTAAAGCGTGTATGCGTGTGTTATTATACAACATTGTTTTTACAAATCATTACATTCTATTATGCAACCAGCAATATGTTCACTGTTATCAACTGTTTCCTGTCTTGTAACGGTACAGAATGAAGGGGTCTGTAATCTAAAGTTTTTGTCATAACCCGAGTACATTTTGTGAACGAACTATAGCTCCGAGAGTACGGTGAAGCACTGGAATGTATGTTATCAGTGAGGGTGCGCATTAACGCGGACGGGCGCAGGTGTCAGCCAACATTCCCACGAAAATGGCACGAACCTTTTGCGAGCCTCAGAACGCAATTTTATGGTATACAAACTCGCACTCCAAAAGATATCACGTGATGCCCGTTGGGCCTATCACAAACAAGCTGGTGAGCAGGGGTACGACTCTTGGCCATCTTGGAAGTCGGCGTCAGTCGGCAGCCAAACTTAGGAACCGCGCAGAGGCGTTGGTGCGCGTTCCGCCCAAATTACAGTAAACATGTAAACTGACCGACAGAAAAGTGTAAATAAAATAACTCTAAAAGCACGGTTCAATATACAGGCTCGCGAGCTGAAAATTTATTAAAAATGTGGTAAATAGTGACTAAATTGCAACCAAAAAATGATAAAATAACATTAAATTGAAACATCAAAGTAACTTTAGTGAACTCAATCTGGACGAACTAAAATACGGAGTGCGGCGTGGTCTGCAGGGACGCCGCCAGTTCAAGTAACCGAATATAAATAAATCAAATATGAAAATTTCTAATAAAAGCGCTAAAATTAAATAAAGGGGGTAAAAGAAGTGTGTGTGTGTGTGTGAGCAAATTACTGGGTTGCCTTTCGATAATTTAAGTAATTACTTACTTTAAGTATAATATAAAAAAAAAGAAAAATATAACAAGAATGCTACACTTTGTATATCTTTGGTAAATGGGGTGTAACCCTCATTATTAAAATCTGTTGTATTCGAACTCTGATTATTAGTTGAAAAGGAAGTTATATCATTATTGTATGCCTAAAAGTGAATATTACACAACTTGTTCAATAAATGCAGTTGAAACAGTTAACCGTAAATGAGAGTAATTATTGCGACACATAACCCTAAATCACGCTAGTAGACTACGAGTTCGTGTGAAGAACCCTGCCATCCGAAAAGGTAAGATGAGCTTGTATTAATTATTATGTGGAAGAGTGATAGTATAATCACAATTTGGCCCCCGAACTTGGACTGTTTATAAAATCAATTTTATATAAACCACACCTACAAGCAGATATAAGTGTGATTTGGGAGTACGTAGAAATTACGTGCAGGTTATGTGAGGCTTTTTCTATATTTAAGTAAGACTTAGTAGTAATTGATACCGAGTATATGTAAGGTTAAAATTTTTAGATTTAATCTAAGAAATAAAATAGAAATGGAAGATAATGAAAATAAAGTCAGTATGATTGACGTAACTGTCACGGGGGAGGTAGAAATGAATTTAGACCCTAATGCGGTCAAAGAAAGCATTGTAAACGAATCAGATGATATAAATGATTCAGGAATGGAGACAACTCCAAGCCAAATAGACGAGAATAATTTAACACAATCTGTAATAATTAGTGAGGCGGGAGCAAAATCGACTCCCGTGATAACAAAAATAAAAGAAAAAGAGTGTACAATAGCTGATATGATGAACTTTATGAAAAACACGTCTGAGAATATGAATAATAGATTCGATGTTAACGATATTAAATTTGAAGTTCAAAATAGCAAATTTGATAAATTAAGCAGTGATATTAATGAATTGAAAGAACAAAATAAGAAATTCGATAGCAAATTTGATGAACAGAGTAGAAATTTTGAGGAAGTAAATGTTAAATTTAACGAACTTAAAATTGATATCAATGCTGTAAAGATAAATGTGAAAGTAACTTTTAACAAATTAGAACGAAATATTGAGAAAATGAAAGTGTGGAGAACAGATAGAGGTAAGTGCAAAATAAATGAAAATAACGGAGATATAAGTGTTAATAGTAATGGTGTTAGTTTAAATGCAAAACAGGTGGCGGTAGACAAGGTGAGTAATAATGATAATTCTAATAATGAGTTAACAAGCAATAGCAAAATAAAGAGTGATAGCAGTGATATAATTAAAAATGTGGTGTTAGAAAGTAAAGTGAAGAATGGCGATGAAGTTTTAGAGAAAATAGAAAGTAGTGATGGGAGAGTGTGTGAAGAGAGGTTAGGTGGGCAAAGGGCAGATTTTCCCTGAGTAGCTTGTGAAACAGAGTTTTCACAAATGTTTTATGAGGACAGAGTTTCCTCCCGTGGTTATAGAGACGAGGTGTCTCTAAGTAGGTCCCCTTCTGTGCATCATGAGTTCCTTGGAAGAGCCAAGATGTGTCATGATAACGTTGTGTTACCCTTTGCATGGAGTGATAGAGACAAAATGAAATGGTGTTATGATGAGAAGTATTTTGAGAGACAGAGAGAATGATAGAGATGTTTACGTTAAGTAGAAGCTATAAGGAGTTAAAATTTGAAAAAATAGATGATATGAAAGGCTTACCTTGTTGTGAAGATAGTGCAGAAATAAATGATAACGTTGATAATTATATGGGAAGCTTACCTGTGTTTAGACGTGGAGTATTAATAGTAGATGATTCTGAAATTGAGAGGTTAAAATGCTTAAGGGTGATAGATAATAATACAGACGGTGACGAGACCAAAACTAATGATGTAGACAGGGTATATGATTTGATAGTAATGTGGGATAGGCCAGTAGATTATTATGTGGGTTTTACGGAACAATTTGAAATATTGAAGAATTATTATATAAATAATAATAATAATGTAATGAGTATAAATAAAGATGAAAATTGTTATGCGAAAGTAAGACTAATTTACGATGATGGTTGTTAAATAAACAATGAATGAACATTTAATTATTTTAGTTTATGGTAATTACTTGGCTAAATTATGTAATGAGGTGTGGTAAACAATAATAATAATCAAATAAACTAGTAACTAGTTTATTGATTGTCATACAAGTGGCTTGGTACTATAAATAAAACTTAATATTAATAATAATAATGACAAAAAGTGTAAATAAACTTATAGTGAAGTTAATTATGTTTGTATAACAGGTTAGGTTGTACTATGTATATCATGTAAACAATTTAGGTATGCAAAGAGAATTGATTTTATAATAATAACTAGCAAAATACCCGTGCTTCGCTACGGAGTTTCACGTTGTACGTAATTGTACAATAATTGCTCGCTTAATAGTATAGGATTAGATAGATTGTACAAATTCTCAACTCTTAGTTTGTCTATTTACATTCATAGCAACAGCTATTTATTATTTATTTCGAGAAAATCGTTAGAGCCGTTTCCGAGAAAGAAAGGACATACATTTATTAATTAATTGAACTTCAAAATTTTCTCGACTATAAGAACCTGCAAACAACAAAGTTTTTTTCAATTTAAAACAATGATTAAAAACTCAGGACTAAATTTATTCCGGGTTTCCAGTAAACTGAGATGTCAACCACTTCATTTACCAAGTATGCAATTCCCGCTATAAATTTCAATATTTGGTTTTTTGCCCCTTAGGAGTGAAAGTTTTTAAAACCGTTTCTTAGTGAGCACCTAAGACCTATGATGAAGCTATGTTCAAAGTTTCATTGATATCGATTCAGTGGCTTCAGAGATATCGTGATCAGTGAGTCAGTCAGTGGTATTTGGCTTATATAGATATCTATATCTAGCCGATTTACCCAGCGTTGCTCGGGTTCATAATTTATTCATAGGCTCATAGGCACCTATTCTTGTTCTAACATTATATTACTTGTATACTGTATAATCTTCCTTATATTGTTACGTTCGCATTCTCACTGGAGGAATACTCTGTAGCGCACCTGTTTAAGAACATGTCATAAACTGTATTCTTACATCTGGAGAAGAATTCTGTTGCGCGTGATGCTCCTGCTCGATTTCTAACTCTGGGAGAGGGCGAACAGCTAAATTAGTTTTCAATAAAATGTCTACAGTACTTGCACGCGCTGCATATTTAACTGTCGTTTTATAATTCATTGTGTTAATGTTGAAATAAGGTATTTGTTAAATTAGTGTCTCCTAAACTTATTCTAACAATACAATACCTCTATAGATTTCAGCTTATCAATTTTTAAATTCAAACTGAAGCAAGTGCATTTATATTGTCTGAACACTATGAACTGAATACATTCGCTATCAAAACTTTGTTTTTTATACTCGCTTATAACTTACTTCGATCTTAACTTATCCACTTTTAAATTCAAACTGAAACAACTCTGAATTCACACACTATTAAGAATTTCTTAAGATGCATAGACCACCTTTGATATCATAACCTATACCTTTATTTATAAGAACCGTGGACTCTGACCCCGCCGTCTTTCGCGGGATCCGACCTAAGACTCCCCGGGTTCCGTGGATGAACTCCGGGGAAGGCCCGTCGGACGACTCCCGCGCTATTTCCTACGCGGGAGACTTCCACCGATGCTATGGTAACAAGAATCTATTCTATTGGGTTGCCATAGTAACCAGATCTAATAGTTGTTTAAGACCCAAAGGACCCCCCAGAGGATCGTATCGAAAAAAACACCTGTCCTATGTTGGTTCTCCCGTTGCGTAAAATTGGTGCCAAGTTTGGTTGAAATCGATCCAGTGGTTTAGAAGGAGATGTGGAAGACCCCAAAGGATCGTATCGAAAAAACACTTGTCCTATGTTAGTTCTCCCGTTGCGTAAAATACTTGCGCCAAGTTTGGTTGAAATCGGTCCAGTGGTTTAGGAGGAGATGTGGAAGACCCCAAAGGACCCCTCGAAGGATCGTATCGAAAAAACACCTATCCTATGTTGGTTCTCCCGTTGCGTAAAATATTTGTGCCAAGTTTGGTTGAAGTCGGTCCAGTGGTTTAGGAGGAGATGTGGAAGACCCCAAAGGACCCCATCGAAGAAAACACATCCTATGTTGGTTCTCCCGCTGCGTAAAATATTTGTGCCAAGTTTGGTTGAAATCGGTCCAGTGGTTTAGGAGGAGATGTGGAAGACCCCAAAGGACCCCATCGAAAAAAACACCTATCCTATGTTGGTTCTCCCGTTGCGTAAAATATTTGTGCCAAGTTTGGTTGAAATCGGTCCAGTGATTTAGGAGGAGATGTGGAAGACCCCAAAGGACCCCATCGAAAAAACACCTATCCTATGTTGGTTCTCCCGTCGTGTAAAATATTTGTGCCAAGTTTGGTTGAAATCGGTCCAGTGGTTTAGGAGGAGATGTGGAACATACATACATACAATGGGGGGGGTTTGCCCCTTAGGAGTGAAAGTTTTTAAAACCGTTTCTTAGTGAGCACCTAAGACCTATGATGAAGCTATGTTCAAAGTTTCATTGATATCCATTCAGTGGTTTCAGAGATATCGTGATCAGTGAGTCAGTCAGTGGTATTTGGCTTATATAATAATAATATTTTATTAGACTAAACCAATAACCAGAATAATTATGAAGTTTATAATGCAAATGAATTGTAATTGTTTTGGAGCAAGGTGATTAAAGTAACTTTGTGTTTTAAAAAACTGATTGAGCTAAATGATTTGAGATGAATTAATTTGAAATGTTGTATAGATAAAATTTTGATAATGAATTTAAATAACGTTTCTGAGATTTGAACGGTAGAATAAATAGCAAATGAGTAAACGTAGAATGTGTCTAGTTGTAGAGTCATATGGTTATTATGATGTATCAGAAAGTACATATGGTTTTGTACGTTATAGTTGTGGTGATGAATGTTTATATTTTTGAATTTATGACAGTAATCATGTTATTATTTGACTAAATGATTGACCATATTTAAGTATGAATTTTATAATGAATTGAAATAAAGTAAAATGTTCATAGTTTTAATAATGAAATTAAAAGAGTTTAAAAGGTTTTAAATTAGGTGATTAAATTAATTTGAGGTAGTTATGAATTTTCTAATGTAATTTTCAATGTAAAAGGTTAATGTAATTTACTTAATGTAAAATGTTGTAAAAGGTGGAGTTTGGGTGATAACTATTTCAATAAGGCAGTTGAGTCAGTCAAAGTTAATTTTAAATGGGTATTAGACAAAAAGAATTTTTGGAATAAAAGTAATACAGAAACGGGTTAATAGTAGGGACACAGTAGCGGGAGTGCATGTATGTAGAGAAAGTGAGTGATGTAAATGGAGAGTAAATAGGTGGTGGTGAAATTTTGTAGTGAGGGTGGTGTGGTAAGGAGTCCTCAACGCAAGGCGTTGTGGCGGGAGGAATAGTTTTAATGAGCGTTGGCGGAGTTACCTGGGAGAGTCCAGGAACTAATAAGGGAATGAGTATAAGGTAAGGGAACACACATCCTAGGTACAAAGACGGTATCAGGTATTTTGTAAAAAGAGGAGAATTACTTAAGTGGAGTTAGAGAATATAGTGGAGGTAAATATTACTGAGAGATCGGTGTCACCCTATGTAAATCAGTTAGTGGTAGTTAGAAGGACGAAGGTGGGTAAGGTTATATTTAAATGCCCATTCAATAAATCAAATCATTGTGAATGACTGAAAATCACCCAAACCAATTGATAATGAAAATACTTAACAGACTTTCATAATTGAAATATGGTAATAAGTGTAACAAGTTAAAGAGTTAATAGAATTTGAAACTAAAATTAAAGTTGGAATGTTTATAGATATTATTCAGATGCAAATGAGATGTTAATTTTAATTAAATGAGGTTTATGTTCTTTACGAATGTTTATATTGTATTATGTTAGTGGGTAGGAATCTTAAATATGTAACATATATATTATTTACTTGTGATTCCCCACTTTCGGGCGGTCACGGCGTCACCGAACCTTGACCGTGGATTTGGATTATTGGTAGCAAGTGTGGTTAGGCAGACAGATTGTATCCTAGCCATACTTGTTATTATTTTCAAAATTGGTGAATTTAGAAATCAACCGGGGGGGGGGGTGATTCAGGGGAATCACCACGACTATGGAACAGCGGCTACCATCGTAGGGGTTGGTAGTGCCGTGTTAAGGGCTCATAAGTAATATTTAGTAGGATTACTGGTGTCCTCGGACATCAGTAATGCCGAATTTTTTATAACGCTGAAGCAAGAACGGGGTAGGCAGCGTCTACACCCTAATTAAACTTCAGTTCTTAAGGATGCAAATGGGCGCTACAGTCCACCATCAGGAAATAGTAGTGTGTGTGGAAAAGGAGCTGGTCGTTACAAGCCAGGGGCACAGATAACGCATCTGTGCACAAGGTAAATACTTGATCCGGTTTACCCGGCAGGTGGTTTACCTAATTGTAAGTGGGTAAAAGGGGGGAAATAATAAAATGATGAAGTAGGAGAAGTAGCTGAGAAATCAGTGAGAGGTAACAACCATTGTAACAGCGGGACAATCAAGTTTACTTACTCTAACTAGAGTTGGTGGTTGATAGCCCAGTTCCTGTTCGGTAATGTTTACTATAAGTTTGTGATTCAATGATTAGTGATGAACATTCACTTATGAGAACAAATGATTTTAAGTACGAGACTCTATGTTGTAATGATTGTATAATCACCAAGGACTTGTTATGAGTTAAATTGAATAATGTTATGTATTTGTGTTATTTATATTCAATGTGCCTATAAAAAGGTCATTCACCTGATAATGAGGCATCAGCTGATGACTGGTATGGACTGTATGTTTAATGTAATCAATTCATATGTTCTTTTGTTAATTAATTTAACTGAATAATTTTGTTTCTTTTATTAATTGTCAGTTCCAAACTTAGGAACCGCGCAGAGGCGTAGGTGCGCGTTCCACCCAAATTACAGTAAAAATGTAAACCGACCGACAGAAAAGTGTAAATAAAATAACTCTAAAAGCACAGTTCAATATACAGGCTCGCGAGCCGAAAATTTATTAAAAATGTGGTAAATAGTGACTAAATTGCAACCAAAAAATGATAAAATAACATTAAATTGAAACATCAAAGTAACTTTAGTGAACTAGTTGTAACGGGACATTTTGGCCTACCCGGGGAAATAAAAAATCATTGTATTTTGAATAAAAGCAAATAGCATTTTTTACAATGTAATAATAATAATTGGGGAAACGTAAACAGAAAGGGACAAGGAAGGTAAATTTTGTTGGTAGTGAAGTTGGCAGCAGTGATTGTAAAATTATTCATAAAATTATAAAGACGCAATAGACAACCAGCGAAAATGAGTCAAGGTCAGCTCCAATGAATTACAAGCGGTAAACAAGTTATGTAACCACATCGGACCATGTGACGTCAACATCATACGTCAGAGACTATCCCAGCTATGGAATTCGGGCGTTTAAGCAAAACCTTATACTGGCGTAGTGATACGAACTCAAGACAATAAGAATTGGTCATGTAACTGCGACCACTTTACAAAATAGTGCCGTTTGTCTCATCCCAGTCTAAATTCAACACTCGCGCGAGTGAGGCGTACAAAAGTTCCGGAACGTAAACTGCGGGCCCGCAAAACAACAAAAAATGTAAATAACAGTTTTAAAAATGTGAAGCATGGAATTATAAACCGTAGTCAGAGTTAACTAACTGCAAAATTGCTCTTAAACATTAGAATTCAGTGAAATTTAAATAACGATCGATGTAGTGCACAGAACAATGCGGCGTCTTCAAAACTCATCAACTGGGTAACAAAATGGGGTTTGAACAAAATTGTAATAAGGGCTAACCAAAATTTATCATTATAATGTTATTTTAAAGAAAGAAATGAGATCTCTTAAGGGTATGGGGTATTTGCGTGTGCGTGAGTGAGTGAAAAGTATGTTAATATAGAAGTGCTGGTTGCGCGTATTAGTAAATTCATTTGATTTGTTGCTTTACAATGTCGAGATTAAATAATTAGTTTATTTTATTAATTGATCCTCGTGGCCAAATATGTTCAAGATGATTTAAAAGAATGAAATGTACCAGTGTGGGAGTGAAAGGAAAATAAAAGGGAATGTCATTCGGTAACACATTAATACATGAGTTATTTATTGCAAAAAAACCATTCTGATCTCTTGTGTTCGCCAAAAAGAATCTGGCTCGAAATTGGTAAGTACATATATTTATTCTTGCAGTGGGCACAAAGGCAAGATGGCGCCCGAAGAAGTTAGATAGTAAATAATGAATAACATTAAAATTAATTAAATTCATAATTATCAATAAAAGTTATACAACAATTGGCTTCTGAACAGGGACAATTATATAAATTGTGTATAATATAAGCCTACAGGGAAATCAGAATGGTTGCTTAAAAAAAAAAAATGCAAAAAAAAAGTACGTAATTGCAAGGTTATGTTATAGCTGTTATGTGATGTTTTGTTGTGCTAAATATATAGAACAGTAGTTCAAAAGAAGTAAAGTTTAAGCAAATTTTGCACAATGACCACTAACGAGAGTATTAATAACGAAGTCAGCTTCTCTGACAGTCAAACAGAAATTCAGATAAGTAGCGACTCCAGAATTCAAACAAATGACAGTAGTCTTGAGGAGTCAAAAATAATGCAGACAGTTGAGATTCATTCAACACCTATTTTAGGAAATCAAAATCAGAAATCTGACGAAAATGATATGTTAACCCGATTGTACAATAGTGTAGAAAAACAAGATAGTAATTTTAGAGAATTGAAAAACGAAATCAATGAAATCAAAAGTAATTTTAATAATAAATTTGATGAACAAAAGAATACTTTTGAAGCTAGATTTGATGAACAAAGTGATAAAATTAAAAATTATTTTAATGAAAAGTTGAATGAGATCAGAGACGAAATTAAACAGAATTTCAAGTTTAGTGAGGAAGTAAATGAAATTAATACACGTTGTGACAATATTAGAGAGCAGATATTAGATTCAGTAAACTGCAAGTTCGATGAACAAATTAGTGAAATTACAGAAAATATTGAAAATAAAATCAGTAATGCCAGTGAGCAAAGACAAAATTACCACTCAGGTCGTAGAGCAATGTGTGGAAATAGAAAATAAATGTATAAGTAAGATTAATGAACATAATAATGACATAGAAATTAAAATAATGGAGGTAGAAAGTGTATGTAAACAATCAATACAAGAGAGTGTGGGGGTTATTAATAAACACAACCTTCAGTATGAAACTAAAAATGATAATAAATTAAGAGTAATTGAGCAGGATATAATTGAAATTAAAGATGAATTACATGTGGCCATAAGCCAAAATATAAATAGTGTTGCGGAGCGAGTAGTATATACTCGCGAAGCAAAAGACGACGTAGAACTCGAACAATTTAATTGTGACAACCGTAGAGTACACCCGATGCAATTTTTGAGTAGGGTAAGAGAATTTAACCGATTTAATAGTAGTAGTTGGGAGATTAAATTGTTAAAGATTTTAAAGTGTTTTAAGGGTAATTCTGAAATTTGGGCGGAAGTACATAATACAGAGTGAAGTAGTTATGAAAAATTCGAGTTAGCATTCCGAAACAAATATTGGTCAGAAGAAGACCAGGAAATTTTACGTAGTAAGATCATGGGAACTGGGAATTTTGGGAGAATGAATAACCACCTGACCGTGTATGTCATGAAAATATATAATGAAGCAAAGTACCTAGAACCGCCGTTGCCGTTCCGGTCATTCGTTATACATATTAGTAAACACCTGCCCAGAGAGGTACAGATAACTTTAATGACGAGAGAGATAGTAGATATAAATGAACTGGAGAGTATGTTAGATGTGTTACAAAATATTGGGGAACGCGAAGGAGGGAGGCGTCCAAATCCACCAACGGTAATAAATAACGACAATTATCATCAGTATAGGGGAACACCAAACTCTTATAGAGGAATGAGGGGAAATAATAACCCTAATTTTAGAGGCGGAATTTGGAAATGTTTGAGTTGTGAATACGAGAATTATGCTATCCGAACAGTATGTTACAGATGCAACAAAGCACGAGATTTCCAATGGAACAACGTGGCACCGAATCAACATCATCAACAACAACGAGGAGGAGGTAGACCTGCAACGAGAGGGAGAGGAGGATATAACCAAGCCGTGGCGGGTACGTCAACGGAAAACTGAGGCCGACAATGGAAGCGAGGACCCCACCATTGTCCATGGAGAACAGGAGGGTCCAGATAACCGACGAATATCATAATAATGTTATACAAATGGACATGACGAAGGAGTTGTTGGAGGAAGATGATACAAAAGTTATGGAGAACAAAACCAGATTGGGAGGTAATCGTCACCATAGAAGGTAAGAATTTTAAATCATTGATTGACACAGGGAGTGAAATATCAGTAGTTTCTGAAAATGTAATGGGAGAATTGAAAGAAATAAATAAAAATATACCATCATTGCCAGTTGCGGGTGTAACAGTAGTGGGGGTAACAGGAGTACGAAGTAAAAGAGTTACTAAACAAGTACAGTTGAATATATTCCTTAATGAAACTGAATTTGAGAACACTTTTTTAGTAGTTAAGGGACTGAGTTTAGATGTAATATTGGGAAATGATTTTTTGGAGAGGAATGGGGCAGTAATAGATTTTTAATAAACGGATACTAGAATTTAGTAGAGGGGGTGAGCCAGTCAGGGTTAATTTTAAGAGGGTGTTAGACGAAGTTAGAGTTACAGGGGTAAAAATGATACAAAAGCAAGTAGGCGATGGGGATATAGAAACTAAAGTGAATATATGTCGAGAGAGTGAGATTGTAGAAAATGAGGAGAGAGAGATGCATATGAGTGATGAGAGAGTATGGGAAAATAGGGCTGATAAATTTTTTAATGAAGGTGGAGTTGTAGGGAGTACTCAACGACAGGAGTTGTGGGCAGTGGTGGAGCGTTATAGAGACGTGTTTGCGGAGTTGCCTGGAAAAGCCAGGGACTATGTGTGTGAGCTGAAGGTTCGAGAACACTCACCCTACATGCAGAGGAGTTATCCAGTACCATTTTCAAAGAGGAGAGCAGTTCAAGAGGAGTTGGATCGAATGATGGAGGGAGATATAATTGAAAGATCAATATCGCCTTACTCGAACCCATTGGTGGTGGTAATAAAGAAGGACGGAAAGGTAAGATTATGTTTGGATGCAAGGAAAATAAATCAGATTATAATACCTGACAGGGAGTCACCGGAACCTATTAATGAGATTTTTCAGAAATTTAGCGGGGTCAAATACATGACATCATTGGATCTAACTGCAGGATATTGGCAGGTGCCGTTAGCAGCAGAGAGTCGGAGATATACTGCCTTTCTCTTCAATGGTAAGAATTATCAGTTTAAGCGTTTGCCATTTGGGCTTAACACTAGTGTAGCGAGTTTTATAAAGTGTTTAGACATGATATTACAACCAAAAGACTTGGAGATTTTCTGACTGTATATGTTGACGATATATTAATAGCGTCCAGAACATTCATGGAACATTTAGAACATATTGAGTATGTGTTGGACAAATTACATAATGGGGGTTTAACTGTTAATTGGGAGAAGTCGAAATTTTTACAAACCGAAATACATTTTTTGGGTTTTATTATAACTCCTGAAGGAATTTTAGCTAACCCTGATAAAGTAGAAGCTATAATGCGATTTCCCGAACCTAAGAATATCAAACAGTTACAAAGTTTTTTGGGTTTGTGCAATTTCTATAGAAAATTTCAGAAAAATTATGCTCAGACAACAGCAAGGTTAAGTGCTGTACTACAGAAAAATAAACAATGGAAATGGGGAGAAAAGGAAAGGGATGCTTTTGAGGAGATAAAGAGAAAATTTTCAAATATGATAATGATGAACCACCCTGATTTCTTAAAAACTTTTTACTTACAGACTGACGCCAGTAACGTCGCCCTGGGAGCGGAGTTGTACCAGGAGGATAGTGACAGAGAACACGACACGATAGCTTTCGCCAGCAGATCTCTTTTGGCAGCCGAAAGAAATTATACAACTACGGAGGAGTTATTGAGCATCGTGTTTGCTGTAGGAAAGTTCCGCACCTACATCTTGGGGAACAAGACTGTTATCAGGACGGACCACAAGGCACTGTCATTTTTAAACTCTTGCAGGTTAACACACAGTCGTCTAACCAGGTGGGTGTTAGGTTTACAAGAATACAACTTTTCCTGGGAATACATAAAGGGGTCAGATAATAAAGTACCAGACACACTTTCCAGAGTAGATATTATAGAAAATAAAACAGGTAGGGACCTTAAAGAGATAGACATTTTTAGATTAACTAGAGAAGATAGAATTTTTGGTGAGGAGTTAAGGGACATTAAGAATATGCAAAGATCTGAAAATAAATTGGGTAAAATAATTGTTAGTTTAGAAACGGATGTAGATGGGTCCGAATATAGTACACGTTTTCAAGTATATCAAGGGATTCTGTTTAAAAAAGTAGAAGGGGGTGAGCGTGATTGGAGACTAGTTATACCAGAAGGGTTGATAAATAAAATTATTTGGGATTGCCATATAAGGTATGGGCATTTCGGGGCAAAAAAGTGTACGAATGTTTTAAAAGAATCATGTGTTTTTAAGAATATGGAGAGGCGAGTACGGATGTTATTACGGGTATGTGATTTATGTCAGAGGTCTAAGGTAGTGAATTATAGAGTAGAAGGGGAATTGAATTATATTAAGGTTGAAAGACCATTCGATTTAGTTGCAGTTGATTTGTATGGGCAATTGCCCAAAGGTAGAGGTGGTGTGTTGTATGTATTGTAGTTTTAGACACTTTTTCGAAATTTGTTAGATTGTATAGTATTAAGAGAGCGACGAGCAAAGTACTCAGCGAAAAAATAGTAAGAGATTACATGATTAATGTAGGGAAACCAAAAATAATTTTATCCGACCATGGACCACAGTTTATAAGCGGCAAGTGGCGACAGACGCTTGGATGGGAAGGCATCATACCCAAGGATACGGCAGTTTACCATCCACAGTCGAACCAGGCAGAACGGGTGATGAGAGAGATTGGTAGGATATTTCGGGCGTATTGTCACACCAAGCACACAGAATGGCCATCCTACGTTAAGAAAGTAGAGGAGTGGCTGAATTGTACCACCCATGAATCCACCGGGTTTACGCCGCATGAATTGATCAGAGGAACAAGGCCACCCAGAATATTGGAACAACTTTTTGAATACCCACCAGAAAATCAACTTATAGACGTGAATATGAAGATCAGACTAGTGAATGAAAATTTACTCACAAAAGGAGAGAGGAGAAAGCAGACATGATGCTAAAGGTAAGTGGACTAAATATGAGGTAGGGCAATTAGTACTGGTAAGAAAACATGATTTGTCCAGTGCACAGGATAAAGAGATAAAGAAGTTTTTTTCTATTATATGAGGGACCATATGAAATTGTAGAAGTAAAGATGAGTAATGCGTACGTGTTACGCAACCCAGCAACGCAGGAGATAGTAAGTACACAAAATGCGACGAATTTGAAGTTATATAGGTCACATTAAACGTTTGAATTTTATATAGTATATTAAGATGTTATTTTATGTTTTCAGAAGGGACTCTCCCCCATTTTCGGGCGGTCACGACCTCACCAGTCCTGATCGTGTTTTCAGCACTTGGAGGCGGACCATGGTTGGCGGAACTTCCTTCGGGTGGTGAAACGACGATGGTCCGGCTCCACAAAATTGGTTGAGAGTAGAAATTTCACCAGCTTGTTGAACGGGGAGGGGGACCCCTAAGGTATGTGTTATACAATTTTTTTTACACTCAAGGTGCATAAATAAGGTGTACCTTACCACGTACCAACATTGCCTAGGCGTGTAAATGAATAATTTTAGTGAGGCAGTGTGTTCAAACAAAATTTACTCTTTATGTAATAAAATTTATTATGTAATAATAAAATGTAAAAAGGTCACGAGTAAATAGAATTTGAAAATGAAATTAAAATTGTAAGTTATGTAATTTTGGTAAATCTTAAATGTGAATTGTTTATTTTCATGTATTGACAACAACGTTAAGTAAATAGATTAGTTTAAGTGACTAAGTAAATATTTTGTTGTACTTATTATTTTATGTTAATGAAGGTCAAGGTAGGGAAAGTTAAGAAAGTAATGTATGAGGTTAAAACACAACCAAGACTAGAAACGTCATGTAATGTAAATTCTTAAACGAAAATATCTTTTACTTGTGATTCCCCAACTTTTCAGGCGGTCACGGCCTCACCGAACCCTGACTGTGGAATTGGTTTAGCTTTAACAGCTATGGTAGGGGGCTCATTGCGTCACATTCTGCCTTAACTGGCCATAGCTGTTATCGTTGTAAAGGTGAATTTAGAAATTGTAAGGGGGTAATTTAGGGGAATCACCAAATTATGGAACAGCAGCTATCACTCTGTTCATGTAGGAACAGTAAAAAAGGTGATAGACCCGCATTAGGGGCGTATAATATGTAACTTTAGATATTATGATATCTAGCTTTTATAATGTAACGCAGAAGCAAGGACAAGGAGATGACAAAATTCCTCCAAAACTTCAGTCCTTGTGGACGCAACTGGACGCCACAGTCCAGGGGGGGTCATAGTGTGTGTGGATAAAGGAGGTTACTCGGGGGAGTAACGAATTAAAAAAAATTTGTTGTAATTTAATAATGTTGACTCGCTACTGAGATGACTAAATAATTTTGTCTTGATTTGAGAAATGGGTGCACTAGATGTTCCTTATTTGTGTTTATTATGTTTTAATGTGTTAATTGCATGTAGTATGTTAGGGATAAGGATTATAAAAATGTAATAATATTTTATGGAATAAGTTTTCAATGTTTTAAAGAATTTCAATAAATAATGATATAAATTTGAGATAATTAAAATTTTCGATGGGTTGTAAAAGATAGAAGTTGGGTGATAGTAATTGTTAATTGATAGTGATTGTTTAAGTAAGACATTTGAGTCAGTCCAAGTTGAATATAGATGGGTGTTAAAGAGAATAAGAGATGAAATACAAGTAATAGAGAATTTGAGTATAAGGGGAGACACAGTAGCTATGGGGAATATATTTAGAGTATTGATTGATATATTGATGTAATAAATAATTGGAGATATTTTGTAGAATATGAAAGTGAGGTAATGGGAGAGTAATTAGTTGATAGTGGGGATTTTGTAAGGGGGGTGGTGTGATAAGGGGTCCGCAACGAAAGGTGTTGGGACAGGAAGGGACCGTTTAGCGCCGGAAAGGGTTGCCTAGGGAAAGTCCAGGAACCAGATAAGGGAATGAGCTTTGGGAGGGGAACACACATCCTGAGTACAAAGGGGTAGAGAGTATTTTTGTTATAAGGATAGAATGATGTGAGATGAGTTAGAGTAGTTAGTTAGAGGTTGGTAGATTTTTTGGTAGATGGGTGTCATACTAGATAAAGATGTTGTTAAGTAGGTATTAGAGTCATAAAAGGGGTAAGATTAGGGGTAAATGCCAAGTTGATAGAGTGAATTATAATGAATAACTGAGATCACCCAAATTAATAAATGAAAAAAAAAAATTATTTTTTGGAAAAGTTAAGGGATAGATAATTGACGATTAATTAATAAAAGTTCAATTGAGATTAAAATGTAATTTTTATAATTTTATATGCAAAGTTTAAATGTAAAGTGTGTAATTTTTGGACAAACTTAAATATTGTAACATAACAAAATGTTACCTAACCTAAATGTATATTACCAGATTTTAGAAGTGCATAACAACAATGTAAATAGGGAATATAGTAATAAGAATAAACAAGAAGAGAGGAATCAAGAAAGAAGAATGAAGCAGAAGTACCACAGGAAACAGTAAACCCAAATACTGTTTGACACTACAACCAGACAAAGACTAACTCAAACTGATGGACAGAGTAAATTTACATTAAGCTGTCAATCAAGTCAGTAGTTAATGTAAACCGAATATTATATGTAAATAAAAAGGTGAATCAATAAGCATCTGAATACTGTGAAATCAGAATTAGCATTTTGCTGATAATAAATTTGACCATGACTAGTAAATTATGAATGCCAAAACTAAAATTAGCAATGGCTACATAGTGAGAACAAAGATATATTTCAATCTCAAAAATACTGATGCGAAAGAAAAACCATCTGTGTGAGGGAATCTTATACAAGTAAAGTACCTCAACAAATTACCGAATTGAGAACCAATAAGTGTTGTTAAGGCAAAATTCCAATATGAGCGATATGTCTTAACAACGCCTAGACCAAGCATTAGTCAGTGAATTGATTATTGGGAGGTAACGTAAGTGTAAATTAAAATACACAAAACAATTGTTATGCTCTGACATAACAAAAAACATTATTAAAATGATATATTTAATCATAATTCAATTGTTAAGTAGTAGAATAGAACGAGTTAGCATAAAACGAAATGTCATAGTAATTAGGATCGTTCATTACAATATGTAAAGTTTAGGTGTACTCATAATGTTCAGTAAAAAAGGTCAGTACAGAGTTAATGGTGTTCCCACATAAACGTTTGAGTAATAAAATGATATGTGAACACAAACAATATTAACCAAAGTGTAAAATCGGCGATTCAGAAAAAGCAGACGACAGTGAAAATGGTACCCGAACATTGATTTTATAACAATGTCGGTAAAGGTGAAGTTAACTTGGTATCGAGTGATATCAAATTAAAGAGGACAAAATGATCTTTAATTTGATGATGATATCGACCCGATCGCAACTGTATTAAGTGCGGGAAAGATGTTAGCATCATTTACCAAAAAAGCATCAGAAATCTGGATGCGAATAACAACAACAACGACGAGCTGTCAATCATTTCAGAGTTTGGCGGTTGGAAACCGTTTTTAACGGCCAAAATAAAAATACGTCATACTCGTCACACCTGCTAGGACCAATCACAAAATTAGTTAGTAATTAACATTTTTACCTAACGCCGATCAACGAGCGGGGTATATAAGAAGGAAGCAACCAATTTCAAACAGACACAGACCAACTTCATACAGCACAGGACGTGTGGTCGCTATCTCTACATTTTTAATAACTATTAGCGTCATCTACATAATACATCGAAAAAAATAGTTCAACACCAAGAAACAACTACTTCAAGTTAATCTACAGAAAACAACAGTGATTATGTGCAGTATTATTTCAATTTAGTGCGGGAAATAATGAACAGAAAGTAATTAATTAATATCATTCATGATCCATTAAGTCAGAAGAGGATCGCAATATTCTGTTCTTGTGCGTGTGTAGTGCAAAAACCGGTAATCACTATAATCCGATTACCGAAGTGGTAAATGAGTTTTAATTAAATAATTAAAACCAAAAGGTAACAGTGCAATCATTATTCATTTTTTATCCGAGCGCCATAACCTGTACAATTTTTTCTACACTGATCTGTACTGACGCAAAACACAGAAACATTTCAAGATTACACCATGTCTCAATTTATTATATGAATTTGTTATTATGAATTAAGCTGTATGTTAGTTATAAGTGTTCTCACATGATAAATTTTGTAAATCAAAAAGCAAGCGTTGACGAACGCACGACCTATCAACAGGTCATTTTTATTTGTTTACTTAATGAAAGTAACCTCAAAACATTATCAATCAATATTTTATCAGCAAATCATTAGATATTGTGTAGGCATAATTTTCTTTTTCGTGTCTCAAAGAATTCACATCTGAGATTTTCATAATTTTAATGTTAAAAATAAACAACATCTGGATTTAGCCAGATATATAACTCATGTTCTGAGCAAGCCGTGTAAGGCATATAATAACTTATTTATAATTGTACAACTTTGTATGTTTTCATTATATTTGTTTTTGAATTCTCTATAAGGGTGTAAATAAAACCCATTATTAACAGCATCACTCGATTTGATTTATTTCTATATGATAATTAAATATTTTATTTAGAAAACTCAAACAACCTTCAGTTGTGTTTTAATATTTTGGAATAGCATTGCCATAAAGGTGATACACAATTATTTTAAATTTTTTAATCATTCAGTAATTCTATTTGTGGGTTTTACACGGGATTTTCCCTAAATAAATCCGTGTGGCGCCCACTAACTAACAAACAAGGCAATCTAACCTTGCAACTAAAGTGAGTTGGTGTTTGTAAACTGAGTTGACAGCTTAGTGAACTTCTAGAAAACACGACCAGGTACGTGAAAGTATATTTTGTTATTTATATTGTCCAGACATTACGAGACGTAACGTACTTAGACTATCAGCAACCTGGAGGAGAAGTTTTACAGCCAGTATCAACCAGACGATCATCATTATCAAGCAACAAACTATTGTACTTTACATTTCAAATTAAGCAAATTTAGCATTTAATTATTATCAACCCAACTATTTTATTTGTTTCATATAAGGGAATTCTTTTCAAACAAGTATAATTACACCATTGTAAACACACTGTGAGTAACCTCGAATGTTACATTTTAAATTACTTTACTACATTAGTAACCTTCAATTAGAAACAACTATTTCAAACTTTGATATATTTCAAAGGAATATTTCACACATAATTGAACTTTGTTTCAACAAGACCTTTAATATTTTAAACACAAACATAATTTTAATTAACAACCGTAAATCTTTTATTTTATTACAAGTAGACGCATACACCGTGTGGCAGTACATACACACCGTATTTCGTTCACTTACAATATGAATTGTTTATTTTTAATGTAATAACAACAATGTTTATTATGATGTACTTAGATGATTTTGTGTTAATTTGAGATATAAAATAGGGGGATGTTTAAGGACATAATGTGTTTAGAGGTAGTTGATTTGATTATGTTATGTATTCCTATATATGTTAGAGGTTAAGTGAAAACAAAACCAGTGCTTCTTAACGCAAACCAGCGCCGCTAGGGGGAAACAGATCAATTGGGGATATGGTGTTGCATAAGGCCACTAGTTGATATTTGATTTGTTGTTTCAGAGTTTGGTGATGCTGTGGCGGCGGTCCTGAGCTGGCCAGCGCGTCAGAGCAGGGGCGTTAAGTATCTGTCTGACTTTATGGTGTTGGGATCTCGAGAGAGAAGTCCAGTAGTGTCATTCAGGTGCGGTCACAGTCACTGGACCAAGGGTGAGTTAATTATATTTTTTTGTTTGTAAACCATCAAGGGGGCTGTGGCGACATATCCTGGCTGATCCCTTTAGCAAGTATGACTGTGTCAATGAGAGTTTTTATGATTCGGCATAAAACCTCTCATTGAGGGGGTATTGTAACGGGACATTTTGGCCTACCCGGGGAAATAAAAAATCATTGTATTTTGAATAAAAGCAAATAGCATTTTTTACAATGTAATAATAATAATTGGGGAAACGTAAACAGAAAGGGACAAGGAAGGTAAATTTTGTTGGTAGTGAAGTTGGCAGCAGTGATTGTGAAATTATTCATAAAATTATAAAGACGCAATAGACAACCAGCGAAAATGAGTCAAGGTCAGCTCCAATGAGTTACAAACGGTAAACAAGTTATGTAACCACATCGGACCATGTGATGTCAACATCATATGTCAGAGACTATCCCAGCTATGGAATTCGGGCGTTTAAGCAAAACCTTATACTGGCGTAGTGATACGAACTCAAGACAATAAGAATTGGTCATGTAACTGCGACCACTTTACAAAATAGTGCCGTTTGTCTCATCCCAGTCTAAATTCAACACTCGCGCGAGTGAGACGTACAAAAGTTCCGGAACATAAATTGCGGGCCCGCAAAACAACAAAAAATGTAAATAACAGTTTTAAAAATGTGAAGCATGGAATTATAAACCGTAGTCAGAGTTAACTAACTGCAAAATTGCTCTTAAACATTAGAATTCAGTGAAATTTAAATAACGATCGATGTAGTGCACAGAACAATGCGGCGTCTTCAAAACTCATCAACTGGGTAACAAAATGGGGTTTGAACAAAATTGTAATAAGGGCTAACCAAAATTTATCATTATAATGTTATTTTAAAGAAAGAAATGATATCTCTTAAGGGTATGGGGTATTTGCGTGTGCGTGAGTGAGTGAAAAGTATGTTAATATAGAAGTGCTGGTTGCGCGTATTAATAAATTCATTTGATTTGTTGTTTTACAATTTCTAGATTAAATAATTAGTTTGTTTTATTAATTGAGCCGCGTGGCCAAATATGTTCAAGATGATTTAAAAGAATGAAATGTACCAGTGTGGGAGTGAAAGGAAAATAAAAGGGAATGTCATTCGGTAACACATTAATAAATGAGTTATTTATTGCAAACAAACCATTCTGATCTCTTGTGTTCGCCAAAAAGAATCTGGCCCGAAATTGGTAAGTACATTTTTATATTTATTCTTGCAGTGGGCACAAAGGCAAGATGGCGCCCGAAGAAGTTAGATAGTAAATAATGAATAACATTAAAATTAATTAAATTCATAATTATCAATAAAAGTTATACAACATAGTGAGAACTCAATCTGGACGAACTAAAATACGGAGTGCGACGTGGTCTGCAGGGACGCCGCCAGTTCAAGTAACCGAATATAAATAAATCAAATATGAAAATTTCTAATAAAAGTGCTAAAATTAAATAAAGGGGGTAAAAGAAGTGAGTGTGTGTGTGTGTGTGTGTGAGCAAATTACTGGGTTGCCTTTCAATAATTTAAGTAATTACTTACTTTAAGTATAATATAAAAAAAAGAAAAATATAACAAGAATGCTACACTTTGTATATCTTTGGTAAATGGGGTGTAACCCTCAATATTAAAATCTGTTGTATTCGAACTCTGATTATTAGTTGAAAAGGAAGTTATATCATTATTGTATGCCTAAAAATGAATATTACACAACTTGTTCAATAAATAAAGTTGAAATAGTTAACCGTAAATGAGAGTAATTACTGCGACACATAACCCTAAATCATGCTTGTAGACTACGAGTTCGTGTGAAGAACCCTGGCATCCAAAGAGTTAAGATGAGCTTGTATTAATTATTATGTGGTAGAGTATGTATAATTACATATAAAAAACCTATAACATGTATGTATAAAAAACCTAGTGTTCCGAGTCGTCAAGCAATAGTGATATTTAGTATAATTACAGTCTCCACTGTTTGTTCGAGAGCATGTGTCTGGGGGAACCATCAAAGTAGGTGGGAGTAATAAAAACAATTAAACATAAAAAATTAATTTACAATTTCACATAGTTTTTAGTAATGAACAATACACTCACGTGATTACAGTAATTTAGCTAGCTATATGTTGATTGTGTTATCCATTTTTTAACGGTCCTTTACTACTTCACCAAGGTCTTAAAACAATTTTTCACTTAGCTTGCTCTCGCTAGAGAGAAGAGATAAATTCTACAGTCTAAGTCTTCATTGTTGACCTTGAATGTGTTTTCATATTGAAAAGAAATATTACTGGTAAAGTTAATACAGGTTCTATTAATTTGAACGATTCCAGAATCACAAGCTGCACACAAAACAAACAAGTTCTGTAGTTTGAAGTTATACTGCTGGAGTAAAACCATGTTGTTTCCACAAAACATGTTCCCAAGTTTTCAATATTTCAATAGGACTAAGTCATGCAAAGACCTCAATACTGACAAGATCCAGGAAGGCATTACTCTTGAGATTCCATATATCTGCTCCATTGCAAAAATCATTTTGCTGAAATCTAGAGCTGAATTCTCCTTTCATAAAATTTACAATTCAAGAGTGACCTTTCCTATATGCTTCAATGAAGGCCACCGCAACATAATAGTCATTCTTTTTTTTTTTAGGTACTGCAGTTTTTCTAGCACTGAAGTCCTTCAGTTCCACTAAATCCACATTTTTAGCAAATGCATTTGACTTTTCCTTGTTGAAACAGTACGGAAAATGGACAAAAATTCACAGTATAAAGGGAAAAGTTCTTAGCTACTGAAAATTTGCACAGACATTCCAAATGCAAAAATATTCCAAGCAGTGGCGAAGCGTCAGGGGAGACAAGGTAGACGGTGTCTCCCCAAATAATTTATTCATAAAACAATTAATTTTTATTTATGCATTAAGTTGCATAAGTTACTCAGAAAGGTACAAAACTAATGTAAGAAGTTAAATATCATGCGACATAACACTAGTATGAGCCATGGAACCTTGCTGTGCGATGCAATTGTACACGGAGTATCAGGGTAGACGTTACTTGAAATGTCTTTTTAACAAGGCTGGCGATGAGGAGGGCTTCGGTTGATGACAATGGGAAGGGACCTGTGCACGAATTATAAAAAAGCGTCACGTACATCACATCAGAAGATACGTCTCCTCTGCACTAAATAGCACAGAATTGTCGCCTGGCCGCCTGTGTTTGTTTCAGTGTGCTTGCTTAGTGAATATTTGTTTTTATTGAGTTTACAAATTATTTTTAATTTTTTATATAGTTGTATAGACTAAGAAGTGTGTAATCATTTACACATTAATTATTTAATAATACATAGGCCTATTGTTAAGTGTCGTCATTTAAGTGCTTTAAGCGTTTAATTGGTTTAAAGGAGCAAAATGAATACAATTAGTACCAATTCTACGGCAGAAGTATTTGATATAAACTCTGACAAATTTGATTTATTAGAATTTTTGTTAAAATACAAAATCAGTACGTTACATTTAGAGCAAAAAGTATTGCTAATAACAAAAATATCTCGGGCATCTTTAGACTTGTCGCAGAAGGATGGAGAACTTGTCAGAAAATTTGCTATAGTAAATATATATGGCTCTCTTGTTGTAAGTGAAACAAAACTCTGCACTTCTATTATTGTTTGATGTTTAATGGAGAGGAACCATGGAGCAAAGTTGGAGAAGGCGCTATAAAAAAATTTGAAGTTAAAGCCGCTAAACATGCTAGTAGCAAAACTCATATTAAAAATTCTGAGATGTTTCATATGCTAGGACGTAACAGAACTGAAACTGTTTGTCCGAAACACCTAGAATTCAAGCAATACAGCACAATGAAAATGTGGCACGAAATCGAAGGATAGTAGGCTGTTTGGTAGATGTTTGTTATTTACAGGGAGACGAGAGTTAGCTTTTAGTAGGCATAAGGAAAATGAGCAATCTCTCAATAAGGGCAGTTATTTAGAAACTTTAAATTTACTGGCAACAGAAGAGTTTTCCATGAAATAACATATACAGAGTGATTCAAAACTGCACCGCAATCTCTGGGGAGCTGATTCTATAACTAAAAATAACAAAAAATGAGACAAGGCATGTAGACCTAATTTATAAGAAAATATGAACCGTTTGTGTAATGCCTGCAGTAATCCAGATTTGTCACCATTACAAAATGTGAAAAAAATTTGTTTTTCTGGCAATATTTTCTAATAAACGACACCAATAATAATACGATAGCTTTTTTTTATATTTAGGCTAAATTATTTAACGAAATACGTGTGTTTCAGACAGTCACTTAGCTATCATCTGCTAGAGGTAGCATTAACTCTATTTACCATAGTTTTACTGATTCATTAAGAACGTCAATAATCTTAGTAAGAGATTATTGGCTGGTATTTTTATGTCTACCCAAATTATTTTGTCACACTTCGCCACTGATTCCTAGAAACCACTGAGCTGAGAGTTGGGTGGTTGTTCTATTCATAAAAAGGGGCAAAAATTAGATTGTTCATGAATACCTTAACAAATATGCAGTTTACTGAAAAATTGCATCAGTACTTTTTTAAAGTTTAGCAAATTCCTTACAAATTGGTGTTTTTCTTTTCTGTACATTAAAAAATTACTGAGACATGGCTCCTTAAAAAATGAAGACTTCATACCCCTTTTACGATTTACAATTTGTTTTTTTGCAAATAACTTACAAAACTATGCATTTACAAAAATGCATCAATTCTTTTTGAAAGTGTATGAATTGTTTTACAATTAAATATTTCTTTTTATCCCATACAATAAAAGTTGCCTGAGATTAAATGCTATTTAAGCATTTCCGTATCTCCAAAACCACATGCATATTTTTATTGCATTTTAAGAATTAAATGTTGGTATGGAGAACCATAGATGACTTCCATGTTCTAATATTGATGTTCCAACCCCCACCATTAATGATATTTATACTATCATAGATCAATAGTTTTATCATATACAATTGCTAAGGTATCTTATCCTTCAAAATTAAATATTCATACTTTACTTGATATCAGCACAGTAATTTTCAAAAAATCACCACCTCCTGTAATGGTACAATTATGGTACAATTTTTAATCAACCTAAATATGGTATAAAAACCATAAATATTGTATTCCTTCATTTGTAGTAATTTGGTCAAAATTAAATAAACCTTAAATAAACATTTGTAAATCTACAGTGAGTGGACTATATAAATATTTGCCAGGATTCTGACTGTTTCATAGCAAAAAACGTGAAGCCCAGCAAAAAACTGTATGTTGTTTATTGAGATAAAAGCGACGATCCTTGATGACGCCAGCGGCCAGGAATTTGTTTCCGTAAACAAGGCGATGCTGTCAACAACCAAACAATAGACGAGTGACGTAGATTCACCCCACCTCGGAAATATGGAACAAAGACTCTGTGTCATTTCAACAGGGAACGTGATCGCAGCCGGCCGGCAACCCGTTCACGAAGAGTGAATTTTAACTTTTAAACCACTAAAAGTGTTTAATTAACTATTTAGAAACAGTGCTGTAAATCTACAACTACAAGATGTGACCGGCAAAGTAAACGGTAAACTCGCGGTGTGCGTAGTTTTACCGAACGAACAACCGCTACAATTTTGGTGAGAACGTTCCAACATCCTATTTAATTTCAAGTAAAACATAATGACCAAAATAAAATTCAATTCACTCAATATTAAAATTTCAAAAGAATGAGCTCATTAAAATAATAAATTGTACCAGTGTGTGTGTGAGAGAGAGAGAGAGAGAGAGAGAGAGAGAGAGAGAGAGAGAGAGAGAGAGAGAGAGAGAGAGAGAGAGAGAGAGAGAGAGAGAGTGACATAAGTATAATCTTTTTAATGCTGGGTTGTGCGACAAAGATATTCATATATTCAATCTATTACTATATAATCTTTATATAATACGTAATATTTGCATATTTCATAAATACATGTCATGATTTTGGAGGGTAAAATTGTTTTGCAAATGCCCGTGGCGTAATATGTGGGTTCGAGTCATTTTTCAATATGTATTAATATTCAAGTTACATACTAATAAAAGTAATTTTTATATGATATTTTGTGTATGTTTTATTTCAGGTAGTCTATTTCACACACATGGTTCGTGTTGCACAAACCCTGGCCCGAAACGTAAATTTGTGTAATGTTGTCTAATTGTACAACATGGCGTCCGGTTGAAAAAGTGATAGTCATTTACTAGTACATACAAAAGTACAATTTTTATAGTAACTAATTAAACGATAAAAAGCCAATAGTTACAGATGGCGCGTGCCGTCCAGGGACTCGACATAAAATATAATTTTATGTAGAATATACCTACCGGTATGTGAAATAACTACCTGGGGTAATAGTGTTAAAGTACGTAACACGTGCGCAAGGTAAGGTTAACATTTTAGGTTATAAACATATATGTTTTAGTAACATAAAATTGTAAGTATGAGTAATAAGGATAATATTGCAATAGAAACCAGTACCGCTGAGGTAAATTTAACTAGTGAAATGGATGTTCAGCCAACTCCAATTAGTCAGATTGACGAAGCAGATACACCTGTATCTGTTGTATATGTAGAAGCAGAGAAGGTCTCTACATCCATGTCAGTTAGTCCAGAAAGCAAATCAGACAGTACTGCTGCTATGATGCTCTTATTAAATAAATTTGATGAAAAATTTACAACTTTGAATGACAAATTTGATAAACAAAGTGAAAAACTGGATGAGCAGAAAAGCGATTCTAATATCAAATTTACAAAATTGAATGACAAGTTTGATAGTTTTGATATCAAGTTAAATGAACTAAAAAATGAAATTAAAATAGGTCACGATAAGCTCATTAAGCAGTTTGACAAGGTCATTACAAAATTAGACAAGAATTTAAGTCAATTAGAAACCCAGAAGGTAAATAGTACCCAGAAAAATGAAGTACTGACTAATAAAGTAAACAACAATGATAAGGTGAATAATGAATTTACAGATAGTAAGAATATTACAAGTAGTAAGAATATAATATTAGAAAACGATAATGAAAGTATTATGAGTGAAAATGAAGTGTTTGAGTGTATTGAGTCAGAGAGTTTGGAGAAAGTATTTTTGTACAAGGGATGCAGGTGGTAGAATTTTCTTTTGATGTTGTGTTAGGGGGTGAAGAAAAGTCTTCACGTATTTTTTATAAGGATAAGAGTTCCTTCAATTTATATTTGGGAGACAATAGGTCTACAAATAAAGTTTCTTGGTGTTTTTGTGTACCTAATAAGTGGTGCAATAATTTCAAGTTAGGGACCCCTGCATATTTGGAGAGAGAGAGTGTAATTTGGTGTTATGGAGAGAAATGTATTAAGAAAGAAAGTATAGAGAGAATTGTGAGAAAAAGAAAGTAATAGAAATTTTTAAAGTAAATGGAAAGTACAGAGAACTGGTAGAAAGGTTAGGCATAGATATGGTATATGAAAATAATGAATACTTACCTTATAGTAACAATAAAATTGAAATAATAATAAATGATGAGGAGAATAATGGTATTAAGTACTTACCTGTGGTAGAAAATTATGAGGATAATTATAAAATAAATAACCAATTAATAACATATGATATTACTGAGATAAACGGAACCCTACTCGATCGTGACTTGATACATTTATTGGATAGTTGTCTGATATATGAATATAATATTTCTAATCATAAAATTTATTTATTAAAAAATAAATTCAATAGACCTAAGATTCGGTTGTTATTCAACGATGGAGGATAGACTGTTGTATTGTGTAATGAACATTAAATATATGTGAAAAGTGGTATTGAATTGGACTGCTATGGACTGAGTTTGATAAATAACAAAATAATGTGTTTGGAGTGTATATTTTTCATTGTATTAAATGTATTTATATATCAATGTATTTATGTATTTTTGATGTTGTATTACAGGTATATTGTGTGTACACTAATTATTATGTGTTTTAATAATGAACATGTTTTGTTTACCTAAACAAGTAAAATTTTTTTTAATGATTGATAATTTTAATAAATTCTTTTTAAAGAGTAATTATTCTTTATTATTGAATTAAAATAGTACAAAAGAAAGTTGTGATACCTTTATAACAGAAGTAAATTATTAATTAATAGAAAGTTTTTAATGAAGTTCAATTATTATTTACTTTGTAATGAAGGTAATTACTAATGAATAATAATGTAATAAGTAAGAATATATATATTTGAATTTTGAGAGGTATTGTTATAAGTAGGTGAGAGATGAATTTTATAAGACAATTGTCAATGATTGCAGTAAGGTAGAATGTTTAAACAGGGATAGAGCCTGGGTATAGATAGAAAGGTGAGTTATTTAATTGAAGTAACGGGAGGTAGATAGTTAAGAATTTTGAAGTAAATAATACAAAGAGAATTATTAGATATTTAGGGACACAGTAGTTAGTGATTATTTGTAGAGGTGATAAAAGTCAAGGTATAAACATATATTTGTTGTTGATGATATTTTGTAGTGGGGGTGAGGTGATAAGGAGTAGCCAACGTATAGTGTTGTGGCAGGTATTAGCGTAGTTTAAGGGAGTGTTTGCCGAATTTTGGAAGGGCAAAATATTATGAATGTATATAGCCAGTTAGGGAACACCCATCTCTGTACAAAGATGAGCGGTGCCATAGGATTTAAATGAAATTAGTAAAGGTGTTTATAATTGAGATATTGGTGTCATGATAGGTAAATTTGGTTGTCAGTTAGAAGAAGGTGAGTAAAATAAAGTTAAGTAAAGGCATAGTGAATATAGGAGTTACCCAGACTAAACAATGATTAGAAGGTGAAAGGTTAGGTAGTTAGGTAGGTAGAAAGTTCAAAGGAGAAATGAATAATGAAATAATATTAATAATATGAATATTAATAATAAATTTGAAATAAATTTATAATTATAATAAATAATTGATTGCTAGTGAATGAAAATTATAATTAATTAATTGTAATTTTATAATTTAAATGCAACTTTAAATAGAATATGCAAATTTTAATGCAAATCTTAATCAAGATTAAATATGAATTTAAAATGTATTAATATAATAATAAGGTGTATTATCATGTATTATGTATTTATGTTATGAAATTTTAACATGTATGGAAATAATGTGTATGAAGGGATAAATATAATTGGTGCTGTTAATACCAATTATTACCTGTTAATAATAATAATTTTAAATAATAATAATTTTAATTTAACAATTCAATAAGATTTATGAATAAATAATACCATACAGATTTATTAATTATTTTGTTTTTCTATAATTTGTTTTTCTCCATGTTTGGGAGATTTATATGGGAATTTTCATATTTTCAGTAATATAATCCTTTTTATATCAATATGTTTCTTTTGTAATTATAATAATTGTAAAATGGAAAGAGTTAAATATTATCGATAGGAATCGAAACAATTTATTAATTCAGGGTAGTCCATATTGAGAAGGGAAATTCTATATAATTCTTGTGAGTTACGTTTTTAGTAGTATATTTTTAGTACTATATTTTAGTAGTACACCAAGCAAACCCAGTGCTTATTAGCACAAACCAGCACCTAGCTAAGGGGAACCAGATCAGTTAAGGATAGAGTAATTTACCAAGCCACTATTTTAATATTTATCATTTATTGTTTCAGTGTTTGGTGATATGACAGCGGTCCTGAGCTGGCCAGCGCGTCAGAGCAGGGGCGTTACGCGCCTAAGTGGCCTTATGGTGTTGGGATCTCGAAGGAGAAGTCCAGTAAGGTCATGTAGGTACTGTCATCATCATCAGACCAAGGGTGAGTTATTGTTTTTATATTGTTTTCTTTTATATAAATTGTAAGGGGGTTGTGGCGACCTATTGTGCCGGCCCGATTCTGGCCGTCGAAAAATGAATTGTGGAATATTTAATTATAATATAACGCGAGAGCAAAGGGGCGGGTGTACTGAACTTTGTACCAACCGTCAAGGCTGCGCGCGCAATGCGTAGTAAGGGTCGGCTTGTGCAGACGGTATCAGCTGTATTCTACTCACCGCCTGGCTCAGAGAATCAACCGACTCCCGGCTTCCGAACAGTTACTGCGTAGTTTTTCTTCAACTATTATGGCTGGCTGAAACGTACGAGATTCCCGGTAAGATATTTTGTTATTGTATGCGTTCAAAAGTAATTCAAATTAAATAGATAATTAATAACAAGTATGCAACCGTATAAAAAGTAATATTTATGTGAGTGCGATACGAGTTTTTATACTAAAAGAAAATTTACTTAATGTTCAGTATATAGCCCATGTTCCTTTTATTATTACTATAATAGTGTACGAGGCACTGTAAGTGTCATTGTCATGATAATGTATAGAATGTTATATAAATTCGAGGCTAAAAGTTAGTGCGTAGTTAGGTAATGAACTATGCTCATTCATGCATCAGATTGTCAGTGTGCTCTTTAATTAACTTTACAGTAAAGAAATTACTTGTGAGAACATCCGTAGAGGAAACATTATTAAGGTTAAAACATTATTAATACTGTGAGTGCTTTGAAGTTAATCTTTTGGACAAATAGCGATTATCGTGTCACCACGTGGCTGGCTAACCTGTTAATTTCTGTTGAAGCGTGTGAGAGGGTGCTAATGTCTTTAACTCTACGCCCTTTGATAAAATCTTTGTATTTTTAAAATTAATTATTCCATGGCTGACTTTTCTACTCTTTAAGCAGGTTGCAAAGACTTTATTACTGAAACCTTGTGCATTTATTGAGAGTTGGTTGAAGGCCCGTTCTGAGGTTAATTACCTGAACTTGGGTGTACATTTTTGTGAACATCTTTCTAATTTATATGAATTAACAGGGTTCTCGATTAAGACGGAGATTTGGCTTTGCTGATTGCCTTCCATCTGCATCAGCCATGGACCATTAGACACGATCCTGTTCGGAGGAGTCGGTGACCAGATAGAGATGTAACACTGAGTCAGCACAATTAAGGTGATATGCACTCTTTTATTTTCCTTTTGGGGCCGGGCCGGCAGTGCACCTGTTTTACTGTAAAAATCTTTTGAATCCATGTGACCACGTGGCCAGATAGTCTGCTATAAAGGGGGTCAGCTGATCATCATTCTGAACATTATGAGTTAATTGCAAAGAACACTTTAATAACTGAATTACCTACCACTAAGTGCAATGCTTGTAATTGTGTGCTGCACTGGGGGAGCGTGCCAGAGATATTTGTACACTTAGACATTTTACAGTTTGCATATATTCATCATCTTACTCTTTACAAAATTTATATGACATGTTAGGAACTCTGTTCCGGCTGGAACAGAATTGAGTAAATATTAAATTCACCTTGGGTTTAACATTTAAGGGCTGGGGTTTTTTTTTGTTTTCTTTTCGGCTGTTTTCTGGGGTATAAAAAGGGACATAGTTTTTGCCTGGCACAAGTTGGTGCAGTTGGGAGCAGGTATGATTCCTGTCAGCTTGGTTAAGCGCATGCTGGCGCGCTCCCACAGCTGCTGGGGCACAACCGTTCTTATTGTAATTTCATTTTGTATATATTTATATAGCCAGTCGGGTTTCAATAGAAAGAAGTTGCATTTTTTTTTGGGCATATACTACTTGATTTTGTACCTTTCAAAAGTCGATACTGATTGTTTTTCTTTTACTTGTGAAACATATATTGATCAACCTTTTCCACTTGTAGCATCTATTGATTTTTTTTTAACTGTAAAACCTACTGATTAATTTTTTTTAACTGTAAAACATCTACTGATTAATTTTTTGTAAAACATATACTGTTTAATTTTTTTTAAATCTGTAAAGCATCGACTGATTAATTTTCCTACTGGTAAAGTATATACTGATTTATTGAATTCTTCTGAATGTGTAAAACAAATTAACATTTTAGAATTGTATAACAATTGTTTGAAATCAGGTGATGTAGTTTCTTTAAAATTTTTATTTAATGCTGTTGAAGGAACTTAAAGTTTCATATGCTCATGATGGGTCATTTCTCAGTGGAATTCTATACATATAGGCGGTCCGGTCATGCTTATGGGTTATGAGTAATTATCATCCTTTCTGGGGTTTTCGCTTTTATGTAGTTCAATAGAAACGGGTTGCTGATGGGCAAACATTTATCACTGCTGGTTTCTAGGCATGGTAGTAACACTGCCTGCTAGGCAGGTGCATTCCAGGGGCATTCGTGTTTAGAATATTGGTGTATAATTGTGAGTACATGTGCCTTATGTTTCTGTACGTGTTGTTATGTTTTGTCTATGTTAAGCTAGTCACAAAATGGGGGAGAATTATATATATTTACTGGACATTATTCTATACACACACACACACACACACACACACACATATATATATATATATATATATACTTGTTACGTTATACAGATCTTGTCTTTCTACACTGTTAAAACATGGGGATTATTTATTTATGATATATTTGTGATTCATGGGTGATAATTATGTGATAGAGTTTTATCTACATGTAGCAAATGATGGAATACAATAAAAACCGTTATTGTTATATTACAGCCGAGTTTCATTGCAAGTCCCGTCATACTGGACCCAGCACAATTTTGGCTTCTCTAGGCTCCGGCCTAGTTCTAATTAACTTGTGGCTTCTCTTTCAAAAACAAAAAATTAAATAAAAAGACGTTTGTTTTATACTTATAAAAAGACATAAAAGGAAAGAGGGGTTACACTATCCTGGCTGATCCCCTTAGGAAGTATGAAAGGGTCAATGAAAGTTTTTGTGCTTCGACACAAAATCTTTCATTGAGGGGGTTTTGTAATGGTACAATTTTTAATCAACCTAAATATGGTATAAAAACCATAAATATTGTATTCCTTCATTTGTAGTAATTTAGTCAAAATTAAATAAACCTTAAATAAACATTTGTAAATCTACAGTGAGTGGACTATATAAATATTTGCCAGGATTCTGACTGTTTCATAGCAAAAAACGTGAAGCCCAGCAAAAAACTGTATGTTGTGTATTGAGATAAAAGCGACGATCCTTGATGACGCCAGCGGCCAGGAATTTGTTTCCGTAAACAAGGCGATGCTGTCAACAACCAAACAATAGAAGAGTGACGTAGATTCACCCCACCTCGGAAATATGGAACAAAGACTCTGTGTCATTTCAACAGGGAACGTGATCGCAGCCAGCCGGCAACCCGTTCACGAAGAGTGAATTTTAACTTTTAAACCACTAAAAGTGTTTAATTAACTATTTAGAAACAGTGCTGTAAATCTACAACTACAAGATGTGACCGGCAAAGTAAACGGTAAACTCGCGGTGTGCGTAGTTTTACCGAACGAACAACCGCTACAATTTTGGTGAGAACGTTCCAACATCCTATTTAATTTCAAGTAAAACATAATGACCAAAATAAAATTCAATTCACTCAATATTAAAATTTCAAAAGAATGAGCTCATTAAAATAAAATTAAAATAATAAATTGTACCAGTGTGAGAGAGAGAGAGAGAGAGAGAGAGAGAGAGAGAGAGAGAGAGAGAGAGCGAGAGAGAGAGAGAGAGAGAGTGACATAAGTATAATCTTTTTAATGCTGGGTTGTGCGACAAAGATATTCATATATTCAATCTATTACTATATAATCTTTATATAATACGTAATATTTGCATATTTCATAAATACATGTCATGATTTTGGAGGGTAAAATTGTTTTGCAAATGCCCGTGGCGTAATATGTGGGTTCGAGTCATTTTTCAATATGTATTAATATTCAAGTTACATACTAATAAAAGTAATTTTTATATGATATTTTGTGTATGTTTTATTTCAGGTAGTCTATTTCACACACATGGTTCGTGTTGCACGAACCCTGGCCCGAAACGTAAATTTGTGTAATGTTGTCTAATTGTACAACATGGCGTCCGGTTGAAAAAGTGATAGTTATTTACTAGTACATACAAAAGTACAATTTTTATGGTAACTAATTAAACGATAAAAAGCCAATAGTTACACTCCCCCTTCAACTACCCTCTCCATTTATAGATATCTCATTTACCATTTTACAGTGGATTAATATGACTTTATTTTCGGAGCACTTATTTATCAAAATTAAGTACTTTACTCTTGTAAAAACACAACAATGCAGGTAATTTTTATGAAACAGTCAAAGAATACCTTTAATAATGTATAAAGGATTTTTAGTACTTACAAGTACAACTCTAGGTATTCCAGTCAGTGATTTTATTAGTATTTCATCTGAGATGCATTTCGGAACAGTTGTGTTCCATCTGCAATCGGAATCATTTAGTAAACTTACATATATACAAAATTTCCACTCAGGTGAGTGTCGTCGACACAGGTACATAAAACATAACACTTAAAACCACATAAAAACAAAAATTTTTTTAAATAACGTTAACACTAACGAAAACCGAATTCGAACGGACGATTTAAATAATCATAGCTGGCCAGCATTTGTTTGCCGCACGTCATACGGAAGCCGACTAGATGATAAATTACCCGACGCGCGACCTTTGTGCGTACTCTTCGAGGTAATCTTCTTAGCTTGCCTTATTTATTTAAAAAATTTTAAGTGTTATGTTTTTATGTATTTTTAAGTGTTGTTTTATATACCTGTGTCGACAACGCTCACCTGTGTGGAAATTTTTTAAATATGTAAGTTTACTAAATGTTTCCGATTGAAGATGGAACACAACTGTTCCGAAATGCATCTCGGATGAAATACTAAGAAAATCACTGACTGGAATACCTAGAGGTGTACTTGCAAGTACTAAAAATCCTTTATACAATGCAGGTAAGCTACCCCTCCCCCTTAACTGAACAACCCCATTTTTGATATGTACACTTTTATTGAGTAATAGTTTCATTACATGTAATTGTATCCTATCCTTCAAAAAAGTATAGTTTATTTGACGTCAAATAGGTAATTTTCAAAAAATTACCCCTTCGCCCTTCAACTACCATTTTCATTTATAGATATTTCATATACCTTTCTACAGTGGATTATTATGACCTTCTTTTCAGGATACTTTATTTATCAAAGTTAAGAACTTTACTCTTGTTAAAACATAAAACGTTGGGTGCAGGTAAACTACCCGTTCCCCTTAACCGATCTTCACCAAAATTAATAGTCCTCTACAACTTGGGCCATATGCAAAAATTATTTGAGTCTGTTTAAATTTTTGGCAGTTATCATTCCCTAGATTTCTATATACAGACACACAGATAACAATGTCTGTTATCATTTTGGCGTCCACAGCATCATGGGATGTGAGCAGTAGTGAATCTGTCATTATATAAACACAGGCCACAATTTATGTATGTCTGTACGTATGAATGTGGTTTCAATAACTGCAGCTGATTTTCAGGCATTCAATATTGACTTCCCTTTCTCACCGAAGCTCGCTTCCTCCCATTGCTTTATCTGACATTTCATTTGTTTTCCTAATGTAGTCATAGCATAACAATGTCGTCTTCTACACACTTCGATACATTGATTCTAATAAGATTTTTTAATTTTATAATAACTGATTTAAGTTTCATATTGAAACTGAATTAATTATGTTAGATAAAGTGAGAGTGTTTCAGTGCCTGGGAGTGACAAAAGATGAAAAAGGAATACAAGAACGTGAAGTCAAAGACAGAGTGGCAAGTTATTAAAACATACTACTCCAAATATAAAAACTTTATAGAGAAACGGATAATACAGACTGAAACTTATGGAAACAAACAGGAAATACTAAGATAAATGTATTTATATCTGTTTTCAGATCTATACTACCTTTTGGATGAAAGTCATGGGTACGATTGAATAACAGAAATGCAAAATACAGACTGCATAGATTAAATAGACGAAGAAAAGAACAGTCGTAATAGTCAGAAGACAGAATAAGTGACAGAGAGAGAATGAGAAATACAGAAGTCGGAAAGTATCTGGAAATGCATTCTATGCTTGATTTATATATAGAAGGTGCTGAATTGGTAAGATGTCACTTACCTACATCTTATGGAAGAGACAAAGCCAGAAAAACGAATTTCGGAAACAAGGTTTGAGAAAAGTAGAAAAAAGGGAAGATACTAGAAAGAATGGGATGACATGGGGTGATGCTAGAGATGGCCAAAGACCAAAGGGTGAAAAAATTTCGTGTAAAAATTAGAATATTAGGGATATCATATCCTATAGCGTGGTAATAGGTTTTCGGACTACTTTCTCTTTACACACTTCCTATTCATAAATTCAAAATTTTAAAAAGGAAAATGAAAAAAGAATCAGGAGTAGCCTAATAAGAGCAGAAAAAGAACACATGGAGGTGATGAGTACATACAACATATTAAGTATTAAAGGAGAAGAAAATGCTAAGGAATATTAAGTTGTATAGTGTAAGGTAGTTTGGAAATGTACACAGGAAATGAAAGGAAGTGATTACAAAAAATTACGGAGTGGAAAGCAGGACTGTGGAAGAGGAATAGATCGATGGTAAGAAAACCCTGATTGATTTGTGGAGCACGTAAGGAGGAATGGGAACAGACTGGAAAAAGCAAAAAGACTCAAAACAGAACAAAATAGAGAATTTCAAACAAAACAAAAATAATATTAAAGGGTGATATAAAGGGCACAGTTCAGTAGTGAAGAAAGAGACCTAATTCTCTATAGGAAAACAGGATCAGATGAGTCCTTCTAAAGAGTTTTTGTTATTGAATGTATAGCCTAAACAAAACTAATTTAAATGCAGAGACAATTATTAGTTCTAAAATTATAATCAAAAATTGTTCAAAAAACTAATTACAAATACAGTAGACTCTCGGCTATCCGACTCCCGCCTATTCGACCTCCGGCCTATCCGACCCACTAAAAAAAAAAAGTATTTTGAGTACGGTACATATGCAGTATTTCCAATCCGATTACTAGCGCCTTCAAACGTCATGTGAGCAATCCCGCCACGCGGGTGAAGGCGCTTACGCGTGAATCACCAGTTACCAACACAGTACGCCAATTGATTCATGTTGTGACAGGAAAGTTTCGTGTTCCTACTTGAGTGTGTAACAGGTGCATCAGTCAGTCTGTATCCAGAAGTCAGTCCGTGCGGTTCAGTCGTTCGTGGATTGTTAATTTGTTATAAAGTGTGTATACAGTATTGTTGGTGGCTTTTACTTTTAAGTGAAATATGGGTGACAAATGAAAGAAAGTGGTAGTAACTTTGGAAGAAAAACTGCAAGCAATAAAAAGAATGGATTCTGGTGAGTCGGTAAACAAAATTGCACTGGAGTTAGGAGTTGGAAAAACTACTGTGGGTAATTGGCGAAGAAATCGCGCAGAGATTGAAAAATGGTCTTCTAAGCAAGCAAGTGGCAGTGGCATGAAAGTTAGAAAAACTATGCAAAAAGGAAAACATGTGGAAGTTGAAGAGGCTTTATATCTGTGGTACGAAAATGTGAGGGGGAAAGGATTGACGGTTTCAGGCCCCTTGCTCCAAGAAAAAGCGATTCAGTTTAAAAAAAACAGATCGAAGGAGACGATGGTGAGTTTACTGCCAGTGACGGGTGGCTTGATCGCTGGAAGAAACGTTTTGGTGTTTGTTAGATGACAATTAGTGGTGAAGCATTGTCTGCTAATAAGGACGCTGTCCCTGACTTTAAAAAACACTTTTTTGACCTGCTTGATAAGGAAGGTATTTCCGGAGAACAAGTGTACAACTGTGATGAGACGGGTTTGAATTACCGTATGTTGCCGTCTAAAACACTAGCGTCTAAACAGGAAAACGTCACACCAGGGTTCAAGAAGAGCAAGGACCGTGTTACAGTTTTAGCTTGTAGTAACGCAACCGGAAACCACAAGTTGAGACTGACCTTGATTGGAAAATCTCGCAAGCCTAGGGCTTTTAAAAATCTTAAAGATTTAAGTTCTTTGCCCCTGCATTATACCCATCAAAAAAAGGCGTGGATGAATGGAGATTTGTGCCACAAGTTGAAAAACATTTAGCTGAAAACAATTTTATTTAACAAGGAAAGCAATCCTAGTTTTGGATAACGCTCCTTCACATCCAGCAAATGACCAATTAAAAGATGGAGACATAAAAGCTTTGTTCTTGCCTGCAAATGTTACATCTATATGTCAGCCAATGGATCAGAGAGTGCTCCAAGCTTTGAAAAAGAAATATCGACGTAGGCTACTAAGCTATATCATCGCGACAATTGATAATACAGAAGTTGCGACGGCACTACAGTCAGTAGACATGCTTGACGTCATCAGATGGGTGTCCGAGGCATGGGATGAAATTCCATCTTTAACACTTGTGCGATCGTGGAAAATTTTGCTGGATCACAGAGCCAGTGATAAGTGGGAAGAGGTAGAACAGCAATGTGATGTGGAAAATGCAACTGATAACACTGCGCTTGTATCGCTGTTAGAAAAAGTTTCCTGATGTGAGGAAGCTTCATTGAAAGACATCACAGAATGGTTGGCAAAGGACGAAATCGAAGAAATTGCAGACGAAGATATTGTAGCGATGGTATTAAATGAACAGCCGATTGAAGAGGAACAAGGTGATGAACCCTCCGATCGTATAACCCACTCCGAAGGCCTGAAGGCGATCGAGACGGCAGTGGAATACATTGGCCAGCAAGAAGAAGCAACACCAGCAGACATCATATTGTTACGACGGTCTACTCGATCGTCGTAGGTACAGTGGAAACAAAATAAGTACAAGACACCAATTAAGTCACTAATCACACCTTTAATTGTTACAGTAAAACAGTTCGTAATTAACAACGCGGTCTACAGTAAATCAAATGAAAATTGTACACACACAATAAAATGTCCACAAATATTAAAACTCAATTTTATTACAATTATACCGTCTGATTATAAAACGCAACACTTCAATAATAACTACTTGAACGTACACAGTAATAACTCGAACCGCTCTGGAAATATATCACACTAATACTCTCGAACCGCACTATCAAATATCTCACATTGAACTGAAAAACTAAGGCCGCTACCCAATGTATTTATAGTCACGCTCACACACCAGAAGCTTCCAAACTGCGTCTTATCTCTCGTGAACTACGTAATTACTACGCCCTTGACACAGTTCGAGCGCCCGAGTGAAGCCCGGCACAGTCGAGAAAATTCTCGCAAAATGCGTCTAGTAGCACGTACACCACACGCTTACATCGAGATCCTTCTGGCATATTCGATAAACGCGTACATTGTTCTGTGCTGTCGTAGCAATATGTTTACGTAAGTGGAAGGATATAGCGGCGAGGAAATTAATGCGAGGAAAGAAGCAGGTCTCAATTACAGACTTTTTCAAACCTTAGACAATGTATGTTTCACTTGTTCTTTCATTATACAGTACGTAGTTTTAGGTTATTATAATTTGATTTATATTAACAACTAATTTGGTTGAAAGCTTTCGTATAAATTAAAACTCATAGTAAAACTCATTCAACTTATTGTTAACTACACATTTTGTTTCGTCCTTCAAATAAAGGTTTTGTGAAAGATACTGTAGTTGCGAATTCTTATTTCATTTCTTTCTAATTCATTTATTACTGTACGTCATTTATAAGGACAAACTGATATGACGTACACATCCAAATAGCAACAAGTACATTCAACGCAATAGGGTGGCGGTCATTGACCTTACAGAGGCTGGTATGCCTATGGCTCCGGTGTATCCGACTTTTTTGCTATCCGACCCGGCCGACCGCCACATTAGGTCGGATAGTTGAGAGTCTACTGTAATATGAAAAACTTTATTACACCAAATATGTAGAAATAAACATACAACATACATATACTTTCTAAAAACTGTTTAACAATATTTAAAAGTATCCAAAATATACGTACATGTAAATGCATTATTGCTTATTTTATATGCAGATGTTATTTATTGTTTTATACAGAGACACATCTGTACTTACAAACTTATTAAATACATACTAAAGCTAATACATAAATAACGGCCAGGCACGCATGCACACACACTCACCAACACGCTTGCTTGCACACACACACACACACACACACACATACGCACGCACTCTTCAGAATGCTTCCGGTCCAGCGTCAGTCAGTTTCACAGACATGGCACTCTTCTTACAGAATCTTTACAGGTGGCTCCTGTAACAATTCCAAGGGCTCCCCTGAAGCATATCTGGCGAATTACAAAGCATCTTCAGCAACACCTTGTGTGGCATCTTTAACAACTCTTTCCATAATAGGCATATCATCAATGGAGTCAGCATACCTTCAGAAAATGAAGACTGCGCTGTCTTCCACTGTGCACTTCTGTGAATGCACACTCCAGTTATCAAGATGGGCTCAGATTTTAAGGTCAAAAATGCATGAGAAAATATACCAACAATGGTTCCTGTAATAGAAGAAGATATGTTTTCTGACATGTGCTGTGCTGGTCCTTTAAATCCTTTTTGTCTACAATTTCTTTGTGAATAAGACTATTTTATCAGAATTCCTTTATTACTGCAGCTGATACACGGACCAAGGCTTTTAGGTAACTGTATTCACAACAATGCGAAAGAAAGCGAATACCGCCCAGCGTTTGTTATCTGTGAATTTCTGAAAATAAAAAATTATTTTGTCATATTTGTGGTTACATAGCATGGAACGATATCAATTATTAATATTTTATTGAAAATTTTAAGTTTTTGGTCGAATACATTTATGACATCAATACAAAAAAATGTTGTGGAGAATCATACATTACTTCCATATTCTAAGATTTACATTTTAAATCATTTACTTGAATTCAGTTCAGTAATTTCTAAAAAAATTTCCCCCACCTTGTAAATCGAGTTTTGTTTGACAAATTAAAATGAAATATTTTCATAGAAACCACTTCTTTGTTGCTGATAAAGTAGTACACATATAAAGAATTATCCCCTCCCCTTTCAACTACCCTTTTCGTTTATAGATATTCACCAGTGGATTATTATGACCTTCTTTTCAGGATACTTTATTTATCAAAATTAAGCACTTTACTCTTGTTAAAACGTAAAACGTTGCAGTTAAACTACCTGTTCCCCTTAACTGACCTTCACCAAAATCAATAGGCCTTGACTCCACTGCAACTCGGGCACATTCACAAATAATTATTTGATTCTCTTTGAATTTGCGGCAGTTATCGTTTGCCATAGAAAACATTCTACATGCAGACACTTTTCAGAAAATGACTTTTCTTCATATTTTGAGGGTAGCACAATCAGAATCAGCCCTTACCTCGAATACGATTTTTTTCACGATCATTGTACTTCCATTTCCTTACGGGACATGGAAGTAAAATTACCCCCTCCCCCTTCAACTACCCTTTTCATTTATAGATATTTCAACTACCTTTCTACAGTGTGTTATTATGACCTTCTTCTCAGGATATTTTATTTATCAAACTGAAGTACTTTACTCTTTTTAATACATAAAACGTTGCAGGTAAACTATCCCTTCCCCTTAACTGGTCTTCACCAAAATCAATGGCCTTGAGTCCTTTACAACTCAGGCACATATGCAAAAAATTATTTGATTCTGTTTGAATTTGTGGCAGTTATTGTTTGCCATAGAAAAAATTCTACACACAGACACTTTTCGGAAAATGACTTTTCTTCATGTTTTGAGAATAGCACAATCAGAATCAGCCCTTATCTCAAACACAATTTTTTCGCGATCACCATACTTCAATTTGTTTATGGAACATGGAAGAGAAAATAAGTAATCTCAAGGAAACCTGGTCACCTATATTTTAAACAATACAAAAGGAGCTTTAATTTGATTTTTTACTTATGCCTTTAAGTTAAAAATTAACGGAGTTATTATTACAGAAGAAAAAAGATATTAATTTAAATGGGTTCCAGTAACTTTCTTTTAAAAGTGTCTGTGGCCTAGAACAATGACCTAGAAGTATGAACGACATCAATATCTAATAATATTTATATGTTCTGTAACTGGTGATAATTTGAAGTTGTTTTTTAAGGCTTGATGCTTCTACCACATAACATTCTGCATTTACATCTTACAAAACATTTAGGAAGTGTAACCTTATCAGTGCTTCATGGGTTTAAAAACCATTTTGATCTATTTAATCTACTACATGAAATAATCTCACACACTTATATAATTAATAATTAGTACTGTAGTACATGTTTTTCATATTACTTTTTTGTTACATTCATGAAAGAAACAAATGTACAGTTTTAATAACTGTACATGACTTTAAGTACTCCTACTTTCAACCTGAAATACACTTTTTGCCATATTTTTTCCAATAATTATCATCAGTCTTGAGGTATCTGACTGTCTTCTATTTGCCTCGATGATGGGTAGTATACTTTGAAAATAAATTCTGCCTTTGAAAATGAGCCCTGTAAACAAATTTCTGTATCAATTTCATCAATTTTAATTTGTCTGTTTAATTACATTAAACAATACACAATTTATATAAATAATTTTGAATCTGAGAACACAATATCTGGAAAACTAAAAATAGTAGACACGCAAACTGTATGAGAAATTGAGATTTTCATTCTACTGCACTAGAAAGCCATAAAAAATTTCCTGCTGGTAGACTTTGAACGTTTTCTAATGGTACTATTTAAATTATTATTTACTATTACTATTTTGTGTGTTCTAACAGGTTATTTGTAGGGCAAGGTTAACTATCTGTACAACAGCATGCTTAAAATAATAGTTTTTTCCGAAAAAAAAAAAAAATCAACAGTTACCTAAGACATGGGAATATGTAATGAATAGATTTCACAAAGAGCATTTTATGAAGGCCAGACACATAAACTGGAATGCCGACCAAACTATTTCATATTATATATGCCACCAACCTATTTTTGCTACATACTAAATACAACACAAAGTGAGTTTGAGTGTAGCCTTTTATAAAATTATGCTAAAATAATTGGACTGACATAAAATTGACTATCTTTATCATAAAACAAAATGAATTATAATATATAGGTCTAATATCTTGAAGTTACAGTTATGATAATTCATTTACTATTTGTACACATTTACTATTTACTACAGAAGACCCTTTTAGGAGGAGCACTTTGATCACCACCAAAGACTGCAATAGAAGCTGTAGAATCAGTTCTGCCCATACTCAAACTCTACAGGAAGCCAGAATACCTGGTGAATGTAACTGAATCACAGATTCAGTAAAATAAAATGTTCATTAAAGAAAGTCAATTAAAAACTGATAATGAAATAAAACTCTGGCATGCACAGCAGCAAGGCTTACTACTATCTCTGCAAGGTAGAGTAAGCCACCTTAATCAAAAATTTGCTACCCTTGAAAATATGCTAGCAGAAACTGGTACAAAGCAAGAAACAGAAAGCAGAATGGAATATTCCACAGAGAAAGAGAAACCTGCAAAAGAGAAGGAATGGACCATTAAAAAAAAACTAAGAAGAAAAAGAAATGCTAAGCATCTACTACACTGGAAATGTCTCCTCGATTACAGGTAATAACCACAGAAAAATCTGTAAAAGGTTTGAAAAGTGAGTTCCATTACCACTACCCATTGATGTGGTTAATATAGGAACTTAACGAGGAAATGTATAACGTACTCCATGTAGCAGGAGTAGAATACAAGTCACAGCAATGAAATGATTAACACAGTATGAGAAGCTCAGGAAATGGATGTGTGGCAGTACGCAACACAACCACTGAAATATATTTGTACAATTCACTCAATAATTTGGAAACCAATACAGATAGAACACTGGGAGTTAAATCAAATTAAATTTGATCTTTCTGTACAATTCACTCACTTGAATAGTGAAAAAAATCTTTCTGCCTATCTTGAATAGGAAAAACATTTCTCACACACTACTTTTTATGCCTCACGACTCAAAAAAATACAATTTAATATGAAAGGTTATTTTGTTATTACAAGGATATTATTAAATGGCATGTACATCATGTATGTGATCTGGACTACATCTACAAAAAAAATTTTGTTAAGGAGTAAGAACATCTTGCATAAGAACAATTTATATTTTAATATGTACTAAATTGGGTGTGCAATGGTTTTATTGTTTTTTCATTTTTACAGACTCAGTTTATTTAAAATATAACAGAATATGAAGAATTAAAATACTGTTACTACTGTGTACATTTTGTATACTTATCTAGTACCTGATTTTATTGGTCGAGGATTTCAAGTTGCATAATAGTACCCATTGTTTATTCAGTTGCATAAACCAAGCCAAAAACAATTCAGCTTCCTGTACTTATTTAGCTTAGAAAAAGGAGTAGTCCTTGTTAAAATTCCCTTACAAAAGTATAAAGTGTACACAGAAGTATACAAGAATTATATGATACCAACAAAAATATTAAATTAATTACAACAATTATTATCAGTTGAATCCTAAATTATGAAAAATTTGTATTTAATCTAAAAACTTTCATATATTATTTCATTAACACAAATAACTTACTGGGTTAAGAACGATACAGTCCATATGGTTTACTGAGAAAGATTTCATCTGATCAGCAACTACTATTACATCTGGCACAGGATACAACCTGAGTGCTACATCATAATCCCAATAAACTGGACACACAGATAACGGCAATGGTGCTAAATGGGCCTGAGATATCACAGTTCTTGCAAACTAAATAAATATTAAAAAATATCTGTAATAATAATGATGATATAATAATGTTATTATTTTTGTATGTACATAAAATGAATTTGGTCAATGACAGATTCAAACAGAAGCATACGCACGCATGCACACACACACACGTGAGCACACACACACACACACACAAAACTATATATACTCTTGTGAATGCATATACAAGTCACACTATATTTTTTCATCACACTTACATGTAAAGGTAAATTATCTACAGTTGGAAAATGAATGCAGTTGCGACACATCTTTGTTACCAAGTCTTCTCGTATCACTACAATTTCTTGAGTACAATACTGAATACGGCAAGGATTTGTTGCTAAATGAATATTTGGAATACTCTTTATTAAATCCTCTGTCAGATACTCCACCATGGAAGGCCTGAAAAATTGAATGGTTTACAAGTTTATATTCAAACTTAATAAAACCTAACTACGGTTTCATTCATTTTGCTTCATGTGGTTTTAATTAATGTTAGAAAAATAAAGTCCAATATAAGATTTTATTTTATTTTGTATCATTTAATATACTATGAAAGGCAGTTTTGTTTACAAACCATCAGTGTTGTCAAATATAACTGCCATATATTTTATTCAAATTAAATGAAAATGACACAAAATGTTCATCTTTGGGATGAGTTCAGGCACATTATGTTTGGTGCCAACTGGATATAAAACATTCCTCTGCTTCCTTATTTCACGAATGATAAAATGAACTGAAAAACTCACCCAATTCTTTGCCTGCATGATGAGTCATATCGATATTGGTATGGACTGGATTGCTCTCTTCAATTGGCAACAGTGTAGTAAATAATTAAAAAAATTACAAGAATTAATAATTTCTATGAAGACTGGAGGCCTACTGATAATGGTGGCAATAAAAGAGCAAAATTTTGTAACTTTTGAAGCATTGTGTTTTTTTTTTAGTGACTGACTCTCTGGTGCTACAGTCCACAATGAACCTTGGCCTCCCCGACTAGTTGCCTCCAAACAAAACACCTCAGTCCTCCAATCCCCAATATCCATCCTCTGAGACCATCTTCTACATCCTGTAGCCACCTTCTTCTAGATCTTCCTTTTCTTCTTCGCCGATCTATTGTCAATACCTCTAAGAATTGCTGTGCTTCACATGTCTCAATCAGCTGATCCTCATAGGCTTGATGAACCTCACTATGTCCTCGCCATCTATCAATTCCTCCAATTCCCTATTGTTCCGTATGAACCATTCTTCACCTTCCTTTACTAGTCCAAAGACTTTTCTTAGAATTCTTCTTTCAAAGACTCTTAAATTATGTATGCCACTATTGAGTAGTGTCCAGGTCTCTGCAGCATACGTCACAACTGTGATTCTTCAAATTATTATTAATCGATGGCGGAATATACTCATTACAAATTATAAGATTTCGGACATTAGCCATCGTAAGTTAAAATTAATAAACACGACGTTTTGACCTTTACACAATCAGAGGTCGTCTTCAGGCAAACAATAAATTAATACAAAGATAAATCTATCAATAACAAATAGATATCATCAAAACTCCAAACCTTAGTTATACAAATATAGTCCTCCTTAAATAATAATAATAATACTAAAACAGTACTCACCATTACGTCAAAGAAGGATTCCTCCCGTGGTTGCAACATAAACAACCACGTCGAAACATCATGTTTATTAATTTTAACTTACGATGGCTAATGTCCGAAATCTTATAATTTGTAATAACATCACAACTGGTCTTACTAAGGTTTTGTATAATCTAAGTTTGGTTCTTTTGTTGACTAAACTGGATCTAAAAATTTTCTGGTGGGAATAAAAAACTCTCTTACCACTCATTATATTAGATTTGTAATCTCATTGCTGATTTTGTTCTCACTGTTTATGGAGGCACCCAAATATTTAAATTCCTGTGCCCCTTGGAAAGTATGCCATCCTACATTGAGATTTTCAATCGCTCCTCCTTCCCTCTGCACTTGATACTTTCATATAATTTGTCTTTTCTTTGTACGCACAGAGTCCTACTTTCTGGACTTCCCTTTCCAATACTTTAAAGGTACTATTTTAAGGTGTTTACATTTCTGGCCACCAGCATCACATCATCTGCACATGCACCAATCTGTCTCATTCGCTGAAATATATGTTCCCTCAGTCCCAAATTTCCTACTGCATACTGGAGAGCTAAATTAAATAATTTTGCCAATAATGCATCGCCTTGTTTAACCCCAGCTGTTATTGTGAATTCCTTACTCTTTTCTCTTCCTAGAGATACTTTTCCTTTGGCTCCATCCATTGTAATCTCAACCAGTTTTACAATTTTCTGATGAACTCCAAGTGTTTTAAGGACCTTTAATAGTCTGGATCTGTTTATGCTGTTGAAAGCTTGTTTACAGTCAATAAAAAGGATTCCATGTTCGTAACATCTCTCAAGCAATTGCCTCATGAAGAATACTTGATCTACTGTACTCCACCCTCTTCTAAAACCACTCTGATACTCATTCAAAATCTCTTCAGCATATGAATTCAGTCTTTCCAGGAGTACATTAGACAAGACTTTATACACACAACTTAGCAGAGTTATACCTCTGTAGTTACTGCAATCAGCAATCACCTTTCTTGAATACTGGACATATTAGTCCAATATACCAGTCTTCTGGCATTTCTTCCTCCAACTATATCTTGCATATTAGTCCATATATTTTGTTTGTTAGTGCTTCCCCTCCATATTTAAGTAGTTCTGCAGTTATGGTGTCTTCTCCAGGAGCTTTGTTATTTTTTAGTTGGTTTGTAGCCTCCCTTACTTCTTCTACCGTGGCCTTTTCCATCAAAGGTTCTGGGCCGTAGTTCTCTTCTTCACTGTTTCCATCACCATCATCATGCGTTATATTTAGACTTTCTTCAAAAAAGCTCTGCCCAACGATACATTATCTTCTCTTTTTCAGATATTAAATTACAACCCTTGTCCTTGCAAACATTCATTTTTGGCTGAAATCCTATTGATACACTCCTTACGTCTTGACAAAGGCTTCTAATCTGTTTTTGTTCCTGAAAATTCAGGAACATTCAGGAAATTCAGGAACATTCTCCCAATATTTTGGACTTTCATCTTCATGTATTCCCTTGTATTTCTTCGACAAACATGGTTCACTTCCCTCCTGCTTTCTCTACAGTGTTCACAGTTTCTTCTTGTTCTTTTGCTGAGCATTTTCATTCTGTCACTATTTTTTTCTCTATTGCTGCTTTACACTCCTCATCAAACCAATCCGCATTTCTTTCGTTTATCTTTTTTCAAATTACTTCTTCTGCTGCAGTTATCACTGATGACTTCACAATGGACTAGATTTCTTCTACTTCTTCTGTTTCTTCAGTCAGGCACTCCCTTATCTTATGTTCACATCTTTCTTTAACATTTCCCTCATTCAACATCTCCACATTCCATTTTCTCCTTTTTTTCTTCCCTGTCCTTTTGTATAATTTTTTTTAATGAGTAATAAACCCAAACTTTGTGTATAATAAAGTGGAAATTTATAGTGTTATCTTAATCCTGAAAATGCTCTATAAATATATCTTTAATGTATTAACATTTCTCCAAATATTAGTTATTTTATTAAGGTGTTGTCAAAGTATGTGTATTTATATAGAGTGATATATAGGTATTGCGTAGAATAAATAGTAGGGATAAATGTTATTGGAATGAAGTGGATTTAAATGATGTTATTATTCTCTGACAATCTACTGAGCCTTTAATACAGTTTACAAAAAAAATTGATCTGTCTCTGTTGACCTTTTCAACACAAACTAAAAAATTTACTTTCTATACAATGAAATAAATTAATATTTAAAAGTTATTTTTGTCTCATTTACTACAAACTCTTTACCGATGTGATAAAGTCTTTCTTTTAAATACTTTTTTATAATTGTACATAAATGAAGTAAGTTTCATTCTCTTTAATGTTGACTGCAGATCCTTCGGATGATGGGTTGTTCCTATCTGGTAGAATATGTGGGTCAGTTTACTCTGTCCGGCTTCAGGGTCGTTTCTGGGATATTTTTCACTGGCATGGTGACATATACACTTTCACCAAGTGGTAAATATTAAGTGTTGGTCCTCAGCGTACCCACTAAAATAAATTCAACAGTCCGCATGTTGCTAGCCAGAAACAGCACCAGCAAACCAGAATTAAGTACGTTTGTGATTGGTTCGGTAGCACAGCACTCCAAGTCTTATTTAATAGAAGGCTTTCTCCTCTTCAATTTACTATGACAGACTCCATATGCAGCCAAGGGAAGTAGACACTCACTGAGAGGACAGGATCTTGGTCTCCTCGAAGAGAACACAATGATCAGCATTAGAGTGCATGCTCGGCCACTACAGACTTCTCCAGCTGCCTCACACAACAACAGCGGCTGTGTTCACCAACGTTGGTGTGGACACTACGCTTTGTTGTGCCAATGTAAATCTCACCGCACGAGCAAGGTATGCCATACACACCACACGACAAGAGTAGATCCCTAGTATCTTTCACTGGCTTCAGAAACTGCTGTAACTTCTGATCGGCTTGAAGATGGTTCTCATGCCAACTCAGCAGTCTGGCAATATGGTCCATCATACCTGGAATGTACGCCAAGACTGTGATGCCAAGTCTCCTGCAACACCGACTCCGCCAACCTGGCGGATCTTCTCAGCTGGACTATATGCCTTACCTCCCCAATGGAGTAACCATTTGACTGCAGTATGTGTTTGAGATGCTGCAGCTTCTTGTCAAGATACTGGCGCTCACATATCCTCTTCGCCCCCTCAACCAAGGTCTTCAATACTGCCCTCTTCTGTCTCAGATGGTGGTGACTGGACAGCTTGTGGAGGTACCTGTTGGTGTGCATTGACTTCCTGATGACTGAGGCTCTCATCAGTCCTTCTCAAGACCAAGACGTCAAGGAAGGCCAGCAGACTGTCTGCTTCTTTCTCCATGGTGAACTGGATCTGCGGGTGAACACTGTTGAGGTGTGCTAGGAAATGCCTAAGTTCCTCTTCTCCATGGCTTCAGACTTCAAAGGTGTCATCTATATTGCTAAACCAGCATGTCAGCTTCAACAACATAAGAAACTTCCAGGCCATAAATGTTTGTTAAGAATTAATATTGGGAAAAAAAAGCAATGGAATCATGACCAGGAAGGAGACTACTTCAGAACTGGACTCATATTGTCTCAGATTTCAATTACCTGGGCAGCAAAGTAAACAATAACTATGATTTGACCCAGGAGATAAGAATTGTGATTTTGAAAAGTAGCAGAACACTCTATTTGCTCAAATTCTATAAATGGTCCAAGTTGGTTCAATGCAAATCAAAATTTATGTAGTAAGATGATACTATGACCTATCATCATACATAGATGTAAAACTTGAACACTTATAAGCAGACTGAAGAAATGTTGGGCTATTTGAGCACCAAATAATAAGGAAATGTTTTGGCCCAGTTAAAGATAACAATGGAAGACACATCAGGTTCAGTCAAAAAAATGAGATAACCGTACAAGAGCCCAACACTGTAGGCTGTATTAGGCTACAGCATCTAAAATGGGTAGGACATCTAGAGTGAATGAGTGACACTCGAATACAAAATCAAATAGTAAAGGGACAGATCAAAGGACACAAAGACCAGACAAAGGATCACAAGCAGAACAATGTCCAACAAGATGATGAGACCTTAGGGTCAGAAACTGGCAAGAAGCTGCAAGAATTTTGGATCATTGGAAATGGATATCAAAGCACAGTGTAAGACGCAGTAGAATGGGAAGAAGAAAAATATTTTAGTAACACTTTTCAGTATTACAAAATAATGTTATTAACATTGAAAATGTTTATAAGGACGTTTCGCACATTTGCGGCCGATCACTGGTGCGTGATCGAAAATGGGAACCGGTGAGTTTCCATAGAAACTACTTCTTTGTTGTCAATAACGTAGAAAATTTTGAATTTTTTGGTGAGTTCCAGTGCCATCCTTAAATTTATCTTAAGGTAGTACATCAGACAAGAATTTATTACGGAGCGATGGATCAGGAGGAAGCGAGTGGAAGTACGGCTCAGACTTCCACCGATTCGAGTGTAGAAGGAACTAATTTGGCGGAAAACTTACAATTAGAAGCAGAACGTCGAAAATGAAAGCTCGAATATTGCCGAGAGTGGAAAAAGAAGCAAAAAGTACAGAAAATTGAGCAAGGTTTGGTAAAAACTCCACTAACTGAATCTGAATGTCTGCAACGAAAACGAGAAAATCAAAAACGCTATCGAGAACATAAGAAAGAAGCAAAGATGAAGAGCAATGAACAGGAAGGTTTGGTCAGAACTCCACTAACTGAATCTGAACGCCTGCAATGAAAATGCAAAAATGATAAATGGTATCGAGAACGTAAGAAAGAAGCAAAGATGATGAGCAATGAACAGGAAGAATGTGAAGAGAAGCAAGTGAGTAATTTAGCAAGATATATCGAAACGCACTTTTATAATGACAATTTGAACGACTACTGCTTTGTTTGTGAACGAATTTGGTGGACTAAAAGCTTAAAAGACATTACTGGACACGCAGACGTTATAGAAATACTTAATAAACATGGTTATAACATTCTTGACAAATCCAAAGTATGCCACAATTGCTACAGATGCCTACAGAAGAACAGGTTGCCACCTTATGCGACAATCAACGGCTTTAAGTACCCACAAATACCAGAGAATTTACCTGAACTAACACCAATAGAGGAACATTTAATATCGCCGCGCCTTCCATTCATGCTCATTCGTAACATATCATACTTTGCTGGCGCTAAACATATAATTGGACAAGTCATAAACGTACCGATAAACCTTGATACCACTACTCTGCAATTGCCACGCATGTTGAATGACGATTTGGCGTTTAACGTTTGCCTTAAGAAGCACATAATCAATAAAAGTTCTTATATGCGAGGACTGATTTCTAAAAGTAAATTAAAGCTCTGGTTAAGGCATCTGTTGATGACTGAGTTATTCAGATATTATAACATCACGATTAATGACAAGTTCTTCAATAATGAGCCTGAAAATGAAAGCAGTGCGTCTAGTGAGGATGAAGACGAGGATCACGAACAACAGCAAGTAGAATGGAAAGACTTATTGTCTCGTATAAATCAATCTAATAGCAAAATAACAAGCATACAGCGAGATGTAACTGGCGAAGAGTACATCAAATTGCAGCAGCATACCTTATTCTGTTGTGAAGATTTGATTTTACATCTAGCCCCTGGACAAAATAATCAACCATTATCACTCGCATTCGATGAAGATGCAGAAGAGTTACCATTCCCAGGGATATATTATGGTGTGAAACGGCAGTTTACTTGTCGAGCCACACCATTCATGATAGCTAGTAGCGAAATATGTAGACGGGATCGGAGAGGTGTAAAATCCGATCATATCTTGTATATGGCTGCTAAAGTGCTGCGTTTGAGAATCATAGCGAATGTAAACTTAGCGTTTCAAGCAAATAATAATCAAATCAACAGCGTATCAAGACGAGATCTGGAAGATATCGAGTTTGTCAAGAGCTTGCTGCTAAAAAATGAAGCGTTCACGAGAAACATACCGAACTCAATCCAATATTGGCATCAGCGTAAAGTGGAATTATTCAGTATGATGCGACAATTAGGCGAACCTACCATATTTCTCACACTGAGCGCTTCAGAAATACATTGGCCTCATCTCTTAGAATCTATTTATTGCTTTCAAGAAGATATACAAGAAGATAGATCCAGCGATATTTGACGGCATGTCGAGCACAAATCAAGCAGAATTGGTAAACAACAATCCAGTTTTGTGCTGCTTGTATTTCGAGAAATTGGTGTCGACCTTTAACGCGTTTAAAAAACCAAATGGCGTGTTCGGAGATCATTACGTAGTTGATTATTTCAAGCGCATCGAATTCCAACATAGAGGTAGCCTTCATTGTCATATGTTACTATGGTTAAATAATGCACCAACGTGTAAAGATATCACAGATAATGACGATTTAACCGCCATTACATCGTTAATCGATCAAATAAGCACAGTCGATAGTTCAAAATTGAAAAGCGAACGAAATTTACATACACACTGTTTTTTTCCCGAGTATAATTAGTGTTGTGAATCAACAAACAAATTATCCATCATATCTTTAAGTCGTTTTGTTAGTGCTGATCAATCAGATGAACCAACTGATGAATCAGTTGAACCTCGAGTATCAACTTCAATCGTCGAACCATGCGAATATACATTTCGTCCTAATGATGGTAAAGATTCTTTCTTTACAGCAACTAATCTAAAAGATATCTATGATGATTTTACTAATACGTGCAAGGATAAGATCTGTATTAGTACTGTCAACAAACTGAAAGAAACTCATCTTAAGTTGACGAAAAAAGCGATTGTTCGCCAGCATTTCGTTCAATTCCAATATAAGGAGGCGCATCATCTACTGCTAACTACTAATGCGTATGGGTTGTTTATCAACGATTCTGAAAATTTCACCTCCAGAAATGTAATACAGGATTTAGATCATCTTCAAGCCAAACATCGTGTGAATTTGTTGTTACCGACAGTCAAATATTGGTGAAATCAGCACAGCAAAGAGTTGATGGAAACGTTTGTTACCAATATGAAATGTATAGCCAATACATCTGCCTTTATTGATGCCGTTGACCACTATAAATTGCATGATTTTGCAAAGGTAATTCAGAATATGAAAGCGAAAATATTAACAGCCGATAAAATTGGTAAGAATGATCGAATTACGCCTGCAGTATTTGGAGTAAGATTGTATAATTCGTTCGGAACACCAAGTAAAATTACAGCGCCTTTGTATAAAATTAAGAACCAACAAACATTAACTTCCAGCAAATGGAAGGAACTCAAGACTGCTGCTTATATGCATTCGGTTCTCTTATTGAAAGTTGCTGGTTTTAAGTTAAAATCATCGGGGATCGTCGAGATATGTTCATCGAGACGCTAGTCTTCGATAAGTTTGAACAAATGGACAAGATTAATAAAGCAGGACCTTGTAAAGTATTGTCACGATTTACAATCCAAGAGGATCAAATGTCTTCGAAAGAGGAATGTGATGAACAGCCTGAGAAAAAGCGCAAAATCAACATTGATGATTGGTGAATGCGTGCGTGCTTATGAATGCGACTACACTTAACTTATAATCTGTACATTGGTAAATGAAAAAAAATAAATATATATATTTTTTAGGTTTATTGAAGCATTTTCAATGCCCTTCTCTATGCAATGCATTTGTGCAATGCCTGTAAATTTTTTTTTATATATAATGTTGTGATGTTATACAATTTGTTTCTTCTGCAAGTACAGTAAAGCGCCGATTATCCGCGGAATTGGGTGGCAAGGGCACCGCGGATAGTGAAAATCGCGGATAACCCGAAAAAAGACTAAAAATGAGGTGTAAACACGAAAAAAATATTTCAGCATAAAAACAAAAAATTGTACAAAAAACATAATATGTAAAACTTTTAAAATATGTACAGTATAGAAGAAACCTTTGCTCTACGTCTAAATCACTAAAATAAAGAACAGTAAACAAAAAACAATACTGTACTGTTAACACAAAGTGTTCAGTTACGCCTTTTTAAAAAAATCAGTCACTCGTTTTTGCTTCTTGCTTTGGAAACACCTTTTCTTTATTCTAGATTGTACTTTCCTTAACATGATTTTTTCTGCCAGATGTGCGTCATCGTCTTGTTCCTCTAAATATTGAAGCAATCCATCTACGTGCTGCAAAGCAGTTTCGTGTGTCATCCGCGCAGGCGCCTCGTCTTCTTCACTTTCACTTTGTTCTTCTTCGTTCTCGTTCACTCCTATTGCTTTGTTCGTTATCTCTACGTCAGTCAGTCGTTCAAACCCCGGCTCACTTGCGTCGCATTCCAGCCACTCTTCTATGTTCTCTTCGTCGACATTCTCACCCCCGGAACGGATGTCACTAGGTCAACAAGTGTAGCGGTCGGCATAACTTCATTCTCTTCTTCACAAATGTTTTGGTTGACATTTGTTTCGATACTCGGAAAGAGTTTTCTCCATGATTTAACAAGGGTTGAGGGTTTGATGTAATCCCATGCAGACGCAATATCGTAAATGCTATCCAAAATTGTATAATTCTTCCAAAATTCTTTGAGATCGCAGCCTTCTTCGATTTTTGACAGTAACAACTTTGTTCTGTATGTTCTGTTCATGGTTGCAATGACTCCCTGGTCCATAGGTTGTATCAGCGCAGTAACATTTGAAGGCAAAAACTTTGCGAAGATTTGCCCGTCAGAAGATTTAAGCACACATGTAGCTGGGTGTGAAGGCGCGTTGTCAATTAACAAAACAGCCTTCATTGGCAAATTTTTTGAGTCAAAATGTTTACGTACTTGAGGCACAAAAATGTTTCAAACCATTCTTGAAAAATCTGCTGGTCATCCAACCTTTTTTTTCGTTGAAATAATCAACTGGTAAATTTTCTGCTCTTGTCCCCTTAAAATACCTCGGTTTCTTAGATTTACCGATTACAAGAAGCCTAAGTTTGTGATTACCCGCAGCGTTGCTGCATGGCAAGATTATAATTCTTTCCTTGCTACTTTTATGACCTTCCGCTTGATGTTCACTTTCAAATGCTAAAGTACGAGTGGGAAGACACTTCCAAAAAAGCCCTGATTCATCAGCGTTATAAATTTGTTCATATGACAGATCTTCAGACAACACAAACTCTTCAAAATCACGTTGAAAATCATCAGCTGCTTGTTGATCACCACTCAGCTTCTCTCCGTATAGACCAATCTCTCTAATTCCATGACGTTTCTTAAAACGATGTAACCAACTGGACGACACATCAAAATTTCCTTCCAGGCCTAACAAATCAAAAAAGATTTTTGCTTTAGCTGCAATGGTAGACCAGACACGGGGGTGCCCTCACTTCGCACCTTAGCTAACCATCCCGCTAATGCTGAGTCAAGTTCATTATAGGTGGATTTCTTTATTGTTTTTCGTTTTTTCATCCCAGAAGCCCTGTCCGACACTGATGCAAAGGCTAACAGTTTGTCTTTTTGCTTTAAAACGTCTCGCACTGTTGTTTCCCCGATCCCGTAATTCAAACACATCTGCTTCCTTGAAGCGCCATTTTCTATTTTAGAAATCATTTCAAGTTTTTGTGCAATCGTTAACACAACCTTCTTTCGTTTTTCAGCCATTATTAATTTCAGGAACTAATGAACTGATCACGACTGATCACTAAGCACGCTTACTGACAACTGACATCACTGGCAGACCAAGAGAATATGTACGTAGAGGGGGAAGGTTAGTGAACTTGACCAAAACAAAAGAGCAAAAGCCAAAACAAAATTCCGAGAAGGCCTATAGGATTACAATGCACAATAAACCTGTCAGAAATTTTTGACCTTCGCACTGTAGGGCCTATTGTATTTTCCCTGTTGTTGGCTTGGATTAAAATTGGTTTTTTTGAGGTTCGTAATTAAAAAAAATTTTCGCGGCACTCGCGAATAATCCGGGCTTTACTGTAGTGTAATTTTGTATTTTCTTTTTAACACCTGACACATGTTTCACTGAAAAATATCAGTATCATCAGAGGTTTGTAAGTGAATTAATAACAATCGAAATAACTCTATGTTAACATAGAAATTAACAAATAATCAAATTTGTATCGATTTTAATGTAAAATAACTGATAATTTAGGTCAATTAGTTAACGATTGTTTTAACTAAAACAATATATATTATATACAGGGTGATTCACGAAGAAACGGAAACACTTCGGGAGATGAATCTACATCGAAAAATAAGAAAAAAAGTTCATATAAACATACATCCAGAAATGCTTCGTTAGCGAGTTACGGCTAGTGAAATATTTCGCCCGGGTTTCGGTTCCCCCGGGTAAATGAAGACTTTCTGAAATTCTGGGAAGGGGCGAATTCTGCTATTTCTTATGGTTTTTGACCTGAAATATTGAATAAAACAGGTAGAAGAACTGTATCTCCCATAGGTTTCATGATATCCGACGTAAAACAGAAAAATCTTTGCCTAAAAACAAATTTTGGAAAATTGAAAACAATTGGAATTTTTTGTTGATTTTTATTGACTTTATTTACACCGTTTTTCTCAGAATTAAATTCTTTAAAGTTTTGTTTTGTTTTTAACTTTTATGCATTTATTAGTTATTTAACAAAGTTATTGTACTTTGAACTTAAGGTTAGGTTAAAAGTACAATAACTTTGTTAAATGACTAATAAATGCATAAAAGTTAAAAACAAAAATTGTAAAGAATTTAATTCTGAGAAAAATGGTGTAAATAAAGTCAATAAAAATCAACAAAAAATTCCAATTGTTTCCCATTTTCCAAAATTTGTTTTTAGGCAAAGATTTTTCTGTTTTACGTCGGATATCATGAAACTTATGGGAGATACAGTTCTGCGACCTGTTTTATTCGATTTTTCAGGTCAAAAACCATAAGAAACAGCAGAATTCGCCCCTTCCCAGAATTTCAGAAAGTCTTCATTTACCCGGGGGAACCAAAACCCGGCCGAAATAGTTCGCTAGCTTTAACTCGCTAACGAGGCATTTCCGGACCTGTGTTTATATGAACTTTTTTTCTTATTTTTCGATGTAGATTCATCTCCCGAAGTATTTCCATTTCTTCGTGAATCGCCCTGTATATTGCAACAGTACAAACAGTAATGATACTGTGCATTGCCCAAATAAATAAAATAAATAATAAAAATGAATAAATATAAATTAATAAACATGATTCAGATTGCATAAGCTGAATCGTAGTAAAAATAGGGAGTACAGAATTCATGCTGGACATGCAGTTTCGACACCTGTCGCTAGCGTTGTGTACGCGCGTATTTTGTTAGTGTGTGTGAAACCTGTCCATTCCTGAAATGTAACCAACCCTTTTCAAGTAGAATAGTTATATGTAAAGACCGGATTTTCGTGCAATTGCATCTTTTTTTTGCTAACTTCAAATTCATTAAAACTTTGATAGAAATTCAAATCATGAAAACCACGTTATTTCGATACTAGTTTTATATTGCACGAAATTGCACGTTTTGACGTTAATGCACGAAATTGCACGTTTTAAGGTTTTCCTGCATGAAATTGCACGTTTTAAGGTTTTATTTTTAAATTTGTGTTATTTAAAAAAAATCAGTCAACAAAGCGGATAAAACATTAAAATTAATTACTTTCAATATAAACAAACACTATATGTTTTATAAAACAAGTGGAATAAAACAAACCATTTTCTTTGAATCGGTTTTAATATTTTTTCGTAGAAGTTTTCAATTCTCGAGTCGATGATTTTCTGGGAATCGTTTTATGTTTTTCAACACCCCCACTCCCCCCTATATCCGGTAGCCGTGTTTGTATTTCTCAGTTCTTTATTTTCATTCCTTCTGCCACTGTCAAGTTGTGCAATTCAATATCAAACATGCCTAAAGGGAAAAGTAGTGTTTGCTCCAAATTAAAGGGATGGATACAGCCGTACCCAGAACTAAAAACTGATGGAAAAATCATTTTTTGTGAATCTTGCTGCAAAAATGTAGGTGTCGATAGAAAATCGCAAGTAGACGCCCACTGCCAAACAAGTAAGTTTTAGACTTAAATTATGAAATGGCATTTTCTGAATCCTAATCTAGAAAATGTAATTTAATGTACTACCTACGTTTAATTTTAATTTTTCCTAAACAGTCAAATTGCCCAATTTATGCTGACCTTTAAATCATTTATCTCGGTCTGTGTACCTACATTTTTTTACTTTATTATTTTATTTTATAGGCAGTCATAAACAGGCAGTTGAGGCCGCTAAGAAAAGAAAAAACGTAACTCAACTTTTGATAACAGAAAGCTGTAGTGGCGCCAATAAGAATTCTTTTAATCAGGACTTGTGTATGGCATTAGTCTCCTCCAATATTCCGCTATTCAAGCTTTCATGTCCGCAATTTACAAACTTTTTAGAAAAATATACTGGACAGAAAATACCTGACGAGAGCACACTAAGAAAAAATTATCTAAATGTCTGCTATGAACAGACTTTAATAAAAATTAAATTTCCAATAATTTTATTTATATTTCAGTCGATGAAACGACTGATTCGAGAGGGAAATATATTTGTGCATTAATAATTGGTATTTTGCACCCAGAAATTGAGCCTACCCCTCACTTAATTTCTTGTAAAGAATTGGAAAAAACCAATTTTGAGACGGTGTCGCGGTTTGTTAACGATAGTTTGTTAAATTTTTTCGGTCAAAACGGGTATCAAGATAAGGTTTTACTTTTTGTAACCGATGCAGCCCCTTATATGCTCAAAACTGGGAACGCTCTTAAAGTGTTTTACCCAAACATGGTTCACACAACATGTGTGGCGCATGGTCTTAATAGAGTTGCCAAGAAAATACGTGAAGTTTTCCAAAATGTAAATAAATTAATAAGTTGTGGTAAAAAAATCTTCTTGAAAGCCCCTCAGCGAGTGGCTTTATATAGGAATGTAATGAATTGCCCCTTGCCCCCAGAAGCAGTTCTTACCAGGTGGGGAACCTGGATAGACGCTGCCCTTTTTTATTCCGAAAATTTGGATAGATATGCAGAGTTAATAGAACGTTTGGAAGAAGATGCTCTTGCTATCACCAAATTAAAAAGCATTGTAAAAAACAATTCAGTTAAGTCCGAATTGGCATTCATAAGGTCCCATTTTAGCCCAATACCCGTTGCAATAAAACGTTTAGAGGCAAAAAATCTATCGTTAGATGAACAAATCAATATCGTACAAAGTATTGAAGAGACACTCAAAAAAGTAAATAACGACAAAGGAAAATTAATTTATGAAAAATTTCAAACCGTATTTGAAAAAAATCGTGGCTTTAAAATTTTACAAACATTTAACGACGTTTTAAATGGCAAACGTTCAGATGTAGATGTGGCACCAAACATTTTAAGTTCCTATAAAAAATGCCCAATTACGAGTATTGATGTAGAAAGAGCTTTTTCTCTTTTAAAACATATCCTCGATGACAGGAGGTATAATTTAACAGAAAAAAATTTAGAAATGTACATGGTAGTAAATTTTAACGAAAAAAATTGATTTCTTTATTTTGTTTTTGTCTTATTGAATTGTTTATATCGTCTAATTAATTGATTCTTGTCCTAGAGAATGTTCCTATTGTTTTCGTCTTTTATAGTTTAAAAGATAGATTTAAAATATATTCTTTTAAAACATAATATTATGTATCTACTTGATGGTAATTAATAGAATTTTGTATTATGTTTTGTCTTACTGTTTATGCTTTTTTAAACCGCATATAATTATTGTTCCTAAGAGTGTTTTTTATTTAATTTTATTAATACAAAATATAGTTTAAATAAAGGAAAATTATTAATTTTATTGTATTCAATATTTTACTTCATTTTATGCCTACTTGGTGCTAATATAAAATAAAAACGAAAATCTTTTTATTTAGTACACCTTTTTGCACGTTTTGATTTTTTTATTGCACGTTTTTGCACGTTTTGAAGTTTTTGTTGCACGTTTCAATGGTTTATACTGCACGAAAATCCGGTCTTTAGTTATATGTTTATTGTTAATTATAAGAAAACTATGTACGATAGGATAAAACAAAAGACACCAAAGTGTGTAGAAATTATAGATAAATAAAATGTTAAAAAACCATACAGAGGTGACGAAAAGTGTAATTACTATACATAAAAAATGAATAACTCTTTTTGTGAATACCATAAAGAAGTGCAATTTACGTACAGTAATCACATAAAAACTAGTGATTGATTGAGCATCGAGTGAGGTGAAACAAACTTCATAATTCGCGAAAATAGGCGAAAATAGTGAACTGAACAGAGTGGGGGTAGTAACGCCTCGACAGAATCTGACAAGTTGAAAAGTGTTCAGACAGGAATTTTTGTACGACCTGACTATAAATACCAGGTCGCGCTAATAAAGTTTCTTCTTCTCGATTCAACCACTGCCGCAGGAGGCTATGTCAGTCGATGACACAAATTAACAATTATCGTAAGAGTCACAAGATCAACTAGCTACACAGCCAGAGCTGCAAAATACATACGATGAGGTCTATGGACACACCGGCAGCATATGACGTGAGACGAGACGACTATTAACCAGAGGACCAGAAGCACATGCAGAGGACATGACCAGAAGACCAGAAGCACATGCAGAGGACACGACCATAAGGACACGGAGGACGTACAGATGAATAACCCCGTCAAACGAGGTGATAAAAAAAATTACAGACAGTTGAAAGACACTAATTAAAGTTTGAATGGAAGACATTCAACCAATATTAAAATAAATAAATGATACATAAATGTAAAAGCAGTAAAAATTAGAATAATATTTCTTGTATCAATATTGGAAACACTTGGGACAAAAACAAAAATATACCCAGAAACCAAGCAGTAGCGAACTTCAGACTCAATACTGGTCACGACTGCCTTGCTGAACACCTCCATCGTATTGAGATCTACAAATCCCACCACTGCACAATTTGTAAGCAGCTGAATACAGTGATGAACAGAGATGTTGATGTATGCAACGATTTTAAACTGAAATAACGTATCATCTTATTACGATTACACCCATGAATTCAATACACAATATGTAAATGCATTTAAACTGGTTAACTTGTGTTGTATAAATAATTGTCTCCCAAAAGCATGAGGCTACACAAGTTAAATTAACTTAAATCGATGTATGTGTATTGTTGTAATTGGCGCTCCAAAAATCGTGGGGCTCCACAAATTTAAATAAACAACAAATTTCAATTTGTTGTAATGGCGCCCAACGTGGGGCATGATCCCGACCATTTGACTATTAAAAAATTTTTTTTGTAACTAAATAGTTGCTCAAAATAGGAAGACAGAAGAATAAAAGCAATCAGAAGATATACAGTAATTTTGAATAATAATTCAAAATTGATAACAATGGTTATAAAGACAAGATTAACCAATCAGAATTTATTCGTAACCATGACAACAGACGTTGGTTACGGATTTTCCATTAATTTTATAGTACTCAAAGTGACGCTCATCCAGATTAGACGCCAAATCTTGAATGACCTAAATTTTTGTTTAAAAATGTTGTAAATAAACGAGATATAGGGGCGTTTAAATTAACTGTATTTGATTTAATTTACAGTTAAGTTAAAATTCGATTATAGCGAATCTCGTGTTACAACTCGAAATGAACTCTTTTTAAAATATTTGCAGTAATAATCTTTAGTACTAATTGATAAATATTGTTTATTTAGTAAAGTTTGATAATTATAGTGAATAATATGTTAATCGCTGGTCGGTGGATGAATGTAGCCGTAGCGTCGATCTTGCAGCGGAACTCCTCTTCTCGGTTATGTGTCGTCAGTGTACGTAACATTAAGTCTCGTCTGGACAAATAATTTTATAATAATATACACTTTCACGTACCTGTTCGTGATACTGGAAGTTCTGAAGTTCACTTACCAAAAAATAAACTGTCAAGATGCACTTAATACCAGCTTGCTTTATCAACAAGGTTATGTCACTCCTTGTGTGCAATAAGGGCGCCACATGGGTTTATTTTAGGAAAATTCCCATGAAAAACCAATTAATAAAATTTAGGATTTGATAAATTCACTTTAAACTTTGTTTAAATGCTTGATGCATTCACTACAATTCAAATCTAATATAGTAGAGTCTCTACTCAGAGTTGTCTCTCTGTACTCAATGTTAATTATTAATTCACTATTTGAAATAAATACGATCAAGGTTTATGCTGAATAAAAACGGGGTTTATTTTACCCTTTGAAAATAAACTCTACAATTAAAATACAATTGATACGTTAATATAAACTTGATGTTACTTGGTCCGTTTACAATACGGTCTAGCTCAGTTAGAACAATAAACTCTTATATCTATTAACAAATTTACTTTTTAATTATATAATATACCTCACGGGTAGGCTCTTTGAAATACAATAAAGAACTATCTTCTGCCTTTACAGACGTTAATAATAATAATTAATAATTTGGCCTCTTTTTAAAACTCGTAATTATGTTTACTGGTTAGCGTTTGTTACGCTTCCTTATCTACTAACATATATTTTTAACACTTAGTCCTAATACAAATATCTTACATTGGATTGATAAATCCGCTAAGTAAATTGAAACTGTGTATACAATTGAAAGTTTTGTTGTTCTTGCGTCAGTACAATTTTGTGGTAAATGATGAGCAGTGCAAGCAGAATAAATAAAATAAATTGTCACAGTGTTACCTTATTTCTTTTAATCATATAGATTACAATTTTTTTTAAACACTCCATTGGTCGGATTATAATGACCACTGGTTAATTACACTTCACATGAACTATGAACGGAGAGTCGGCCCTCTTCTGACTAAATCTGGGCTATGTTAATTACTGATTATTAAACTCTCTCTCTCGTTCTAAAATCACGCACAAATTAAAATATTCACTTTACTTTCGAAGCACTTCCTGGTAATCAATTGTTGTATGGTTATCTGTCTTGAAGAAATTTGTAACGTATCAATTTTGGGTCATTTTATTTTTTACAGTATGGGGTATTTACATTTTTGTTTATTTCGTTTTTGTGTGGGATCTATAAAATTATTGTGCAACGTTATTTCATTACTACAGAACTCATGGTAAGCTGAACAGTTTGAGACAAAGGCGATACACAATTTCCATCTCCACGAATTTCTAAGAACTCTGTATGTGTGTGGCAATGCACGCACGCCACTACTCAAGTACGCGCTCGGCCAGGACGCCTAGTTGGTTTAAAGCAAGATGGCTTGAGCAAATGTAATTCAGCAATGTGCGTTTGAGCGGCAGGAAGTCATGGCTAAGTCCTGCCCTTTTGTGACGTTAGCCAGTGCCTAGCTGAGATCGTTCGCTACCTTATTTTACAAGACTACATGCTTACCATAGGACTAAGCTACGGCGACGAAGATCAAGGCAGTGATTTCCGTACCAAGTATGAGATCACAATAGTAATACCTGTTACATTATCGTCCCCAGTCTACTAACTGAACTCCCCGGTGCCGGGACGAGCAAAGTAGGCTCGTCACAAATATTTTAATTCTTCCAGTAAAAGGTGTAAAACAGTAAAAGTTTTATGTGAACGCGGTCAAGAAAAAGTATCGAATAGCATCAGACACTTTTTGGGCATTTAATACGAATTTAGAAAAGAACAATGAGTGCGCGCGCGAACCACGTGCCGGCGGTTTACGTGTAAGGGCTGGGGGGCTGATTATAAAATGTTAAGGGCAAGATAAATTTTCGGTATGTATGCGTGAGTGAGCAATGCTGGGCTGTTTGTATTTGTGTTTGTGTTTTGTATAATTATAAATGATACAAGGTAAGCTATAGTTCGTAAGTTCTATTATGCAAGAGTTGCACAACTTCTGAAACATGTATTTAAGGAATCTTACTAATTTTACAACAGTTCAAAAGTAAAAGATTAAATAGTAATTCTCTTCAAAAACGAGTTGTGTCAGTGATTTGCTTAACCCATGAAACACATGTTTGTATCTAGCGTTCGTACGAAAGAATCCTGGCCCAAAACAAAACGAACTTTCGAGGTAGGTGGAAGTTATTATAATATATTAATATATTTAATTATTTTAAACGTCTCAATGGCTTCCGTTAACAGGGACAGTTTTTATTAATTAAAATAGTAAAGACCGTACCTACAGAAAAGATACAAACATGTTTTTGGGGTTAGCGGAATAAAACAAAAATGCGTTAGTAACGCAAAATTGGTTATATAATACATTATATTGATTATATTATATTTGCACAAGTATCAAGTATAAAATAAGAAATGGCAGATAACAATGAATTATCTGACAGTCAGACAGAGAGTCAAGTAAATGCTGACTCCGGTATTCAAATAGAATTAACGCCAATAAATGAGTATAATGCAGAAGAATCTGTTCTTCATGCACCGGGAGCGATATCAACTCCTGTAACAAGTAAAGAGAAAGGGTTGTCAGTGGACGATCTATTTAATTTCATGAGAACCATGTCTAGTGACATGAGAACTATGTCTAGTGATATTAACGTAAAATTCGATGCAATTGACAAAAAATTTGAGCCGTTTTAACTCTAGTGACGAAAAATTTGATAAAATAGACCGTCATTTTGACGTTCAGAATAGCAATTTTAATATAAAACTCGAACAACAGAATGTTCAATTGCAGCAGAATATAAATGTAAGATTTGACGAGTTAATAAATAATATACAAGAAAAGAATAAATGTCTTGAAAATGCCAATGAAATGATAAGAAATAATTTGAATAAAGTAGAACCGAGTACGAGTAATATAATTACAAATGAAAGTTGTAATGGCAATGTTGTATTAGATAAAGAATTAATAAATAATAATGATGTTGTTGCGAATAATGAGAATAATAATGTCATTGAAAATGTAAGATCTGAGAATACTGAGGAGTTTGTAGAATGTGATTATGAGATGTTAATGTGTGTTAATGAGTTAGAGAGAGAGTGGAAAGAGGGTTATATTATGGGTATGAAACAGAGGGAAAATTGTTTACGAGGTAGAATGGGGGGTGAAGGAAGACCTTCACGTATATATTGTGTAGACAAGTGTGCTACAAATAATTGTTTTTTGAAGTTTTTTGTTTTTCCTGGAGAAATCAGGAAAGGTTTAATTGAATTTGTACCCTCTGTCGGTGATAATAATGTTGAAAGTGTGATTTGGTATGGTGATGAAAGAGATTTAAACAGAGAATTGTGCATGGAGAAAGTAACAGAATTATATAACTTAAATAGAAAGTATGATGAATGGAAGGACAGTTTAATAGTATATTTGAGTAACAATGATTATAAGGATTTGACTAAAGTAATTGACCCGATCACGAAAGTATTTACCAACGGAGACTTAACAAAAATACCTAACGTAGACTGGTTTCATGAGTATTTTGGTATGATGAATGGGTTTAGTTTGTATGGTTACAACACACAAAACAGTCATTTGTGTGGTGGTAAAAGTGAACAATGCTACACAAAACCAAGACTTATCTGGGACGATGGAGGGTAAACTATTAAAACAATAAAAGACAGTACATTGTGTTTAATGGGTTTTGACATGGCAAATTTGGACAATGAAGTGTGGGAAAACTGAACAGTAAATAACAAAAGTCTGTAAATAAAAATATAGTGAATTTATTGGTGTGCATTGTGGAATGTTAAGTAAATAAGGTGTGTACGTAAGATGATTGTTGTGATAATAATAATATCAATATTTTGCCAGTTAAATAAATAAATAGAATGAATTGTGAAAACAGTAATTGATTAATGGTAATTGTTTCGATAACTATATAATTTATATTTTTGGTAATTAATTTAATTAAAACAATTTGATACCTGTTAAATATTTTGATTGTTTATTTAAATATTAATTAATTAAATTTTTTATGAATTTAATTTATTTTACGAGATTTGGAAATTTGGTAATGAATGATAAATTATTTGATCTAAACTAATATTTTTGTGTTAAATGTTACAGAGGTGAGGTGGAAGTATTGTGATATGGGGATTATGTTTTGTATATATCGTGTTAAATGGATTGCAAGTATAGAACTTTTACAATATGCATCATGTATAACAAAAATGTTTACAGGTATAACTAAGATTTGAAATAATTGTGTTCAATAAAAAAGATAATTAAAAAATTGTAATAATAATTGAATGATGATATAGGATAATTATTAATAATAAATTTGAAATAGTGTGTGTGGCTGGGAGGTGACTCAGATGAGCCACGAATTTAAATTTTACAACGTAAATAAATTTTTTTACTAATTCAAATTTGATCTTATAAAATTGCTTGTGCTCTGTTAAATAACTAGCTGCTCAGACACTCAATATAAGGTGTTCATGCTATAATTTTAAATGTATTATTTTATTGTTGTACGTTAGATATAGGTGTTGATAAAAATGTGTGTTTTCATTATATGTGTAATTTTAAACTAAGCCAATAATTAAACTGTCTGGCAGGCGGTTAATATGAATGATCAGAATCAGAGAAATGGGAAATAAAGAGGTGAGAGATAATGATAAATAAATATCTATATACTTCATGTAATTTGTTCAATTTTGAGATGTGTTAATTGTGTTAGGGAGATCAGCTGATCAGCAATAACAGGTCACTGGTAAAATGGTTTATAAATGTTCCAAGTAATTAATGTTCAATGTAATGTTTTAATGTATTACAGATGTTTTAAAGTAATGATAAAAATAATTTGATAAAGTGAGAAGTACAGTAATAATTTATGCAAGTTAACAAGAATAGTTTTTTGGGTGATAAATATTTTGTGGGACATATAGATCTGTCCAAAATCGAATTCAAAGTTAAAGAAATAGTAGAGATGGAGATAATAATGTTGTTTTGAACTAATATATGTTATAGAATTTTGAGAAGTATTGATGTTGACACAGTAGTTGTGGAGAATTTATGTGGAGTTTCGAGTGATATATTGATGTTTATAATGAATGAGATTATTTTGTTGTAGTTGTAGTAAGGTAATGAGATTGAGATTTTGGGGATGGCAATTTTGTATTAGAGGGTAGTGTAATGTGGGAGTTCGCAACAAAATGATATGTTGGGACGGGAATTGGTACCGATTTAATGAGGAGGGGCCGCCTTAGGTAGAATCCAGGGGCCAAATAAGGGAATTGAGTTTTTTGGGTGGGGGAAACACATGTCCTATGTACAAAGGGTTAGAGTATTTTTTTTTATATAGAGAGAAGGTGGCGACTTGAGTTTAATGATAAGTTGGGGTTTAGAGTGTTTTGGTAGATGTTTTTAATAGAGATGGGTGTCATGTGAGTTAAAGTTGTTAGTGATATGAGAGTCAAGGAGAGATAAAGATTCTATATGTATGCAGATTAAGTAATACAGTCAATGGGAATCAATAATTTACATCACCCACAGTAGTGTAGAATACGATTGTTAAAGAAAGAGAGAGATTTATAATAAAGAGATAAAATTTTTTATTTTAAAACCAGTGACAGAATTTTGATAGAATTTGGTAATGTAAAATTAAAAATTGTTTATTTTGAATAATTTAAAGGTCAATTTGATTATTATTTATAATAATATGTTGTTTATTTTAAATGTTTTGTGTTTCACATTAGATTATTACAGATGTTGTATGTATTTTCAGAAAGTATACATAACATATATAGGTCAATGGTTTTGGACTTGACCTAGTTTCGATCAGCTGATGAGGTCATATGCATACTAAAAGCTTGTATAGTTGGAAGTCAATTTAATTTGTTTATTTAATCAATTTAAACCAAATTTTAAATAATGTCTAAAAATAAAGGAAACATTTAAATAAAATTAAAATTTTTTTTTGAATTTTAAAATTTTTGGAAATTCTAATTTTGAAAACAAAACAAAAAATCTTGATTTTTCGCCTGCCAGTTAATGAATATTTTTGAGTAATGATTATTTTATTATGTGTGTATTAACCATGTCTATTTTTATTGATTTATTTTGTATTGGATTGTATTGTTAGACTTTAAGTATTCACCTGTTAGAGTAAGGATATGTTTTGATTAGGAGAAATATCTAAATTAAGCCATTTGAAACAAAACATGAAAACAAGGAAGAGAATTTTTTTTAATAAAGTATATTATTTTGAATTTTGAATTTTTTTAAATTTTCGTAAATGTTAAAGAATTTGTCAAGGTGTAATATTATGTAATGTGAGAGTGTGTGAGCCCAGTATCTGCTAAAGGCAGCCCAGCTTGCATACAAGGGGAAACATATCGGTGGAGGATCTGGCATAATTTAAGCAGGGATTGAGGATTTTGGGGGGAAGCATGTTAGACGGCGAGGTGGACGGTGGTACGAGTCTGTTCGATTTTTCGGTGTTGGGATCTCTTACGGAGAAGTCCAGTGATCTCGTTCAGATGAGTCCATAGTCGCTGAGCCAGGGGGGTCGTGTACCCATGTAGATTAAGAACAAGGGGGTTGTTGGCACCAGTTCCTCACCGGTCCTCTTCGGGGTTTATCGATGAGATTTCTTCTGTTGTAGACAGCAGAATTCTCATCGAGGGGGTATTGTAACATATCAATTTTGGGTCATTTTATTTTTTACAGTATGGGGTATTTTCATTTTTGTTTATTTCGTTTTTGTGTGGGATCTATAAAATTATTGTGCAACGTTATTTCATTACTACAGAACTCATGGTAAGCTGAACAGTTTGAGACAAAGGCGATACGCAATTTCCATTGTGTAACTCGGCAAAGGAATTTGCATCTCCACGAATTTCTAAGAACTCTGTATGTGTGTGGCAATGCACGCACGCCACTACTCAAGTACGCGCTCGGCCAGGACGCCTAGTTGGTTTAAAGCAAGATGGTTTGAGCAAATGTAATTCAGCAATGTGCGTTTGAGCGGCAGGAAGTCATGGCTAAGTCCTGCCCTTTTGTGACGTTAGCCAGTGCCTAGCTGAGATCGTTCGCTACCTTATTTTACAAGACTACATGCTTAGCATAGGACTAAGCTACGGCGACGAAGATCAAGGCAGTGATTTCCGTACCAAGTATGAGATCACAATAGTAATACCTGTTACATTATCGTCCCCAGTCTACTAACTGAACTCCCCGGTGCCGGGACGAGCAAAGTAGGCTCGTCACAAATATTTTAATTCTTCCAGTAAAAGGTGTAAAACAGTAAAAGTTTTATGTGACCGCGGTCAAGAAAAAGTATCGAATAGCATCAGACACTTTTTGGGCATTTAATACGAATTTAGAAAAGAACAATGAGTGCGCGCGCGAACCACGTGCCGGCGGTTTACGTGTAAGGGCTGGGGGGCTGATTATAAAATGTTAAGGGCAAGATAAATTTTCGGTATGTATGCGTGAGTGAGCATGTAACTCTACGAATTAATTACAAAATTATAATTATATTTATCTCTTACCTTCGGGTTTCTACTCCAAGGGTCGTTCAGACGAAACTGCTGCAAAAAGGATTATTTGGATTTGATATGGGCAAAGATCAAATACACCGTTTGTGCTAACACATTGCCTCTGATTTATTATTCAAAAATAACTACTTCGTCTCTCTTTCATAACATCTAGAGCAAATACTTGTAGAATGAGCAACAATTTGTGAAATCAAACATAGTAACAAAATAATTCCTAATTAGCTAGCTTATGACAACTATGGTATACAACAACTATTTATTATTTGTAATGAACCAATACGTGATTTAGCTACACACTCACACACATTCGTTCTTTGATTTTGTCGTTCTATTTAAACCCCACTTCGAGATCTCTGATTTACATTTTAGATTTATAATTTATTTGTTGAATTATACTCTGGGGAAAAAGGTAAAATAATCTTGGTTAAAACTCAGTTAATACTTAACGTCTGAAGAACTCCGCTGTTTTGCACATCTGCTGTGAATGCACTGTTTAACACACCATGATTTAGTTTTTCACTGTTTAACCGCAGTACTGTTATTGCTTATTTCAAATAAGTTGATGTTGATGCGCCACTATTACTTTAGTTCACTTTAAAATAGCATTTAGTGTTGTTTTGTCGTTCTATTTAAATTTTCGAACACTTAGCTCGCTTAGGCTGGCCGCGTGTTATACAGTTTTTTGTATTAGTTTTAGTATTTTCAAAGATAGGCCTGCTCTTAACTGCGGCCTATCTTACACCCGAGGCCACTATGTAATTTTTATCTGCCCTGTATGCTGCTTATTACCACTCTCTCTGATGACACACAGCAGACTGGAGACTGTGTCACAAGGCTGTTGCTGGCGGTTACGCAATGCGTCTGGCAATTGTTTTGGCTGACTGTATGTTTGTTGCACTGCTGCTTGGGGCTCCCCACAGGTGAAAGTCTGGCAATTTGGAAAGTGCTTAAAATGATGATTTATTAATATGAAATTAAACTGGGGTGGCTCACAATTCCGTACCGTCACAATACCCCCCCAATAAGAGATTGAAGGCCGAAGCGTTCAAACTCTTATTGCCTAGACCTAAGAGGATCAGCGAGGATATGGCGCCGCAACCCCCCTGAACACTCTACTACATCATGGGTTCTTACCCCCCTAGTCTGGCGACTGCGACAGCACCCATCCGATCTTACTGGACTTCTCTATTCGAGATCCCAACACCGAAAAACCGAACAGATACCCGTCCCAGTATCGCCTGATTTTAAAACATGTAATTAAAAATTGACAAGCGGCCTTCCACCACTCCATATCCCACAACTGATTTGTTTCCTCTTAGCCGTACTGGTTCATTGACAACGTACTGGCTCATTTTATATTATATACCCTAAACAATAAAACAATATTGGTTTACAATGGTACACATAAATTCCAGTTGAATTGAATAATATTCCCCATACACTATTGCCCTCCAAAATGATACATAGATTATACAAGGTATCCTTAACTACTATATATGTATAGGATAAAAAATTCATAACATATGAAAAATCTATATGGACAGTAATATACACGTCTTATTTTCGAGACACCGCTTCAGCTCAAACATTTCCTTCAGTTTTCAATTTTAAATGAATGTTTTAATAAGTTAAATCCTTATTTACATCAATTAGTATTTACTTTATAATTCCAGTTTACATTCAAATGAAAATATAGTTAAGTTCATTATTAAAAATCATCTTCTATTAATTTTATTACTAAATTAGTTTGGTTGTATTTAATTGACTTTAAGTAATTCAATTAATCTCAAAAATTACAGTAATGGCCTCATTATTATTTGGTCTGTAAAAAAATTTAATTTCAATTCTTTTCTATCACAATAAGGTTTTACTCAAGATACTGATTCAGCAGACAACAACATTCTTTGTTATTGTCACCAAGCATGACTACAGACATTAGTCTCAACATACCACACCTGTTTATATAAACACTAGTCTGCAAGACTCACATAGTATAAACATTCTGGTTACATCATGTACTGGCATATATACTTCCTGCAAAATTTTCCCTTTATAAATCTTTTAATGTTAACATATTTATCAAAATCTATTTGTTGCAATTCGAACCAAATATAATTTTAATTCACCTTTCAATTATTATTACATTTTAATTACAGTTTCTATTTAATACTATTATCTCAATACCATTATTATTGAATCAACATTTTTTCACACTGGTAAGCATTTTATTCTATCTGATTAGTATTATGAACTTTATACTTACAATCCACTTATTGACATGAATACAAAATACACACCACACACACCAATATCTCCCTCGTGACCTCTGAAACACTTAACAACAATGTTATTTCATACAAACAATTCAACATTTTATAATACATACAATTAATTTCACTACATATGTATTTACAACTCTTCAACAATAATTATTCAGTTGTATCACACTTCAATATCAAAATTCAGCTAGGTCATTGCCATATATTGACATATTTAAATTGTTCGTTTATGAATTTCAACCTCCATCGTCAAAAATTAATCGGGGTTTCAAATAACAATTTTCAATTTTATTTACATTCTGTATACGGTTATCTTGTATATAGTAACCATAAAATTTCTGTTTGTTCATTTTACCATAATAATCATATACCAGGTCAACATCGAGTACATCGGTTAAGTCTCCATCAGTAATATTCATTATCAAGTCAGTTATTTTTTCATCATAAGGTAAATTATTATTGCTTGAACATGTATCATCAAAATAATCTTCATTCTCTATTTTAACAGGTAAGTATTTCGTCTCTAACATCTCTCTCAACTCATTATAGTCTCTCTTTACTTTGTATAACTCTGTCTCTCTTTCACTACACCATTCTATATTTAAACTTCTCTCATCATAACACCATATCATACTTTCTCTCTCATTCCATGCAGAGGGTACAAAATTATTCAACAAAAATAAGCAACTCAAATCTTTCACTACTAAGGGTCTCTTGCCCAAAATTAACACTTTTGAACACTCTGGTTCAGCACAAATAAGGGGAAAATCTACCCTCTGCTCTACACATTCATCTACTCTTTCTTTCCATTCTTTTTCTAATTCAACAACACTAATTATTACTTCATTACAACTTATCATTTTCTCACTCTCACTTACTGTTTCACTATCTATTTTCAGCATATCACTCTCTGATACCACATTCTTAATTATATCATCATTATTTCTCTCACTTGTTACTTTTTTATTGTCATCATTACTATTACTCTTAATCTGTTCTCCTATTGACTCTATTATTTGTTCTTTAAATGTATTGAAACATTCATTCGTCTCATTTAAACGTTTATTAATATTGTCTTCTAACTTAACACTCTGTTGTTTCATATCATATAAACGCTCATCAAATTTTGTATTCATTTCACATAAACGCTTATCAAATTTTTGGTCAATATTATTTATGTCACTCTTTAATTCATTGAATTTAACATCACTTACATCAAAACGACTTTTCATAAAATCAAATATATCCTCCAATGACAATTCTTTTTCTTTTATGTTTGTTTTAATTGTAATAGGGGTGGAAGTTACTCCCCCCTCACTAATTACTACAGATCCGTTTACATTACTGTCACTGATTGACAGCGACTCTGTCTGAATACCTGAATCGCTTTTATTGGCCGATTCGGTTGACATATTTTCATTTACTACCGTTTCGTTTACTCTTGTTCTTATTTGATTTTCAGCACTAGTGCTAGTTAAATCAATATTGTTTTCCATGTTTTCAAGTATTTACTTATACACAATTTATATACTTATACTGACAATCGCCCTCACTCCCAAACAACCCGTTCTGCAGCTTGGTTAGGTCCGGCGAATATAACCACAAATTATATTCGCTGTCCCAGTTCGGGGCCAATGAACCTTCTCAATTAATTAAATTATAATTCTCTTACCTTAGGGTTTTATTCC